>JBAJHW010000004.1:103224486-103824486 GCA_037013535.1 Intellagama lesueurii | reverse complement strand
ATATGCCTAGTCATGTGACTGGTTTGCAACCAGGCACACAAACAGCACCTAGTTAATTAGCTGCAATGTGCCGCTGCAATTTATGTGGTCTCCAATTTATGTGGTCTCCTTTACTCTGGAATAAAGTCCTGAGGCTACTGTGAGAAACATTGCTTAAGATGTTAAGTGTTAAGAACCATTGTGAATTAACTGCCAGCAGCATTAAAAATGAAATAGTGTTGCTCATCTACTATGATCCTGTCAAATGTCAAAGCCTCAATTCACTTGGTGGTCACAATTAGGATAGACCCATTGAACCTATAGAATTTGTGAAAGTACAGACTCACCATTCAGCAGTTGATTCCGTGGGCCTAATCTTTGGAGGTACAGATTGGATTCAGGCCTATGTATTAATACTGACATTTTTTTTAAACAATAGAATCAAGTATCAAATAGAGATACCAAAGATTCAGCGCACATTCCCCAAGCATCTGGAGGATATGGGCAGGCAACATTGGCAGAAAGGATAATTTTTAGGAGCAAGCACTTCTCAGACCTCCAAAGTTCATCCACTGAGAAGGTTTCCCAGGTTATGAACAAGGAAGGAAATGTCAGTCTGCCACAAAGCTTTCCTGACAAAACTGCTTAGGTGATAATTTGTTTCCCTACATTTTCCTTCAGAGATTATACACAGCAGACTCTCCCACCTTCTGCAGTATCTGGCCCCTTCTAAGCCCCTCCTTTCCACAAAGATAATCCTAACTAAACAGAAGGGCAGGTTTTGAAATCTCTCTGTAATCCCCATCCCAAGTCCTTCAGCCAGCGGCAGTCACCTTGTCGTGTTTATTCCCCACCCAGTAATCTCCCCTTTCCCTAAAAAGAAAAGAAAAGAAAAAGAAAAAGAAAGAAAGGTATAAATAGAATTACAACCCAATTGCCTCCTTTTATCTGATGAATACAAAGCAGCGATATTGTGTTAGTGAGCCTTTTTGGAAGATATATTGGACTTTAATAAAATTTGATCAATGCATTTAAGTCAAATTGAATTATATGTAAGTGGATAGGGTTGACATATGTTTCAATATCTGCAAGTGATACATTATTCTCCAGTGAGCATAAAATTTAATGAAATATAAATACCCATTAATCCTCATGTTTCAACCAATCAGTCACCAGTGCTCCTGCCTGCTGTTAGCAGAAGCAGGCCCAGAAAGTCATCTGTTTTATCTAAGCAGGAGATTCAAACTGGAAAGACATCAGAAAGCCTGGGGAAGAAAGGAAGGCAGCAGCAAGAAGGCAGCCTGCCAGCTTCTCGGCTGTTACAGGTTCCCTAAAAGCAAACAATGCAACAATCTGCTTTCTCATCTAATAAGATTCCAGAAGGAAATGAACAGAATTCTTCATCTTTCTATATCATCTTAATGTTTTCAATTAAAAAAATAGAAATAATAATATTGCAACCTTATCATGCTTTTTGTAATCTCTGAGCTGATTTAATTGCCTGCCATTGACTCCTCCATACAATTCAGTGGGTGTCAGGTGGAGTTTCTGGATGCTGATGCTTCACCCTTTACAGTTTGACACCTGGTGAAAGAACTGTACATGGCTAACCACATTTGTAATGACGAACTATCTACCATGGAAGCTGGGGGCCCTTTGGGGCTTGTAGGACAAAGAGTAGAGTCGCCAGTGGTAAGTTAATCCAAAACCAAGTGTAGGTGGACCCATGTAATTCTGATTTGGCTCCATCTTCATCTATTGCTAGATAAGGAGTGTTGAGACATCTATCCTTGAACAAATCAAGTGCAAAACAAATTCTTAACATCCAACAAAGTTTAAGAATAGTTCCTTACCCAGGGTCAGCAGGCTTCCTGGGTAAGGCCCACCTCTGTAATGCCCCACAATGAACCAGCAAGCAGATCTGGATGGGTCAAGGGCTAGGCACATGATATCTACCTCCTGGCTGCCAGCCGTCATGAATGGGTCTCCCTATAAGTAAGCCAGGGACTGGTAATGCCCACCTCTTCACTCCACATGGTGGGCTGCCATTGCAGCATTTATTGCTGGAAGAGAAGCCAATGAGTCTCATCTGGAACTTTCCATAATGCCCATCCCCTGACCCACTCTGCATCAGATGTCCTTAGAGCCAGGCATTGTGGGCATGATCACCTGGACCGCACTGGCACTGTTGCTGCTTTGCCACAACTGTGACAGCTGCTGCTGAAATGTATGTTGAGCTGTAAAGTTAAATGAGATTTCCTTTAAAGCTCAGAGTTCCTTGACATTACCTTAGAGGAAAAAGTGGCTTTAAACAGTTTTTGCTGCCATCACAGCAACATGGCAGGGCAGTCTTTCCCTATGCCACCTTGCCTCCAGTACCTAATTCTGAGGAAGGTCCATTCTTCATAATGCGCCTTTGAGTAAAAAGATGGCCCTGGAAAGACCTCTAACCCAGCAGCTTACTATTTATAAAAGCAAGCTGCTGGAGCTGAGAGAGAAAGAAATAGTACAATGGTACAATGCAGCATTCTACGACCAGCTATCACACACAGGAGCATAGGAAGACATTCAATATTGAGTTTGTGTGTTGATCCACCAAGCCCGATATTGTCAACAATGAGCACCAGCAGCTCTCTGGGGTTCCAGGCAAGATCCTATCATAACCCTACCTCGAACTTGTGCTATTGCCTTGGATGGGTCTTCCATCCAAGTAGTAACCAGACCTGCCTCTGTTAAGCTTTTAAAATCTGATTAGATTGGGTATGTTTAGGGTGGTGTGGCATGTTCTGCCTTATAAATGAAAGGAAGAAGGGAGAGTACGGCTGGTCCAGGTAGCAGGGCTGCCTCAGTTTCAAAATTCCCAGTGGCATTTACACTCACAACCATGGGATATCTACTTAGAAGTGTATGAAGGTGACCAAAAGCATGAATTGACCCAGTATGACACCAGGACCCCCTTGCTTTTCACCAGACTTGTAAAACACCCAGCTCTGCATGCATTTTAAGATCCCCCCACTCCATTTCCATCTAACCATCTTTACTTTTCAGCCTGTCCTAAAATCCATCAGTCTAGATAAGGAGTGTTGAGGCAAAAGATATCTGTCCTTGAACAAATCAAACCATTGCCCCCCCCCCCTTTCCTAATATGCTGGCTCTAAAGAAGCAATTAACTAATAGAAACTCTTGTGCCATGTCACTGCCAGCCGCAATCATCTTAAAAGCTGTCTGACAGGTTCATATTTAGCTTCAGAGATTATTGTGAATTGCAATCACACAAATTTCATACGAGCAAATGTAATGTCATCCTGGCGATAGTGATGTTTCCTCTGGAACATTTTGGCTTCTGTGTAATTTGATAGATGTTCCCAATGTCAAGCATCAACCAAATTTCATTTTCAAGTTATTTATATAAGGTCTCACTCCTGTGTGTTGGGTAATGCTTCATTATCCATGAAACAGCCAAAAGCAAAGGAAATCTGCAAAATTTGGCTGTTGGTTAATTATGGAATTGGTTTATTAGCAGTACCTATACATGCTTTTTATTCAAATTAACCTTTTGATATAGTAATGGAGTCCAATTAACAATACAGTTTAATTAGAAATGGGTATTTTTCCACACTGGATAATTAATTGACAGCTTATGCACTGGTCATGTTATGGTATTTTGTTTCAGGTTTTGAAAATATGTAAATGTATTTATAATTCATAAGTTAAGAAACGCATACTTTATAAGCAAAACAATCAGTTTATGTCTAATTTTCCTTCTAGTGATTCAAGTGGGTTTATTTGAAGTATGATTAAATCTGGGTTAAATTTATTAACGACGCACTGACCAAAATCCTATTGACACTTTATGCATGTGTAATGAAATAATTCATTACGTGGTGGGACGTGGTGGCACTACGGGTTAAACCGCAGAAGCCTCTGTGCTGTAAGGTCTATAGATCTTCAGCTGTAAGATCGAATCCACGCAACGGAGTGAGCGCCCGTCGCTTGTCCCAGCTCCCGCCAACCTAGCGGTTCGAAAGTATGCAAATGCAAGTAGATAAATAGGGACCACCTCGGTGGGAAGGTAACAGCGTTCCGTGTCTAAGTCGCACTGGCCATGTGACTACGGAAGATTGTCTTCGGACAAAACGCTGGCTCTATGGCTTGGAAACGGGGATGAGCACCGCCCCCTAGAGTCGAACACGACTGGACAAATTGTCAAGGGGAACCTTAACCTTAACCTTAATGAAATAATTTAAGTTGGAGTGGCAAATTGCGTTGTGCACAACCAAGAATGCAAACTGCTATATGTGTAAATGGTCAGTAGGGTTCTGGCCATAGATTATCAAGCAGTGTCTGGGAAGTTCCTTTTAAGAAGAATAGATACAATGACATGCTTAAGACAGACATAAATGAGCAAAGGCAGGATGATGGTCTGAAGCACAGAGCATCATCTGAACATCACACTGTGAGGGATGGCTTCAGCATGCCATTATATTATTTTTCTACGAAAGACACCTCATTAAAAATTAAAAAGATGTTTGCAAAAAATCAAGCTCTGAAGATTTTTCATCCAAGACCGAGAGCCAAAGTGAATGTTTACAAATACTACTAACTTTCTAGTTTTTTAGTTCAAAATTCAAGTAGTCATTTTGATAGTGAAATGTTTGCCTTATTGGAGGCATTGTTTGACTGTTTTGAGATTTTGGCAGGCTGCCAATTATGCAATATAAATTAACTTTCCATATTAGTTCTCAAATGTATTAGGAACTAAAAATACTATTAAAGTGCACTATTAAAAATTATCAGTTATTAAATAGGGGTGGATGAATGTTAATTTCTGTTTCTTGTTTCTCCCAATATTTAATGTATTCTATCCCATGTCTGCAACAATTTGCAATTAAAAAAAACTGTATGAAAATTCAAAGACATTTCCTGTACACTTCCTCTAATGTTTACATTTTTGTTTAATATTCTGGGGCTTTTTTTTTTACAGTTTCCCAACAAAATGTATTTTGTACATTTTTCTCCATAGTTACATTTTTGTGTACAGCTCCCTAGTATATATACATTTCATGCATTATTTTTTTCTCAGAGCATGGCTTTGCAAAGTCCAAAAAAAGCTGGAGCAGCAAACATAAGTTCACTTTGCTTTGCATAATGATGTGCCAGCTAGGTAGGTTTGCACTGAAATGTGAATGGACCAAATGTTTTTCCAAGTTCTATTATAAGACTCCAATAAACATGAAAAACTGCAGTACCAGTGGTTTCCAAATTACCTTGCAAATAATCCCACATCCCTTTGAACTGAATGGAACTTCTCAACTATAAGACCAGCAACAGTGAACAAATCTGTTTGAAAAGGACACCAGCACTACAGATTTTCCTTTTCACTGTGTAGCCACAGTTGAACATTGGAAGTGTTATCAAGCTTATATTCCACAGTGTGTAATGATATAATGACTTCACATTGCCTTGGATGGCCTGACTAGGGTATTTCTGGGAATACACAGAAGTTCCTTATTGACAGATAGAACATTTGATAAACCTTCTTGACAGAAAGTGTTGCATACTAGTGTATACATCAGTTTCTGGTGCTCTCCAATATTAACTGTGACTTCTCTAATACAGTAGATAGATTTATGGTGTAGGTATCTTATACAGATAAGAGTATCGGGCGGGGACCCTTTTTGGACCACAACTCTCATAATCCCACAGTTCACATAGGAAGTAGCCATGCTGGCTTTAGTTTTCTCTTGAGTTCCCTTTGTGGCTGGACATGCTAGAATGGATCTTGGTACATGAATGCTCATACCCCTGGAATATTAGGTTTAAACCTTAATTTGTTACTGCTGAACATTAGAAACTGGAAAATTAATTTGGTACTGTTAATATTCAAAAGTGCAAATGTTTGCTGTTTCTTCACTTTCTGCCACCTAATGATATGTTTGCCATTGGCTTCTTAAGAAATGTTCTTTTTGTTGTTTTAAAATCATCCTCCCTCATCTAGCACTTTTTCCACATATGGACTACGAACACCATAATACAATTGTTAGCTAGGGATGGTGCCTCTAATGTGAAAAGTGTAACAACAACAACAATCTTAGAACTGCAGAGCTGGAAAGGACCCTGTGGATCGTTGGGTCCAGGCTAAATCACTGAGCTTTCCAGCAGTTCATAGAAGAGAAAAGACAAATTTGCTAACATGGGATCTCACCTCTCCACCCCCAGAGAAAGAGACACCCATGCCCAGCTTATAAGAATAGCTACAGAGAACCAGTAGTTGCATTTACAAATGCCTTTTAGCAAAATACTATAGGCTGCAGTGCCTTAACAAAACGCTGGACTGCCCAGGTCCTCCCAACTTCACTCTCCCACAGGTTATATAGGTCATAGTGACCAGTTCCTGTTGCCAGCTGTCAGACCCTCCCCTTGATGGGTTATAGTTTCCAGAAATTCTGTCCTCTGGCTGGGCTGATTTGGAATTCTGGGAGTCATCCAGACACACCTAGAGTGTTAAGGTTAGGAATCCCTTCTATAGAGTTTGTTTTCTTGGGCAGGTGTTATGGGTACCTTTTTCTAGGAGGAGGAAGAGATGTGGATACACAGAAGATGAATAAAGAATTCTAACAGATAGAAAATTTATTATTATTATTATTATTATTATTATTATTATTATTATTATTATTATTATTATTATTATTATTATTATTATTATTATCATCATCATCATCATCATCATCAACAACAACAACAACAACAACAACAACAATAAATAATAATAATAATAATAATAATAATAATAATAATAATAATAATAATAATAATAATAATAATAATAATAATAATAATAATAATAATAATAATAATAATAATAATAATAATATGCTGTCAACGAATGGCAACCTTCAGCAGAATTTCTAAGGTATAGAATAGTAGGAAGTGGTTTGCCATTCCCTTCTTCTGGGGGCACTCTAGGACTGTGTAGCTTGCCCAAGGTTATACAAACTGGCTCTTATCCTGGGAGGCACAGCTGGGAATCAAACACTTTGTCTCCACAGCCAAGCACCCAACTCACCGAGCTATGTTACTTCAGCCCAATGTTACTTCAGTGTAATACTTTGAAGTGTTAGGTGCAGTAATGCTTTTCTCCTGTTTGGTGGGAGAAAATAACAAAATTAAGGTGCCTTGTGGCACAATGGTTATGCTGCAGTTCCACAACAAAAGCTCTCCTCACAACGTGGGTTCAATCCCAGGTAGACATCTCAAGATTGACTCAACTTTCCATTCTTCCAAGGTCGGTAAATTGAGTATAATTGAATTGCAAACTGCTGAGAGTGTTTTAAGCACCACAGGGTGGTATATAAGCAACACACTTTGCTTTAATGTTAACCCATTCTATTACTTTACTTTCAAGCTTTACCTCAGACACAGTCTGCAAGGATAAATGCATATGCAATACTGACAGCTGCCCTTGTACACCCAGTTCAGGCTCCATTTTCAAGCTGTATCTTGAGTGCTTATACAAAACTCCACAATGTACACGTTAGCAGTGTCATCTTGATTACCAAATACCCGATCTACTCCTAGCAGCATCCCAGCACAGATGCCGAGCAAGATAAGAGCAAAAAGCACCAATGAAGGTATGTTCTCATTTCACAACTAATTATAGCATTGAAAAGAAGAATCTTTTGCTTCTAGGGCTGCTGACACCCTTTCATTTCAGTGACAACAAAATGTTGTCATTATGAGAGGCTTTCAATTAACTCAACTCCTTTTGCCACCCTGACCTGTCTTGCTCTGTAGGTGTGGAAAGCTGTTCTGTACAAATTTCTTCATGAATCGAAACATCACATAATAAAGCCCCTTCGTGATTTATGCCAGTGAATGTAATATAGTAACGACTTACAGAGAGGAAAAGAACGCTTTCCGGAGTTTGCCGAACACTGTGATTGGGCCATGACTTCTGCGTTTTACACCAGAGGTGGAAAGTGTGGTACTTTCCAGATTATGTTAGACAGCAGCTGTCATCAACCTTAGCCTGCGCCATCAAGGCTGATGGGAGAGATATTCAATACCATTTGGATTGCCACCAGTTTCCCAAAGCAGTTCTATACTGTTAATAACAAAGGAGCAACACTGTGTCTCTTCTTCCCTTGTCAGAATTGCTGTTGCACTTGGCTGAAGAATATCTAGCTTTTTTTTGGCTTAAAAAACCAAATCACTGGGCTACAGGGTATCTGAAGCGCTACTTGGGGATGAGCAGTGGACAAAGTCAGTGCACTGTAACTCCTGTGCAGCTGAAGGCACAAGTATCAATCTCTGTTGGTGGAAGAAGTTGCCAGAGTGGGAGCTGTCCACAGTTCTGCAAGCCCTGTGTATGGTCAACTCATTGTCATGATTCTTGTTTTACTTGGCAATCCCCCATGGGATGTACAACTCTTCAACTCACTACTGCCATTACTTTTATGTAAAACAGATGATTCCGTCAGTTTTGCTTTTTCCCAAATTCAGATGTTTAAAATAAAGTGCTTTCCTGCCTTTTTATAATAATTTTTTAAACAATTTTTCAACTATTATTGATCATTGTTACAGAAGCTCCACTGGCTGCTGATCCATTTCCAGGCAAAATTCAAACCTATAAAGTTCTAACTTATAAAGCCCTGGACGTATGCAGTCCATGCTATCTCAAGGACTGCATCTTCCTTTATGAACCTGTTCAAGTGTTAAAATCACCAGGAGAGCCCTTTGTCTCAGTTCCCACCAATGTCACAGGTATACCACCTTTATAACAACAACAACAACAACAACAACAACAACAACAACGGAGCTACAAAAACAGTAGTATTAGGAACAGCATATATACTGTGATAATATTTAAAAGGTACTTAGGTTTATGGTTAAAACTTGTATCTGTTATATAATACCAGTCAATGTTTTTATAATTTTGACTGTGCCTGGCATTTTTGAATAACAACAACAGCAACAACTACAACTACTACAACAACTTCTTACTGAAAAACAAACCACATTCAGTGTTCACTATCTTTGTTTCTGTATGGTTCCACTGAGCCCCTAAAATCACCAGGTGCTGTACGAACTTCAGTTAACTGAAACATGACAGTTATCTCACAACTAAAATGCAGGGACCTAAAAAAAAAAAAAAAAAAAAAAAAGGAGAAAAAGCAACTCTTGTGAGGTTCCAGGCACACTTCAAAGCATTCACCAGTGTAAGAGAAACAGTCTAGGTGACATTGATGATGATTACAGCTCCTGTTACTTGCATCTTATTTTTAGCTCCTATAATTTGTATTTTTGTTTTACATGTTGATGTTTTTGTTTTTCTACTGGGCTTGATAATTAAACATTTCTCTTTGAACTTTTGTGGTACTGTTGTTATATTTTGATTGATCTTGTACAAGGGCTAGAAATGTTCTTTTGTAGTGTCTAAAAATATAAGTAATACATAGATGTGATCCAATTCAACAATACTCGGCATTCTCTCTCTCTCTCTCTCGCCCTCTCTCTTTTTTACCCCTGGCCTAAATCCAATTGCTAGGTCCAGCTAGAGCAAACCCATTGAATCAATTGCTGAACAGCAAGTCAACACATAGATTCAATGGTTCAACTCTAGCTGGACCTAGCAAATGGATTTTAGTTAAGAAAGAAGGATTATTATAGGTATAGGTATACAGATGTGTGCGCACATGCTTGTACGCATGTACGCATAAGTACATGTGTGTATGTGTGTGTGTCTACTCATCTATCTATGAGGAGAAACATCTCTCAAGAAAACCATGGTTCAATCAATCACAATAACACAACGTCTATTTTACAGTTTTGCAAATGTATTCTGATGCTGTCAGAGATGGTCAAATTGCAGAGAATTTGATGTCAATGCACTTTCCATCTGTGCACCAAAGGACTCCCACTTTTATGAGAAAAGCAGACTTCTACTAAGCTGTTGTAAGGCACATGCAGGAACTGTCTCTGGACAAAAGTGGACTGAGACCATGAGGGAAGAATTAGGTCCATTTCCAGTAATTAGTGATTCTGTGCCCCTCCCCTCATTTTCCCAGGCTTAAACATATCACCCTCTGAACTGATACTAGGGAAGGTCCTTTACTGTTTGAACAAAAGACCCATGTTCTTTTAGCAACTGTTTAAAAAAAGGTTTCTGAACAAGAGTGATTTGTGTTTATAACGGGGAACATGAAATTTTGTGTTTCACCCTTTGTCTGTCTGATAGATTTTTCACCTATTAGCATTGCAAAGGCGGTTGTCAGCAACAATCAGAAAAATCAGTGGAAGCAGGTATATTTTGAAGCCTAGAAACCAATAAGAAGTGCTCTTTTTTGCTTCCATTTTTGTTTCTGTGTTTGTTTTTCCCTTTATTTGTTTGCTTGCTTTTCTTGGTTTATGCGAGAGGAGGCTCTGTTTGTATGTGTGTGTGCTTTATTTTACAATTTTTTCCCCTAAGGGGGAATCCCTGTTTGATTTATTTTTAATAATTGTTATTTGGTTAATTTACTGTTTATTTATTCTGTTAAAGTTGTATATTTTGTGGATTTGTGTTTTTTGTTTTTGTGGGAGAGATCGTTCCATTTGTTTCCAGAGTATGTGTAGCCTAGCAAGGTGGGTTTTGTGACTGTTCCAGTGTGCCACTGGACTGTGTGGGTGACTGTTGTGGTTGGTTGAACACCACTTGAGACATTCTTCTCTTATTGTTCTTGTTGTGTTACTGTTGGTTGCTCTGGTGAATGGGTGTTTCTGTGTGGCAAGTAGCCAGAACCTGTCTGGCTGGATGCTTTTTTGTCTTTTTTTTTTCCTGCTGCCCCGACCCAGAGGGTGTGTTGTGCTGAGTGAGCAGTGCTGAACTTATACTGTAGTTTTGAAAATTATAATATAAACTAGTGCCTGAGTAAGTCTGATGATTATTTTTCTTTCTCACATACTCTTGCCTGCTTTTGAAGTAGATTGATTCTCTTTTGTCTTGCTTCTGCTCTCTTTTCTAAAATAGTTTTTTTTAAGGGTTTTTGGAATGCAAGCAAAGGAAAAAAAGCAAACACCAATAGGGAAACACAAAGTGAAGGACCTGAAAGAGGTTTTTCCCTTTTGTGTAAAATGAAAGGCCAGCATCCAAGTTTTTTTTGCAAAAATGAAAGAATGTGAAAGAGTCACCCCTGAAAGAATCTGAAATGAAAGAAATACAACATTTTGCTGTGTACATCCCCAACTTATACCACTGTAAGAGCTCAGAATGTATCAGGATTTGGTACCTCATATTAAAAACATTTGTGCTTGCTCTCTTTCTCTTTCTCTCTCTCTCTCTCTACACACACACACACACACACACACACACACACTATTATACATGTGAACTACTGAACTCTTCTGCTAGTACAAATCCAAAATAATTATATTACAGGTATTCATGTTTAGTTAACACTCTAATCATGCAAATCACATAATAAAGACTGAATTTACTTTTAAAAGGTAAGCTACTGTGCTGCTAATTATACACAAACTGCATTTTAAACATACAATTACTGAGGTGTAACAACAGTGTAATAGAAATAGATTGGCTACACACTTCCCTACATTCAATAAATTGCTTCAAATAATCAATGGCATTTTAATTAACCTGTAATAAATAACATTTAAGGATTCGGCTGGAAGAAATAGACAAAACCATTCACTGAAAAAAAAAAAAATAACATGCCAAGAACAGAACATAGCTTAATAGGATATACAAAGAGAAAAGTCTGTGTTTCAGTTTTTATTTCAGCCTCTATTGTTCACAAATGGCATTTTTCAAGATACAAATGAAAATGTCATGCATAGCATATGATGCCCTTTCTATGTCAATATTTTCTCCCCACTCTCATTATCAGTAATATGGAGTAGATTGAGATGGAAATGAGGAGTTTGTCACCCTCTAAAGTGGCTTAGGTATCTGGCTGCAGAGCCAGAGGTTGGGACTTCGATTCCTCACTGTGCCTCCAGGGAGAAGAGCCAGCCTGTGTGGCCTTGGGCATGCTGCACAGTCTCAGGATGCCCCCAGGAGAAGGGAACTGTAAACCACTTTTATATACCTTCTACCTAGAAATCCTTGAAAAGGGTCACTATGAGTCACAATTGACTTGACGGCACAAGAAAAAATTAATCACAATAGTTATTTTATTATTCAGTGGTTTAAAAAAAACCCTTAACATGAGAGTTAAGGTGATCATGTGTCAGCTCTAGCTTCACAAAGCCAAGAGACTGGAAGCTCAAGCTGATGCCTTAACTGTGTGATGTCACAAATGATTTTAGTAAAATTATTCAGGTCACATGTGTTCAGGTTTTGTTAACACTTTGCTCTGGAATGATGTTGTGTGGTGTCACTGACTGTGCTTCTTTACAGCTGATCTTCCATGTACCCGGATTTTGCCTTTGCCTTTCAGACCCAAATCTAGATGGGAAGGAGACAGTATCTGGTGCCAGCTCAGGTGCCTCATCTTTGTAGCATTCACCCTTTGTTAGGTATGAGTCATGTATTATTCATGCTCTATGCTAATGTGGTTGAGAGGCGGAGCCGAGAGAGAGTTTAAAAGGTGGAGCCTGAGAGGAGGAGTCAGTTGGTCAGAGTCAGAGAGTCAGAGAGAGAGAGAGTCAGAAGAGATAGAGATAGAGTTAGAGACTGGTTAAGATAAATAGATAGAGAAGGTGGAAATTATATGGCAAGAGAATAGTATGTACATCTGAAGAACTTCTGTGATTATTAAATTGGCTTCACTTTAATAAATAAGTTTTGTTTGCATTCATAATACAAGTGTCTGATCAAACGTCATTTATTTTGTGGACTGAGGTAATCCACTGGTGGCAGTGAGAGGAAAACACGACTGGAGCCTTTGTGAGGGCACAAAACGTAGGTGCCTCAAGGAGGTGAACGTCACAATCTTCTCCTGGTCCTGTAGTACCTTAGGAAGTATCTGAGCCAGCCACAGAGACCCTCTTGCAAGCTGACTCATGGCTCTCTGTAACTTCCATCAGTGGCTGGCAGAGTAGGTTTAACAGGAGGGAGATAGGAGTCTTCTCTGGTGCAAGTGAGATAAGATGCTGGAGTGTTACATTTGAAAAGGAACTCAGTGTGTCACTCATTCCTTCTTGGCATTCAAATTACCGTTACACCTTATTCATGCCATGCTCTGTTTTTGCCAGTAGGCCAGAAAAATACAGGGCTCACTGTTTCTCATTAGGAGGCAATTCTGATACTGCATCTTGGAAATATTTTTAAAAGACAAAAAACAAAGCCAAAGAATTTTCCTTTCTGCTTAGGAATGATATGAGAATGGCACAAAATCTCAGAAATCCCTGCCAAAATGTCTCTAAAAATGCTTAAGGTGTCCTTTAAAAGAAACACCTAAAAGGTAACATTGCAATTAATAATTAAATTACTCGCAACCCAAGAGTAACTAGTTACAGGTACTTATGTTTCATGTAACTAGTTACTCCCAAGGTCTGGGTAAGATGATATGTCTGCTAATGTTTTCTGGTTGTACACTTGCTGCTATATTTCTTAACACAGTTGGAATGATAACAGTGCTATGTAATGGAAAATGTCACACCAAATTGTGAGCAATAGTGTATTCATTTCACAGATGTTAAGAGGCCTCAATAAGTGGCGCATCTTTGCAGCGGGGAGTGGATGAGTGAGGAATAAACTGATTTTGAGTTTGATTGAGTCATTTAATTATTTGTTTTCTGTGCCTTTTCAAGGCCTCTTTAAGGCAAGAAGTTCCCCTCTTTAAGGCAAGAAGTTCATGTGAACTGGTATACAATCTCAAGTTAGGCAACTGAGTTGAAATCTATTCTTGTTGTGATATGGTGTTGGAAGGATGCAGTCCAAAGCCAAGAAGCATTACACTGGAAAGCATGCTTAAACCTCACACTTATCACTTCTTTTCTACTGCAACACCAAGCTTCCCTTCCTTTTCAAGTTCCAGATCAACTGCTGATATTTCATAGCATGCCTTCTGGTGGAAAAGTCAGCATGAGTGAATGTCGCTATGCTTGAATAAAGTACTTAGTATGGGCTGACATCCAACTGTGATCGTTATTTGGTGAACTGATCATCTCCATTTCTGTGTGGCTTCAGCCTTTCATTTGGGACTGAGTCAACTTTGGTCATTTTGATGGATTACCTATGCCTGAACCAAAACTATGTCCCTTTTGGCTCTGATGGGCCTCCCTGGGGCATGCAATATAATTGATCATGGTATCCTATATGCTAAGGATATAGCATCTGCAACCCTTAGGCATTCAAGGCAACTAGTGACTTGGATTTAGCTATACTTGTTACTGGGGAATAATCATATCTGATCTGAAATATGCCCCTGGGATAAAAGAGGTTAGTCAAGGCTAACCTGGAGAAGCTTGAAAAGAAGCATGTAAACTCCTTAAGTTCAGGGTTAAAATTAAACAACAATAAGTTGCAAGAGTGGATTTAATTTTGTTTGTGCTTTACCTAGCATAAATTGCATGCATCTCTGGCAATTATTTTGTTTAAACAGTGAATGAAAAGGGGGGGGGGATATAACTATTAAACACAAACCAAACTAAATTGGAAAGCATGTTCAGGCTTGAGGGAACCCTCTCTTTTTCTCTTTCTTTTTTTTTCCCAAAGGCAGCTGTTCAGTGACTCACTACATGTTTTCAGATGGAATTTGCCTTAGATCTTGTTCACAAGCATGTTTACATTCATTTTGTGTGAGCCATAGTTTGAAACATTATCTCCCTGGAACCAATTTGTACATGTACAGCTTTGTACAAGAATTTCTTGTAATTAAGGCAATTGTCAAGTTCTTTCAAACCTCATGAAATATGCTCCAAATTCTCTCTCTTTTACTAGATTCCAATCCTCTCTTTTTTCCCCTTTGACTAATGAAGAATTTTGCAGCCTACAAGCGTAAAGGGAGCCCTAGATGACAAAGCATCTCAGCTCAAATGACAAATCATCAAGGTGAGCAGACAGCCAAATTAAACATCTATGTGATAGAGCAAGGAAGTCAGGAATCATTCCCCCCCCCCCCCATTTTTTTGTATCTTAAAAATTGCCAGCTTTCCAAGTAAACAAGTACAAAAAATACGAAAAGAACAAGGAGAGAGAAAGTCAGCAGGAGTGTGGAGACTCTCCAGTGTATTGCACAAAGTGTTACATCTACAACTTTCTGCCTGCTGGGCACAAATCCTGGGTGTCTCATCAATCCAATGAGGCTGTCAGGGAATAAATTCACTCTCCAGAGGCTCTCTGACCTGAAGAGCTGAGAGAAGCAGAGAGACCTGGGCACGAGGCCATGAGGGCCATGACTGTCATGCCCAACTCCTTCGTATCACAGCAGGATGGCAAGGAGCTTGAAGGGTGACACAAACTTTGGTGAATTAAATTCAAAAGGCAACAATAATAATAATTACATGCCATCAAGTCAATTCTAACTTATGGTGACCCTTTCTGGGGTGTTCTGGCTACAGAGAACTCAGAACTGGTTTACCATTCCCTTTTTCTGGGTGTGCCCTGGGATTGTGCAGCTTGCCCAAGGCCACCCAGGCTGCCTCTACGCCTGGAACACCAACTTCTGGCTCTGCAGCCAGATACCTAATTCACTGAATTATACAGCTTGGAATATATACGTGTGGACATGAAGTTAAAACTATTAAGAGCAACAATACAAAACAGATGTCGGTAGAAAGTAATCAGGTAGTTACGTGAGAAATAATGGATTTCTATTATTTAATGAAAGAAAATTAAAATGTTTAGCTGTGCTGGGATTCTGCCTATTCTAGTCTGATGTGTATATATATTTGTAAATATGGATATTGAGCATGTTGTGTGAAGCCTATGCAATTAGTAAATCTTGGGCATGTGCCAGTAACTCCATTTGGGTTGCTACCAGCAAAATATTACAATATTGAGATCTATGCCAATAAAGACAAAAGAGAACTTTTATAAGTTAATATCGAGATGGTACCTAACTGCAGTGAAACATAGTCAAATTGATGATAAGTGTTCTAAGATGTGCTGGAGCAGGTGCCAGAAAATAGGCATTTATTTTCATAAGTGGTGAGCTTATATCTACATTTTGGCAATTGGTTTTTAAATAAATAAAAGCAATAAGCAGCTTGAATTTACTTGTATGTCCTAAAGTAGTCACTTTTATCAATATTTGGAAGAATGATAGAAAAGTGGACAAGGAGAGAACTAGAACTAGTTTCTAATCTGTTAACAGCAGAAAGACTGATTATTGTTAGGAATTGGAAGTCAGCTCCTAATATATCATTAAGTGAACAGTACAGAGAAGTTTGGGATATACTAATTAATGATAAAATTACATGTAATATTAAAGTTAACCAGGGGATAATTAGTAAAGATGAGTTTATATATATATATATATATATATGGGTAGAATTTATTGATTTAGTATTGATAAAGGAGAAAGGACAAAGTACTTTATATGAGTCTGTATAATTTTAGAAGGGGAAGGGGGCCCTAGAAGAGTAAATGGTTAAAGCAGTTACTCCCTAACAGTCCTGGTGGTGAGGTACACGTTATATGTAGTTTGTCATCTTCTTCTTTTTCAGAAATGTGTTTATTAGATATTTGAATGTTTATTATTTGTATTAAAAGAAAAAAAAGAAATTGCAGCAACAAATTGCTACTACATATAAAGTTGACACCTGTATTTCTCTTTGTGTACCCAACACTTGCAGCTGGTGAACAATAAGGAATACAAGCCTTGAGTTCTTCACCAGCAGCAATTTGCCACTGCAGTGTACACTGTTGGGCTTCACACCAGCTTATCTAAGTAACAGGATTCTGGTCTCTAGCTTTTGAACAGGAATCGAAAGGAATACAGAGAAATTACAGGCCACTTCATTCATCATCTGCTTGTGATGCATCAGTAGAATGCATTGTTAGAGATACCTTTATGAAGTATACAGAGGAAGTTGTCTTGCTGGTAGAAGATTCCATTATGGGAATTTTAGAGTTCTTTGAGAATTCCAGCTGGGATGGAGACAGAGGTAACCTAGCTTCCATTCTATACTTGTATTTAAAAAAAAAAGGTTCCTGAATAAATAGCAAGTTAGAGAATAAAAAGCATAAGGTAGAAATGAATGAGCATTTCTCCCAATGGAAGAAGATTCAAAATGAGATCCCCTAAGCAATTATATGGGGAACCGTGGTTGTTGTTGTTTTAATTGGCCATAAATGGTAAAGGAAAAAATTCTGAAAGAAAGAAAGAAAGAAAGAAAGAAAGAAAGAAAGAAAAAGAAAGAAAGAAAGAAGCACTCATCTGTAATATATCTCGTCAACTTCTCTGCACAAGGCAGGCTGAGCGGCAGCCAAAAGGAAAGCAGGAGGACAAGAGACACTTTTTTAGACCTGTAGAAGGACCACTAACCTAAATCAGAAGAATCAAACAAACCCTCCAAAGACTGACAAGAATGGTGCCAGCAGTTCCATTTGGGCGGCAACCAGCAAAAGTAAATATTCCTTCTTCTCCTATCCATCCACAGTTCTAAACTTTATTCTTAAAAAGTCAAGGATTCTGTTCTGAACCTTCCTCCTTTCCCCCCCTGCCAAGCACATTCTGCTGCAATATCAGAATTAGTGTACTGTTACCCACGCACCCACCCGGTTTCACAAAGATGAATTCTACTTCTGTGGGACTTCTGTATGGTTTCCAAAGCAGCCTCTTGCTTGTAGTAATCATTCAGGTGTAGAAGTAAAATAACAAATCATTCTCAGATTCACAAATTCCCTTACAAAGCCTCCTCCTGCATCAATTACCAAAGCTGAAGCATGAGCATTTAAACCTAATTATTTTGCCATAACTCTCATAGGCTGTGTGGAAACTCTGCTGGCTTCTAGGCATGTATATCTTTTTCATTCTAGGAAAGACAATTCTGCAGATTGGTAGTTCTGCTACAGATCAGTGTGACCTCAAGATGAGATAAGGAAATAAAACAAGATAGAACAAAGCAAAACACCTAAATAAAACAATGATAAAACAGGAGATGTTATCACAAGTTAAAATACGTCTGGTCATGCCACCATCTTAGGAGCCTCTCCTAGGAATGATTAGCAGCTACTAATCAAAATGGCTACCCCTCTTAAATAATCAAATTATAAGACAAGTAGTAATGTAACAATAAACAAACAGAGCCCCCAGGCCTTCTTACATAATGAAAGGTTAGGTATAATGATACCATGATGACAACATTACTCATTGCACCTAAAAATAACACTTCTGCGAGTCTTTCCATCATAGTTAAAAATAACATTGTTACCCTTTATTACTCACAAACATACTGTGTAACAATAACAACTTCCTGACTGTACATTTACTCTGCAGGTGAACAGCACTGTAGCCAATCTAAAGATGACTAGGTATAGGCTGAAGAATGAGCATTGGTACAGTTTCTTAGCATTCTTTAAGATTTAACTCTGGAGGTTGTTTTGAAAGGTGGTGATTAGAACCTATCAATGGTGGTGAACAAAAGCGTTTCTTGGAGCATGTGTAAAGTGACTTTACCTCAGCTGGTATTAACAGGATTTCAGCCCCAATATAATCACAATTTATTTGGTGCAAGAGAGAGATAGGCTTCCATGGGTTCCATTCTATCCAAATAACTATGTTGTCCTAAATAAACTGCATTTTCAATGAGGAGAGACATATTCTTCATATTGCTCCAAGGGTCTTAGACATGCACTCTTTTCTCATTCCTACACCTCTAGGATAAAAATTATACTCATGTCTTTTAGAAGGTTGTTGAGAAAATATACACAGGGTAGTTTGAAAACTTACAATGGAATATGCACATGTAAATAACACCACAATTGCAAGTTTTCAAAGGGCATTGCTCTGACAGATGTCACCATCACCACCACCACCATCACACATTCATCTGATTCTTCTGAGGCTTTCCATCTTACGGTGTGATGTATGCCTGCTTTGGATACAGTCAGTTATTGCTGAGACTAGTATTTTTATTAACTGGCATCTCCAGTGCTTTATTTGTGAAGAAGAGGATGTCAGTCAGCCCTAGATGTCCAGAGGTCCACTTTCTTCTGAAGAAAGCATCCCTTCTTGATGCTAGATTATTTGCCAGCCCTCATCTGGTTTCTAATCTCCTATTTGTAGGAGAGATAATTGGAAAAGCTATAACTATGCAGCTGGGTTTCAGCTTTCCTATGGGGTAAAGACCAAGGCCTGTCAGGGTGATGAATGATCTGCTGATGATATTACATCAAGGACAGCTGGTTATTTTGGACCTTATGGCAGCATTTGATATGATGGACTACGGGCTACTCTAGCCAAGGGACACCAACACTATAATGGGAACTGCCCATAGATGTTTCGAGCCATGCTGCAAGATTGCAGCCACTTGGTGGTGAAGAAAAACTAAAACTTGAAGATCTGATTGATTGCCTGTCTTACCCCCACAAACATCAAGTCCTCCTCAAGCTCTCACCTTTGAGACACAGTGGTGAACAGGAAGCCCTACTGGCTCATGCATGCTGAAGACACTGGGTGTGCATTATTGGAACAGGGAAGCATGGGGAGGGAAAAGGTGAGGACAACGGTTTAACCTTCCTTTTCTCCCGACTTCTTTGTCTCATGCAAAATAACAGGGCTCTTTTTTTTTCCTCAGTGGAGACAAACCATGTATTTCCACAGGGGAAGCTTCCCATTTCTTTCTCATTGAGATAAATGCGAAATACTGGATTCATATCCATTTTGTTGCGTGAAATTCCTCTGTTCAGGGTTGTGATTATCTAGACTTCAAAATCCTAGATAATCAACCTAAGAGAAGAATACCTGTGGATACCTGTGTACTCAGAAGGAAATCCCACCAAGTTCATTGTGACTTATTCCTGTGTTAAGACTCCAGTCCTGTTTAAAATCCCTTTGAAATCATGGGAGTTCCTAAATGTTTATAATCTGGGATTACTTTGCAAAACAAAGTCTCTCTTTCTTCCCTACCCCACCTCTTCTCTCTCTCTCTCTCTCTCTCTCTTTTTCTGTGGTTTCAAGCATTAGCAAGAAGTTTGGGCAATTGCTATCAAGTATTTCAATAAGCACAGGCAGTCTTAATTTCCTATGTGAAACAAGCATTTTTCAGGTTATGTATCTTCTGGATGAAAAGAGGGATCAATTGTAAATTTTAAAAAAGAGTTTGGGGGAAGATTTTTCTGTTCAGGAGGCAGAGAGGTAGGCATTGGGGGGGGGGGAGTACAGAATGGCCATGTGCCATTAAAAAAAAGTTGCCCAAACAGTTCACTGTGGAGGGCTTTTTTTACAAAATAAAAATAAGAACTTTAAAAGCACTGCTCCCAACATCTCCAAAGGTTGCATGCCTCAGCTGTCTACTACAACAACTACTATGACTACGACTATGACAACTACTAGCTACTAGTTACTAGTTACTAGCTACTAGTTATAGCTACTATTTACTACCACTCTGACAAATATTGTCACAATCCAAGGTCCAAAAGTTATAAAGTTGCTATTTGGCCTGGCTTCTCCTTGTCAGTATTGACTTACAGAATGCTGTAATATCAGAGAGACACTCCTGTGCATCTCTAATTTTAAAGGAGCTTCCTAAAAGGCAACACCCTTTCTGCTAGAAAAGGATTGGATCCTGGGCCCTTGGATCAACAATAAAATTACTTTCCAACAACTAATTTGGCTGATGGCTGAAACCTATAATTATGATGACATGTTTGAACAAGATGCCATCAGAACAAACATTTACCCACACACTTCCCTTCACAGGAAAGCTGCCAAATTAAACTGCCTTAATTCCCATAATTTTAGTCTTGGCAAAATTATATAAATGTAACAAAGTGTCTACCTTATATATAAATCATAGTAACAACTAATTAACCTAGTGCATTGAACAGGCAAATTCTTCCTTCCTAACAAGTTCATAATGGTGACAACAACAGAAGCAAACTGGGGCTTGCTGGGAATGTATCTGATGGAGAATCTGAGTTTTGACCCAATAGAGTAGCATCTGGTCATTTTTGGAGCCCAGGTTTTGGGTCTGGAGGAGAAGATAGGTTCCTGGAAAAGATTTTGTAGCTGGGTGGGCTGGTGGAGCAGAATGTTTTTACTATGACTTGGCTCTGAATGAGTGCATATGATTCGACACTTTTAAACTCTTCTTTGTCAGTATCATTCCCCCAAAGCTGATGAAGAAAAGCAAAAACACTCGAATACCAGTGCTCTCTGAATTTCCAGACTGATAATATTTTTGAAACATGCACCCACAGCCACTCTTGGGTGTCACCTAGTCCATAATCAGGTTTCTTTTCTTTTTTTAAGCAAAACATTTAAAGCCTATTTTTGAAAAGAATATTCTTACAAATAGATTTTTTTCACACATTTGATCAAAACATGCACTGTAAAAACTCACCTTTTATTGAAATATTTAGATTTTTCTTTGAGCCACGAACATTTAGGAGATCATGTGGATCCTCACATTGGATCAGGAGGAGCTACAAAGCAAGCTGGTTTATACAGGAATTCACAAAGAATAAACCCCTCAAGCACCCTCTCACCTTTTTCTTATTTTAAACTATAGTGTGCCAGATTTGTATATATAACATTTGATACAGGCATTTGATACACAGATGTGCTGGCAAGCCAAAACACAGGCGTACAAGTGTATAACCACATCAAGCAATATCATAAAATCTAGTTATCTAGACAAGATTAGATCTGCTCAATAATTAGAAAAACACTTCCAAGAAAAATATGGTTTCTGATAGAAGGAAAGTGAACTACTCAGTAGGTGGCATTTTCATCTTCATCATGGACCTGGGAACAGAGAGTTATTGGAGATATTTCTCATGGATGATTCATCTATTTAAGACATTTAACATCTGTGAACACGTAACAGTCCGTATCTCATTTCATCGCACTATCAATTGTTAATTTTTATATCTTTGAGAAATACCAACACACATCTACATTTACAACAAAACAGACTACTCTTCTTCTTAAAGAGCTGCATTATCTATATATTTTGTACTCTAAATGTATAGTATTCTTAAAATTGTGTCTTTAATGGATGTTATGCTCCATCAACAAATGGAACAGGACCTAAAAAGAAAACATCCAATTTCTGTTTTGGAAGGAAAAGGTCCCGACTGGTGTTCATATTAAGAGAAATCCTTCTGCTTTAAAAAAAAAAAAAAAGGGGGGGGGGTTGGAGACTCATAGAGCAAAATTCTGTTGGCGTAACTTCATGTGTCATAACCCAGTTCATGCGCCAGAAGCATTTAATTTAAAGTAACAAAAAACTTCCTCTCCCCTTCACTTTAAGTCTGATGCTCCCCAGGGCTCCCTTTTACAGCCTCGGAAGCAGGGGCTTTAATAGCCCTACTGCTGCTGGTAGTCCTGAGCCTGGAGGTGGTGATCCGGTTGTGATTTTTTTTTTACTATGAAAGGCTTCCCACAATGTCCCAAGGCTTCCAAAGCTTTCCTCAGGGCAAACAGGATCCCCAATGCCTCAGAACCTAAAAGGAGGTGAAGAGGAACTTTTTAATTACTTTAAATTAAATGCTTGTGGTGTCCAATCCAGGTTATGTGGGTGTAAATTTATGCAACAGGATTTTGCTCATAGAATTAAGGGCAACACTAATATGTATGGCAAATGTATTAGAAACATGGTTGTGGCGGTGCATGAATCAGTAGTCTGAAGATGTGCAAGTCTCTGAATTTCAAAGTCATCCAAAATGTATGTATTGAAAGTTGGAAACGCTCTTTACATGTTCCTTTTGGAATTTCTCATCTGATTATTTCTAGAGTCAGTTCTGAAATACCTACCACCTCACTATTACATTCTATACTAAGGTTGTTCGTGCTTATCAGATGAAGATCCAGCTATTCTGCTCCATTATTGGACCACAAAAGGAAGGTAACATGTACTCATACATGAATAAACTGCACATATTGAGTATCACCTGTTGAGAATTTAGATTGGCTCAGATCAGTGCTCACATGGGAGAAATGCAGTCAACTCTGAGCCTGAAATAGCTGATTTGTACATTTCCTCTTGGCCGGGGATGGCTTGTTCTTGATAATGAAACAGAAAAAAAATCAAAAGTCCAAGTCCAGTAAAATAATACCACCGTGCATAGACAAAAGAATTCATGCTTGTAGGCAAACAATGCAATAACAAAAATATTACCAAAAGGTTTTAGGGCCACTAGAGAACTTGAGCGAATGAGCAAAAGATCAGATCCTGGCACAAGGGACTGTGGGTGCAATCCTACCTAGCCATGATGGCTGACATTGAGCCATTGGAGGCTGTGCTGAATCCAAACTGTTCCAGTCTAGAAATGCTTGAAATTACTAGGACTATCAAGCCCTGGTCTAACTTTGTGTTGGCATAGTGGCTGTGAGTCTGGGCTGAGAGGTATTTGTTTCTGCTTAAGACAGCTTTCCTCCCACCTCCCCTTCTTCAAAGCTGAAGCTATGCTACCTGTAGCAATTTTGGAAAGGGCAAAAGCTTCTTGTGCTGGCACAATCCTGCTGTGACAGCTGCCCTTCTTTTGGTTCTTCTGCCTGATGATCTCAGCCAGAACACCAGTTCTTTTGGTAGATCCAGTTGTGCCAACACATCCAAGATATTAATTTGGTACTCAGAATATACACATGGGGTCCAGCACAAATAGATCCTTTCTTGTGTTTGTGGGTCTGTGGGTGGCTTCATTTTGGGTGTAAGATGCCTGGCATGGGGTTATTGAATTTATTGTTAGAAACATAGTGGATAAAAATCAATGTTTCTTGGTTTTTTATTAAAATAAACTGGATCTAGAAGATATCATCAGAAAAGCTGGTAGTTCTCAAGAGTTGGATTTTTGTTACCAGCAATATATGGAAAAGAGAGATAAGAAATCTGATCACCCTCAGTTTCCAACTCTGACTGAAGTTAAGAGCAACTAAAATCATCATTCATTTTCTGGTGTGAGTGCAAAACAAATACAATATTTTTGCAAAATAAATCACTGTTTAAAATAATTTATGTGCTTTTTAAAAATAAGACCAATATTTTAGGATTGTGGGGAAAATGTATTAAAGTTACAGCAAGCAAATGTGCACTTTTTTGGGGGAAGAATCAAATATTAAATTAAGATTTTCTGAGCGTTAATTTAAATCAATTTGTTTTAAATGTTATCCACCATGATTAGAAGAATTACAGCCTGAAAACGTCTTATACTACTAAGCCATATAAAAAGCATGTACTAAATGATGCAATCAGAGTAAGAAAGAGGGGAATCGCAATGATATAAGCAGTGTTATATAAGGAGACAGTCTTTTGCCCTATCTTTTTCATAATTAATAGCCAGAGATATTTCTTTCATGGGCTGTAATGGCAAGCTGCTTAATCAATTATGTTTAATGACTGGTAGCTACAAAAATGGCATAAACCCCCAGTAATGTCTTATTCTAAGGATACAGATGCTGTAGTACTTACTCCTAAAACTGTACATGGTTCAGCAAAAACAGGACACACAAAGCAATCCCTATAATTCCATGGTCTATTTGCCAGGACGTAGAGTGTTACATACAAATGTAACTAATTTTTGCAAGTAAAAAAATTATTGATTTGGTTCCTTGTGGGGCAATTTTTTATTTTATTTTATTTTATATATTTTTTTGCCACTGGATGTACCAGACAGAAAGGTCTTCAGATCTTTTTCACACATATAATGTGTGAATATAAGTGTATACACATACACATGTATGCACACATCTGTAAAGGGTTAAATTGGTTCTCGTTTCTGCTTTAAAAGGTAGAAACGTGCAAGTCGGTGATGACAGACAACTCAAGTGCTCAATTACGTAGGTTGCAAAGAATCATTCCAGGCACTTGTGACCTGAAGCACAGCTGGATCTCAACATTAATTCCTCAATAATTGATGGTTAATCTATTAAAGTTTAATGGTGAGTTGATATGTAATGGCCTAGCTGCCATGTCATTGGATGTAAATACAACCAGTTGTCTGGAAATCTCTTTTACTTTCCCTTTTCTATGCAAGAAAATAATACAAAAATAATAATGCATGAATAGTGAGAGGGATGGGATAGGGATTATTGCCAAAAAAGAAAAAAAGAAGTATATTTGCCTCTTGGCATACCACAAGCGGTTGTAACCTCCTCTAGCAATACACGAATCCATTGCAGCTGGGAGATTGAAGGATCCATAAAGATACACCAAGCAAAAGCATTTTCACCAACTTCACTTCACTTCAGTATAAAACAAATCTTTTCCTAATACACCTTGGCACAGAAGAGATTGTCAGGGTAGTAATACCCAATTGCTTGGCGTGATAAACATGTGTTAGGAGTATATTTTCGTATTTGAACATTAGAAATTAAAACACATTAACTAATCACTGAAAATCTTTGGATCTTAAAAATGATCAGTAGTCACCCAAACACATGGGTTTTATCACACAGTGGAAGTTTTTTCAAAACACTTTGCAACACTGAGGAGGAAAGCAGTTCAGTCGATCCTCCACAGAGGCAGGCCCCATCCCTTGCCTCTTCTTTTCTATACTCTTGCCTCCTCTGGCCCACACCCTCCCATGCGCTCACCTCTTCTTCCTGCTCTTAGGTGGTGGTGGTGGATGTTGTTCTAACCCTTAGGTTTGTCAAGAAAGGCACTGTTTAGCTCCCCTTTACCTTGGACCTGTTTTTGTAATAGATGCACCAACGAGGGTGCATCTATTACAAAACTTATTTGCCCCGCTCCCCCAGATATAGGTCTTGAAATGTTGCCCTGCCATGACACTAGTGCCCTCCTCCATCCTTACTTGGCATACGATAGGAATTCCCACTTCCATCTTCCCTTGCTCTCTCACTGCTTTTCAGAAGCATAAAATAATAAGCTATCCATTGTGCATGAACCACCTCTTGATCCATGAAAGCTCACATTAAAACATAGCACTTAGCTTTTAAGGTGCCACAACATTTTTGTCTCTTTTTCTTATTTTTGTTTTGTTTTGTTTCTTGCCTGATACTCTGGATTCAAGGTTTGTTATTTGATAACTCAAGGTGATCCCATGGTCTAGTCATAATTTAATGAAAGAGAGGCAAACTGGAAAAGTTTATGGAAGCAATAAAAGTGACAAAGTAAGCTCTAAAACCATGCAGTCATGTGGCAGAGTCCGTTGCAGGAGAATATGAATCTTTCATAATTAGAAATGACTTAGAAGAAAATGTATCCCAAGGCAGAACATTATAGTGACAAAGCTGGCTTCTAGACACTTTACGTTTCCTGTTAACAAGAAAGGTTAAAAACCAACAAGACTGAGACGCCACTGTTGGGAAAGACAGATCTATAGCTTGGCATCTGGATTCCTTCTCTGCCAAGCAAACCTCTCCCTTGTGGGGCTAAATTGGCTTACTTCTCTGTCTGTTGTGAAAAAAACCAGCCAAATGGGGTTAGACTTGACATCACCAGGCAGGCCGTGCCAACGGCCTCTCTGATGGTGTACACAACTCTTGCCCATGTAGTTAGTTGTACGTACAAAGGGGCCAGCCCAATCATTAAGGTGTATGATTTCAAGGTAAACCTTTTTTGCTAAACGATCAGGAGGGGGGATTATGTACTTCACAAAATATTTACTCACAAAAAGTCTGATATGGATGCCTTACATAATTATGATTTTAAAAAATTATTTTCATTTGTATGCCCCCTTTCCCCCAATTAAGGGACTCAAGCACCTAGCAAGTTATTAAAAAAAAATAAAGCCACTATAAATTATGACACTAAAAACAATTAAATATATATCAGTCTTAAAACAGTAAGTTAAAGTTGTTTTTTAAAAAAACCTTTAAAATGCCTTTAACACATACACACAAAATAGTGTCCAGCACTCAAGATGAAAAACTGCCCAGTTAGTTGCTAAGTAACCTGTCTAAGAAAGACTGTCCTCACCTGTCCCTGGAAAGACAAAAGGGAAGGTGCCAAGCTAAACTCCACAACCTGGGAGCATCCACAAGGAAGGCCCCCTCTTGTATTCCCACCAGAAGTGCCTGTGAAGGTGGTGAGACTGAGAGATGGGCCTCACCTGAAAATCGTAAGTGCTGAGAAAGCTCATACAATCAAATGATGCCTTAGTGTTCTCGTGCAGAAGCTTGTCATGTGTAATAGAATTGCAGTTTGCTGGGCTGATGTTCAGTGGGTTCCAGCTTTCTGATCCAATCCCCCACCCAATTTCTCAGTTCCACTGTTCCCTAACCAGTAGCACTCTATAGCCATTGAGCATGCTTTCTGCATCTTGTTTGAGGAATGGTATCCCAAGGGGACTCCTCAGTGTGTTTCCTCAAATATTTTTATATACTTTCAGGATCCACCTAAACCTGTTGATATTGCCCCCTTATTTGTGGAAGGTGCTGTTTTGAGTATCTAAGCAAGGACACTCACAATCTGAGCATTAGAAACAGAGGGGTCTGTCTGGACACAACATACCCCTAGATAAAATGGCTGAAAGCCTATTGTGCGGCTCCGTGGGCTCAGCAGTGATGAAGTCATTGTCACTGGCAAATTGTTGCTTATTAAAGGTAAATTTCTGCAGAATTAAGGTGAGTTCAAGGTGCACCCATAATGTGACAAAGTGGCATGCATCCTTAATTCCCTGAGAAAGTAAGTACAAAATGTAGGTAGGGCTCAAGCATCATAATGGACACCCAATACAAGTTTGTAAAAAGTGTCTCCTCTTTTCTCCAATCCTTCTCATGACATAAATATATTCCGTGTGTCGAACACTTTCCATGTAGTTCTCTTTCTCACCTGTTACCCTCACAACAATCTTCCAATGTAGGTCAGACCAAGTGGTAGTGACTGGATCAAGATCATTGTGACAAACCACAGTACAGAGTATTGCTTGTTCCAACATTCCTTCTGATTGGCTCCAGCAATCTCATGGGATCTAGGCCACAGGTATACAGATATATAGAAATGCATTTTGAGAAATATCCTCAACCTTGATCTACAATTTATTCAGCCAAATCATTCTCTTTGTGGAAACTGGGTTGCAGTCTGGGCTGGGCACAAATGGATTTCCAGGCCGCACACATATATGTCCCCCTTCCCCACCGGCTTGGCCCTGGACAAAGGCCTGGATTAAATCCGTCTTCTCAGCTCATCCCAAAGCTCAGTTCTGGTAGTCTTTTACTAGCAGAATGCATTAGATGAATGTCTTCACTGAAGTCCTGTAGTTTCCATGTCATTAATATCTTAAATACCATATTGCTTTTTCCTCTGACAAATATCGTGGCCATATCAGCAGGCCAAGGAAAAGGGCAAGTTTGGTAGCTCAGGAGTGTTCTCAAAATTTGCATAGCCAATGATCTTTACTTTCCAAGGGAACAACAAGAAGATTGAGTGTAAAGAACAAGAGTTTTAAATAATGGAACGTCCTATTAAGTGAATTTATTCAGAAACTGCAAAAATGTTGTAACAATAATAAGTACCCTTCAATATGTTCTTACTTACTCTGTGAATATGTATGTGGTGTTGAATCATTTATGTCTACATGCAGGAAACTGATAAATTTTGAACAAATTTAATTGAAATCACCCCTGGAGTGAGTCTGAAGGAAGGATTAAATTTAATGGCCTCACAGAGTGGTGTACTTTCAGCTTCAAAAGACTATTCTTCCCTCCCTCCCCAATGGACTTCACCACCTATTTGATCCCTAAACCCTACTATGCAAGCTTGTGGGTTTAATAATAATAACTCTGAAATGAAAATCACTTCAATTTGCCATGTAATGAGACTTAAAGAAGATGTTCAGCTGGACAGATCGTAACATTCAGTTTCACTTAGCCTGATTCAAATACAGCTTACCTATGAGATGGATTTTTTTAAAAAAATTCAGAAACAGTGCAAAGGAAGTGAAGCTACATTGGAATTCTCTAACAAGGAGTACATACGCTTTAGGTGGGACTCTTAAGGTAAAGATCTAGTATACTAAAAAGCTCATCTGTGTGTGGAAAAGTCTTTACCTTGTTGCATAATGAAACTTCAAGGACATACCCCTTTTCAACCTACACCAAATGCTGGAAAATCAGTTATACAATTTTCTGGCCTGTTTAAGCTTAACATAAAAAATGTTGTTTGTGTAGAGTGCCTACTGGTTAGCATCAGTGATATCTTGGAAGCATTCTTGGCTTGACCAAGCAGAGTATATGGGAGAATTATCTGAGGCAGAGGTCCCCAAACTTTTCAGCATGAGGGCCACATCATATATGTTCCACATTTTCTAGGGCCAAAGGAAGATGTGTGCACACATGTATGCCCGCCCGCCAGGCCGGATAAAAAGGCAAGGTGGCCCAGATGTGGCCCACGGACTGTAGTTTGGAGACCCCTGATCTAAGGACAAGAAGAAATGAATAATTCTTAATGGATAGGCAGAGCGAGACAGTCACCTCAGCTGACCGGATAACCACAGGGGCAAATTGCACCAGTCCTTTTTCGCAGGGCCAGGACCACCATTAACTCAAATTGACTCTCTCATTTCCCAGCCCTTTGCTTCATCATGTTCCTACATCCATGCCTCTCTGCCCTGTACATGTGGGCCAGCACACCTCCATCTCCTTCTCCATCTCCTTGAATATGCTGCCTGCACCTGAAATCAGCCAGCATGTTTTTCTGCATAAAACACCTCCCAGTGCTTTTTTCAGACTACACAAACAGCAAGGCATGACTACAGGAGGCAAGAAAGGGAGAAGAGGGGGAGGAAGGAGGCAAAGGCTGGCTGGCTGCAAAGGTGGAGCAGCTACAATGATTCTCCAGCTACTTTAGGCAGTGGGAATGCTTGGACCAGTGCTGATCTTTAAGGGAAAGCTTTCCAATTCCCCAATTGGCTAAAATCAGTCATGCAAAGCTTTCCATAGCATATACACAAAACATGTACAGTAGGACCTCTGAATCTGTGAGATCAGTATCTCAAGTTTCACTTATCTGCATTTTGTTGTAGACATATATGCAATGTATAAGAGTGCCCCCTTATGACCTTTGTCTTGCCCCCTTGTATGTTGTATATAGAGTTCCCTTGTATCCATGGTTTCAGGCATCCATGGTAGATCATGGAATCCATGCCCCGTGGATGCAGCAGGCCTGCTGTACCTGTGACAATGTACTAATCAAAAGGAGAAAAATTCTTATGCAATTTGATCAACCTGTTATCAAATATGTATAGTATTTAGATTTCAGATCAAATTGTGTTAAGGCCATCCAGCTAAAATTGGGTCTTTATTTAAGTAGGCATCCTTCAGTATTGAGAGGCTATGGTAACATGCTCTGAATAGAGGTCTTGGAACAGCATCTAGTGTGGCTGAGAAGGCCAATTCGAGAGTGACAATCCATTCCACACTGAAGACTAATACAATCTGTCCCCTGTCCAGCTCCCTGATTTTGCTGGTTTCGCGACTGCCTCTTTGCCTCAGCCTGCTGGACAAGTGTCTCTTCAAATTGGGAGAGGCCATAGGTCTTTATAAAGTTTGATTAACACGGTGAGGTCCTCAGATCATCTCCTTTAGCTAGGACTCTCCCCCTTAAGAAAATCCAGTTTTCTCAAACTGTTACTTTCAATATGGATGTTCTAACTATTATGATGACAAAGTCACTCTGAAAAATGTCTCTCCAGTCATTTATCTGTAATGGAACCTGTAAATAATGTTTGTCCCACTCTTTCTGAAGCAAGATCCAATCTGATCTCTCATACTCTTACCATGTAAATCTATTTCCTGCCATTTAGAGGGCAACATCTACCTTCTTATCTAATCATTATCCACTTTGTCTTTATCATCTGAGATCTCATCTTGTTTACTGAACTACTAACCTCATTTCAATTATCATAGTCTCATACATTTGCAGTTTACCAAGCCCTATATCTCTAGTATCGTCTATGTTGCAAGTAATATCCTTCCTTTCATCATCATTATGATCTTGGGACTGATAGACTGCAAAACTGACAAATACCTTTGTTAAACTCTACTTTACTCTAGGCATTTGATGTTGAGCTAACAACCTATTGCAAGCAGGATCTGAAGGCCTTAGGAATGGACCTCAAAAGATGGGAAACCTTGACATCTGAGCGTTCATCCTGGAGGCAGGCCGTGCATCATGGCCTCTCCCATTTTGAAGAGACACTTGTCCAGCTTGTTGTTGTTGTTATTGTTTAGTCGTTTAGTCGTGTCTGACTCTTCGTGACCCCATGGACCAGAGCACACCAGGCCCTTCTGTCTTCACTTGTCCAGCAGGCCGAGGCAAAGAGGCAGACCTGAAACCAGCAAAATCAGGGAGCTGGACAGGGGACAGATTGTATTTGTCTTCAGTGTGGAAGGCCACTCTCGAATTGGCCTTCTCAGCCACACTACACGTTGTTTCAAGTCCTCCATACAGAGCATGTTACCATAGTCTCTCGAGACTGAAGGATGCCTAATCTAACAACCTATTGTGGTATTGGGTTAATTGATCTGTTGAGGACAAAGGCTTGAAGAGCAGGGTGGCTATCAAAAGCCCGAAGCCCCATCTGCAACAGTTTCATTTGTTATTGCCAGTTTCTTTTTATGGAGGGAAGAGTAAGTACACACACACAAACACACATACTTACATATAAATAAAAAAGGAAGGCAACCTTGTAAAAGGTTATAGAACTTTCTAGGGGTGTAGGATCTTAATTATTGGTAACTAGTTATTTCCAAGCTCTGAATTTACATCTCTTCATCTTTCTAGCCCTGATTATTATAAACTTAATTACGGTAAGAAAACTTTGGTGTTGAGAGGAAAAATAGTCAAGCATATAGGTGTGTTCAGTTCTCAATGTAAAAATAACGGAGTTGTGGATCTCAAAGAATAACTACCCAGATTTATTTGGCTTCAGCTTTTGTGGCCTGCAAACCAGTTCATCAGATGCATGGAATGTTGGCTCAGTAAATGTCTGATCCTCTATTTATACTGTTTCTGAAATCATAGGGCTTTGCCATTCCTTGCCTACAACTATTGGGCTGAAATCCTGTCACTTATTGTAGTAAGCTGAACTAGATAGCAGGCCCCTTGAATCAGTGGTAATGTGGTGAGTCAACTCCTTCACAAGATTTTATTTGGCATGGGGATGGGGAAAAGAGGGTACAGAGAGAGAGAGAGAGAGAGACCACTTAACATCTTAACATATAGGGCTGGAGAGGTTCAAGCCTTCTTCCCTGATTGCTGTGGTCTAAGGATCACTGGAGAATGGTGGAGGTGAAAGTAACCCCAACTGATGTCTTTCCATCCCCTCTTTACTGTAACAGGGGAACTCTCAAGGGGGACATTTTAAATGGTCATAGGCTGTGTACCTCTTCATGTAAAAACTACGGAGAAGCAAGGTTTGCAGTGTGCACAATGAATACAACATGGGAAGATCTGTTCACCATATTTTCAAAGCAATATCCTAATCCCAGTATTGCACTGCATTCCAAATGAATAATGGATGCTTTATTTGTTGGTTTGTTTATTTGTTTATCAATCACATGCATAGCACATCTTTCTTCAAAGATATTTGGATGTCACATACAATTTCCCCTTTTTTATTATTCTCATAAGTACCTGTAAGATAGGTAAAGCTGAGAGAAGACAACTTCCTCGTGGTTATTGTGAGCAAATCTACCAAGACATGTCTCTCCACATGCCTGAACCATAACGTTCTCCATCATAAGGTATGGTAATGGTCACCAAAATGGGCAGCTTTAAAGGAAATTAGGCAAATTCATGGGATTTCATGAAAAGGTTATGGGGATAACTTTAATGTCAGAGGCAGCATATTCAGCATGCTACTTCTGCTCAGCAGCTGTGAGGCTACAGGGATGCTAGCAGATGAGCAGGCCCTACGGGGAGTGGGGGGAAGCGAAGCCTTTTGGCCCATCATAGGAGGGCCTTACCTCAGGCAAGGGTGCATGGCTTTCCACATTAATTTTCTTTACATGTCGTTTGTTACGTTAGAATATTTTACCCCTCTTCCCAAACAGTGAAAGGGCTTACAATGAGAAATGGGCCTGGCCTGATCTCAGCTCTTGTAGTAGTACCTGCAGCTGAGGAGTAGTAAGGAATTAGTTAGGTGAATTAGTTACAGATACAGATTGAAATTATGTTAGAACAGAGCACCAACAACAGACTACTTCAACTAGTTACTTTTTATTGCCTTGAAGTCACAGAGGGGGTGGATCAAGGGGTGATGGTAGAGCAGATGAGTTTTCCAGATTTTTCACCCAGTTCTTGTCTTTCCAATCTCCTTATGTATATTAATATTTTAGACCAACACCTTCTTTCCTTTGTTCTTTCTATTTTGCTCTCCTAGTTAGAGAGAGGTAGCAACACTTTTTTTTTTTCTATAATTGATGCCAACAGACCCTGGAAGCAGGAAATACAGGTTTAGGAGCTTCTATAAATAAGTTTAGGAATCTTATCCTCTTGCACAATCTGCAAATAGATTTCCTAAGGCACTAAAAAGTAATTTTTTTCACTCTTTTTGTTTTGTTTAATACCAGTTTCTAAAGCAGTGATTCCTGTTCAAGCCATAAGTTGTGCATTAAAGCTGTTACATGCTGTCAGTATAAAACACCAAATAATGCTGAGAGACTTAAGTCCTGATCACCAGTATAACTCAGTGGGTGATCCTGAGCCAATCACTACCTCTCAGTCTGACCTATCACAGGGGATTGTTGTGAGTGTAACACTTAAGAAGGAGAACCACATGTAATCCCTACAGGCTATTCAGTTCAGCCCAGTGAGCGGGAAAATCCTTACAAGGGGGCTGGGATACTGACTCCTCAGTTTAAAAAGAAAGAGGGGAAGGGAAAGGGAAAGGAGCTTCTGTCTGGGAGGAGATTGACCTCTCCAAAATGGTGCTGGTCGCCATTTTGGGGAGGCTTTGCCCGCCCGTGCAGATGGAAGCATCACGGTGTGACGAAGCCTTCAATGGGAGGAGGGACAGAGCCTTCAAATAGGCTAGGTCCCTTTAAGGCAGCCTCTTTTGCTGCCTTTTCAGCAAGGAGTCCGGGTGCTATCGGAGACAGCAAGCAGTTTCGCTTTCGTCCGCGTGGCTTTCATCTCCTGCAGCCGATCGGCAGCGCTTCACAGCTGATTTCTAAGTTTAAATTTTTATTTCTATATATTAAGTTTCCTTTTATCCCATTGTTTGCTGGGTGTTGTTGTTGTTTGGGGAGCGGGCGGGTTTTGGGGTTTTTTTCCCCTTGTCGACCCCCCCAATTCCACCTCCTTACTTCTTGGCTTTGAGTTATTCTGTTTTGAGGCTTATCGTTACCTTATATTCAGTAGTTCGTGGGGTGTAGGGGAGAGAGTGCTTTAGATCAGAGGTCGTCAACCCCCGGTCCGCGGCCCGGTGCCGGTCCGTGGCCTGAGCCGGACCGGGCCACGAAGACAGACCTCCCGCCCCCCTGCACGCACTCCCCTCCCCACAGCTGCTTTGCACACGTGTGCACGTGCCAGCGCCGGCGTGAGCGCTCCCCCACCCCTTCATGCATGCACCCAAGTGCCCGAACGCCCGCACGAAGGGGTGGGTGGGCGCACGGGCAGGCGTGCAGGCACCCCTGCGCATGTGTGAAGGGGTGAGGGAGCGCTCACGCCAGTGTGGGTGGGAGGGCGCTACCCCACTGCTTTGCGCATGCGCCCGAGAGCGTGCGCACACCTGCGGGGGGGGCCCCCGCCTTCCTTGGAGGCTCAGCCGGTCCGCGGTCCCAAAAAGGTTGGGGACCGCTGCTTTAGATTATATTTTGAATTTTAGGATTTAATTATTTGCACTCTTTAGTTAATTAGATAATTTATCAAGGGGAATTTAATTAGTGTAAAAGGTTAAAGTACCATTGTTGTTTCACCTCCCACCCCCCTCCCCCTTTTGTTCCTTGGTTTTTTGGGGGCTCATTTTTATATTTTTTTAAAAAAGGAGGGAAAGATAGAAAAGGCTTATATTAATTGATAGGGAGCCAGTTCCTGATCGGTGGGTAGTGCCACCTGCTGGCCGGTTTGTTGGATTATACATATATTTTTTTTAAAAAAAAGACAAGCAGCAGTCCAGTTGCCTCTTGCAGCACCCCCTGCTGGGTTGCAAGGCAACTGCAAGTTACTTAATTATATCCAGGGAGAGAATTAAAAAGAAAAGAAAAAACGAAACAAAACAAACAAACAAATATTATTAAATAAATAAATAAATAAAATAAAATAAATAAGATTAGGATTTAGAAACAAGTTAAATAGAATATGAATATTTTAAAGTAAGTTATAGATAAATTCATTTGGCCTGCTGTTGACAGCAGTTACTGATACCTTCTGATAATTAGCTGACATGGCATCAAAAAAAGGGACAGGGTGGTAAAAAGGAAAACAGCCAGCGAAGCGTAGGACTCCTGCCAGAGTGACTCCTGCACTTTCTTCATCTGATGAAGAAGATTGGCCTGATTATAGCACTATCCTACCTAAATTGAGTGAGCTGGAAAGGAAGAGGGCGTTAGCTAGGGAGGCAGCTAGCGCTGCTACGCCCAGAAGGTCGAGCAGGGAGTCAAAAGCACGCAGAATGGCTGAGCTGAGACAATTGGGTGATGTAATGATGTCACGTATTGCACTTTTGGAAAGTGAATGTTCTGCAGCTTCAGGAGTCAGGGCGGCTTCTTCAACGCAAGGTGACCCAGCGTCTATACCCACGGTTAGTGAAGAGGAAAGCGCTCAGGAGGCGGTGACAGAGGCCATGGAGTGGTCTAGTGAGGCAGAAGATTCAAAAAGAGGTAGATGAAGGAAGGGTAGTCGGTCCCTTTGTGGAACCTCCAGTTCCAAATTTACGTATCTCCCCTTTGGGGGTTGTCCCTAAAAAGATGCCGGGAGAGTTCCGTTTAATTCACCATCTATCATACCCTGAAGGTGAATCTGTCAACGACATGATTCCGCAGGAGCTGTGTACGGTAAGGTACACATCATTTGATGCTGCAATACATATGGTTCGCGCCCGCAGCAGCGGGGCAGAGCTTGGGAAGGCTGACATTAAGTCAGCTTTCCATTTGCTGCCCGTGCATCCCGATGACTTTGCGTTATTGCGTTTTCAATTTGAGGGCCTTTTTTATATTGATAGGGCACTGCCCATGGGTTGTTCGGTTTCTTGTGCTACTTTGAGCGCTTTAGTTCATTTCTGGAGTGGGCTCTGCGGCGAAGGGCAGGCTTGACCCAAGTTGTCCATTATTTAGATGACTTTTTATTTTGTGGGAAACCCGGGTCAGGGCAATGTGATTTCCTCATGAGAACCTTTCAGATTCTCACAAGGGAGCTGGGCGTTCCCTTGGCAGATGAGAAAACCGAGGGACCTTCTACTGTTATTACTTTTTTGGGGATTGAGCTGGATACAGTTCAGCAATCCAGCAGGTTGCCGGAGTCTAAATTCACAGATTTGCGGATCCGAATCAGAAGCCTATTGCATCGTAAAAAAAGTCATTCTGAAAGACTTGTAGGAGGTGGTGGGCCACCTTAATTTTGCCTGTAAGGTCATTGCCCCTGGCAGGGCTTTTCTGAGGAGGCTCAGCGGAGCCATGAGTGGCTTAAAGAGGCCACATCATAAGAGGAAAATGTCAGCGGACATGAAGGATGACCTTCGCACATGGTTGCATTTCTTGGAGGATTTCAATGGGATTTCATTTTGGAGCTTCGCTTGTGAGCTGACTTCCAAGTTCACTCTGACGCTGCCGGATCTTTTGGTTATGGAATTTACTTTAGAGGCCATTGGTGTGCTGGTCTGTGGCCCGAGGCATGGAGTGACTCCGAAGTCATCCGTGACCTCACATTTCTAGAGTTCTTTCCCATTGTGGGGGCTCTACGGCTGTGGGCCGAAGTTTGGGCCAACTCCTCAGTCACTTTCTGGTGTGACAACATGGCAGTAGTTCATGTAGTGAACACCCTCTTGTCTAAATCACGGAGGGTTATGAGACTCGTGAGAGCCTTCACATTACGTTGCCTGGAGTACAATATATTGTTTCAGGCTTGTCACGTACTGGGAGTAGAGAATGAGTTGGCTGACACCCTGTCCTGTCAACAGATCGACCGGTCCAGGGTGTTGGCCCTAGAGGTTCAACTTTGACCAGAGATATTGCCCCAAGAGATATGGAGCCTTGGAGAATTGAAGCCAACAGGGCCATAAGTTTAGCCATCGCTCCAAGTACCAGGCACAGCTATGCAGCGGCGTGTGAAGAGTTTTTTGCCTATTGTGAAAATGAAGGCATGGGCAGACCATGGCCTATAACAGTGGACCACTTGCAACAATTTGCTGTTCACCTGCATTTTAAAGGTTTGACCCCACGCACCATTCAGGGAAAGATGTCTGCCCTAGCATTTTATACTAAGGCTCACGGTTACCCAGATCTGGCCAACGACTTCAGAGTTAAAAAGATGATTGAAGGTTGGAAAGCGGTCTGCGCCAACCAATTCGAGGAGATTTCATTCAAGGCAGCTACGCTATGTGCATTCTTTGGGGCTTTCCGGATTAGCGAGTTGGTGAGGGCATCAAAATTAGATAGTTCATGTTCGGCGTTGCAGATGGAGGACCTGATAGTCTCTGAAGACGGGGTCTTGTTGCATCTCCGCCGATCAAAAACTGACCAGTTTGGAAAGGGTCAAATTATAAGGCTGGGGCCTTGTTCTGTAAAGGAGCTCTGCCCAGTTAAAGCCCTCGCTGAGTTTGTTCAGCTGAGAGGGGAATCCAGTGGTGATTTATTTCGTCACAGCGACGGTTCTCCCCTCACGAGATATCAATTTTGGGCAATCACTTCATGAGACCTTCGTGAAGCAGGTATTGTGGGATGGAAATTTGGAACGCATTCATTCCGCATTGGCAGAGCATCTACGGCTGCTGCCTTGAGCTACGGTGAGGAGCAAATTAAAAAGTTGGGGAGGTGGTCTTCACATAGGTTTAAAGCTTATGTGTGTTCCCTCCCAATATATATGTGACTCTGTTTCTCTTTTATAGGACTCATGCTTTTGCTCGGCTATGAGTGGCTATGCTCACTGGGCCATGAAGCATGCCGTGAGGACTGGTTGGGGACATAATTTAGGTTTGGGGGCATTTGCCACGCTCGAATGGAAAGGAAAGTGGGGCATGTTATGGCCAGAGCTATTGGGATTAGCCCTATCGGATTTTGAGCGTGCACCTCCCAATTTAATGGTAGTTCATTTGGGTGAAAATAACCTCACAATTAGAAAAGGCAAGTCTTTGATTTTGCAAATTATAAACGATCTGCAGACTTTGAAGGACAGATTTCCTTCAATGAGGATAATCTGGTCCAATATAATTCCTAGGCTTGTCTGGAGAGCCGATTGCACTCGCGGTCGGATAGATCGCTCCAGGCGGGGAGTGAATAGGGAGACTGGCCGTGCAATAAGATCAGGCCTGGGTACAGTGATCCAGCATCCAGGCATAACTGTTCATTGGCCTGAATTGTTCAGGGATGATGGTGTTCACATGTCAGAGTTAGGTACGGACATTTTTCTGAAAGACCTGCAAGGGGGCCTTCGAGCCGAAATTTTCGGCTTGGGTGGCGGGCGTGGGGCATATAAATAGCCCCATGCCATGGCGGGTAGTGCGATGAAAAAGCTTGACGGAGTTCAGGATGGACACGTGGTGACAACATTTTGGCCATCTCTCGGTCAGGTTCTGACAATTGGCTGTCAGATGAGAGGTGGGTTTACATGGTACGATCTCCCAACCAGCTGCCCACTTAGGGTCACGAGGCTCGGCAGGAGAGTTGGCAGGGGGGGACCAAGTCACAGAACACCTGAAGGCGTGCTGTACAGCGTACAGCACGATTCAGAAATAGGAGCTCGCCCTTCTATAGGAAATGTCCAGAAATCGATGATTATCCTGACATTAAAGTATATCGCACTACGGTAGGCCCCCTTGCATTTGGGGGGGATGACTTTAAATAGTTAATAAAGCTGTGGCCCAAGTTTTAAACCCAACACCTGTGTCTTGTCTCGTTATTTCTGGGCTAGGTGGGCAAAGGCCCTAAATTTCAATACATACAGACATACATTAGAGGCAAGGCTTGGTAGTGATATTATGTTTTTCAAACTATTTTTTGCATTTTATTTTGGGGGCTTAAGATTTTACCTCAGGAACATCCTCTTTCTGCCATGGAATTTTATATGAAAAGAAGACTTTAAGAGGTAGTGATGCTCCAGGACTCAATTCCTAACCTTTTGGATTAAAGTACAGTGGTGCCTTGCCTTACGAACTTAATCCGTAATGGAATGGTGTTCGTAAGTCAAAACGTTCGTAAGTCAAAGCAGCATTTCCCATAGGAATGCATTGAAACCCGATTAATCCGTTCCGGCTGTTTTTTGTTCTTATGTCAAGGCACGGTTTGTAAGTCAAAGCATTCGTTCCCATAGGAACAAATGCAAAACCGGTTAATCCGTCCTCTACCACTAGGGGGAGAATATTTTTTTTTAACCTAAGATGACTTAGGTTAAAAAAAGGGCAGGAAAGGAGGGAGACACAGAGAGAGAAGACAATGGGGGAGGGAGAGAGTTTGGAGTCTAAAACACATGCTAAAACAACACATTTTAAACCCACACATTTTACACCAACACATTTTAAACCAAGCCAGCACAGACCCTTGCAAAAACTTTTCTGATTTGCAAGGGAAGCATGCAGGAACCATTGCAAAAGCACAGAAAACAAACTGAGCAGATTAGAAATGCAAAGAGAATGAAGCAAAAAAGCAAGGGAAGCATGCATGAACCATTGCAAAAACAAACGGAGCAGATCAGAAATGCAAAGAGAACAAAGCAAAAAAGCAAGGGAAGCATGCATGAACCATTGCAAAAACAAACGGAGCAGATTAGAAATGCAAAGAGAACAAAGCAAAAAAGCAAGGGAAGCATGCATGAACCATTGCAAAAAAAAACGGAGCAGATCAGAAATGCAAAGAGAACAAAGCAAAAAGCATGCAAGACACATCAAAAATGGGGGGGGGACCCCAAAAAGCAACCAAACCCCCCAAGACCCATCGGAAATGGGGGGGGACCAAAAAAACAAACAAATTCCCCAAGACCCATCAGAAATGGGAAAAAAACACTCCAAAAAGGAACCAACCCCCCCCATCGGAAATGGGGTGGGGAACCAAAAAACAAACACCCCCCCAAGATCCATCACAGCAGGGAAACATAACCCCCCCAGCTGAAAATCATGCTGCAAAAATACCCAGAACAGTTTTTTAAAAGTATAAAGCAGCACCTTACCTTAGCAGGCAGCCTCCTCGGATCGCACACTCTCTAACTGCCGGGGCGAAAGAGCTACAAAGAAGCAGCCTCGTCGCCACCTACAGTTAGCTATTTGAATTTCCCGCCCTTTTCCCCTGCCTTTTTTCTGTTCGTAAGTCAAAGCTCCATTCGCAAGTCAAAACAAAATTTTGTGAACGGAGCTGTTCGTAACTCAAAATGTTCGTAGGTCAAGGCATTCGTAAGTCAAGGCACCACTGTATCACCACCCGCCCTTGTCCCTAGATTATGAGGAAGGTGTCTACAGACTGTTTTGTGCACACTTAGGCTTCCATCTGACAAGAAGGAAAACCAGTCTGGACTGCTCTTGCACTTTTGAGAGCAGCTTGGTCTGCAGGAATAGACAACCACTTTTGCAAGCATGGAGATTAAGCTTGTCACCTGCAAATATCTGCATATCTGGCTACTGGATGATGGGCAGTAAAATATTGACAATCCTACTGCACAAAGGAGGGGGATTCTGCTTTACTCTGAGTTTGGACAGGTGCTTCTTTGGACTATGGTTCCCAGAATCTCCCAACCAGCAGAGCAACAGCCAATGCTGTCTGTGGAATTCTGGGTGCTATAGTCTAGAAAACAATGTTACTCATCATCACACGTTTACCTGAGTTTCAGCTCTGTGGGCAAGAGCCCATTTCACCTGAGAGAGTCAAGAACTCTTTCCCTTGAGACATCCACCTCCAAGCCCCACATTCCTCTCTCTGTTTGGACTAGCTCCATTCAGTTCCCTGAGGCTTATGCAGAGGGAGCTGGCTAAGCACGGAAAGAAACTGGGATGCAAATCGTACCACAACCTCAGAGGGATTTGGTTTTCCTCACACGGAATCCCAGTTCTGTGCCCTTCCTGACAGATGTAAAGTTGGGTGGGGCTGGGAGAGATTGTTATAACTTTTCCCATGAAAACTATCTCCTGAGATTATCCATTTTTCAAGTCCCAGATGAACCACTTGCACAGCAGAGGAGCTGTTGCTCATGTCGTAAGAGGAGATTTTCCTTTTGCATAATGCTTGGAAGGTTTTAGTAACAAGCTGAGATTTTCAGTTCTTCACTTTTGGATTTTGCAGCAGTTAAGAGGAACACAGTTGCCTCCTATCAATAGTGCAAGCATTAGAACCAGTTCATATTATCAATAGAACCAAGCTTTTCCTTGTCTCCACCCTCATTAAGCTACAGGTGGGGAGCCATATATATGTGGAATATTCTTTGATTCTAAAAAATAAGAAAAAAATCCCAACTACAGTACACTTGCTTAAAATAAAGAATACTTTTTTGGAATAAAATGACAAAGATTTTTCTGGGCTGTTTCATTCCAAGCTGAAAGGGGTGGCTTGCATCTTGAAATAATTTCCTTGCATACATGTCAGTGTGGCTTAACGGACAGATTCGATTGAGGAGATCTGGGTCTGAATCCCCACTCAGCTGTGGAAATTCACTGCCGAGTGGCATTCTTCTTAAACATCTCACTTACCTTGAATGCCCTATAAGGGTTGCTGTAAGTCTGTTCTGACTTGGTAGCACACAGCATGCACACAAACACACACACAGAAAGAGAGAGTCGTATCAAGATCCTTGAACGCACAAGGCCAGTGCATGAGAGAGTCTTCAGTTTCGCCACCCTCTTGAGATGTCTGTTTTTCTACTTTTCAGCTGCAGGAGGCAGTGTTGGCAGGTGACTCCAATTTCTGTTCTCCTCCTCCTCCAAATAGGTTCAATGCCTTGGATTGCTCCTGTGAGGTGCTGACTGAAACCCAAAGTAGATTTAAAGCAGATTCAAAATTGGAGTAGGTTGAGTTTTTCACAGGGAAGCACTCCCCTGCTGATCTGTAGCGTGAAAAGGTACAGTCCAGGGAAGAATTTACTACTTGATTCCCCTAAAGGTACCAAAGAAAAGAAACAGTGAACTCAGAAGAGTGAGAATCTGAAGCTCCTTGGTGCCTCCCAATCCCCTAAAGACCATTCTGACAGGTAGTATCTCTCAGACAAAGAAGGGTGTTCCCCAAGACTTGCTACCTGAGATCCTTCCACTGCATATGCACCCTTTGATTCTTGATAACAGAGATTGGTTTCTGAATGCAACATGCCCCAGGTTACTTTGTAAGTTTTATGTTTCTGTGATCAGGAGCACACCTGACAGATGCAGCCTTTCTCTCTTGTCACCTTCGTGTGATCCTTCATGTTTGGTATCAAAGAATCCCTCCAGTAGTTGAAAGCAGGTTTATCCTCAAAGGAATTTATGACAAATACCATAATTCCTTTTTTCAAGCAGGGCCTGTTTAATCCACCAACTCATTAAGCGCAGCAGAGCTCTAGCAAACAACCATTATGTCAACGATAACCATATTGTACTTAAAGAATACAATTAATCCCTTAATTGGAGTATAAAATATGCCGTTTCCTCTACACAGCACCTCAGATAGTAATCTAATAGTACAAGGTGGTTATCCAAATGTTAATTAAGAGCAAAGTGTTGCCTTGGAACAGTGTGTTCCTGAGGCTCCTTGAAAAAGCATTGAAATCGCTTAGATGAAGGACAGAGAGGGAAGGAAGGAAAGGCAAATGAAAACAGCACAATCTAAAAGGTATCCCCACCTCCCCTTTCAAAAATTTCAATGAGATTTGGACTTCAGATGTAGATACCAGAAGCTCAGCAGGGAAATTTTGCTAGTCACACAGAAAGAATGTTGACTTCCCTTGGAAATCTGGCAGACATTTGGCCAGAAATGGATTTTTCCTAACCTGCCTCCAGTTTTGTCTGCAGCAGAATTATTTGCAAACAATTTCAAGAAATTGAACACAATCTGCCTCCTTGTTCTTCTAAGTCCCTAAATCCAACAGGGCCCATCACTGGAAGCTCTGATCATATTGGGAGAAATTAAGTTTTACAAGGAAGTTTGTTCTAAAGAACAATCTCAAACAACATCAGGAAGAGAGCCTTCTCGGGGTGTTAATGTGTAGGCAACAACGTGTAGGTAAATAAAATGTTACGGTTTTAGAACTTGGAAAGGTACTTTCCAAAGATAATTCATTTCCACTATCCTTACAGTGTTTGAGAAACAACTCATTGTTATTTGTTTTTGGTCAGCATTCAGTTGCATAGCTTGATCTTCACAACAAGAGTAATGACACTACTGGCAGCAGATTACCACTAATAAAACAGTTCTTTTTTTTATTTTGGAGTGCACACAACTGATATGCAATGGCATGGAGCTGCTCAAACTTCAGAGTCAAAAAAGGAACTTTTACCAACAGCAATCTGCCACTCTCGCTGCTGTGCAACAGGATACTGCCTGCAGAGTTGAAAAGTAACTTGTTATATTACTTGATCTGTTACTTGTTAACTTTTTGTTGCTATTACAAAAAAAAAAACCCTGCACCTCAACAAACTAACTCATACAGGAACAAACGCTCTCAAATGCTTCTAGAAATGCCTTAAAATGCCATTTGAAAGTAACTTTTGGAAGCCACTAGAAAATGTTACTCATTACACTGGTAGAATAACTTTGATACTGTTCATTACATTACATTTGAAATGCAACTTTGTTACACCCTTTTTTAATGAAAAAGCAACAGGTTAACTTCTAAGCTCTAACGTATTGAGGAGTGGGCATCTGTATCACAGAGTCAGTCTGGAAAGAAAGCGAGCACCCCAGTTATTAGCAGCTTTGCTAAAATGACTGATCATAACTAAGGGCTGTAGGCTTCAAGTGTATCTCACACTAAAATAAAGAGTTGATGAGATTTTGCCTATTTTGCATGGACATGAGAAAGCACTAGGGAATCTCTACTACAGCCCTTAGAAATAAAAAAGGATTTTCTTTTCTAGGCATCTCTCTCCAACACCAATATACCTTCTTTATTGTTCTTGCAGACTGACCATGTTATGACCCAAGCCACATGCAGGGCACAAAGCCTGTCAGGTTAGTGGCACAACATTATCAGGGAAGGAACATTTGAATGCTTAAAATCTTGAATGTGTTGCACATATCCAAAATATAAAGCAAAAGCTTTTTAGTCATAGCAGCAGCAATAATAATAATAATAATGTGCTGTCGAGTCTATTCTAACTTATGGCAAACTTTTTCAGGGTTTTCCAGGTAGAGAATGCTCAGAAGTGGTTTACCATTCCTTCTTCTGGGGCCACCCTGGGACTGTGCAGCTTGCCCAAGGCCACACAGGCTGGCTCTTCTCCCAGGAGACACAGTGGGGAATTGAAATTCATCATACCATACACAAAATAATGTTTATGTCCTTTTCCAATATTTTCAAATGTTTGTTTGTCCCCAAACCTTTTCCGAATGGTAAAAGCTGGAAACATGTCCACTAACATGGATACTGTTGATTTCCCAAGTTAAATACAAGGATTGGTTGCATCTCTTAGGCTTTTGCTCAACTCATCTGCTAAATGTGCCAGACCAATTTCAACGATGAGATCTTCTTCTCTCTGACTACAAACAAAGTAGACCATCTATTGTCTATGAGACGTCTGGTGCTTTTATCACATGACAATGTGCATTGTAAAAACTTGGCTTGGGTGAGGATACTGTATGCATACAAAATAATCTTAGAAATATTATAAGCTGAAAATGCTGCTCTTCTGCCTGTAATAATTAGGTGAATATAACTGTAAAATCAATATGCACAAATATTTTTGTGTGAGTGAAAAGCAGTGTTGGACTGAGTACTGGGGTGGAGAGAGAAAAAAGTGATGTCAGAGGGAAAAGAGAGAACATATGTCTCTAGTTATTGACTATATTTAGAGACATTTGAAGTTTACATAGGAGCAGCTAGTCCAAGAGATCCTGTGGAATTTAACTTATGTATCTAGTAGCATATATACCAAGGGTATCTTTTTTGCCATATATATTTTGACAAGAATTCACTATAAGAAGAATTTTGATTGGGTGTGTGTAGACAGAAAGCAGAGCTTACAATACGTGTTACAGAGTGAAGACATTGAAAATAGATTCCTCCTACTGCCAAAGCCATGGAACAAAAATAACCATCTCAGTGGCAACAAAACCAAAATAATCTGGGTTCTTGTCTCTTGGTATACAGCGTACGTTAACATCACACAAAAACATTTTTGATGCTTGCCAGATGGCCAGGGTGGCCTATATGTTTGAAGTTGTGCTAAAAATATATGCATCACTGTAATATGATTTTAATGAAACAGACGTTTTAATCATAATCTTAATTCTGTCACCTTATTTTCAATCTTTAATGTCTACAATAGCCCCCCCCCAAAAAAAAAACATTTGTAATCTGTCATCTCTGCTTTGTCATTTTAGAAGTTGTTGAGAACATAACATACCTGTTGCAAAAGCCTTTCAAACATCAACAATTCTGGAGCAGCAACAAGGATACCATCCGTTGCCGTTAATCGGATTGTACCAAAAAGACATTACCCAATGTATTCTTTCCCTTCCTATGAATAAGCAACATGTAATGGGAACATGAATCTGTGTTATCATCAACAAAGGATTAGTGCTTCACTAACACAGAAATGAAGGCATTGTTATGAAGAAGTATCTAAAACTCTAAATATACTTCGTTCACTTTACGAATAATGTTACCAGTTGACTGCTGTTCTATGATCACAGCTGCGAGACTTGTGTGTGATAGTGTATGGAAAACAGAAAATGTTGGGAGTTACATATGATTCCAGATTGGAAACAGTGGATAGCAAATGGAAGTTCATATTATACATTTAAAAATTGAAGTTTATAGGACAAAAGAAACAGTTGCAAAAATGTGACAATTTTAGGACTTATTGCACAGTCTGTATCACATTTTCTATAGCTGATTTAATCATATCTGCTTTGCATGTGTGTTTTTTGATAGCTTATATGAACAGTCTGATATTCCTTGTTCTTAAACCTATTTCCTATATCATATGTGGGCTGCCATGCTGTGAAACTGGGACCGACCTCATTTTAAAATTATACACAATTGTTCTTGCTGGAATTTTGAGGAATCACGTTCAGGCTTAAAAGGTTCAGTGCAATCTATCTTATCTTGCACATGAACAATCCTTCTGCTCACACTGGAGCACTTCCTGAGAAGGGTCTGGACAGGTCTTTGGGTCACCAGTTTACTCATGAGTAATGTTTAAATGGTTTTCTCTTGAATAAGGAGGCAGTGGCAGAGCGACAAGCCCACTGCGGCAAAACTGGTGGTGATGGCATGAGGAGAAAGCATTGAGGGGAAGGAGATGGAAGGGAGGCAACTCCCCACTTCCCCCTTTTTTTTTCTCTGCCATGGCTCTACTGGGGCTGCACTGTAGCCCATGGAACCGGTCAGTCAGTCCCTCTCTCTCCCCCTCTGTGAGACAGCAGTGAGGAAGTAGCAGTGGATCCACTGGTGGGCTCTAAAAGCCTGAGCAGGTGACCCAAAGATAGGCACTTTATTCTTCAGGAGGGTGTGGGTAGGTGGATGTGGTAGAGGAAAGCCAGTCTCCAATCCAGCTAGTTTTCCCAGCACTTGCTTTTATTTCCTTTCCACATATCTTTCCTCACAAGCAATCACTAAGCCAAAAATAATGGGGGAGAGGAATCGATGCTGTGACCTGTTAATTAATTTGGGCTGACATAACCCCTTTCTCCCCCTTCACGGATTGCTGCCTTGTCGTGGCGAAGGGGCTTGAGTAATTCAGAGAAGCTATGGGCTATGCCGTGCAGGGAAACCCAAGATGGACAGGTCATAGTGGAGAGTTCTGACTAAACGCGATCCACCTGGAGGAGGAACTGGCAAGCCACTCCAGTATCTTTGCCAAGAAAACCCCATGAACAGAAACAAAAGGCTAAAAGATATGACGCTGGAAGATGAGCCCCTCAGGTCGGAAGGCGTCCAACATGCTACTGAGGAAGAGCGGAGGACAAGGACAAGTAGCTCCAGAGCTAATGAAGTGGTTGGGTCAAAGCCGTAAGGACGCTCAGCTGTGGACACACCTGGAAGCGAAAGGAAAGTCCGATGCTGCAAAGAAAAATACTGCATAGGAACCTGGAATGTAAGATCTATGAACCTTGGTAAGCTGGATGTGGTCAAACAGGAGATGGCAAGAATAAACATTAACATCCTGGGCATCAGTGAACTGAAATGGACGGGAATGGGCAAATTCAATTCAGACGATTACCATATCTACTATTGTGGGCAAGAATCCCGTAGAAGAAATGGAGTAGCCCTCATAGTCAACAAAAGAGTGGGAAAAACTGTACTGGGATACAATCTCAAAAATGATAGAAGGATTTCAATACGAATCCAAGGTAGACCTTCCAACATCACAGTAATCCATGTTTATGCACCAACCACTGATGCGGAAGAGGCTGAAACTGACCAATTCTATGAAGACTTACAACACCTTCTAGAACTGACACCAAAGAAAGATGTTCTTCTCATTATAGGGGACTGGAATGCTAAAGTAGGGAGTCCAAGGGTATAGGGAGTCCAACCAACAGGTAAGTTTGGCCTTGGAGTTCAAAATGAAGCAGGGCAAAGGCTAATAGAGTTTTGTCAAGAGAAGAAGCTGGTCATCACAAACACTCTTTTCCAACAACACAAGAGGCAACTCTACACATGGACATCACCAGATGGGCAATACCAAAATCAGATTGATTATATTCTCTGCAGCCAAAGATGGAGAAGCTCTATACAGTCAGCAAAAACAAGACCTGGAGCTGATTGTGGCTCTGATCATCAGCTTCTTATAGCAAAACTCAAGCTTAAACTGAAGAAAGTAGGAAAAACCACTGGGCTAGTCAGGTATAATCTAAACCAAATCCCTTAGGAATACACAGTAGAAGTGAAGAACAGATTTAAGGAACTCGATTTGGTGGACAGAGTGCCTGAATAACTATGGCTGGAGGCTCATAACATTGTACAGGAGGCAGCAACAAAAACCATCCCAAAGAAAAGGAAATGCAAGAAACCAAAGTGGCTGTCCAACGAGGCCTTACAAATAGCAGAGAAGAGAAGGGAAACAAAATGCAAGGGAGATAGGGAAAGTTACAGAAAATTGAATGCTGACTTCCAAAGAATAGCAAGGAGAGACAAGAGGGCCTTTTTAAATGAACAGTGCAAAGATATAGAGGAAAATAATAGAAAGGGAAAAACCACAGATCTGTTCAAGAAAATTGGAGATATTAAAGGAAAATTTTGTGCAAAGATGGACATGATAAAGGACAAAAATGGTAGGGACCTTACAGAAGCAGAAGACATGAAGAAGAGGTGGCAAGAATACACAGAGGAATTATACCAGAAAGATCTGGATGTCCCGGACAACCCAGATAGTGTGGTTGCTGACCATGAGCCAGACATCCTGGAGAGCGAAGTCAAGTGGGCCTTAGAAAGCATGGCTAACAACAAGGCCAGTGGAGGTGATGGCATTCCAGTTGAACTATTTAAAATCTTAAAAGATTACACTGTTAAGGTGCTACACTCAATATGCCAGCAAGTTTGGAAAACTCAGCAGTGGCCAGAGGATTGGAAAAGATCAGTCTACATCCCAATCCCAAAGAAGGGCAGTGCCAAAGAATGCTCCAACTACTGTACAATTGCACTCATTTCACACACTAGCAAGGTTATGCTCAAAATCCTACAAGGCAGGCTTCAGCAGTATGTGGACCGAAAACTCCCAGAAGTACAAGCTGGATTTCGAAGGGGCAGAGGAACTAGAGACCAAATTGCTAATATGCACTGGATTATGGAGAAAGCCAGAGAGTTCCAGAAAAACATCTACTTCTGTTTCAATGACTACGCAAAAGCCTTTGACTGTGTGGACCACAGCAAACTATGGCAAGTTCTTAAAGAAATGGGAGTGCCTGACCACCTTATCTATCTCCTGAGAAATCTATATGTGGGACAGGAAGCAACAGTTAGAACTGGATATGGAACAACTGATTGGTTCAAAATTGGGAAAGGAGTACGACAAGGCTGTATATTGTCTCCCTGCTTATTCAACTTATATGCAGAATACATCATGCGAAAGGCAGGACTGGAGGAATCCCAAACCGGAATTAAGATTGCCGGAAGAAATATCAACAACCTCAGATATGCAGATGATACCACTCTGATGGCAGAAAGTGAGGAGGAATTAAAGAACCTCTTAATGAGGGTGAAAGAGGAGAGCACAAAAAAATGGTCTGAAGCTCAACATCAAAAAAACTAAGATCATAGCCACTGGTCCCATCACCTCATGGCAAATAGAAGGGGAAGATATGGAGGCAGTGACAGATTTTACTTTCTTGGGCTCCATGATCACTGCATATGGTGACAGCAGCCACGAAATTAAAAGACACCTGCTTCTTGGCAGGAAAGCGATGACAAACCTAGACAGCATCTTAAAAAGCAGACATCACCTTGCCGACAAAGGTCGGCATAGTCAAAGCTATGGTTTTTCCAGTAGTGATGTATGGAAGTGAGAGCTGGACCATAAAGAAGGCCGACCGCCGAAGAATTGATGCTTTTGAATTGTGGTGCTGGAGGAGACTCTTGAGAGTCCCCTGGACTGCAAGGAGAATAAACCTATCCATTCTGAAGGAAATCAACCCTGAGTGCTCACTGGAAGGACAGATCCTGAAGCTGAGGCTCCAATACTTTGGCCATCTCATGAGAAGAGAAGACTCCCTGGAAAAGACCCTGATGTTGGGAAAGTGTGAAGGCAAGAGGAGAAGGGGACGACAGAGGACGAGATGGTTGGACAGTGTCATCGATGCGACCAACATGAATTTGACCCAACTCCGGGAGGCAGTGGAAGACAGGAGGGCCTGGCGTGCTCTGGTCCATGGGGTCACGAAGAGTCGGACACGACTTAACGACTAAACAACAACAACAACCCCTTTCTCCTCCTTATTCCTTGGCTGTCATTCAGTGGGCCACAGTGACTTCCCTTTATTTATTTATTTTTATTTTTTTTAATTCTTTTGGTTAAAGAAAGTAAGTGACATAGCAAAACAGCAAGGCATGTACTTGGCATGGCACATATAATACTGCCAATATATCTTGTTTATCTAGAATAGAACTGCATCAATAAAGAAATATTTAAAAAAACAGTAGAGAAAATGAAAATAAAGGAAGCGTTTTCCACTGTCCATTAAATGTCAGAACCCACGTAATGTGCTACAGGGTTGTCACCTCAGATAACACCACACACAGCTCCATTTGGGTGCAAACTAACAGCTGTTAACACAGGCTGCACAATGGGATAATCAAATCATGCCAAAAAACAGAAGCCTTAGAGCTGTGCCAGGGGCGGCATGGAGCATTCTAAGTTAAAACGCATGTCAACACTGCAATTCGTTTTGAACCAAACCACACCAAAAGCAATCCAAATCGTGAGCTATATACCTATCCAGACTGGCTCTTGGTTAGCTCTGAGTGCTAGATACCTTGACTTCAGTGCCTGGGGGCACCTTTGCTGTTCTGCCTCAGATAGCAAAATGTTTTCTGACTGCCCTAACCAAGTTATCCTACAATGCAAAGAGTTCACTTTTCCCATTACAAACCAGTTGTCAGGTATTCAGTAACCACGTTACATGTGTTTGCGTGTACAAATAAGTCCTTCGAAGGGCAAACACTGTCTTATTTAAAAACGAAACAAAAAGACTCATGTGAAACTAATAAGCATTGAATAGATTTGTATTTTGTCTTACCAAGAATTAGCAAAATCAGGTTTCATTGTTTCACCTTCTGTGCAGAACATTCTTTGTGTTCAACAAATTAGTTTTTGCTTATTAAAATTAATCATCCTTTCCTCACCTTTGATTTTATTGAAAGAACCTGCAGATCCTGTTTCATGTCAGATTAAACAAGCAGGTTCTTGCTGGCATTAAATATGCAGTTAGATTTCAATCTTTCCAATTAATTGAGTTACCATCTGTGTAAAAAAAAAACATAATCCTTGTCTTAAAATGGTTGATGCTGGAGCTATGCCTTTTAGCAACTAGCAAAACAAGTGGGGCGTGTGTGTAGCTATTTCAAAAAGGGAAACAGGAGTTCTCCACTGGAGATTGTTTTATTAGGGAAAAAAACTCTTATAAAACTCCTTTCTTGCCTATACAGTACATTGCATCAAATTAAGATGATTTATGTACTTCTACTCAGTGTTTTGGAAGCAGTACAGCTATTCAACATCCTGGGAAGGATGGGTCCATTTGGAGCCCCGTGTCTACCACAATTCTTTCTAAGGCAGCCTCTGGATTGCTGACAAGACTGAATCAAACTCAAAGCTTGGCAAAACAGAACTTTAGTGAGCTGTGATGAGACATAGATCACACGAAGAGACACAGTGACATAGCAGTGAAAGAACAGATCTCTTAACTATGTAGGAGGCAGATGTTAGACCTTATACACCCCTACTTAGTTAATAGGAAACATCTCCCCCTATTTGAACTCCAGCCTGTTAATCAGCTCTGAAGCCTGAATCAGTTCTGCTGCATACTCTAACTGCTGTAAAACCCTTTCTGGTATGATCTACAGGCTATCAATATCCCAGTTTGTAGAAATTGTTGGAGTATAGACTATGATCCAATTCAGATCAAAATCCAAGCTAACCAGGTCAGGAGAGTACTTCAGAATGTGGACAATCCAGATTCTTTCAGCACCACCTTACAACAATCTTTCCTGACAGCTGATACTGACAGCTGATTCCTCCCACCAGGACAGTAGCTGTACCATTGCAGAATTATGCACCTGCAGTTTTCACAGTGTTTAAGGGCATGTCACTTCTGGCCAGAAGGTCCAGGTTACAGTCATTCCTGCTGACATCAAGTTTGCTAGATGTCCTTGGGTTCTCCTCCCCTTCTGTTTACCACTGAAATGGTACAATCCAAGAAGAAGCTAGTTCAGCTGCTACTGAAATTAGGCTTCAGGCTTAGATTAAAATTTGATGTATTTTATTTAAGACAACTGAATTACAATCTGCTGGCAGACATTTTTTCTTGTGTAGAACTTGTTGGCAGTTGAACTATCACTCTTACATAGGTTATGCATGAACTGTGAGGTCAGTCTGCAACTTCTCAACATATGTAGTCCATTCAATCCTAACGCAAAGGACAACTGTGCCTCCCCCCATTTGCAGCTTTCAGGAGTTCAAGGTTATCTCTCAAAAGAAGAGTGAAGCTTTTCTTTCTCACATACCTAAGTTCATGAATGCTTTTACTGATTTTCACACCCTTTACTTTCACAGAGGATTTACATCCAATAGAAAAACCATTATCGGGAGACATCACCATGCTCCTCCTTGCTCGCCTCGTTAATGTGTGTTTTGTTCTTTAAAGAGTGTAAGTACTTACTCTGTACAGGTTGGTGAGCCCTAAATTGATGGTGTTTAAAAGGGAAGAAAAAGATCAATACGATAACTTGGGTTTCTTTGGTTTCAGAATGCCCTCTGCCCAGAAGTGGTAGATGATAATAACCAAGACAGGCTTCTAAGGCAGAACCTCGTAGGATAGAGTCATCAATTCTGTACTTTAGTGACATGTACCAAGCTTGGAGAAGTTATTTTTCACAGTTCTGAAGTGGCTGGCTGGGATCTGATATTTTACAGCCAAGCAAACAGAATGCATAATCCTTATAGGCCCTCCAGGCTAAGCTCTGGGGGCAGAAATCATATGGAACCAGCAGGTTATTGATAGAATTTGGCAGGTTGTGAGTGGGGTTTCACAGCATATGCAGTTTACTAACCTTTCATCTTTGCAGCACCAAGTTCAATTGAGCTTTCTCCTAGGTAGCCATGTGTAGAAGTGCAGCCTTCTTCTAGTTACCAGTTTCCAGGAGAGCTCAGTTTATTGGTTGAACAACAATATTATTTATGAGCCAAAGTTCCTTCTCCATTTTTAAATGAGATTTTTGGCTCCACTCCCTTTCTCTGGCTGATAGAAATGTTGGTGCCTCCCTTGCCCCATGCCACTATATATTCTCTCGGATTAAAGACGAGCATCCTGTTGCAGTCTGTGGTCCTTTGGCCAACATATGAGGACAGAGAAAGCTGCTCTTCAGTTTTATTGTCTGGAGATAAATTATAAATATCACTGCCTCTGATCTACAATAAGTTGTCTGAGAATGGCAGCAATTATCTCCTGGTGGCTCTTTTCAAATGCCTACACATTAGGAAGATCATTATAAGAATAATCTAAAATGTTTCTGTGCAAGTTATCCAGGAGATTAATAGTATTCTTAATGACCACTGTGAAAGTTCCTTCATCTAGGATTATACCAAAACCTCTTTTCTATTAAGTGGTGCAAAACACCCTTTTGTATTCACACATCCCAGAGTAAATGAGGGACTTCTCAGCAGCAATTTCTTAAAAGGCTGGAAGAGATAGTCATGTTAGTCTGTGCAAGCATAGCAGGCAAAATCCAAAGGAAAAACAAAACAAAACGAGACGACAAAAACATGTGGCATCTTAAAGAGTATCTATTATATATTTTAATGTGAGCTTTCGTGGATCACGTTCACTTCTTCAGACATAGGAAATAAAATGAAATACAGAATGAAATACCAAATTCACAAGTAAAACATTAAAAGTTTGGTCATCATCTTCACCATGAGCCCATCTATATTTTGCCCCATGGATTGGATGAGTTCTGGTGGTGTTTTGGCAAGATGACAGAGACAGCAGAAGAGTCATAACCACGACACACTCAAGCTGGAGAACACAGAGGCATTTCAAAAATGTGGATGATCTCAGTTCAGCAAGTAGGTGGAGAAACATTCAGTCATCACACTGTGCCTGTTCTATGAACATTAAGAGCCAGTGCAGGCATCACCCATCTAATCCTTATAGAGCAGTGGTCAGGGAACAGGGGTAATTTACCCCAAATGGGATAAAAATGAAAATCCTGGGGGTAATGAGCAGAGCGCTACCCCCACCCCCTGCAGCCGAACCTCAAACTGTAAGCCACCTCTCCCTGCTACCTTCTTTGGTTGCAGCACTTGTAAATCCGTTCTTTTAGAGATCGGAGATAAGGCGGCTTGATTGTTTACGGCTGTAGAACAGCCCCAGGCAGTCAATCCGGCTTGTGAATGACTACTTCCGCCTGGAGGTGACTGCAAGCAGGAGGAGGGAAAGCTGCAATTAAGGAGGGAAGGAAGGTGCGAGAGAGCAACGGGTGGCTTCATCAAGCTTGTTTAAATGTATGTAGAAAATTGAGGGAGGGAGGGTAGGTGTATGTGTGTATGAGAGAGAGAGAAAGACTGACTCAAAACTATGAAAAAAGGAACAGAGGCAAGCAGCACGGAAGGCTTGAATTAAGGGGGGGAAAGGGTGGCTTCATCAAGCTTGTTTAAATGTAATGAGAGGAAATGGACATACTGAACTGAAGCAACTAATTGTTGAAAATTGAGAGAGGAAGGGTTTGTGTGTGTGTGAGAGAGAAAGAGACACACACACAACACAGAGACTTGACTCTTTCATAAAACCATGAAAAAATGAACCTTCTAAAATTTAATCTCCACTGCATTTAGCTCTGCAGTTTCTGCTGAGAACAGCAGAAGTCTGAAGTGTGTAGCAATCACGTTTCTCTATTTCTCATCCCCAAAGCAGACAAGAGTATCATAGTTTATTCCCAAAATCTGAATCCCAGTCTTTCTGCTCCTGGTCCTACTTTGACTGCAGCACCAAACAAAAGACTGTAGGTTTCTTTATTGAGTCAATCCATCTCATGTGCAGTCTTCCTCTTTTCCTACTGCATTGCACTTTTTCCTGCATTGCTGCCTTTTCCAGTGAGCTTGTCTTCTTATGATGCCACTGTAGCACAGTACCTTTTGTTTGGTTATTTTAGCTTCTAGTGAAAGTCCACACTTAATTTGCTTTACTTATCTTTCTGACAAGTCATGCTAGGTTTGTCATCGCTTTCCTCCCAAGAAGCAGGCGTCTTTTAATTTCGTGGCTGCTGTCACCATCTGCAGTGATCATGGAGCCCAAGAAAGTAAAATCTGTCACTGCCTCCATATCTTCCCCTTCTATTTGCCAGGAGGTGATGGGACCAGTGGCCATGATCTTAGAATTTTTGATGTTGAGCTTCAGACCATTTTTTGTGCTCTCCTCTTTAACCCTCATTAAGAGGTTCTTTAATTCCTCCTCACTTTCTGCCATCAGAGTGGTATCATCTGCATATCTGAGGTTGTTGATATTTCTTCTGGCAATCTTAATTCCGGCTTGGGATTCATCCAGTCCTGCCTTTCGCATGATGTATTCTGCATATAAGTTAAATAAGCAGGGAGACAATATACAGCCTTGTCGTACTCCTTTCCCAATTTTGAACCAATCAGTTGTTCCATATCCAGTTCTAACTGTTGCTTCCTGTCCCACATATAGATTTCTCAGGAGGTAGATAAGGTGGTGAGGCACTCCCATTTCTTTAAGAACTTGCCATAGTTTGCTGTGGTCCACACAGTCAAAGGCTTTTGCGTAGTCTATGAAGCAGAAGTAGATGTTTTTCTGGAACTCTCTGGCTTTCTCCATAATCCAGCGCATGTTAGCAATTTGATCTCTAGTTCCTCTGCCCCTTCGAAATCCAGCTTGTACTTCTGGGAGTTCTCGGTCCACATACTGCTGAAGCCTACCTTGTAGGATTTTGAGCATAACCTTGCTAGCATGTGAAATGAGTACAATTGTACAGTAGTTGGAGCATTCTTTGGCTCTGCCCTTCTTTGGTATTGGGATGTAGACTAATCTTTTCCAATCCTCTGGCTACTGCTGAGTTTTCCATTGATGATGATAAAAAAAAATAGCGCACTGGTCCTGTGATGTTGGGCTGTGGCACCAGGGTGGGTGACATGACCTTTAGCCTGGTTTGTTCCTTTTTGCACACCACATACAGAATGATTAAAGTGGTAGGAAAAGCCCCCCCCCCCCAACTCTGCCTTGGCTGTCTCTAGCAAGCACGTCATTGCTAGCACCACTCTGGCGGCCATTGATGATGATTAATCAGAGGTAGCCATTGCTACCTCTGCAAGCTAGCAAAAATTTAATGCAACTTGCTAGGCACGTTGGACACCTTACTACTCCCTATACCACCCCATGGCTGGAGTGCAATGTGTTCCAGCAAAAATAGTGCACATCTTTATTAAATTTGGTGCATCCTGCTAGTTTGGTACATAGCCTGGCAGCCATTGATACTGATGATATATCCTGCTAGTTCGGTACACAGCCTGTGTAGATTCAATAATATTTTGAATTCAAATAATGTATGAGTTCCTTCCTTTCAAATCAAGGGGGTAATGTCAGCATATATAAATTTTTTGGGGGGTAAAAGGTAAAAAAGTTCCCTGACCCCTGTTATAGAGAGTGTGTTTTCAAATTTCTAAAGATCTATTTGCCCATGTAAATTGTGTCAAAGTGATTATCATAGCACCTGCCACCATGGTTTCATCTGGCCAAATATTCCTCCATGCTAGGAATCAATACTCGGCATTTGTGGATAATTTGCAACTTTTGCATTAGACTTTAGACACATATGCCAAATCCAGTGGCAGGTAAAGTTAGAAACAGAGGTAGAGACAGAGATATGGGGTAGGGAGGGCAAAAACATAGCAAAGAGGGTGGCATGCTTTGTCCCACATGTGTTAGAGGAGAAATAAGCTCACTCAAAGTATGTGAACTGAAGGAGTGGTTGTGTCATTCATTGACTTTGCTGCTTTTGTTGCATCTGTTCGATAGTCATTGATTTTTGACAGATGTAGAAATTACACATCTTGCAGTAGCACATCTTGATCATCAGAAACATTGTTTGGTTTTCACTGAAAACAAAGGCAACAGCTCTTAGTATCTTAAAGTTCTTTCGGAAAGACTATATTTATTATTTATTTATTTAAAATATTTCTATGCCGCCTTTCTCCCCAAAAGGACCCAAGGCGGCTTACATTACTAAAACAGTATTTAAAAACTAAAAACAGTAAGTATACAAATATTAAAAAAGAATTAAAAAGTACTATATTAAAATGGTAACTAAGATCAATATGAAAACACATTTAAAACAACAGAGCACAACCGTCCGGTCTTTGCCTGCCTACGGAAGGACAGCAAAGATATATGCTGCAAATGGGCAATCAATATGTTTGTGTGCTATGAGGGAGAAACAGAATGACTTCTCAGTCAGATCCTCAACCTGCACTGAGATGTCAACAGGTGCATCTGTTTCTCTTTGAGAGAGAGTTTACTGGTTCAAACTGAAATTGGCAAAGCAATGGCTTTATTCTCCAAGTGTATGCATCTGCATATACACCTCTCTGTGTTCAATTTTTTTCTGGCTCTTCACTTTGGTTCTTTATTTCCAAATGTGTTAGAGGTAATTATATATGTCCAAATGAGCTCGAAACAAAACAAGCGGTCCCTTAGATCAGTTGTTCCCAGCCTTGGCTCCTCAGATGTTCTTGGACTAAAACTCCCAGAAGCCTTCACCACTACCTGTGCTGGCCAAGATCTCTGGGAGTTGTAGTCTGAGAATATCTGCAAACCCAAGGTTGAGCTTAAAGTATGGAAGGACTCTGGGCATACAAATTCCTGATATGGAAGTTCCATTCTTAGTTCCATTCTAGAGGCCCTGATGCTAAGAAGGTCCTAATCCTGCTGACTTTCTGCTGCTTCTCAGATGCTGAATACTGGACAAGGAGGGTGCTTTTTATGGCACATTTCCGTGACTCAGCAGACAGTCTGGGAACTGCTGTATTAATGCTTTTATGTGAAGCATAGTTGGAACAGCTTATCTACTGCTCTAACCTTGCAATGACCCCTGTGGCAGTGAGGTTCAAATATCCCGTTCAGTGTTGTCTTCAAGGGAGTAATCCTAGCTTTCCCTTCATGAGATGATCTTCCTGCCAGGATCAGTAATCAACAAATGACCGAGGTCACAAGGCTCCCCAGAACTGCTACAGAGCTAGTCAAGAAAATTTTTCTCTTGGCTTTTCTTCTTCTTATATATGAGGGACTGCACTGGTAAGAAAACTTGGACAATGATTAAAAGCAACAATTGTGCCTTCTTCAGTCCTCTGTTGTGGGCATATCGTCATGCATTAGTAATACACATATTCAGAAAAGCCCTCATCTGCTTTCAGCTGACAATTGTTTAACTTTTCTTTACACAGAGGCTCATGTTCTTTTAGAAGATGGCAAAGCTTAATGGAGGTGTTGTGAAATGCTTTTCATTGAAGCTCGGCTTTAATTATGGATGTCCTGCGTGACAAGTTCTTCTTTAGCATATGTTTCTTCACTCAAAGAACACTAGTTTAAGTCAGCGATCAAAGGGAACTTCAGAGAAACACTGTGTATGAATAAATCCGGCCTTGACATGAACGGAATATGGACCGTCGTCCTGCCCCAGATTGACAATCCTCTTAATTAATTGGCTACCAAAATGTCTGCCATTATAGCAGGTGATGTGGACGTGATAAGAAGGTGTGTTTATTGCAAAAAATTGCTAGAATCATATTACATTTTCTTTCTACCTCACAACATGTCAGGCCTATGTCAGTAGAAGACAGTATTTGCCTTGCCATGACAGTGCCACTAATTGCTATAACTAGTTTTTTTTCCCCCATAGAAGGGACAAGCATATATTGGGATAAGAAAAACAATGGAAGGGAGTTCAATTTCCACAGAGAGTTCAACATTTGAAGGACTTCCTTCTCCCATTAACATCTGCCTAAGTTTTATGGTCTTTGGGGGCAGCCAAAAGCGTGTCCTACTGTGTGGTTCTGGAATCCTTGGAGACTAGACATTGAGTATGTTCTATCTGTAGTGCTGAGGCTACTGGCAAGAGACACCAACTGTAGGCAATTGTAGTAGAATTATGAAGAGTGGAGTGCAGAAACCTTCATGTTCAGCTGCTCTAAAATTCCCAGATTTGCTTCCTTTCCTCTTTCTGATAAGCATGGTGTTGAGGGAAGCCATTCATACACCTCCTTCTGTTTTTCCTCTATGGAATTCATACTGCTCTGAATAGGGTATCTGAGTTTTAAGTTCTTTGATTGCAGTCCCAATAGGGAACCCCTTATTAAAGGAAAAGAATGGGTCTATCTGTTCATTAACCATAATATCTAAATAAGACATCCATGAACAAATCTTCTATACTGCTGAGATTACTAGGTGCTAGGGTAAACCAGGAAATTACCACCATCTTCATTCTATCAGAGTTTTAGGCTGGCCATTGTTGGAAGCAGATCACTGGGCCAGGTGGACAATGTTCTGCTACAATGAGTGTTCTGTTACAATGAAGCTATCCTTACGTTATAGTAAGTCTTCTAGTGTTCAGGAGGTATAAGAGAAATGGCAGAATCAAAGATGGCTCCCTCCTAAAGGCTCCACTGAGAAGTTACTAGCAGAAAAATGTTCAGGAGGACTCAAAACTGATTTGTGTCTCCAAGGCCTTTAACAGTAGTACAGGAAGATGAGAAATACTGATCAGCCCTATTTCTCACCTCCCACTGAAGTTATTTTGCTCCTTGAGTTGTTGCTGTTGTTGATTTTATCTCAGCATGATATAATGTTAGAAATTACTGGAAAGTGATTTCTAAAAGAAGGAAGAGAGTGAGAAAGAAGGATTGAAGTTAGTGTGGGAACAAGACTTAGGAAAAAGAATAAATGATGAAGAATGGAGGAAGATGTGGAAAATGAGGGTTTTAAGATTTATGTCAGTGAGAATAAGAGAAAAAATTTTCAAATTGGGTTTAAGATGGTATTTAACACCGACAAAATTGAATAAAATTAACGCTAGTTATCTGAATGTCTGTTGGAAATATGAGAAGGAAATTGGTACATACTTTCATATGTGGTGGGAATGTGAAAAAGTACAAAGATTTTGGAAACTAATCTTTAAAGAACTAAATGACATATGTGAAAAAGATATAGAATTTAATCCTGAGATTGCTTTGTTATCAATATTTGAGAATGTGGAATATGATAAGATGACTAAAGAATTGATTACCAATTTATTAACAGCAGCTAGATTAATAATAGCTAAGTATTGGAAATCAAAATCTGAATTTCGAATGGAAGAATGGTATAATGAAATATGGAATATAGCTATAAATGATAAGTTAACTTGTAATTTAAAGGTTAAGAAAGGAGAGATGAAAAAGAATAATTTTTATGATATATGGGGCAGATTTTTGGAATATGTGTTAACAAGAGGAAAAGGGAAAGCTCCAAATCAAGAATCAATGCAGTTCTGGAGAAGAGGACAATAAAAGAAGAAGAAGAATATAGATGGAGGAAGAAGAGGATTATTGCAAGAGGTCCCGTCTATGGTGGTGGGGAACACAGTTAATTTGTATTTTGGTTTATGTATTTTATGTTTATAAAATTAAAAAAAAAAGAAAAAAAAAGAAAGAAATTACTGGAAAGTGCATTGAAATCCCCAGGATTGCTTTCAATAATTTCATTCAGTGAAGCTGATTGCTGTTAGGATAGTATAGTTGTAGACATGCTTTCAAACATCTTGAAAAGAAAGAAAATGTTTAACCAGGTTAAAAACAAAAACCTTCAGAATTTAATGTTTATTTTTTTAAATTTAAATGTAAAAAAAAATTAAAACATTATGTGTTTGCTGTTTGAAAAACAAAAATAGAATGCCCTTTAATTAAATAAAATAATTTCCATTTGGTGATGGTTGTTGTTTTAATATAGGAAAGTAAGAAAATCCTCCAATTATTCACAATAAACCTTCTGAACTTCAGATTGGTCACTTTTTCTGCCTTCAAAAACATCTGCTTCAAAAAACGTCAGAAGCTAATTTTATAATTTGAACTGCATAACTAATCTGACAGTTTTGAAAAATAAATCAGTACTTTTAAGAAAAGGATGCTAGGGGCCTTCTTAAAATAAACCTTTACGGCATAGTTCTGAATAATATGTATTAAGGATTTAAGGTGGTGGTGAGAAATCAATAATTAAATTCAAGCCTTTTTGAGTAGTGATTTAAATCAATTTGATTTAAATAAACTCCACCATGCTTGGAGATGAATTATATTAATGCACTGGGAGTGATGAAGAAACTCCCCATTTATACATAGCAGACAGTTTCTGGGTTTAATTAAAGTAAGTGAATGAGTAACTTATATTAGGATTTAGAAATTTCTGGTTAAATGACCATTCAGAAAAATTCTGAAAAATTGTTTATGATATGAAGTCACTTTACTAATTTTCTAATGTCAGTGACTCATTGATTGGCTCAAATTATGGAGTTGGTTTTTATTTGTCTGAAGGAGTCATCATTTTCACTGATACTGATACTGTCAACTTCACTAAAGCAGGCACCTCATTTGTTTCTTTTATTGACCTGATTGATTTGTAATTTGTAACTATTGTGGTCAGTTTTCCTTGCGGTCAAACATCTGGATTTTCTTTATTTTTAGAATGAAATCTTTCAGGAAGTACTGCTGCACAGTAAATGTGTTTAGAAATGCTTTGAAATACTTTAACAAACCCAACCATGACAGTAAATGTAAATCATTATGAGAATTACTTATAATATGCTAGAAGTACATAGAACAGCCAATGGTCTGAAGGAACAAGGCAGTTCTACTGTTCTACTATTCATACAGAATGAAAGTGCCAAGTTCTACACCTAGAGGGAAAAACCAAATACATAGTTACAAGATGAGGGATACTCGGCTCAGTAATACTACAGGTGAGAAGGATCTTGTAATTATTGTAGATCAAAAGCTGAATATGAGCCAATAGTGTGATGTGGCTGCAAAAAGGGCAAATGCAATTTAACCCTCATTAACAGAAGTATAATTGCATGAGGCACTAGTTCCCACCCATTCAGCACTGATTAGGCCTCATCTAGAGTACTATGTCCAGTTCTGAACACCACACTTTAAGAAGGATGTCAACAACCTGGAACAAGTTCAGAGAAGGCAACAAGGATGATCAGGGAACTGGAAACCAAGCCTATGAAGAAAAACTGAAGGAACTGGCATGTTTGTCTTGAGAAAAGAAGACTGAGGGGAGATATGATAGCACTTTTCAAATACTTGAAAGGTTGTCATAGAGAGGAGGGGCAGGATCTGTTCTTGATCATCCCAGAGTGCAGGACACATAATAATGGGCTCAAACAACAGGAAGCCAGATTTAGGCTGAATATCAGAACAAACTTCTTAACTGTTAGAGCAGTACAACAATGGAACCAATTATATTGGGAGGTGGTGAGTGCTCCAACACTGGAGGTATTCAAGAGAAAATTGGATAACCATTTGTCAGATCTGCTTTGACTTGGATTTCTGCCTTGAGCAGAGGGCTGGATTCGATGGCCTTATAAGCCCCTTCCAACTCAATTATTCTGTGATTCTATGATTCTGTAAATATAGAAGGTATTCTCAACCTTGGGTAACCCAGGTGTTTTTGGACTGCAACTCCCAGAAACCCTGGTCAGCACAACTGGTGATGAAGGCTTCTGGGAATTACAGTCCAAGAACACCTGGGTTACCCAAGGCTGGGAACCACTGGCCTAGAAGGAAGATCCTTGTGCTTAAAGACTAGATACAGTATATCACAGAAGTGAGTACACCCCCTCACATTTCATAAATATTTTAGTACATCTTTTCATGTGACAACACTGAAGAAATGACACTTGGCTACAATGTAAAGCAGTGAGTAGACAGCTTGTATAACAGTGTAAATGTGCTGTCCCCTCAAAATAACGCAACACACAGCCATTAATGTCTAAACCGTTGGCAACAAAAGTGAGTACACCCCTAAGTGACAATGTCCAAATTGGGCCCAAGTAGCCGTTTTCCCTCCCTGGTGTCATGAGACCCGTTAGTGATATACTGTATGAGATCTTTGGAGGGAAAATTGGAAACATATTATTTGTTGTCGATGTTGGTGATGTTTTCAGAATCCATGTTATGCAACCAAAATCTATCATTCTGCAAAAATCAATTACCATGGTGCCTCGTCTTGACTTGCGACCAATTCGAGTTACGACCAGCTCCGGCCACAAACTTTTGCTTTGACTTTTGACCGGAGCTTTGAGATACGACCGGAAAAAAGGCGGGGAAAAAGGCGGGGAATTTAAACTGCTAACGATTGGTCGGCGAAGAGGCTGCTTCTCTGTAGCTCTTTCGCCCCAGCGGTTAGAGAGTGTGCGTTCGGAGGAGGCTTCCGACTGCCTGGTACTCCTTTCTGCTTTTTAAAATGTCTGTTCTGACTGAGTACAGGGTTTTGCATTGTGGGTTTGGGCTGGGGGGTGGTGGCTATGTTTCTGTGTTGTGATGGGTCTTGCAGTGTTTGTTTTTCGGTGTGTTTCCCCCCCCCCCCCGGCCGGAATGGATTAATTGCGTTTCCGATGGGTCTTGCAGTGTTTGTTTGTTTTTCGGTGTGTGTGGTTTTTTTTGGCTGGAATGGATTAATCGCATTTCCGATGGTTCTTGCAATGTTTGTTTGTTTTTCAGTGTGTGTGTTTTTTCAGCTGGAACAGATTAATTGCATTTCCGATGGGTCTTGCAGTGTTTTTTGTTTTTCGGTGGTTTTTTTTTTCCGGCCGGAACGGATTAATGGGGTTTCAGTGTATTCCTATGGGAAATGGTGCTTTGAGTTACGACCAATTTGAGTTACGACCATCTTCCGGAACCAATTAAGTTCATAACTCAAGGCACCACTGTACATGATCAGCAGAATCTCCTTTGGTGGATGACATACTGCTTCAGAATTCAGATGATGGATGGCACATGAAAATGCTGTTCCATGATATGTACCTTTTGGGTGTGCAGGAAGATGAGACACACTCCTATAACTTTCTTATTAATAAATTGTTGAAAGAAATTTATAAAAACAAACACATGTTCAAAATCTCCATGGGCCAAATCTAACACTGGACCTAGTGAGACATGCTAACATGAATGGGACTCCTTACTTAAAACTAACTTAGATGTCATCGATTTCAATAGGACTTATTCTTGTTAGAGCTAACACTGAAATTAGCCGCATGTATGTATGTCTGTGTGAGTGCACAAGCTATCCCATTTACTTCTTGTGCTTTATATTCACTGGGATACACATGATGAATTATACTCAGTATTGAAATGAATGGGACACTTTTTGAGTCTTTGTGAATACCACATATAGTGACATATAGAACCCAAACATACAACAAATTTTACGTAAGATGAAATATGGTCTAGTTGTACATGCCATGAACATTGTCCTTGTTATGGTCCATACTTTCAAACTTCAAACAAGGCATTCCATGTAGGTGACATCATGGCTTGATCTTGATGTAACATCTTTAAGGATTTTTTCTTTTTCCTTCCTTCCTTCCTTCCTTCCTTCCTTCCTTCCTTCCTTCCTTCCTTCCTTCCTTCCTTCCTTCCTTCCTTCCTCTAAAATGAGTTGGATATTACCTCTATTTTTAGTTTTAGATCAAGTGTGCCATGAGCTCTAATCATGTGTTTCCTCCTGTCTGTACCAAAAGGTCTTTGAGTGGGTCTGAGACACTCTGGAGATGCTTTATAGCATTTTGTGATCAAACAGAAAATCAACTTACCATTGCTGTCTCTTGTTGAGCCCCAAATCAGAACTGCTCGTGAATCTGTGCACAATCTAGATGTAAATATTTGAAAACCTGACCTCATGAGCTCCATATGTTGGGAGACCATGTTGTGACATAACTAGTTCATTGGATGAACACCTTGAGTATTAAACCTGTTCAGGCAAAGCAATCCTACAGTTTGCTCAGCCAGGCCAATGCCTTTTTTAATGACTCTTTCTGCTAGCTCTCCTAATCCTATTTGATACTTTCAACAACACTTTAAAGATTCCTTTAAAGTTTCTCCATCTTGCATCTGGGCAACTTGCTGAAAATGGAACCTGACAGCCAAGTGGAATATGTCTTGGTTTCCTTACATAAAGGGATCAATAGCACTTTACACCTAATCTTTATTTCAGCTTTTAAGCTTTTAATGCATCATTTGCTCCCTTTTGACACGTAAGGAAGGCCAAGAGGGGTGGATGGTGGTAGTGGGAAGCGCAACAGAACAACAAGATAATTTTTACCTCAATATAATAGGCAGCAAACTATCTCCCCCTCCTCCACCCACCGCCCTTTTAATACTGTGAAAGAAGGGGAGAAAAAGATGTTAGGGTCACTGGGAAAACATTTTATTTTACTTCTCAGTAGACTAAGCAAAGGAAATGACTTTTCAGTCAATAGACAGCTAGCCAATCTGGAGTGGGGAGGACAAAAAATGGAAAGAAATTGTGTAAAGGAAATTGAAGGGTCATTTGCACTCTGCACACAAGAGTGAGGAAAACACTCTCCCTGGACCATGCATGACCAACTGCCACACTAGTTGGCTGCCTCCGTCACCCCAACTCCATGTAAGTCAGCAGGTGCTACCATGGGGAGAAAAGGAGACAAAGACTAGTGGCGCTCATGCAGTTAACCAGGCTTATCACAGTTAAAGATTCTTGTTCAGGTCCCCTTCCTTCCCTTCCTCCCTCCCCCATGCCTTTCTCCCTACATGCCACCAGGACTGCTCCTCAAAGGCCATTTGACATTTGAACTGTGTGGTCTAGGAATTCTATTTATTTTTTTCTCTTGAAATAAAGGGGTTCTAGTCATTCTCTCATTCTGCCATGTGCTTATTTCCTCTGACAAGAAATAGTTTCCAAACTCAGCATATTTCTGCTCCTACTATAGATTTAAATGTTTGAAATGTATGTTGTTTAATATAATACTTGTTTAATTCTTTTTTAATATTTCTATACTTATTATTTTTAGCCTTTAAATACTCTCTTTTTAATCATGTAAGCCCTTTGGGTCTTTTTAAGGAAAAAGTTGGGGCAAAAATATTTTCAGTAAATAAATTGTTCTAGAGAAATCTCTTTACAGCATGAATCCCAATTGTGAATCAATGGATTCAATTTGTCAAAAGAGGTCTGTAGCACTTGGCAATCATTGTTTTAAAAAAAGTTGAACTGCCTCAGTTCACTGCCTTCCTTTCTTCAGTGTCCAGAACATTCCCCAACAGGAACAAACTGGGTGGAACACATTACAAGGCTCTTAGATTCACGTGACATGGACAAGACAGAAAGACTAAGCAAACTATAAAAAGCCAGCACCACTCCTCTAAAATCCTTCTTTTTTTAAAAAAAATATTATTATTATTATTATTATTATTATTATTATTATTATTATTATTATTATTATTATTATTATTATTATTATTATTATTATTATTATTATTATTATTATTATTATTATTATTTATAAAATCCATCCATGCTTATTTAACATCTAAAATCCTTCTTCACTAATGGCTTGATGATGGGAGAGGATGCCAAGTGAGGATTTGGTGGAAATACAAAAAATTATCATGGTCAATCATGGTCAGTCAAGCAGATCCATCATAGACTTTTCTCATCCACTGAGTCTGAGGACAGCTCACTTCGTGAAGGGAAGTGCCGACACTACCTGGAACAGCAGCAGAGGTTTCTCCATTGCTTTTGAGATTATGTGCAGTTCTCACAGTAGCTGGGGGGGGGGGCAGGAATTCCCCTCCCCCCAAAAAACAACAACAACAGTGCATTGTTGTAAGCCATCCCAAGTATTTCAAGGTGGTTGTTTTTGCATTGACAATTAAGGTGTGTCAGGCATTCAAAAACTTGATTTTGGTGCAGGTGAAAACAGCAAGAATTGGTTTGTTGTTTTGAATCAACCCAGCAATTTCTGTTCTTTCATTCAATATCAAGGTGTGCTATTGGAGTGTAACAATGAGACCTTGTCCTTCAAAATATTCCACTGCACCACTGCCTTGAGAAGCAAATGCAAGTCACAGTTATACATATAGAGAGTGTATGGACCAACAGCGGGATTGATCAGTACAAGATGATCATGAGAAACACACACCAGCTTGTTTTCTTGTTTCTTGACGTATCAAGAGTTCACTTTGAGGATTTATTTCATGATGCAGTAAGGTTAAATATGTGCTACCTGTGATTTAGAGACATTCCTACTTATGCTTGGGAAGTGTGCAAATTCAAATCCTGGTTCTGCCATTGCAGAATACTTCAGTCTTCTATAACACTTTGTTACTGATCTGAAAGTGACTGTCATAGGGGAAAAAAAGAGAGAGACTGGAGAGGGAAGCAGTTGTGGTAAATAATAATAATAATAATAATTATTATTATTATTATTATTATTATTATTATTATTATTATCATCATCATCATCGAACCGCAGCTGGAAGGGACTTTATGGATCATTGAGTTCAGCCTCTGCCAAGGAGGGACAGTGGGGAATCGAACTCCCATCCTCTAACTCTGCAGCCAGATAACTAAACCACTGAGCTATCAAGCAGTTCTTTTCATATAAAGACTAAGGATGCTTAGTTCCCCATATTAGATGAATAACCAGTTTTCTCTTTTAATCTTGTATATAGACAAAGTTATATACGTACAATCAGAAGTTGATTAAAAAAAAATACAAGTCACTTCCCTGACACCACATTTTTGCACTTCAAAGAGGTCTATGCCAGCCAATTAACTACTCTAGCTGTGTCAGGCTGATTATGTAATTTATAACCTCAAACATTATTATGATGTTGATCATGCAACTGTCACTTTTAAATTTAATTTTCTGTGCCTGTTACCATCTTCCAGAATCCCTATCCTCACAATCTACATTGTGCCTTTGTGACTAAATATTTCACTGCATTTGTCCAAGGAAGTGGGTGTAATGCACAAAAGCTCATATGGAAAGAAATCAGTTAACTTTTAAAGTTATCACAATACTTTTGATTTTTGCTCCCCCCCCCCCCTTACACATGCTGAAACAAACTAAGCTAGCTACCTCTCTAAAAACTAATATTCATATTATTCTGACATCATGCAAGACTGGTGAAAAAGAATACCTGGCACTTTTTTTTTTAAAAAAAGTTCACACATGTTTTGAAGTTTCACTTCTAAAACAAATGGATTCAAATGCATTGGTTTGTGAATGAAGGGCAGAACTTCCTTCTCCCCCTGCCCTCTCCCCCAACCCCCTCTAGTCTATTTGGATTGTTTTCTCTCTTCTATTTGAGTATTTCTTCATTTTTGGACTACATGGGGTAAGGGCAGGAAGAGAAACAATGAGACAGCCTCCGTTCCAGGCCTCAGAGCAGACCCTCTGACCGTGGCCTCAGGCTCTCTTCTATTAAGCTGACCTTCTGTTTCAAAGCCCACTGACCTGTGACACCATTCAACTGTTATTTAATCAATTCAGTCAAAATTAAAAAGATGTATTTTTATTTGCCTTCACTCCTCTCCCCCACCCCTGGACTCCCCAACACAGGGAGAACACCTCTTTCTGGTTTAATGTTTTGGTGACCTTTGAAGTATTTGATTTCAGCCGTTGACAACACACTGTGGGACAGATTGCCTTTTCTAATAAATAATAGAGCAACTTCTGAAGAGAACTAGGGTTGTGCTGGAGCTGCTTCGCAGTGGCCTCTATGAATCAGTCTGTGGAGCACAGAGCAACTACGTCATCAAAGACATTACCTGCCAGGCAAATATAAGAAGACTGACCTCAGTGGCACCCAAGATACTAAGGGGCTAACCCAGAAAGAAGTGCTTCTGCCGCATGCTTATCCTGTGGACTTTTATGAGATGGCTTCTCTGAAAGAGTTGTAGTCAAGATTAACCACAGTTTTGATTTGGAAGGGAGAAAACTGTAGTTAATACAAAAAAGAAAGCAGAAGCTTCTGATTGCCCCAAAGACACACCTACAGAAGGAAGTGGAGGGGAAGAGCATGGACCTGGGACTCTTAGAGCTTCCTCCTCCTAACATAACAATTATTTGGCAGCAACAAGAGCTGTTATATATATATATATATAAAATAGCTTTGGATCTTAATCTGTGACAGCCTACTGGGACATATGAGTCATTATTAGAGATGGGGGTATTCTTCGTATACGAATACGAATATCCCCAAGCAGGTGGACTTGATGAGGGTCCAGCCCCTGCAGCCAGATCATCCACTCATGCATCCTGCTGTGATGCCAGTCCTGTTCATCTTTCCAGTCACACCTGGAGCGCCGCTCTCTTCCTGTTCAGCTGGCCACTCCAGGCAGGGGGAGGGAGGATGAGTCTCCCTGCACGGCTGCCGGGTGGCTAAATGAGCGGAAAGAGAGTGGCGCTCCGGGAGCAATTGGAAGGCTAAACGGGACCAGCACCACAGCAGGACTCGTGAGTGGACAGTTGGACCCTCGTTAAGTCCAGCTGCGTTGGGATATTCGTATGTGTATATGAATATGAATACCCCCATCTCTAGTCATTATTTCATATTACAGTTCTTAAAAGTCCAGGATCATAACAACCGTCTTTAAAAATAAAGAGATTTAATTCAACCAAACTACAACTTGGCATTCATGGTGGTTCATTGATTTATGAAAGACACTCCAATTCATTTGGGTGCCACAGATTCCACTTGAGCCCAATTCTGCTCATATTTGTTTAGCAAAAAAAAATTGTGAAAGTGCACAGGGAATACAGCCCTCTACCTGTGTATTCAGGGATGAACCTCACTTAACCTTCTGGCACTTACCTGTGAGTAGGCATGGCTATGATTAAAATGTGAGTGAGTGCACTGAGGTTTGCAGCCTAGTGCTTGAATTCTTAGCCATATGAATTTGGAAGTATGTTCACTCCAAAGCATGGAGGAAATTTCTTCCAGTAAACATGGTTAGGATGGCATTGTTAAGACTGTAATCCTATGTACATTGATTAGGTAATCAGGCTAACTGGATTAAATAAGAATCAACATCTGAACAAAGCCCTCCCCACAATGTACATATGAATTGTACATCACAGAAAGTGCCACAAATTAAAAAGGTTTTAAAAAGAGAGAAAAGATAATCCTATTTATTTATCAAGGTTTTGAAAAGCATGCACAGCCAACTTGAAATACTTGGAACAAATGCTAAATTTCTAAAAGAGAAGAAGTACAAGTGTAAAAATTGCTTGTGTTAAGGAGAAAGTTGTTACTGGCCTGACTAGATTAACCATGGTAATTGGCACTGTATGCTCTTTTTTTTCCTAAAGCACTGTGCCGTGCTTTGCAGGCGGTAGTAATAAATAATGTGCACTTAGCCGCACCATTGGTCATTCACAGCCCTATCACAGCAACCTCCCCCTATTCAGGGAAGATAAATGTGATTTAAATTAATAGCTAGTCCTAAATAACTCCTCAGCTGGTAAACGATCCATTTATCTGGCCCAGACAGGCGGTGTCCTTTGATTCATAGTCCCCCCTTACAATGTGAAGGGTGCGTACAAAAATTGTTATTACTTTTTAATAAAGTGTAGCAGTCAGTCTTCTGTCATTTATCAGAAACCCAAGGCTTTCTGACAAACGGAAATATCTTACCAGTGGGATGAATGAGAGGGATGGAGGACACATTTCTCAACAAAAATAATCACTGGCTAAACAATCTCATAAAAGTCAGCTTCTAAGTGCCTTCAAATAAATATATGCAACTGAAAGACATGGCCTTGATGTGTTTATTGAACTAAAAAGCTGGGGGGGGGGCACGCGGAGAGAGTAACTGTTCTGATATTCGCTTTTAAGGCCAAAGAAAACCCATTCTTATTTACATTTTCTTTCTTTGTGGTAGGGATGTAAAGAGACTGAAAAGCCAGCAAAGAACTTGAGCCGGATAAAGAGATCATAATAAATTTCCAATTTGATTTCTAAGTAGAAGGCACGCCTCCCTTTCCCTCCCGAGTGTCCAACCTTGGAGGACAGCATTTGCAAAACTAGGGTGGAGAATGTGAGCTTTGGGTTGGCTCCAGAGACACACAAGCGGAAGAAACTCTGGCTATGGCCTTCTATGGTACACGCACAAGTTCTTGCTGGCCTTGCGTGAGGAGGGACAATAGGGATTTGTCATAAGTACATGTCTTGAGATTCTGCACACTACCTTTCTACAAATGATCATGCAATGCCTCGCAACCCCAGAGGCACTCCACTCCATTTCCCTTCTCTTTCTTACACACGAGGGTCCTTTTCTCTTTTAGAGGGGACCCCTGGATCTAATCCAACAAAATTAAACTCATCTGTCTTTCTAATTTTATGAATTCTGGCATCTTTGTGGCAAGTGATCATTAACAGCTTCAGGACTAGGAGGCACCATTTAACCCTGCTTATTTCAAATAATATATGGATATGGAGAGTCAAACCACAAGACACAGTTCTTGTGTAAAGTTCAAGGAAGTTCAATCTTAAGCTTAATTTCTTTGTCACACTGCATTTACACACACATACACATTTACACACACATGCAAATTTTGGATCTATTTTCATGTACCTGACAGACACATTCTGTAGATTGGAGAGCCTGAGCTGGGGTTGAGTTAAAATTCTCAGTGTGCCTCCTGGAGAAGGACCAGATGAGATCACCTAGAGCATGCGTGGTTGAGTGGCCTTGGTAGCCAGATGGGCAGTATAAAATCAAATAAAAATGAATAAATAAATAAACGATGCAGTCAACTGCAAGCTGCACAGCCCCACAGTGTCACCACTTCTGAGCAGTTGATATATCCATAAGATCCTAGAAGAGTCATAAGCTGGAATAGACTGGACAGCATGTTATTATTATTACAGATGAAAATACATATTTCTCAATATAAAGGCAGGCAAGAAATAAGAAGAGGGATGCACAATCATGTGGGAGAAATGACAAACAATTATGAATTAGACATACACTATTTATCCCACTATATGGAATTTTGTATACAAATGTACCTAAAGTATGTATTTTTGTATGCAGTTTTTGAACCAAGAATTGTCCCACAAAACTGAGAGAAATGTATCACCTGGAGGATGCCTACATTCTGATTCCCATATTTGTCCAGGAAGTGTTAATTAGACTGGTTTACCTCTAAGCACAGAATGAACTAAATTCTGCACCACATGTGATCTCTAGTTGCTCTCCCAAAGATTCTGCATGTTCGGCCAAGCAATGATCAAGGATCTGTTAAACTGTCCCATAAAGATGGGAAACATGTCTGTACTTCTTTTCTCTCTCACTTTTTAAACCCTGATTACTTGCCATCCTGAATTTGAAGAACAGTGCAAATTGTCTTACATGTCTTGTGAAGAAACAATTCACCCTCATTTGCACTGGTCACATTCAATAGGTACAGCTCTTCTGGTATGGAGAGAACCATGTGGCTGTTAAAGATGAGGAACCTGTAAGGAGAAAAAAAGAGGCAACTCTAATTCAACATCAATGTGGTTGGCGAATTCAAACCCAGACCTCTAAGATTAAGTGCTCGAAGCCCCAAGCCTTGATAGATGAAGTTGTCTCTCACATTATTTTTTCCATCTGGAATATGAAAGAACGTATGGATTTCAGTAAATTTTTATGCAGGACTGTAACTATGAGGGAGCAACTGGGGCTAGTTTCAGAAGTCAGAACCAGTGATGGAGTAGGTTTCAAACTGGAAACCGGATTAGTTGTGAAACACACACTCCCACCACTTGAACAGCTTAATCCCATTTCAAGCCAGACCAAGAAAACTCCAAATCCGAGTCTGACCCTAGCCAGCCTTATAGGGTAAAGCAGAGGGTGAAGAAAAGATCACATCATATCAAGGCCTCAGCTCACTAGCGGCCAGAGGGTAGTAGCCCAGACAACACCTTGATTACTATGACCCATCTCCCCCATGAGGCTAAATAAACTTAGTCCTGAGGACATATGTGGAATCCTATATCCTTTGATCTATGTACTGTGTGCTCTCTATGGACTTATTGCCCAGGTTTGTGAGATTTGCAAGAGCTCATCTGAAGGAATATTAGAATACAAGAGACATTCTGCAGAGTGAGTTGCCTGTCCAGGCCCTTCACTAAAACAGAGAATTACAACTTGAAATGAAAGCAATGTTCATCCAGATCAGCTAGTAGGCTGGCCGCATGAAATGGAGGCCAGGGCTCCTGTACCTTTAGTAACACACATGCAAGAGCAGGTCATACCTTTCTACTTTTAGTAGTTTTCTAGAAGAAGAAACTGTCATTCAAGCTACACCTGCCATACAGTTATTAAAGATGCAAGACTTCTATACTCCATTGACTGCAGCAACCCCAGTGGCAAGATCAGAATGGAAGTTCAGCTTAGGTTCAATTGAACATGAGTAGAATACTCCACACATTCAGGGGTCCTGTTTTATCAGAAGCACTGTTATCCAAATATCTTAAAGTGGTGGGATAAGGCAAACACACTCTTCTCAGATGATACACCTTTGTTGTTCAGCAGAGGTTGAGGGATTAAGGGATGAGCACATACAGAGGCATCAGGAGGAGGGTGAGCATACGTGATCCCATCCCTCTCCCGACTTTTGCCCTTCCTATGCTTTCAGAATGTGTGGACAGGGCTAGAAAGATTTGTAATTTCCTGTGTGAAATGTTGCCTCAAGGACTACCAGTTCGAGAATTGTTTGTCCATAGGCAGAAGGAAAGATAGCCGACAGAAGAGACGGTACCAAAATTGATTCCAGGAGCCAGTGCTGCTTGTAGGATCTGAATGCCCTAATTGTATGTAAATAATTAGTGCACTCAAGCAAACCATAGAATCATAGGATTTGAGAACTAAAAGGGAGCCCAAGACTCCTCAGGTCCAAGCCCCTAAAATTGCATGTATTGGTTGTGGTTGTAGTTGTGGAACATATATGGGAGGCAAGCAATATGTGTATTAGGTATTTTTACTGGCAGAGTGCAGTGGTCTTGTGCAGAGTTTGTAATTCCTTGAAGAGAAATAATCTGGAGATTCTGGAAATAAGTGGAGGTGGCCAAGGGAGGAAATTGCTGTTTCTGGATTTAAGAAATCCATCTAGAATAGTACTGGAGAACAAAGAAGCCAAAATATAGATAGAGAAGACAATTTCTATTCAAGTAGGTCTGCTGGCAGCAATTTCTCAAGTTACAAATGCAGAAGAAAACTGAACTAACCTGAGAGAGAAGGATGATGAAATGAGATCAAGAGTAACAATCTGTATGTAGATCTAGAAATCATAAAAGATGGAAAAAAAACCCAGGCTATTTATCCACCTGTCCCCCCCCCCTCCCCAGTCCCACCTCACCAACTGGTTCAGATCATCTGCTACATGCAGTGGTACTTTATCCCAGAGGTTCTTAACCTGTGGCTCGCGGACTGCTGGGGGCCCACGATGTCCTCACAGGGGCTCCATGAAGGCTTGAAGAAATGTTATTATCTTTTGCCATTAAAATAGGAGGGAGGGAGGGAGGGAGGGAAGGAAGGAAGGAAGGAAGGAAGGAAGGAAGGAAGGAAGGAAGGAAGGAAGGAAGGAAGGAAGGAAGGAAGGAAGGAAGGAAGGAAGGAAGGAAGGAAGGAAGGAAGAGGAAACGTAGAACAAAAATTTCCCTTGCATGTTTGTGTAAAACCTGGCTCTTCTAACCTATCGCCTCCATTAAAAACAAACAAAAGTAAAAATTAGTCACAGAAATAACTGTTTGATAGCAAATAACTGTTTGATATTTCTGCGTATGGTGAGAACATGCAAGTGAATGATGCTGTGTGACTGAGAGATTGTGTTTCTTCAATTTCTGCTAATAAAACCATTTGGTTATTGTCAGGTATAGTGAATTTTTGTTATTATTGCAGTGAATTTTGTAACAATACATTTTGGCTGAGCCTCAGAATGGATCGCTGGCTGAATTGGAAATGTAAAAGAACTGATGCTGTTGATGAGGGTGCATCCTGTTCAAAGCAAAATGAAGCTTCTTTCAGTCATCTTAAAATGTGTCCCCGTTAGAGCAAGGAATATCTGTTGATAAGACCCTTCATGGGAAACTTTAAATAAATATTTGATGCACTTTAGCATTTTAAATCTTGAGTTAAGTCTTGGTGGTGGGCAGCAAAAGATATTTTAAGGAGGTCCATGGTAAAGAAAAGGTTCAGAGCCACTGCTCTATTCTTTCCTAGGATCAATTAAATTTATTGTGTGCTCCAAACGAATACGAGTACATGGATCCTGAAACTGCCTCTGCTTCAGCTGTCACTACTGTATTAGCTTCCTTCCCCATGCAAAAACAGCAAGTATATCTTTACTTCTAAGGGGCGTGGCCAGTAGTGGTGGGCTTTTATTGGATTTAACAAAGGCTTTCAGAGCTTGCCATCAGCTGGAAATGAAATATTTGTGTATGTTTGGAGCCTGTGGGATTACTGTTTTCTTTACCTCCTCATAGGCAAAGAAAATTACAGTGACTGTCAAGGAGCACATGACTGTTAGTTTTATCTACCTTCCAACATACGTTATTTTTTAAAGTCAAGCTTGTGATTCCCCAACAAGAAATGAGGTCCAGGAGTGTCATTTATAGCTCAGGGCTGACCTCACAAAGCTTCTCCTACCTAGTACTTCTTCAACTATCAATTACCTCTCTATTTCTTAAAACATTTCCTGTTTTTTCCATGGACTTGAATGGCATTTGGAGACATTGTAGCCCACTCAGATAGCATCCTTCTTACAAAATTCCAGACATATAGATGCGGGGGTGGGGGTTTGCTAGCCACTTTTAAAAATTTCCTTTAAAATCACCATAACTTTCTCTCTCACACACACATACATACACACAAAAGTAAATGAAATTTGGGGTTTTGCATTCTTTTCTGAGATTATGATTTCCGGCACATTTCAAACAAATAGGTCCACTGAGTAGTAATAAATGGATTATTACTCAAAGAAACAAAATAACAAGGAAGGAAGGAAGGAAGGAAGGAAGGAAGGAAGGAAGGAAGGAAGGAAGGAAGGAAGGAAGGAAGGAAGGAAGGAAGGAAGGAAGGAAGGAAGGAAGGAAGGAAGGAAGGAAGGAAGGAAGGAAGGAAGGAAGGAAGGAAGGAAGGAAGGAAGGAAGGAAGGAGAGTGAAGGCAAGAGGAGAAGGGGACGACAGAGGACGAGATGGTTGGACAGTATCATCGAAGCTACCAACATGAATTTGACCCAACTCCGTGAGGCAGTGGAAGACAGGAGGGCCCGGCGTGCTCTGGTCCATGGGGTCATGAAGAGTCGGACACGACTTAACGACTAAACAACAAAAAAGCCATCTGTAATTTTTCATTTTCAGAACAGCAACTTTCAAATCCTGTGAAGAGTATCTGGGTAGATTGAAAAGATTTGAGACAGGTTTTTGTGTATTGCCATTCCTTATGTCTGATTTATGTCCATTAATTCTTTTACACAGAGATTGTCCCATTCATCTTATGTAGTGCGCAGAAGGACATTGTTGGCAAAGGATGGCATAGATCACATTAGCAAAGAAACAAATATTGTGTTGCCTGCATAATTACGTTGTGAACTGCCAAGTGCTTTAGCACTATAAGGCGGTCTATAACTCAAAACAACTTCAACATCAACAAAGGCCATCTTCTCTAGTCTGTATCACACTATCTTGATGTTTTCTTTATAAGGTAGAGGTTTAGAATATTTTGGGGACCCACAGACTGGCTTTCTTCTAGTATTGGAATCCCGAAATCATTCTGAAGCAATTTAGACTGTGCTGGATCTGCTTTAGACCTGATTTGTTGAGACACTGGTCAAGTCTTCAGTTGACTCTCTTCTACACACCCTCCAGGTTTGGCAAAGTTTGGGTTTGGGAATCCAAGTTATAGCCCCCAAAGCAGGTCTCCCAAGGAAAGTGCTCTTTAGCTGGCTGCAGGTCCCCCTGGGACCTGCTTGGGGGGGGGGGGATTATAACTCAGACATCCCAAATCCAATCTTTGCCAAATGTGGAGGGGGTGGAGAGGAAAGTCAGCTGAAGATTCACTGCAATTTCGGCATCTTTAACTCATGTGGGGGGCAATCTATTGCTCTCAGAAGTCCCAAATTGCATGAACCACAAAATGGTTTGTTTCATCAGAAAGTTCGTGGAAGTTCATGGTTCGTGAATAATGACGAACCATGAACCACCATGAACTGCTGTTTTCCTGGTTCATGCCCATCTCTACATCAGACTTTATCCATACTGGTCTAAATCAATTTGTTTTTGTTTTGATTTTGGTCAAATCAGTTGTAAATTCTGCAACATTCTAGCTTGGGAAGGTGCTGACATTTCCACTAATTTTCATACTAGCTGGTTCACACACTCCTCTGGCAGTCACAGGTACCACCCAGGCCTAAATTCCTAGTCACCACTCTTTAACTCCCCCAGCGAAGACATTAAACTCCAAGTACAACCACCCCCAAAACTCCCTTCCAGGTATTTTGGGGTTGAAGGGTCCCAGCCAGAGCCTCCTTTGCCCCAAGCTAAGATAACTCAGGTGATCTGTGAAAAGGTTTTTTAATCTCAATAAAACTTTGTGTTCCTAAGAGTATAAAGTATAGCTTTATTTGACATGGATGTATTTTTGTTTGCTAGTAGTCTGGGTTCCTTATTTTTGTTCCACATAAAAAACTAATAAGGAGAGATTGGTTTAAACAATCAAACAGGGGTTTTATTTAGGAACATGAGGTAGCAGTACAAAGGTAAGTTCTTGGATATGAATAATAAAGGTTAATGCAACAGTAAAATCTAAATCTATTTACTCAATATTTAAAGTTCAAAATAATTTTGTTACAGATTCACTGTCTTTCTCACATACACTCTCTAACCACTAGAGGCAGACTTCTCTCCATAAACTCAATCACGAACTACCACTCTCAAACAGACTTCTAACTACCTTCAGCTCTAACCAGTCATATCTCCCTAACCAGTCTTATCTCAACCAACTCACACTAGTTTCTCAGACCACAGCCCCACACATTCCAGCCATGCTAACCAAGCAGCCTGAAGGCTACATGACTGCCAATCCCTCCAGCACTCTGCCCAGGACCACATACAACCCAGGCACCCGAAACTATCTACATAAACTTAACACAAGCAGTTCCACACAAACTTTAAACAAAAAAGTTCCAACTTGGAAGAATAACCATAAACCATATTAATAATCTATAACCCCAATACCACCTAAATGGCACAGTGTGATAATTCCATAACTGTCTGCCAACAGACAGAAATGGATCTAATAATTAAAATGTTCTGTGAATCCAAATCATCCAACCTAAACAGACAGGCATTTACTGCTAATCTGCATGAATCATGGCCCTCACCATGAGTAATTCCAGTCACCTCCGCTTGAGGTACATTGTTGTGATCTCATCACTGTATCAGGGCACTGTATTCAATCATTCAGGGGTGTACATGGTGAAAATTTCCATATATCTTTCATTTCCCATTCTTTTTGGGGTGCCTCTTTTGCTTTCTCATATTTTGTGTACCATTCCTTTCACAAAAAGGAAACTTCTTTCAGGTTCTCTACTTGTGTTTCCCCGTTCATGTTTTCTGTGCACTTGAAAAGCCCTAAAGAACCCTTAAAAACTATTCCAAAAAAGCAGAGGTAGGGCAATAGAGAATCAATCTAATAAAAAAGCAAGCAACAGTACGTGACAAAGAAAAATCAGTATGACTGCAGTGCTACCCATCCAGCACAACCCTGGCCCAGGGCAGCATAATAGAAAAAGGGCAAGGAAGCAGCCAGGCACCCTGGGGCTGGTTGTCTGATGCATAGAGGCACCCACTCTCCAAAGCAACCAACAACACATTAAGAACAATGAGAAAGAAATGCCCCAACCTGTGCCCAGCTAATAATAATAACCATCCACCTAGCCCACTGGCGTAGTCAGAGTCAATTCCCCTGACCCATACACTCACATAGAAACAAACTAAACGGTTCCTCCAAAAACAACCAAAATATGCACCTCGAACAGAATAAATACACAGCCAACCTCTGATTACACTGACAAGGCAAATCAAAGCAACTTAGCTTTTCTGTGGTTTGATTCACAGCCCATATTAGGGTTCACTTCAGTTTTAGGGATCACACAGGGGCTGCAGAATGAACACTGGTTCCTCAATGTCTTCTGAATTTCAGCCTACAGCCAGCCAGCCAGCCTGCCTGCCTGCCTGCCTCCCTCCCTCTGCCAATCCTTTTATGGTTCGCTTCCTAGCTGCTTGGTTTTTAAAGTGTTCCACCATATTAGAGAAAAGGCGGCAACTTTCCAAAGTTCTTCATAACATACACAGAAATATACACACATACCATGGAAACATATGTAGCCTCCTGTATTTTGTTAGGGTTGTTTCTATTTCATGGCAGTTTCTTGCACTAAACTACCATAGCAATGCAGTGACTCAGCACTACACTTGTTTATTCCAAAAACAAAAAAAATAAAAACACAACACAGGTACATTCAGGGGACCAATTCTGGGGGTCTTGTTTCCGCAGATCCTACTCATCACATCCCAGCTGCCTACGTCACTGCAACACCATCCACATTATTCTTTTGCAGAAGGAAACAACTGATCACACATGGAAAAGTCCATTCAAATCATCTCAGCTTGAAAAAAAGTGGAAGCTCCCAGTGGCAGAGTAGAACGTCTGGGTTGGGAGCAAAAAAGGCCTGAGTAATTTGAAGTAACCTTTTGTGTCATGTGATCCATTTTAAAAAATGAATTCATCTGATTTGTAACTGGAAAACGGTTTTTAAAAAATGAATCAAGCAGGGAAAGCATGTGAACACACACACACACACACAGAGAGAGAGAGAGGAAAAAAATTGCAAAATAACAAACATGCACAGAACCCTCTTTTCTGTCTTTGGTCTTTTGTTTAAACATGAAAGGCCCATCCTTACAATTATTCCCAGTACAGTCCCTACTCTACGCTTGCCCAATTCTCATTAGGAATTCCCATTATGATTCACAGTGAACAATGGCTCATAGAATCCCCATGTGGCGTAGTAGATAGAATGACAGTCTAGGACTCAGGAGGCCTGGGTTTGAATCTCCACTTAAGCCATGGAAGCTCACTGGGGGTTTAGGGCTGGTAAAACCAGTTAGTTACCCTGAAAGCCCTATTAGGGCTGCTATAAGTTGATTCTGACTTGATGGCACATAACAACAACAAAGAAAGAAGGATCAGAAGGATTTGGCATCTCTGGACTTGTGCTTTATTCCCATTCTTGTAAATTTGAAAAGTAAAAGTCTTTCAAGTCTCGATTCAGAAAAAGTGTGGCTTATCAATGGTTTGGGAAATGCTGATCCAGCAGCACCAGCCACATTTGCTCACAGTGAGTAGGATAAAACCTAAGGTGGCAATTCTAAGTATTTAGATCATAGACAGAGATAATTATTTGCTGCTCATCTAAGAAGTAATAGGAAAATATTGAATTTCTTTGGTAAGAAAATTACTCTCTCTCTCTCTCTCAGAGCATTATGCTGGAATAAATTAGCTGTTTAATTTGGTTTTCTCGGAAAGAACATAACACCGATGCAATCCTCTTGTGTATAGGCCAACATTAAGCTTCATACCCAGGTAACAGTCAATCCATTAACCTTTGCTTTCCGTGTAACCTGTGTGCCGCTCGCATCACAGTTGTGTTCCTCTTTTTAATACCTTTTCCTTAATAGTTGCACACCCACCCCTGAAAAGGGCAGAGCAGCTCCTCCTGACATTGACTGTATGGCTACAATAATAAGCTTCCTTCCTGCCCCCCTGCTACTTCTCCCCCCATATCCTCCCACCCCACTTTTACCTCCTGACTCACTCTGGGTGTCAGCAGCCATTTTGGGAAGGTAATCTAAAAAGAGCTGTAGAGGCAGAGGTCATGTTAAACTGTAACACAAATGTTATTCCTCGATTATCTGGCGAGGGGAAAGGTCAACTGCTTCAGGCAAAAGCAACGGCAAAAGCAGAGTGTGTGAATCTAACAAAGAGGGAGCAGCGGGAGGGGGAGTTTGCTTGGCGGAGGAGAGGATTTAAGCTGGAACATGCTTCAGGGCTAAGAATGTTAAACCAAGCTCTTGTGGGGCCTTTTTTTATTTTGTTTTATTTCTTCTGCGGCTATCCTGGGTTTAAGCCACATGTTAGCTGGGACTTGACAGCTACCGACTTTCCAACTCCATCCTTTTTATGACACACACATAGAAAAAATGCCCGGTACCAAAATGTTGTGTGTGTGGGGGGGGTGGAGATGACAAATAACAAGCATGCCACTTGCTTGATGAATGGCTTATGATCACATTTAGAAAAGAACAATGGGCTAGTTTCACACTCCTAAGGTATATTTCTTCCTCTTATAACATCCTTCCAAGCAATGCAAATCTTTCAGGGCTCTGTGCCTGAGACATAGTCATGAAAACAAAGTGGGGCTATCTCCCAATTGACCAATTACAAATTGAAAGCCAAGCCATTTGCTGAATCCACATGGAGGCAAGCTCTTATTAGAATAAACAGGTTTTTCTTAATGGTGCACTTCATGTGGAATCAGTCTCTTCTCTAAAGAAGTCCAGCATGAAGCCTTCAAACTGCCCAGCCTGATCAGATAAACAATGCATCTAACTCAGTACCTTGATTTCAAGACCCACCCATTGGGCCTCATGCTTTGGACATGCTCAAGTATGTAAAGCATTAGAGGAAACAACAAACCTTCTCCTCACTGCCTGCCCTTAGCATTTGCAACTCAATGGTGGAATGTTACCTGCTGTGAAAGTTGGTGCTTAGGCATTTTCCCTTTTTTGGAATACAGTTCCCAGGACACCACAACCAGTCTGGCTACTAGTATTGGCTGAGTGCTTCTGGAAAATGTTGCCCCAAAAGTAATTATCCCCAACTCTGGGTTCCCCAACCAATTCTGGATTGGCAAAGCAGTTTATAAAGTGAACAAATGAAGTTGAGTAGTGGCAGTTATGTTGTCAAACATACTTGGAGTTTGTCAGCAGCTGATTCACCATCTTCCTCTTTCTATCATACAGAAAGATCTTTAATTTTAAATAATAATAATAATCTGGGTACTTAAAACATAATTCCTAAATTTAACCCAAGATCATACCTCTTCAGAATCATTATACCCAAAGTAACTCATGGTGGTCTATAAGCTGTTCTACAAACATCTTGGTTTTGCAATCTACATCAGATCGCAAGAACTGGGAGTTTCTGCCATAGGTCATTCCATATTTAGAAGACCACAATAATGGATGACCAGTGGATTGCATTCAGCTTGATAGGTCACAAATTGTGTATTTATCCTCTAATCCTGCATGATTTAGGATCAAGATTAGAGATGGGCACAAATTAAAAAATGAATTACAAAATTTGTTCAAAAATCATTAATTTGTTGATTTGTATTCATATGAATCAATGACCTGATGAATCATGAATCAATGAATTTTTAGTGATTTTGATTTGTCTATTTGTTGGGCTATAAAATGGTCCTTGAGGAACCTAGAGACACCAAAATTGTAGAGAAGCTTTCTGTGACTTTCCTCTACAATCCCTCCAAGTTTGGTGAATATTGGGTTTTCTCAAGCCAGCTGCTAAAGGGCACTTTCCAGAGAGGGCACTTTGTGGGTGTATAACTTGGATGTCTGAAACCCAATTTTCACCAAACATGGAGGGATTATAGAGGAGAGTCATGGGAAACGTCTCTGATTTTGGTGTCTCTATGTGCCTGGAGGAAACTTTCCTGGGGGACCTTCTTCTGGGTGTATAATTCAGATGTCCAAAACCCAAACTTCACCCAACTTACAGGACGTGTAGAAGAATCAGGGGAAGCTTCCCTGTAAAAATGGTGTCTCTAGGTTTTTGGGGAATATTTTATAGGGTTTTAAAGTTTTAAAAAATTACAAATTGATTGATCAATTTGTCAGGAAAAAATTATAAATTCATAATCTGTGATTTGTCAACAACGAATCATGAATAAAAAAGAATCACCATTTTTCTGATTCATGCCCTTCTCTAATCGAGAGTCACATCTGTAATGTTTTTATTTGATAAATTGATTTTTTTAAATTTAAAGACATCTTTTACTTTGAAAAATTAATGCCAATGTAATCATCATCATCATCATCTCAGAACTGCAGAGCTGGAAGGGACCCTATGGATCATCAAGTCCAGTCCCTGTCCAGGAGGCACAGTGGGGAATAAAACTCCCAACCTCTGACTCTGCAGCCTGATGCTTAAACCGCTGAACTATACCACAGTGTGCCCACATAGCTGCATTTGCATTATGTGCAAATTACAGTAAAAGAATCACAACAGCTCTTTATTTTAAGGAAAGCAGTTTTGGAAGGGGTGCAGTTTAGACAAATGGCAGACAGACTGGTTATCACTATCCCTGCCATCAACACCTTCTTAGAACTTCCAAACTTCAAATTATCCACAAATTTTCTTTTTAAGATTTGTTGGGCTTCTATTATATATTTGTTCATAGTATATGGACCAGAATCCTATTGGCACTTTATGCATGTATAAATGGATTTGTGTAAGTCATGGCAATGAATTGCCACTGATTAAGAAGGTGTCTAGCTCAGTGGTTTAGGTATCTGGCTGTGGAAACAAAGGTTGGGAGTTCAATTCCCCACTATGTTTTCTAAGAGAAGAGCCAGCCTATGTAGCCAGGGGCAAGCTGCACAGTCCCAGGGCAACCTCAGAAGAAGGGAACCACTTCTGAGTATTCTCTACCTAGAATCTCTTGAAAAGGGTTGCCATAAGTCAGAATTGACTTGATGGCACATGATTATTTTATTATTTAAGAAGGTGTTTGTTGCATTCCATTTCACATGTCAATTATATTAGTAACACAACCACCACCATGTTAATTAGTGGTATTCTACATGCATTTAATTTCCACAGGCAAAACAAAATCTGAGAAGTAGTGAGAAAATCCAACACAGTTTCTATACTGATGACATTTTCCAGGCAGGAGCATGAGAGAGCTGCACCGATCTTAGGCAAATTTTAACAGAAATAACCATCAAAAGGAATCTAGAGATTTTGCCTCAGGCAAAACAATTGAGTACGTAATTTGGAGGGAAGTTGAAAGGTTTAAAAGATCAATAAAATTTCTCACAAGAATTCTGCCCATCCCTACCATTTACTGCTTTCCACAGTAAGAAGACTAGACCTGCATTTCTGGATCAGGTTTCCTAGAGAAACCCCCAGTGGTGATAAGCTAGGGAGTAAGCTCTACAAAGTCAAAGCAACAGGATGTTCTAATTAGCAGGCATAATGACATCATCTGCCACTCCCACTCCCTCAAGCTTCTCAGCAGTGGAGTTGAAAATTGATTTCTCAACAATGGCATATTGTTGCAAATCTTCCCTATTGTGATGCAACGTATTTGGGTTTGACTTGATCTTGACTGGGTAGTTCATATCCATTATTTATTTATTTATTTATTTTATTTGTTCGACTTCTATACCACCCATCTGGCTACAAGGCCACTTTGGGTGGTTTACACTTTTAAAAAAAGACACAAAAATAGACATCATTAAATGACAACCATCAGTGATGGGTATAAACTCAAAATTAAGCAAAATCAAACACAAATCAAAAAAATAAAATCAACATAGACATCAATAGTTTAAGAGGTAAGATGGAGGAACAAAAATAAACACTGAAGAGTGCAACGCGTTATTCAGATGTCCGCTTTAAAAAGAGAGCCATTCCTGGTGGAGATATAAATTGGTAGAGCAGACTTTGTGACATGGTTCAACACAGTTGCTTGTATTTTTGCAGTCTTTTTGAGAGTGTGGACGTGATGAGCATCTGTGCTTTAAAATTGATCACCACAGTACTGATAAGTTCCATTGAACTCAGGAGGGCTTCCTCCTGAGCAGATGAACTTAGGATCATGTAGTAAGGCAGCAGTTCTGTGCATACACTGCACAATTTAGATTCATAGTTACTTAATTTACTTATGTACTTGCTTGAACCAAAATGTAATAATCCTGTTTTATTCTCCACATTACTTTCAATTAAATGTATCACTAGGCTGCAAATGTCAGGTGGCAGCAAGAGAGGGAAAACTGTGCATTTTATGTAGAAATGTTTAAGCTCTTTTCTGTTAATAGTGGGTATGTCAAATCATCTTTAACTTTAAAGGATGCCAGTGCAATCCACACCTCATTAACATTAGCAGCAAAATTCCCTTTTGTTGCAATGCAGCTTTGCTACCAATACAGCTATTGTTCTAGCTAGACAATAAAAGAAGTGTAATTTCTCTGCAGCCAGCAAATAAAATGAAACATGTTTCCCAGTCAAAGTCACATTGAAAAGTGCTGTAGCTGGTGGAATAATGTGAAAATGCTCAAACCCTCAGTGAGCAACCTGACCCAGCAGGCATTTTGCTTGTGGATATACTGACCGACCCACAAAGCGTTGCTCAAAATGAAGCCAGCCAGCCAGCCAGCAGAAGGGTCCACATGGATACATGACCTTCCTTGCTGGGGATAACAAATGTGTTCCCTACCTCAGCATCTGTGACTTGCAGCTGCCAAATGCAACTCTGGTTTTCATTTCTGTGAGGCAAAATGTCATTTTAAAGTACACCATTCCATGCCAAAAATTTTTTTTAAAAAAATCTTAATCAACTCTCATCCTTATTCTGTGCATACTTTCTGAGAAGAAAATCCCCTTGTGTTTGGTGATTCTTAATCCTAAAACAGTGGGCATAGAACTGGGGCCTTAAAATGGCTGACAACAAAGTAGGAAAAAAGCCAGCTCCTCCTTTTCTCATTGTATTTTTATCCCAGATTTCATTAAAGGACTTGAGGGTCACCTTTGGTTCTGAGTGCCCACCTCCATTTGACTGTCACAAAATTTCCGAGACATAGGATACAAAAGAGTCACAGGGCCAAGATCACCTTCTGATTGAGGATGCAAGAATCTGAACCTGGTTCTCCTGACCTCTTCTATGAGGACTATACCATTAGGACCTTTTTGATTAGACTTCATTTGCAGGACCTACAAATCAGAAATTGGAATCATATTGAGTTTGAATGAAAACTGTATTTCCCCCAGTCTACCCACTTACCATCTCCATTAGATGAGACACAGAAAGCTGTATGACTCAGATCCTTGGTCCATCTAGCTCTCTATTGGCTGAGACAACTAATATGGGTGGTTCATGGGCCATGCAAGGAAACGCCTCACACTTACATTCTCTCTAATAGGGAAAATTAAAGTGCAACACTTTGCAGTGATGACAACAAAATGCTCACTGAGCTTCACTGCTAGGGATCCCATAGACAGGCACAACCCACATCCATGAGCAATACACATTGAGAGGCATTTCATTATCCAGAGTTCTTTTCAATACAAAACATCTCTCTTCACACAAGCCCAAAGGCCATTTTGCCCATTGAACAGAGAGAAATGTAGGCAGCATAAAGACTCTGTGCAGTGTACACTACTCTGAGCTTCTTGAAGAGTAAATAGACAGACAGACACATAGAGACACATACGCACATGCACACAAATACACATGCCCCCACACAATGTATGTCCAAGACTACTGAAAGGTCCATAAGGGCAACTCAGGTGAGAACAGAAACCCCAACCATGTAAAAAATGTGACCTTTCTGAAGGTGTTAATGCCTAAGGAATATGAACTGAGTTCACATCAAGTTCATGACACTGAGAACCTGGAGGAGGAAGAAGATACAGCCTGGATCACACATTTAAAATATTTATTTACCTAATTATAAGGCAAGGTATGACACGTATAATGACTATACTTCCAAGGGAACAAGCGATGAACTGGAGAGGATGCACTTAAATGAATGCAATTATAATGATTAAAATAATTGATTTGGCTAGAGAATCAGGTCCTAGACTCTGCAGATTTTCATGTATCTGAATATGGGATGGTGGTGTACATTTCAGTTATCTACTCTGCCCTGTCCTATTCCCCCCACACACAAAGTACACATGAAATGGAGTTATTTTGGATTCCTGAAGAATAGGGCTCCACCACTGGCCCCACCTCACGGCTTGCACAGTTCTCTTTGGAGTAAGAAGAATTTTCTGGTTTGTGGTGCCCCAGGTAGTAGTAGATGTAGTTGTAGTGGTGGTGGCAGTAGTACTTATAGGTCTAATTTACTTTTTCTCCATAAAGTTATACACTGCAAACTTATGGAGTTTTTATTTTATTTTATTTTATTTTTTAAAAAATCACACCATAGACAAATTTAAAAATTACCAGATGGAGACAACGAAAAAAGGAAAAGAAATGAGGGCACAAAGTGTTATGGGAACTAAATCCCTATTTATGGAAGTATATTTTTGAGAGAAATTTTAAAGAGTTCTGCCTTCACTAGTTTTCTAAATACGTACTTGGAGGGAGGAGGTCTAGCACACCTCTAATGGATGTTTATTCCGTAGAGATGGAGCCACCGCCAAAAAGGCCTAATTCCAAAGGCCATACCAGCACAGCATCAACTCTGGGGGACGCTATCAAGGTGGTAAAGTTTTGCTTGCACCTCCCCTGATGTACTATGTGTTTCCTGTCAATGGAGGAACGAACCTCACCAAAATTGCTATTTTGCTGCATATTTTAACATCCTCTTTGTATCGAATGTTTCTGATCACATTGTATTTGTCTCAAGAGTTTTATAGAGCACACACAGCTATTTAACAGATGAATCTCCATTACTGCAGCAAACATGCATATATATTCAAAATTTTCTCAATGGCTAAGCCAGTGTGGTATATTGGACAAAGTGATGGATTATTTATGTATTTATTTATTTATTTATTTATTTATTCACTTATTTATTTATTTAAAATATTTTTACTCCACCTTCTTCCTTCAAAAGGAAACTTACATCATTGAAAATTAATATTCAAAGCTAAAAACAATGAGTATACAACGGTGGTTTACATAATTAAAAGACAATATTTAAAGCTAAGATCAATGCATATAAAAAGGCAGCTTTCATCATTAAAATGCAATATTAAAGCTAAAAGCAATTAGTATAATATTAAAAAGGAACAAATACCACTCTGAGAAATGGGAAACACAAGCAGTAATAAAAACATAGTCAAAGCAGTAATGTATAACAATCCATCTAAAAATCACACTCAGGTAGTCAGTCACTAGAGAAAGCTTGCCTGAAGAGTAAGGTCTTTGCCTGTTTGCAGGACAGCAAAGATGGTACCAGTCTGGCCTCCTGTGGGAGGGAGTTCCAATGTCTGGGAGCAGCAACAGAGAAGGCCCTCTCCTGTGTCCCCATCAGATACACCTTGGAAGGTGGAGGAACTGAGAGAAAGGTCTCTCATGACGATTTTAATATCTGAGCCAACTCATAATGGGAGACATGGTCTTTGGGATAGCTTGGGTCCAAGCCATTTAGGGCTTTATAGGTTAAAAACAGTACTTTGAATTGTGCCTGGAAACAGATTGCCAGACAGTGGAGCTGCTGTAACGGGGGTGGGGGCAGTTATGTGATCACTGTGAACAGCCCTAGTCAGCAATCTGGCTGCTGCATTTTGGACTCACTGAAGTTTCCTGACATTTACCATCAGCAGCCCCACATAGAGCATGTTACAGTAATCCAGCTGGGATGTAACTAAGGCGTGTGGTACAGTGACCAGATAAGATCCCTGCTTGCCCATGGAAACTCGTGAGGAGTTTGGAAGTATTATAACCATTCTTTAAATAACTCAATTACTGCTGTGGGTTAAACCGCAGAAGCCTCTGTGCTGCAGGGTCAGAAGACCAGCAGTCGTAAGATCGAATCCACGCGACGGAGTGAGCTCCCGTTGCTTGTCCCAGCTCCTGCCAACCTAGCAGTTCGAAAGCATGCAAATGCGAGTAGATAAATAGGTACCACCTTGGTGGGAAGGTAACAGCGTTCCGTGTCTAGTCGCGCTGGCCACGTGACCACGGAAACTGTCTTCGGACAAAAACGCTGGCTCTATGGCTTGGAAATGGGGATGAGCACCGCGCCCTAGAGTCAGACACGACTGGACTAAATGTCAAGGGGAACCTTTACCTACCTTGAAATCCATATGAGTGACATAACACACATAAGCATTTATGATTAATGATGAAATTTGGAGATTCTATAATCTGATAAACTCACTAATTTTAGGGTATCTTAATACAATCTCATAGTCAAATACCACCTGTAACTGATTAGTCTATCTCATAAATATAGTATTGTTTCAAAGGTATCTAAACTAACTTAAAGGTATCTAACATGCATGTATATTTATTATGTATCTCACCCTAATTTTAGCCATTTTTACTGTTATTTTATGTCAGTCTGACTGATTGTTTTATCTTCCTATGGTTTTGACTGGTGCAATATTTTGTTGTTGTTGTTGTTGTTCAGAAACACCAGGCACAGCCAACATTATAAAAACATTGGCTGGTATTATATAACAGATACAAGTTAAAACCAAAAACCTAAGTATATGTTAGATATCGGTACAGTATTATGCTGTTCCTAATCTTGCTGTTCTTCGTAGCTCTGATGGTGTGATTTCTGAGATCTGCAACTGCTTATAGTACTGTGTGAAGTTTCTTGATATTGTTCCCAAAGCCCCAATGACTATGAGGACCACTGAAGTGTGTTTATTCCAGAGGCGAGATGTTTCAATTGCCAGGTCTCTGTAATTTGTTACTTTTTCCAATTCTTTATTTTCAGCTCTGGCATTCCCTGGAATTGCAATGTTAATGATCCAGACATTTCTTCATTCTATTACTACTATGTCTAGTGTGTTATGTTCAAGGTGTCTATCCATTTGGATCCAGAAATCCCACAAGATCTTGACTTCCTCATTTTCTGACACCTTCTCTACCTGGTGTTCCCATGGGTTTTTGAAGGCTGGCAAGTTATATTTTTTGCATAATGACCAATGTGCTAATTTTGTCACTCTATCATGTCTAACTTTGTAATCTGTTTGTGCAATCTTTGGACATTCACTGATGAGGTGTGACAGTTTCATCTTTTTCTTGGCAGAGTCGACATTTGCTGTTAGCACTAATTCCTTGGATCTTAGCTTTCATCACGTTGGTTTGGAGTGCTTGTTCTTGTGCAGCAAAAATCAAGCCTTCAGTTTCGTTCTTAAGGGTCCCCAGTTTTAGCCATGCCCATGTTGAATTATGGTCATGCTTTCCATCAACATTTATCAGGTGTTGTCCATGTAGTGGTTTATTTTTCCAGCTGTTTAATTTATTTGCAAATTGTTGTTTCTTATATTGAGTCTTTGTTTCTCTCTTTCAAAATATTCTCCATTTTCACTTCCTTAAGTAATTTTTCTCTGCTTGTATTGATATAATCATTTAAGGTTCTTTTTTCCTCCTCTACTACCTGCTGTATTATTATTATTATTATTATTATTATTATTATTATTATTATTATTATTATTATTATTATTATTATAGTCAAAGACCAAGAAATGCAAAGTTGCTACTTTCTGAAGGTTTTATTTGCCTTGTTTTAATAACCTTCAGTTCCTTCTTTTTGTTTTCTTTTTGTTTTGTTTTTACTAGTAGTTCATACTATTAGCCAAGTTAAGAAAAGGAAGGATTTAACTGCTAAGTGGAGGAATGTGTCCAAAATTTCACCATTTAAAATCAACACCCTTCCTTAAGATTGGTAGACACCATACCAAATTTGCCTTGATTAATACCTGGTTAAAACTCTGTTCCGTCAGAAGGATGCCATAATGACAGCTAGCAGCATGTGAACAATCAATTGTAAGTAAGATCTTAGGTCACTGGCGACAAAAATGCTTTAATTCTTGCTACAACTGATTTTATACAAAGAGGTCTAGTAGTTTAGAAGAAGGGTAACAGGGCTCCCGCTTGTGGACACTGGAGGCTATTTCTAAGTGCCTTATGGGGAATTCTTTTAGGGGTCAATTCTCCTTTGATATTGTTGCACTTGGGCATACATACCTAAATCAGAGTATGGAACACACTCTGTCCTTGACTGGTTCATGTAAAATACAAAAGGTCCATGTATGTATTTTTCAGAGTCTTCCATTTAAAAAGAGAGTGCAACATTCACTTTAGGCTCACCATCACACACAGTGGGAAGAAATGTACATACAGGACAGAATGCTACACACACTTTATTGAACTCACTGAAACTTATCTTTGAGTAGACATGAAATTTCACGTCAACCAAGTCTTACAGATCTGCTCTGAATGTTTTTGTACGCACATTTCACTAGCTCCCTAACAATGTGTTTTAGACCAGTGGTTCCAAACCTTGAGTAACCCAGGTGTTCTTGGACTGAAACTCCTAGAAGCTCCGGCCAGCACAGTTGATAGTGAAGGTTTCTGGGAATTGCAGTCCAAGAACACCTGGGTTACCTAGGGTTGGGAACCACTGCTTTAGAGCATGGGTGCAAAGCCAGCAATCCTCCCTGCCGCTGCTCTCTCAGCCCCACAGGCTGAATCTACCCCACTGTGTCTTTTGGTTTACTGGACTACCTTCAGAAACTCTCTTCCACCATTGGCAAGAGACTCACCTGGAGTGTAAAACCAGTTCTCCCCTCAAGGACCAATTAAAGTGCTAAATGAAACTTCTATGCAATCCCTACAAGTGGACTAAATGCCCCCTTCCCTGGTTTTCACCCCAGTTTCAGATAGATAACTCTTTTCTCTTGCTAGCTGTGAGCAAAGTGTGATGTGTGTTGGGATTTCTGGGGGGTGGCAGCGAAGGGCTTCTCACTCCTTCCCAGAAAGAAAAGAGAACTGCTGAACTCTCTCTCTCTCTCTCTCTCTCTCTCTCTGTGTGTGTGTGTGTGTGTGTGTGAGAGAGAGAGAGAGAGACACCTTGGGTCCCCTATGGGGAGAAAGGCCGCATATAAATCATACTAACTAACTAACTAACTAACTAACTAACTAACTAACTAACTAACTAACTAACTAACTAACTAACTTTAGTTGGCCCCCAAGGAGTTTGTGTGTTGTTTCAAAATTGGTCTGTTCCATTTTAAGAAAAACAAAGTGAGCAAAGAAACAAAGGTATTTCTCATTTCTATCAGATAAAGGCCTTTTGTCTATCTGTACATTCTTGGAGGCCAAAGTCTGTTGTTAATTAGCCTTTTGATGGTATCTTCAAAGAACTGCTCCCCGTTAACCAACAACCTCATCCTCTCTGAAAACATACACCCAACAACATTCAGTTAGGAAATACTACCTTTATAATGAAGCTACCAACAAATAAGTGAGACTATATGAAGCCAAATGCTGGGAGTTCAATTCTCCACTGTGCTTCATGTGAGAAATGCCAGCCTGCGTAACCTTGGGCAAGCTGCACAGTCCCAGAGCACTCTGATATGTTGAAAGACAAGATGCAGAATGGGGCTAACACATTCCCCTCAGTGCCTGAGAAGAGCATATACTTGCAGAATGACTGAATTGAGCTTATATTTGATAAGATAACATTCTGGCCCCCAGAGTGAAGAAGGTAAATCCAATAATCTTTTATTTAGAGCATCCCACTTTTAGAGAAGCGACCACCCCCTCCTTTTAAAACAGCTTCACCCAGCCTTTCACCCACTGTATGTATTGGCTGATTATAATGACTGTTCTCTGCCAGCATACTGGTTTCAGGTGATGGGAATGGTACTTCAACACATGGGGCAGATACCAGGTTGAGGAAGTTTTCTTCAAAAAGTAAGTAATGGTGTAGAAAGCACTGTCATGATGATAGATTGTCAAGTTTGTTTGCTACCAGTAATACATGGAAGATCAGTATTTCCACATATGAAGGAGAAAAACAGATTGAGAGGATTATCATTATCTTTACACTAGAGAGAGCAGGTATCAAGATTGTAAACCCGTAGGTGGAGCCTTACACCTTTTATTCATGAACTGTGCATTCTATATTCCTGGCACTCCTATAAAGAATAAAAGAGGAGGTAGGCAGTTTAGATACTCATATTGTGGTCTATTACCTGGGAATGTATGAGGAATGGAATCTTGATGCTCTGCTGCTGGGAATTAGACTCCTGAAGTTTCACAATATCACCTACATTGGAAGTTGAATTTCTGAATGTGTGCACCCAAGAGGCAGATTATACATAGGAGAAACAGGAACCTCATCCAGGTCCCCCACCTACATGAAAGCAGCATCAGATATGGCAATCAGAAGCAGAAAGGCAGAAGGGCCTGTTTAATTTTTTAACTTTCCTCTTCCTTTTCCATTCAGGATTGCTGTTGCAGGTATAGGAAGTATGCCTCTCTTTCAATCATATAAATAACTACCGTTGTGCGAGTGCATGCACCAGAGCTTGGGGAAGTTGCTTTTTTGGGGGGAAGGTCAGAAAGTTTCCCCACAGAAACTTCTAACGTAACCTAGGGTGCTGCTGCCTTTGGCGACAAGGTTGCAGCAGCTGCAAGGGGTGCTTCCCTTTCCTGACAGGGGGCAGCTTGGCCTCCACCAACTGGGACATCTATTCTTGTGTTTATCAGTAGGAACTCACAGGGCTGGAAACTGAGCTGCACATTTCCCCTATCATATAATGACACTGAACATATAATGTTTTGTCATCCATCACTTTCATAGGAAGAAGTGTAAAGCATTTCATGAAAAGAGTTGACTTGAGTGACAGCTGGGTGCCACAAAGGAAAGGGCAACCCTGCACGGCGCATGAGTGAAATTGGCTGCCGCTGTGATTTAGTAAGATTTTTTTTTCTCCTTCTGCCAAGAAAGGGATATTGTAACTCACAAAAGGTAACTGAGAGCAACAAATTGAGCTGAATAGAGCCTGAACTAATTCATGTTTTATTGAGTGGCCATCTTGTCGGCAATAGCCAACAGTTAACTTGAAGAGACCACTCCAGTAATCACTCACAATGATGTACTACCAGCTTGCTAACTCAGGGAAATCCTGGCACTCAGGGGGAGCTGTTTAACTGAGCAAATAAAGGTACTCCAAATGAGCCATTGTAAGAAAAATGAGTGGCCTCATCCAAAAAGATGAGTTATCTCTTAGAAAGAAAGAAAAATACTTCCCTTCCCTAGAGAGGCACTTGCAATCTTTGCACTGAATAATACGAAGATGTTACTCATATTGCAGCCCCTTGCAGAGCCTTGGTTAGATCTTTATTTGTCACATATGTATCCCGCCTTTCCTCCAGTAAGCTCAAGGCAGCCAAACGTGGTTCTGTTCCTTTCCACTATATTCTCACAAGCAACTGTAAGGTGGGTCAGTTTGAGAGAGAGAGAAAAAGAGTGTGTGTTTGTAACTGGCCCAAAGCCACTCCCTGTGAGGGTTATGATTCAGTGGGACTTGAACAAGGATTTCCCCAAGTCTCAGTTGAGCCACTGCACCACAGTGGACTTCAGAGAGAAGTGAAGAACTTAGGCATTTGTTGGCAAATCTAGATGTAGAGTATAATGAAAATAAAATGGAGTCTTAAAGCAAACAGCACTGCTTCTAATCCTGGATCCGATTCCCAAAATACCATGACTGTAGGGTTATCTACCCACACAAAGCTTGGTTGGAACTAACTGCTGACTAATAAATAGCTGCTTGTAATCAGCGTCTTTCCCCCAAATAACTACATTCTATTATAACTGAAATTTAATGATGGAAAACCCTTTACCCTTTTGTGGTGGCATTGCAATGTTTTTGTTACTTTTATAGATATAGCAGTGTAGTGGATAGAATGACAGACTACTCAGGAGGCCTGGGTTCAGATCCCTGCTCCATCATGAAGATTCACTGGGAATGTAGAACTGGTAAAGTGATTCCTTAAATATGTCACTTACCTTGAAAATCCTTTTAGGGTTGCTATAAGTTGGTTCTGACTTCATGGCAAATATTGAACAAAACAATAGATATAGGGAGGATCACTACATGGTGGAGGAGAATAGCGCATATTTCAGATGCAAACACATGCCACACTTCATGATCTGTTGTGGGTGTTCAGGTGACAAAGTAAATGAGAGGAGAATGTTTTGCACTACAAACTTTTTTTAAAAAAGCCTCACAAAATAAATATTTCAGTTACTTTTAAAATATGGGAAAATAAATTTCTTTAAAAGAATAAAATATATAACTGAAATGAACGTTAACTACTTTGGGAATGTTGGAACAGTAATCATAACTAATTAGTTTTAAAGTAACTTGGAGTGGGTTCATTGTTTTAGCTAACTCCTACTGCCAGTTCAAACTGCTTCAAGCTGTCATTCTGTCCTCTTGCCAAATTTCATTGTATGTGACGGTCCAAAAATCTGAAGGGAGATTTCCAGACCATTACTCTCTCCCTGTCCATATAATCAGGTGCCAAGCTATGCAAACCAATAGGTCTGCTCACAATAATCCTGAAAAGTAAACTGGTAGCTGTTCTTTTTTTAAGTTCTTGCCACCATGGATCAAACTGCATATATCAATTAATACTAGGATAAGAGCTGTGGGATTCTTTAAACTGTAGTTCAAATGAGTAACTTTTCCAAGCCCTACAGGAATCTTTCCCAGCCATGCTGCTTGAAATCCTTTTAGCTGCAGATTATGAGGTAGCAGTAAATTTAATATGTTCTTCATGTAAACCATGTAAAACAACTACAGTTTGGTGGATGGGCACAACAGTGTTGAGCTGGATAAACGCATTGGCAAAGCAGCAACCATGTTCTCTAGACTCACAAAGAGAGTATGACTTAATAAGAAGCTGATGGCATATACCAAGATCCAGGTCTATAGAGCCTGTGTCCTGAGTGCACTCCTGTACTGCAGTGAGTCCTGGACCCTTTGTGTATGGCAGGAGAGGAAGTTGAGCACGTTCCATATGCATTCTCTCCAATGCATTTTTGGTATCACCTGGCAGGACAAAGTTCCAAATAGAGTAGTCCTAGAATGAGTTGGAATTTTTAGCATGTATACATTACTGAAACAGCAACATCTATGTTGGCTTGGGCATGTCATGAGAATGGCTGACGGTCGGATTCCAAAAGATCTCCTGTATGGAGAATTAGTGCAGGGAAAGCACCCCAGAGGGAGACCACAGCTGCAATACAAGGATATCTGCAAGTGGGATCTGAAGGCCTTAGGAATGGACCTCAACAGATGGGAAACCTTGACATCTGAGCGTTCAGCCTGGAGGCAGGCGGTGCAGCATGGCCTCTCCCAATTTGAAGAGACACTTGTTCAGCAGGTCGAGGCAAAGAGGAAGTCCCAAAACCAGCAAAACCAGGGAGCTGGACAGGGGACAGACTGTATTTGTCTTCAGTGTGGAAGGGATTGTCACTCTCGATTTGGCCTTCTCAACCACACTAGACGCTGTTCCAAGACCTCTATTCAGAGCACGTTACCATAGTCCCTCGAGACTGAAGGATGCCTACACAACAGTGCTACCAAAAATTAAAAGCCTATAACCTCCCACTGGAAAAATTATTCAGTCTAGGCACCCGGGACCTTAGAAACTGGATTCTCGACTTTGATGCCAGTCAGGACAGGGCTGTTATTGTCGGGTCCCGTTTTTCCACCTGGTACCCCCAACTTCAGTTGAATCATGCAAAACCAAATTACTTTGAGTCACTGACTTTTCCTCAGATCCACAGAGCATTCACAGAACTTATATTTGGGCAGATGACCACAGCATATATTGAAGGGAGGTATAAAGGAATCCCAGCGGAGGAGCGGAAATGTGTCTATGGCTGCAATCAGATTGAGGACCTAACTCACTACTTATCACTCTGTCCTCTCTATGAAAACCCCAGATAAAGATTTTTGTCTCCCATTATTCAGCTGTATCCCAACTGTAATTCAATGGAAATAATAGTAAGACTACTCGCTGATACACAGCTGTATATTATGTACTCTGTTGCACAATTTGCTCTGGCAGCTAAAGCAAAGCAAAGCAAAGCGTGCTGCTTATATACTGCCCCATAGCGCTTCAAGCACTCTCTGTGCGGTTTACAAGTTAATTATGCAGGCTACACATTGCCCCCCCCAAGCAAGCTGGGTACTCATTTTACCGACCTCGGAAGGATAGAAGGCTGAGTCAACCTTGAGCCGGCTACCTGGGATTGAACCCCGGGTTGTGAGCACAGTTTTAGCTGCAGTACAGCAGTTTAACCACTGCACCAAAAGGCTCTTCTGTGGCTAAAAAGTTGAGGCTTCGATTTGTTAAGGTTCATAATATTACATAAATGTTGAATATAGTGACTTTGATATTATACACTATGCCATCATTTCCAGAAGGGATTTATTGACCCCTGGGGCATCCTTTTGTTTTAACCATTTTTATGTAAGTCTGCCTTTGTAAAGGCCTATGGCCAGAAACAACATGCCTGCCAACTTTGGTGAAGATTGGATATCGGACATCCGAGTTATTCACCCACAAATTGGGTCCCCCCAGGAGAGTTTACCACACGGCACAGAAGCCCATTCTGCCTACCGGCCGCCAATCACCTGATCGGAGGCTGATAGGCAGCCACCACCACCCCCCACAGCCAGCCACTCCCACAGCCTACCCACCCACCCCCTTCCTTTCCCTACATTAGCCCTCACCCCACTCCCACCAACACCCCCTTACCTTAATAGCTGCTGCCGAGGTCTCCATCAGGCCTCCGCAGCCACGGAGTGTAAAAAGGGAAACTGGCTGCCCTTTGCAAAGATTGTGGCTGCGGCTTCATTTAGGGTAGGGAAGCTGCAGCTGCCATCTTTGCAAAGGGCAGCCTGGATTCCCTTAAGGCAGCTAATAGACAGAAAAATACAACATAGTTCTCATTATGCTGGGAACAGCTGTACCGGGGTGACTCATGGACCAGGAGGGGGAGCTCCTCACCCCAACATTTCAGAGCAGGGGGCTCCCCTGCTGTGGTCATGAGCCATACTCAGATTGTACCTATTCAATTTTGGCTAGCACAGCTGGATTCCAAAATAGTTCTTTTTATTCCACATGGTAAGAATGTGTGCTTTTCATAATTCAAATACAGGAGAAAGAAAACTGACAAAAACTGAAAAACAAATTCTTCCGTCTGAAAGCATGAAACAATGTTCATGTATTTGTGGAGACCCACTGTAAATGCTTGAAAACCACCTGCTGCTACACCTTGGAAATTTTACCACAGCTGCAAATACCCATGCTCTTTAAATTCTCAGAAACAAACAAACAAAAATGCAGAAGTCCATTGCATCTATAAAGTCTAATATTTGTTGCTACCTCTTTTATATCATATAACCAAAAATAAAATAAAAGCAAGGTTGGCAACTTTTTGAGAGTTGGGTTTGTTCGTTTGCTTGCTTTCTGTGACCCACTGTGGTATTTATAAGGCATATGGGAGTTGACTCATTTCTCCAGAAGCCTCACTACTTCTAACAAGGGTCGATTCTGGCCCTTGCCTTCAGGGAGATTGCATCACACATTCCTCTCAACAGAAAGGTTTCCTTTCAGAGTGGCAGCCGTTTATCTGGTAATCTCATAGCCTTTGTAGAAGGACATTGTCATCTTGTGTTTCTGCAGGGGTAATAACACCAGCTAGCTAACCTCTCCCTAAGCTCTGAGACAAGTGCGGGTGCTGAAAAAAGTGAAACAAAGAAGGAGCAACATGCACTCACGGACATGAAGGCACTTGACATGATAAATCGTGCATCTCCAAAACAAAATGTTGGTAGACAAATAGAGCTAGCCATCTTTTCTGACATATGGGCAAGTCATAAAAAAACATTGCAAAAGGAAAAGGGTGCTTTTGTTGCAAGTAGAACAAATAAAATTGTGCAAAGTTTGGACCTGTGAAACCTGAACAGATTTTTTTCCCCATCTTGCATACTGACACCATGTGATCAGTATGATAATGGCAGGCATGTGACTTCAGAAATTCTGCTCAAAATAATATCCTCACACCACATGCATATCTAGGAGACAATAAATGGGATAGTTTGTATTTTGCTGCTTCTAAGTCTGTTTTTTGTAATGCTTTTCATCACCATTACCATCATCATGTGCTATCAAGTCAATTCTGACTTATGGCAACCCTTTTTCAGAGTTTTCCAGGTAGAGAATAATCAGAAATGTTTTACCATTCCCTTCTTCTGGGGGTATCTTGAGATTGTGCAGCTTGCCCAAAGCCATACAGGCTGGCTCTTCTGGGATGCACAGTGGGGAACTGAACTCTGGCTCCGTAGCCAGATACCTAAACCACTGAGCTATCGAGCCAGCTGCTATGCTATAATAATTGAAGGATTTACTGTTTTTAGCCTTTAATATTGTGTTTTCAATTATGTAAGGCACCTTTTTTAGGAAAAGGTTATGTAAAAACATTATAAACGAACAAACAAACAAAAACAAACAAACAAACAAATGTCTTTCCATATTGCACTTATTTGTCAAGCAACTGCCCTGAAAGCACAGCCTGGGTATTATTATACTTGCCCATGGCTGAACTGTGAATCATGCTTTCTGTTCAGATGCACAGACATCTTGCAGCTATAATAACCAGCTAAACAATTGAGCGTTGTATGCAAATTAGTGTAAAACTGCAACACCCTGAACATCCAGTCGCCTTTTTATCCTGCATATCTAAGGCTTAAATTCACAACCCTGCTGCTTATCCTCATCACTAAATATGTGGTTTTCCGGAGGCAGATGTCGTGGACATCTGCAACATCCCTACCACAGAGTACAATATGTTAGATAAACATCAAAAGAGGAGAACCCAAATTTGGAGGTGACTGTTGTTGCATTTGCCATAACAAACACATGTCCAAAAGCTCAGCTGGGATAAAAACAGGTGAGGAGCATGTTGCATAAGGAAAGAGACAGATGGAAAAGGCCTGAACACCTCCATGTGCCGCTCACTTCTCTACTCCCTCCAATATATTTCTGCTTTCCTATGCAACTCTGTAAATGTTCAGAAGAGATCCACTTTCCGAGAATGAGGTTAGGCATCCAAGAAATATTGAAAACAAGAGTAAATTTTAAGTTATGTTCGGAGGAGGAACATAGAAACAGTAGGCCTGCTTGTCCGGATAAGATAAGGAAATCTGAGTGGGTGACAAAGAGAATATCCTCATTTGATACTGATTTGGTCAATTTACACTTTGAAGAATAGATCGCACAATCAAGGGGGAAAGCTGAAACCCCAATAGATAAAGAAACAGTATTTGTTGTTGTTGTTGTTGCTGCTCCTGCTATGTGCTATCAAGTCACTGCCGACTTATGGCAACCTTATGAATATGTGATCTCCAAAATGTCTGGTCCTCAACAGCCCTGCTCAGCCCCTGCAAACCCCATGGGTTCCTTTAGGGAGTCAGTTTAGGCTTGATTTTCTCTAAGACCCACTTGTTTTTCTTTCTGGCAGTCCAGGGTATCCACAAAGCTCTCTTCGAGCACCATGTTTCAAGTGAATCTTTTTTAAAATCAGCTTTCTTTATTGTCCAGCTTTCACACCCATACATGGTGATCAGAAATGCAAGATGAGCTTGGTCTCCAGTGAGACATCTTTACACTTGATGATCTTTTCTAATTCCTTCATTGCTGTCCTTCTGAGTCTCAGTTTTCTTCTGATTTCTTGACTGTAGTCTCCCTTTGGATTGATTATTGAACCAAGGTATACAAAGTCTCTAACTATTTTGATTTCTTCATTGACAATATTAAACTTGTGTGGTTCTTCTATAGTCATGTTTTTTGTCTTCTCAGTGTTCAACTGCAGTCCTACTTTTGCACTTTCTTCTTTCTTTCACTAAAAGTCATTTCGAGTCATTGCTGCTTTCTGCCGGTATGATGGTGTTGTCTGTATATCTTAAATTATGGATGATTCTTTCACCAATTTTCACTCCACCTTCATCAGAATCTAGTCTGGCTTTCTGTATGATATGTTCTGTGTAAAGATTGAACAGATAAGGGGATAAAACACACCCTATCTCACACCTTTGCCTATAAGAAACCATTCTGTGTCTTCATATTCTGTGCTAACAATAGCTTCTCGTCCACAATACAGGTTACACAGCACGACAATCCCACACCCATTTGTTTCAGATCAACCCATAGTTTCTCATGATCCACACAGTATAGAAGCAACTACCCTAAATAAATTCAGGTGTTCAAAATAACATAAAATACTTCCTAAAGGAACTTCCTAAAAGGTCTTTCTGCATAATCTTTGACAATTGGACAGTCTTTGGATAATCAAAGTGCTGAAACTAGAGGTGAAAAAACACTGTCCCCATTTTCAAAAGAAAGGGAATGACATGGATCCTGGTGCCTATTAATGGATCAGCTTGAACAGTTTTTAGAGTACATCATTAAGTGGACAGTCTGTAAACAGATGGAAAAGAACTCTTTGATTACAAACAGCCATCTTGGATTTCTCAAGAACAAGTCAGGCCAGACAAATGTTATGTCCTTCTTTAACAAAGGTACTATTTTCATAGATCAGGGGAATGCTTTGGCCATAATATATATTAACTGAAAACCTGTTGTCTACTATAAGAAAATTCATACTTTTCTGTCTGTTCCTAACCAGTCCCTACCTTGATTCTCAAGCATACACATGCACACACCAGGCCAGCATGTGCACACGTTCCCAAAAATCATGGCAGGATTCTTTCTCTGTCAGCTAGGAATTGACTGAAAGTTACAAATGCTGGAGTCGCTGCCAAGCCGAGGCTTTGGGCGGCGCAACTCACCCTTTCCCCCCCCCACGGATGGCGCGGGACCCTACAGGTCTCACGAGAGTTGTTGGAAGAGAAATGGGAACGCGTGGCTATATAGGGGGCTTTACCCCTTCTTACCGTCCTCTTCTTTTTCTGGCACCCACCCGCCCACCCTATTCTAGTGTGAGTTTTTCTGGTCGCCTTTGGGGGCCGGATTGGAATTTTTGACCCTCATCCTGATTGGCCATTGGATGGAGGGATTTTTTGCCTATCCCACACTAGTACGGGTTGTTGGGAATTATGGTGGAAATTTGGTCACACTGGCGGGTAGTGCGGAAAAAACAGGTATTTTCCGGTGAGTCCCACTGTAAGATCAGGTAAGCTAACAGTGCATCGGACCTCCCAGGGCTGCGGATCATGCGATTACAGCACCTGGGGGAGAAACATGCGCTGGGCCACTTCCGGACTAACAGTCATCAAGTAAAGATGGCTTGAGGTCTGGGGGTGTTTATTTAGCAGCCAGCCGGGTTCCTGCGGTCTTTAAGACCGCGAGAACAGGGAGCCGGGGACTCGCCCATATGTTGATTGATTTACCTGTTCCCACACTACCGCAGGCCCCTCTTTGCCAAATGATTGGCAAATTTTGAATTACAATCAATAAAGTGTGGCCCGTGTTTTAACCCATACTACTTGTCTCGTGTCTTTATTCCGGAGCTGGGGGGCAATTTCTTTCTGGTATGCAACAGGATATCAGCCATTGCTTTCAGCATGGCTGACTACCATGTTCTCCACAATATTCTTGTTGGGAAGCTGATTAAATGAGGGCTAGAGGATGCTACTGTCAGGTGGATTTGTAATTGATCACACCCAATAAGTGTTCATAAGTGGCTCCTCATCAGTTTAGAGGAAAGTGACACAATGCTGCAGGAATCTGCCCTGCATCCAACTCTGTCCAGCCTATTTATAAATTATTTGGATGAAGGAAAAGAGGATAACTTGGCATGCTCGGTGGAATATGCATTTCTACCTTGTTTTTGAATGAATTGGGGAAAACACATAGTGTCCCTGACAAGCAACTTTCTCTGCTTTGAGCTTGCAGGATCTGCCACTGATTAATCAGTGTGACTGATTAATGTTTGTCTTCCACCTGTTTCTTAGAGACTTTTTTGTGCTGATTTCCTCCCATCTTCCATGCCATTTTTTAGAGCAAGACAAAGGAGCAGTGCATTACTATTACATGTACACTCGGCATCTGAGATGGTAAGAAAGAGCAGCCAATTTCCTCATCTACAAAACAGAAGGATGTGCCACTCCATAAGGCATCTTCTAAGTGACTGTTTATTGGAGGTTGACCCTGCTTTGTCTACATACCTATGAAATGCATTAGGCAGACTGAATACTCCTATTCAGGTGCTCCTGTTCCACCATTGTGCAATAATTGATCTACAGAATGCTGTGGAAGCAGAAAAGCTCACTTTGGCTGAAATCCTGTTTCACATTTTATACAAGCAGCATAACTTTTGGAAACAAATTGCGCAACTCATTGTGCAAGAGATAACGTCTTTGGAGATTTCTTAACTTAGGCAATTTGCATCTAAAAGTTATGTCTTTTGTGTAACTGCGCAGAATGATTTTATCCTTTATACCATAAGAGATTTCAACACTGATTGGTTGCAGCCAGCTGTATAGTTCCACTGAGCTTTGCTAGAAAAATCCTGATTGGTTGGCCAGCAACATTGAGGGAGTGGGACAACTGCATCTTCCAGGTCTCCTCTCCCCACCCACCCCGTAAATCAAGAAAAGAAGAGCATATGTAATCCTTTTGGTATTATGCCTTAAGGGAAAAGAATGGAGATAATCAATTCCTTAATCAGCTATCTATGTAGCTCACACTACATAGCAGGCTTCCCTGGAAGATTTTATTTTGTGATTGCAGTAAAAGGGGTAAAAAAAAAACCTACAGCAAAGAACCGGAAATTGAAACTGTTATTATACAGGAAATAACAGCACTCTGTCAAAATCTACAGGAGAGAAAACCTATGTGTTCAAAGTTATTGTCAACATCTAACATATCTGATCAGATAGTGAAAAAGAGCAAAATTACAAGAGTCATTACAATATCATTCCAGGGCAAAGTTCTGTTCAATAATAAATGCATTCGCATTAAAAGAATGGGAGTTTAAAGCTCAGAATATCTGATACAAAAGAGAATCCATAATCATTTCATATACTGCTAGATCAATAGGCTGGAATTCCAGTTGCTCCTCTTTTTCTTCATTACCAAAAACGATTTTAAGAAACCTGTTTCTGATACCAAGATGTAAATATTTCCCTCCAGTTATCTGTTGCTAATACTTAGATAACATGTTGATGTATCTGATCAATTTCTTGCATTTCTGTAATCAGTAAAAATGGACAGTAAAGTGAAGCCATTGCTGTAGTTAGTTCCTGACTACACAGGAATCTTAACCTATTTCATTCTATTTCTGTGGCTCTTTTAGGAAGGCAAGACTCTCATCCTGCAGTCACTTAGCCTTGAACACAGGATATCATAAGTGGTCCAGATCACTTCATATTCAATTTGTAAACCTCCCCTGCTGCTCAATGCTTATTCCAAACTTTTCCTTACAAGTAAAATAGTTGTTAAGGGAGGAAAAGCAAAAAAAACAAAGCAAAGTGTGCTGCTTCCATACCGCTCCATAGCACTTAAAGCACTCTCTGGATGGTTTACAATTTAAGTATACAGGTTACATATTGTCATCTCTCCCCCCCCCCCCCCCCCCGAGCTGGGTACTCATTTTACCAACCTTGGAAGGATGGAAGGCTGAGCCAACCTCAAGCCAGCTGCCAGAATCTGCTGGGATCGAACGCTGATCATGAGCAGAATTTTGACTGTAATACTACAGTTTAACCACTGCACCATGAGGCTCTTCCAAGAAGAGAACGTTCACAATGCTTTTGGATTTTTAGCATTAGTAACCTTCCATCTGAAAGCACCCATAGTATGGAGAGCTTAATAATTACAATCATTAAAGGAATCTTTTACTGAACTATAAGGAACACTTCAACAGGACAACTTTGGGGAAAGTTGGCAAATAATATGGGAAATGCTCCGGGATTGGGACTTTCAGATTCAGATGATCTTCAGTTGACTACAAAATATACAAGTCAAGAGAAATCAGCCTGGAGTTTGTTTGTTTTTTTCCCCCTCCAATTTTTTTCCTCTGCCACTGGAGTATCTACTTTTTTTTTTGTAGCAAATGCATTAACTTTAGTTCAGGCAGAATGATCACTTGAGCCAATGTGGAGGGCTTTGTAGCCATCCATTTGAAGCCATTTCACCCACTGTAGTAGCAGTGAAAGAGGCAGAGCACAGAGAAACTGGCTACCATTTGAATACTCCTCCCCTGATATCTGGATCTGTTTTTTTCCCTCTTCTCCTCCCTCCCTCCCTCCCTCCCTCCCTTCCTTCCTTCCTTCCTTCCTTCCTTCCTTCAATGCTTGCTGCCCTAGCACTAAGGCACCTAAAGGGAAAAAAAGAGCAAGCAGTCAGTAGAGAAAGATGAGGAAATTTTCAAATAGCCTTTTTAAAAAAAAAAAACTTGTTAAGGTAGCTCTGCTTTAATCATGCCACAGCAGAACTACCTTAAATGTATTTCCTGGAGGAGGGTTGGGTGGAGCGGGCATTGGGGGCAACAAAGGCTGCAAAATTGTTTTGGGACCATATATATTCTTAGTTCTGCTCAGCAGCAACAATAATTAAAACAGTTTTTATTTGCTCCATCATTTCCACTTGCTTCACCTATTTAAAGTATTCAGAGTAATTTCTATGAAGTTTGTTTTAGCTAAAGATAAATGGACAAGCTGGACATGAAATTCTGTTTCAAAACACAGGATTACTGGACAACACCAGCAATCATTATGTTAGACTACACAGGGAAGCCATTGACATCCACAAAAAGCAGCAGAGCTTCAACAAAAAAGAAGAAAGTCTAAAACTCAACAAAGCCTGGCTACCAGCACTGAAAAATACAGCATGCAAAAGGTCAACAAACTCTACTCAGCCACAAGGACCAGTGATCACTGCACACAAAAAAACACATAAGGACACACATCAATCACAGTAACAGATCATCTCCCCCCTTATCACAACAATACACCCTTAACAAAAAACACCCTGATCACCATAAGCACCCAATCTCCTGAAAAGGACAAAAAGCTGATCCCACAGCTATAAATACTCAACTATCCCATACACTACACCAGAACACAGACAGAGTTCTAAGTCCTGTCCTCTGAAAATGCCAGTCACAGAGAATGGCAAAACGTTACGAAGAAAAACCTTCAGAACATGGCCAAACAGCCCAAAAAACCTACAACAACCATCGGATCTCGGCCATGAAAGCCTTCGAGAATTGTTGATGTTTAGTCATTAAGTCGTGTCCGACTCTTCGTGACCCCATGGACCAGAGCACGCCAGGCCCTCCTGTCTTCCACCACCTCCCGGAGTTTGGTCAAATTCATGTTGGTAGCTTCACTGACACTGTCCAACCATCTCGTCCTCTGTCGTCCCCTTCTCCTCTTGCCCTCACACTTTCCCAACATCAGGGTCTTTTCCAGGGAGTATTCTCTTCTCATGAGATGGCCAAAGTATTGGAGCCTCAGCTTCAGGATCTGTCCTTCCAGTGAGCACTCAGGGTTGATTTCCTTCAAAATGGATAGGTTTGTTCTCCTTGCAGTCCAGCGGGCTCTCAAGAGTCTCCTCCAGCACCACAATTCAAAAGCATCAATTCTTCGGCGGTCAGCCTTCTTTATTGTCCAGCTCTCACTTCCATACATCGCTACTGGAAAAACCATAGCTTTGACTATGCGGACCTTTGTCGGCAGGGTGATGTCTCTACTTTTTAAGATGCTGTCTAGATTTGTCATCGCTTTCCTCCCAAGAAGCAGGTGTCTTTTAGTTTTGTGGCTGCTGTCACCATCTGCAGTGATCATGGAGCCCAAGAAAGTAAAATCTGTCACTGCCTCCATATCTTCCCCTTCTATTTGCCAGGAGGTGATGGGACCAGTGGCCATGATCTTAGTTTTTTTGATGTTGAGCTTCAGACCATTTTTTGCACTCTCCTCTTTCACCCTCATTAAGAGGTTCTTTAATTCCTCCTCACTTTCTGCCATCAGAGTGGTATCATCTGCATATCAGAGGTTGTTGATATTTCTTCCGGCAATCTTGATTCCGGTTTGGGATTCCTCCAGTCCAGCCTTTCGCATGATGTATTCTGCATATAAGTTAAATAAGCAGGGGGACAATATACAGCCTTGTCGTACTCCTTTCCCAATTTTGAACCAATCAGTTGTTCCATATCCAGTTCTAACTGTTGCTTCCTCTCCCACATATAGATTTCTCAGGAGATAGATAAGGTGGTCAGGCACTCTCATTTCTTTAAGAACTTGCCATAGTTTGTTGTGGTCCACACAGTCAAAGGCTTTTGCGTAGTCAATGAAGCAGAAATAGATGTTTTTCTGGAACTCTGGCTTTCTCCATAATCCAGCGCATGTTAGCAATTTGGTCTCTAGTTCCTCTGCCCCTTCGAAATCCAGCTTGTACTTCTGGGAGTTCTCGGTTCCACATACTGCTGAAGCCTACCTTGTAGGATTTTGAGCATAACCTTGTTAGCGTGTGAAATGAGTGCAATTGTATGGTAGTTGGAGCATTCTTTGGCACTTCCCTTCTTTGGGATTGGGATGTAGACTGATCTTTTCCAATCCTCTGGCCACTGCTGAGTTTTCCAAACTTGCTGGCATATTGAGTGTAGCACCTTAACAGCGTCATCTTTTAAGATTTTAAATAGTTCAACTGGAATGCCATCACCTCCACTGGCCTTGTTGTTAGCCATGTTTTCTAAAGCCCGCTTGACTTCGCTCTCCAGGATGTCTAGCTCAAGTTCAGCAACCACACTGTCTGGGTTGTCCGGGACATCCAAATCTTTCTGGTATAATTCCTCTGTGTATTCTTGCCACCTCTTCTTGATGTCTTCTGCTTTTGTGAGGTCCCTACCATTTTTGTCCTTTATCATGTCCATCTTTGCACAAAATGTTCCTTTAATATCTCCAATTTTCTTGAACAGATCTCTGGTTTTTCCCTTTCTATTCTTTTCCTCTATTTCTTTGCACTGTTCGTTTAAGAAGGCCCTCTTGTCTCTCCTTGCTATTCTTTGGAAGTCTGCATTCCATTTTCTGTAACTTTCCCTATCTCCCTTGCATTTTGTTTCCCTTCTCTGCTATTTGTAAGGCCTCGTTGGACAGCCACTTTGCTTTCTTGCATTTCCTTTTCTTTGGGATGGTTTTTGTTGCTGCCTCCTGTACAATGTTACGAGCCTCCAGCCATAGTTCATCAGGCACTCTGTCCACCAAATCGAGTTCCTTAAATCTGTTCTTCACTTCCACTGTGTATTCATAAGGGATTTGGTTTAGATTATAACTGAGTAGCCCAGTGGTTTTTCCTCCTTTCTTCAGTTTAAGCTTGAGTTTTGCTATAAGAAGCTGATGATCAGAGCCACAATCAGCTCCAGGTCTTGTTTTTGCTGACTGTATAGAGCTTCTCCATCTTTGGCTGCACAGAACATAATCAATCTGATTTCGGTATTGCCCATCTGGTGATGTCCATGTGTAGAGTCGCCTCTTGTGTTGTTGGAAAAGAGTGTTTGTGATGACCAGCTTGTTCTCTTGACAAAACTCTATTAGCCTTTGCCCTGCTTCATTTTGAACTCCAAGGCCAAACTTACCTGTTGTTCCTTTTATCTCTTGACTCCCTACTTTAGCATTCCAGTCCCCTATAATGACAAGAACATCTTTCTTTGGTGTCAGTTCTAGAAGGTGTTGTAAGTCTTCATAGAATTGGTCAATTTCAGCCTCTTCAGCATTGGTGGTTGGTGCATAAACTTGGATTACTGTGATGTTGAAAGGTTTGCCTTGGATTTATATTGAAATACTTGTCCTTGTCCTCCACTCTTCCTCAGTAGCATGTTGGATGCCTTCCGACCTGAGGGGCTCATCTTCCAGCATCATATCTTTTAGCCTTTTGTTTCTGTTCATGGAGTTTTCTTGGCAAAGATACTGGAGTGGCTTGCCAGTTCCTGCTCCAGGTGGATCGCATTTAGTCAGAACTCTCCACTATGACCTGTCCGTCTTGGGTGTCCCTGCACGGCATAGCCCATAGCTTCTCTGAATTACTCAAGCCCCTTCGCCACGACAAGGCAGCAATCCGTGAAGGGGAATACAATACAATTATTCTTGCATTTGATTGATTTGATCTCACTCATAAAGCTATTTTCCCTCAGCCATCCCCAATAAATACTCCTCCTAAGGGATTTTACTGTTGTTCCTATTTCTAACTCACACGGCTTCCCATGGAAGGAAGGAAGGAAGGAAGGAAAGAAAGAAAGAAAGAAGGAAGGGTAACCAAATCAACAAATACCTATGTGGAGTATGGCTGTGATTGTAAGCAGAGTTACCAGAAAATTCCATTGGGTTTGTCTGGATAGCCTAATGAATTAGGTATCTGGCTGCAGAGCCAGAGACTGGGAGTTCAGTTCCCCACTTTGCATCCCAGAAAAATCCAGCCTCTGTGGCTTTGGACAAGCTGTACAGTCCCACAGTGTCTCCAGGAGAAGGGAATGGTAAACCACTTCTGAGTATTCTGTACCTAGAAAACCCCAAAAAGAGTCACCATAAGTCAGAATTGTCTTGAGAGTGTGACATTATAGTGACTGTCCATATTTACAAGAGCTTGGAAACACTACTTTTGTTTTCTTTTCAATACAGATCTCGGATCCCTGTTAGGTCATGCTCGCTGTCAATTCTGGAAACTGCAATCCAAAAGAGTAACTTTTTCAAACTCTCAAATGTACTTATGAGTCTCACTTCCACATTTACAACATTCCATGTTGAACATTTTGTGGTAGCAGGAACCTCACTCAACTGTATCTTACTGACTTGCTTATCAAAATTAATTTCTTCTCTAAGCATGTTGAAGTTTAGCCTTATCTTGTTATTCAGCTGCAATGTGCTTTTTGTTTGTTTGTTCTCATCATGATGCTATGCATGAGCATGCCATGACTTGGATTCCTGACTAGTCCTCAGAGCCTGTGATGTCTTGTCTTTGTCTGGGAATTAATCCATCCAGAGATTAACTACTTCTGTATGGAAACTCTAATCCATATCAACCAGTCTTCTGTAGAAAAGAGTCGTGGAGATGCAAATTTTGGGATGAGTTTGCCATGTGTAGCTCTGTGTGTGGTGTTTGTGTGGGTGTACACGAAGAAACTATTCATAGGTGTGGATACCAATTTGTTGAAACAAACACTCCCTTTGAATTCATGAAGATGTTAATTAATTCAATTTTGGTTTTGAATTTCTGGGTAAAATGCCATATCAGTTTTAGTCTTGTGCTCATTACATTGTCTCAGGTCAGCAGAGTATATATTAGTTATCCTCCTGAGAATACATTGTTCCTTTGACTCATAATTCAAAGCAGTAATGATTTTTGTTTCCTAATAAATACACAAATATATAAAACACTTTGACTACTATGTAAGCTAAGTGTTTTGTATATTTGTGTGTTTATCAGGAAACAAAGTTCATTAATAAAATACAATGTTTTGGATCCGGATTCATTCCATGGATGAAAGGCTCTTTTTGTTCATGGGAAGCTATGGGTTCAAGTACTGAGGAAAGAGGTGAGATTGCCAGTTTCCTCTTTCCCCTGTAGTCTCCTCCTTTAAACTCTTAATGCTGATCCACACATCCACACAGAGGGGAGAAAGTTACCGTTTAAGCGGTCACAAAGGCAGAGGAGAGAAAAAAGTTTTCTAACTGCAGTTACTGTATATTATAATTCTATTGAAGTGTCTATAGGTGGCATGGTTCAAAAGTTTTTCCTTCCTCACTTACCCAAGTCCCCATCTTATCCTGCACACAGCTGAGCTTGTTGAACTGTTAAAAAAGGGAAATAACTAAAAAGGAGCTCTGCTCACTTAGGAGGAGGAGGAGGAGAAGTAGTAGAGCAGTAATAATAATAGTAATAGTAGTACTGGCGGTGGTGGTGTTTTGGAAAAGAGATGAGTGCTTGCCCTGTGTGTGTGTGTGCATGGTTGGTTCTTCCTTTCATCATTGGTTCAAGCAATCACACCCTTTGTACCAAAGTGACTTTTTTAAAAAAGTGTTGTTTCCATTTTGTTCTCCCTCACACTGATACACACCAATACAAAAAAACAACAGCACTTTTTTGATTTTTTTTTTTTTTAACAGAAAAGTCCTTGTTGGGGAGGAAAAACCATGGATTGGGGATGTGAGACTCTGGGCTGATTTGCATGTTGTGTTGCATCATGTGATAAATAGAAAGAAATGTGAACTAGCCCGCCCAAAACCTTTAATATATCCCACATTTTTCTCCTGTGTAATCAGGCTCTCGGGCAGAGAGTATATATGATTCTTCAGAAATACACATAACAATATAAACTGAATGCAGGCCAGAATTGGTGGGGTTGAGAAGAAGTGACATACCTAATAACAACAGAGACAACAACAATTTAAGACAGACACAAATTACTAGAAGAGGAAATGTTTAAAAACAAAAGGCAAGGGATTTTATCTGTTACTTTGAATAGTCTAATCTAATGCTTTTTCTTTTTTGGCCTTTCTTCTTAATTTGCTTATTTGAGTAGTAATCTATTTATTGTGTGTGAATCTTAATTTATTAGGTAATTATAGAAAGCAGAAATAAAACAAAAAAACAGTTTTGTGGCACTTTTAAGACTAACAAATTTCAGTGTGAGCTCTTCTTCAAGAATAGACTACTGTAACACTCTCTACGTGGGTCTTCCTTTGAGACTGATGCGGAAGCTTCAGATGGTCCAGAACACAGCGGCCAGGCTATTAACAGGGGTGAAAAGATTTCACCATATTTCCCCCACTCTGGCCGCCTTACACTGGCTACCTATTCGCTTCCGCATTGATTTCAAGGTGTTAACCATTATATATAAAGCCCTTAATGGTTTAGGACCTCGATACCTAGCAGAGCGCCTTCTTCCGCCCAGTTCTACCCGTATCACCCGCTCCAGTCAGGCTGGGCGGCTGAGGGGCCTAACGCCAAGAGAGGCCCGGTGGGAAAAAAACCAGAAATCGGGCCTTCTCGACAGTGGCCCCTCACCTTTGGAACAACTTACCTGTTGAGATCTGTCTGGCTCCCTCGCTGAGGGCCTTCAAGACTAACTTGAAGACATGGCTATACAGGCAGACCTTTTCTACAGCCATTACCTAGCCTATCTCCCCTTTTCTTCTTTTTCTTTTCTCTCCTTCTTCTTCTTCCTCTTCTTTTTTCCCCTCTTACTTTTTTCCTTTCCCATCTTGGATTAATCTGGATTTTATCTTAGTTTATTTTTTATATTATATGTAAACCGCCCAGAGTAGACCCGTTCTAGATGGGCGGTATATAAATCTAATAAATAAATAAATAAATATTGAAACACAAGTGGTATCTTGAAACACAATTGGATTTTAATCCATAAAAGCCCACTCTAAGATTTGATAAAAGTGCCACAACACTTTTTCATCTTTCTTTTTTCTTTCCTTTCTTTTAATTTTGTTAGTGCCCATTCCTATTTTTTGCTGAAGAGGACTATTATGGCAGCCTACTGTATCTGAAAACTGTTTTAGATAGTGACATTTATCTCTTAATCCACTCCACTTTTTAAATTTCTAATCTGGGTTTGGCAAGAATCTCACCAGCACACTCTGATCACAATTATTGAAAAAAAAATGTTGTTGGAATTTAGTGGTAGCTTTCTGCTTATTCTAGTGTGTTTCTCCTTCACTCATTGTTTCAGTGCCAAAACACTGATCTTTCTTTCTTAATTTTTCCCAATCCAGTCCCATCTCTCCTTACACTTTATATTAGTTACTAATTTGAGTGACTTTAAATGTTGGCCTTAGTTCTATTTTATAGTGTATTTATTAAGCAGTGTCACTTCCTTTTTACCATTAAACTCCCTGCAACATATATTTTGGCCCTTGTTTTTAATGTTATACTTGATTTTTATTTCAATTTGTGCTGCTTACTGTATCTGTTCTATTTTTATACAGAAAGACATTGTGTAGAAGTACCATACATCAACCAAAGACATTGCCACAGTGCTGAAAAGCAACAAACATATTATTAAACTTGAAGGACATTATAGCAAATATTAAATGCAGGTAGCTCTGGAGTTATCAGTATGAAACTTGTCAAGACTCTGAAGGAGCAACAGCTCCCCAAAATTTCATCTACTTTTGTGAAATACCAGAGGAACACTTTCTACATGAGACCCTCTGGATCTTTTTGTTTGGAATCTGGGAGGAAAAATCCTATGTGGGAGTGGGTCTGCATGTCCCTAAATTTCATATACATAAATTTCATTTCAGTCTACGAACGCCTCAGTTAATGTAATTTTCGATTTACAAAGCAAAATCCATTGAAAATAATGCCTCGGTTTACGGGTTTTTTTCGGAGTATGAAGAAAGTTTCCCCAGGATGCATTGTGCCTGGAGGTTTATAGTGCTGCCCCCGTTCCTATGGCAATCCTCATTTCGGTTTATGAATTTTTCACATTACGTAACGTCCCGTAGAATGCATTAAATTCCTAAACCGAGGTATGCCTGTATATCCATCAGAAAACAAAACAAATGAACAAAAAGTTTACAGCTATTTTAATTTTCCAGTGTGACTCAATGGGAGGTGTGAAGATTTGGATTTTCAGATTTAAAGTCAGATACAGATTCAAATCAGTTCAGATCAGTTCTGAATCAGTCCAAATTAAATTTTAAAATTCCAAATTGGATCCGGAAAAGAATCAGAGGGCCCTTGCCTAGCCTTGGTTCAAAACCCATGAAGCAGTCTTACATTTAGTGTTCTAGCGTGATCCCTACTTTGTTATATAGATTAGAGGGAATGTCAAAATGGGCTGCAGGGTAAAAAATTTCCACTGCTATACTCAAGGTGTTTGGTGGTCTGGAAGTAAGTCTTTTGATTCTAAATGAATAAGTTAAAATGGTGAATGATCAGCTAAGATTGTTGAAATTAGTTAGATGGGGCGGGGAGAATGAGAGAAAGAGAAAGAGAGAGAGATCTGTCTTGGAAGCCCATCCATGGGCTGCTTATTTGAAACGATGGGACTTAATCACAACAAACTTTTTCTTTGGTCTTAGTAGAACTTAGTCATAACTAACTATTGTCATGGTTTAAAGTTGTAGGTGATTAATTAACCATGGCCAGTTGTAGCAGGCAATGACAAATATTAAGAGTATACTTGAGATTTTTTGGACCAACTTTGCTTCTAATACGGTATTGTGAGGGATATGAAAAAGAAAATATTTAAGAAGTCCTTTCCTTGAATCAGCGGGAAATGTTGTTGATTATTTTCTCAATCATTTGGTGCTTTTGTCATTGATCAGAATCTTATTGCAAAATACTGCATGAATAAAAGGAATTATGCAAGCAGTTTGTGCAATCTTCCTGGCTGGCTGTCACAAGCCTAAGTGTGCAACCAAGTGCACAACTGACTGTGTCAGCTGTATGCATCCAAATAGGTGACAGTTAGCCAAAACAATTACATAAACTAGTTATGCCATTTGGGGTATGCACTGCACAAACCAAACAGGATACTGAAACATACCACTATTGAGGTGTGAGAAATATACAAATGGATGTTTAAAATATGGCCAATGTAATTATCTAGATGGGACTCCCCGTGATTCCACACAAATTTTTATCAATGTCTCAAAACAAAGAGTACACCAGTAAAGAATAGCTCAGTGGTTTATGTATCTGGTTGTAGAGCCAGAGGTTGGGAGTTCGATTCCCTACTGTGCCTCCTTGACAGGGGCTGGACTTGAGGATCCATAGAGTCCCTTCCAGCTCTGCAGTTCCAAAATTAAGATTAAGATTAAGAAAGGCTGAGACCTCAATATGGTTCTACTGATTAGTGTTTGTCTCAAAAATGCAGAAGTGTGTTTCTGTTCTCAGACATTCACAGCTCTGAGACTGTCAGCATCCAGTAAGGAATGTTATCATAAATTTCATGTTTTCCCACAGCAGCAGTAGTATTATAATAAAATATAAGTCACCTTTCTTGGAGAGAAAGAGTATATCCACATATTTATTCATGACACAAATGATTAGATGGCATAATATTATTTTATTAACCATAACACTTCAAATTTCAGAAACTCCTAAGGACCTCTGCTACTTTCTTCTTCGCAATAGTCTGAATAAAATGAAATTTAATTCTGGTCTAGATTGATGGTAGTTGAATGCCCCAAGCTCTGGCTTTCTGACTCCAACCACCTTGCATGATAGATGTTAATGCCTTTCTTTAGCAATGCACAATATATAAATCTTGGTATCGTTGATAGGAGAAATAAAAGTTTTATTTGTTAATGAAATATGATGTAGCCTTTGCCGTGCGCTACTTAAACACTATCAAGGAATAGATCATTGGATTTTGTGGGTTTTTTTAGAAGTCAGGAGTAGCCCCAGGCTCTCTATAATTCTAATTGATGTAAATGAAGAAAATAATGAAAGCTTGTGTGTGCTGACCCTGTTATACAGGGTGGTTCACCTCAATTAATCAAAGAACCTTTAGAGGGGCCGAAAGCATCTGGCCAGAATAGAATTCTTCACTAATGGATGCTCAGTTGGCAAGGCTTTGACTGTGAGATGCAGTGCCTGGGCTTCCAGTGAGAGAGAGAGAGAGAGAGAGAGAGAGAGAGATTTGCACCATGGATATTCAGAATATAATTTTTAAAAAGGCAAGAGAAAAGGACAGGTCCCTGTCCCAAGGAGATCACAATCTACATTTCAACAGAGAGAATGAGAGACTGAGAGAGAGCAGTGGCAGGGAGGGAGACAAGTAGAGAGAAGGGGAGAATATGCCAATATGTGCTCTTTATACTTACTAACAGCACAATCCTGCACATGTCTACTCAGAAGTAAGTTTAATGAGCCTTAGGGTGCAACTGGATGGCCAAATTGGTTTGGGCTGGATCAGCTAGATAGGGTCATTTAAGGTCACAGAGGTGTGGTATGCCCTTTGGGGCAATTCTCACATCTACATGCAAGGATCAAGTGGTTTCAGGATAGCAAACCACACCACACCATATCTCAAGTGACCCTATTTAGTCCATTTGTCCCTTTAAAGGGAAAGGAGAAGAAGCAGAAGCAGGAAAAGATCCCCTTCCTTGTCCCCTCCTGTTTCCCCCTCCAGATCCAAAAAAGTGCAAGTAGACATTGAGAAGGGAAGGACTGGTTCTCAACTGCCCATACATCATGTGGCCACCAGAAAAAGGAGTGAACCAGCACATCCCTGAAGTGGACCAAACTGTGAGTAAATCCCCATCTGACTGCACCCTTACTTCTTGATTAGAGTGACAGGATGTCAGCCTTATAAAACTATATCTTTATAAGTAGTGAGGACCAAAGTGTTGCACCAGAGGGTTGATGGAGAGGGTGGGTTTTGAAAGAAGGAAAGATGCAGCAGTGTGTAGATGTTCAAAAAGAGGATTCTGGATAGAAAGGAGAAAATGGTACATTTGAAAGAAAATTGTAAAAATCTAATGATCAACAATCACAGAGAAAATCATCTTGGCTAAATACACAACAAAACAAAATTCATTTACTAAAAGACTTTATAAGCTATCTTTCTCTCTTATAAATGCAAAGGCAGCATTCATTAAATATGATTCTAGGTGACCAAACACATACAAAACCCAAAAATAAAATACAAAGCATTAAAAGACAGAAAGTACAACGGGACAAACAACCTAGCTTAAAATATGAGAAATAACAGAACAATAGTACTGACATGGCTTAGAACAATGGTTTCTATCCTTAGGTCCCCAGATGTTCTTGGACTAAAACTCCTAGAAGCCTTCATCACTAACTGTGCTGGCCAGGATTTTTGAGAGTTGTAGTCCAAGAACTGTTGGGGACCCAAGATTTGGAATCACTGGCCTAGAAGGAAGGCAGCGCTAGAGTCAGGTGGACCTTAGAAGAGAGGGTGTTCTGTGACTGGAATTCCACAGCAAAGAAAGTCATCTCTCAGCTTGTCATATGATGTACAGAAAATATCTGGCAAAGAACAGCCCCCCCCCCACCAGAATTAGACACACAAACAGATTGATATTGTTATTTCAGATATTTAGGCCCTCAAGTCATTTTCAGGTCTTCAAAACTGCTGGATAGCTCAGTGGTTTAGCTCTCTGGCTGTGGAACCAAAAGCCGGGAGTTCAATTCCACATTGGGCCTCCTTGACAAGGGTTGGACTTGATGATCCATAGGTCCCTTCCAACTCTGCAGTTCTAAGATGATTATTAAAAGTCATTCCTTGAACTGGGCACAAAAACAAATGAGCCAAAAATGTAGTTCACTCAGAATCTGTGTGCTTGGAAGCAGCTTGATACATACAAGTTGCTTGCAATTAATATATTTTCCCTGATAATGAGGGCACAACTAAATGATGTTCCATTTGGTAAGAGATAGCTTCACTGTGAGGCTACTTTTTCAGGGGGAATGCAACTCCATTTAGAACAACTTGCAATAAAAAGATGATGAAATAGTTGATGGTCATAAGAGCCATCTACCTACCTGATGTACCTCTGTTTTGACAGGATAAACTAATTATACTATGGACATGCTGATGGCATCTCGCTTCAAATCTTCTGACATAACCCAGTGGCAGAATTGTAAAAAGTATGGTAGTTAAGAGAGTAGCTTGAAGGATCGGACAGTTCAAAAGCTGTGGTATTGAACAGAACTCCTCCCTTTCTGTTTTTTGAAATGGACTTTGCAAGCAGGAAAGAACCAGCAGGATTCAATGGTCCCAGTATCAAAAGCCACTAAGAAGAGCAACAGAGTCACAATGCCCCTCTCTTTATCCCAACATATGTCCTCCATCAAGTTGTCAAAACCCAAATCAAAATCTGTTTTGAAATCGGTTTATATAGCATCTCGATTTGAATCTTCATAATTTTCCCAAGGGACTGCTCAAATACTTGCTGCAACTCCCAGTGGCAGAGAAGATCTCTTAAAGAATGTTCATACAAACACCTCCTTCAAGTCATACAGAGGTGTTACTACACCTTTCCTCAGCTGTAGGAGGGCCAAAATGGGTGAGCATCAAAGACACAGGATGGCACAAGAATACACTGCACCCGTCTGCAACCTCAGACAAAGCGACTCCACTGGAACTGATCCCTCACAAGCAGTCTAAGCTATGTGCTGGACACCTCCAAAGGAATTAAATCTACAAGGACATCAAGTTCACAGTGAGTATGAGCAACTTTATCCTCAAAGACTCTTGCAAATTTGATGACCTCCCCCTTAGGTTGGTCTACAAGTGGACTAATACTTACATACATACACACACACAAACACAATTTCCTGCCAGTTCAACTTTAGAATGGCTCATCCTGTTTCCATCTACCCAACAAATAATTCCCCTGAGCCTGCTCATTTCCCCCCTCTTCAACCTTGTTCATGATCAGCAACTGCAAGCCACAGGGAGCAGGAAATTAGGGGAGTCTCTTTCCCCTTTCCTCTGGTTCCTAGTGAGGTCTGATTAAAATATTAGTCTGAGATGTGCTTTTTCACTGTACTACATGGCTTGTCAGTAACATGTGTATTACAAGGCCCAAAAACATGTATTTCGAAGCCTGGAATGATATCCTGCTGCTATCCATTCTGAAATATAAAACAAAATATTTTCTGTAACAGAAACTGCTAACAATCATCATTTTCTAGTTCTAAAATTAGCCTATGCAAGAACTTAGCCATGGTGAGGTTTTTTTTAATTGATTTTGCTTTGTGTTTTTTCTTTCTTTGAAATGTAGATACTCTGGTAACCTGTTACCTTTGTCACATCTGATATCTGTACTTTCCATAAAATGACCTTCGGGCCACACAACTAACAATGCTCTCAAGTAAAAACTTGAAATGAAATGAAGGTTTGTAATAACACACAGCAAGGTTATGTACACCAATGACTGGGAAGGTTTTGTTTTGTTTTTGAAAATAGTGATGTTGCTTTGTGTTGAAGATGCAGCACTCATACAGTTTAAACATGCTGAAAATTGTTTTACAAATGCAGTCATTAAAGTTTCCAGCAAGGTCACCATGGGGTCAGGGGCGAAGTGGTAATTCTAACTATAGGTCGCCTGCAGATTGGATATAGAATTTAAAACAAAAAACCGTGTGGAAAATGTACACCCATATGCTGCTCATACAAATTTAAAACCAGCTAGCTCTCTGCATAGTAAACTTGTCTGATGTAACTGCTATGGGTAATCTTTCTGAAAGGAACTTGGCCTCAAAGGGTTAGAAGCATAACACAAGTAGAAACATTCGGTGGAAATTACAAAGAAACAAAAGATAACCACAAGATATAAGAAAGTCGGCTCTTATGGTGCATAATCCGATCTTTGCCCAGCCTGGGAGGAAGCCATGATGTCATATGCTATTTATTGGCTACTTGCAACTCTCTCTCTTTAATATACTTTTACCTACCTGTCCCTAATAAATCTAAGTACCTATTATGTCATTCTCTCAGGGGAATGTTAGTGTGTGTACATATGTGCCAACTTGCCTTTCTTTCTTGGTCCCAAACTGTCCATCCAGATGTTGTTTCATGTGTTCAAGTTGCAGCTGTTGTATTGAAAGTGAAAGCTGGGTGGTGAAGAAAGTAGAGAGGGGGAAAATATTCATTGAAATATGGTGTTGGAGGAGAGCTTTATGGATAACATGGATTGCCCGAAACTCTTTCTAGCAGCAGAATAACTTAATGGAGGCTATTATACTTTGTGCACATGATGAGAAGGCAAGAGTTACCAGACAAGATAATAACGCCATGAAAAGCTGAAGGTAGCAGGGAAAGAGGAAGACTAAACATGAGATGGCTTGACTCAACAAAGGAAGCCATGACCTTGAATTTGCAAGACCTGACCATGGCTGTTAATGGCAGGACCTTTTCAAAAGTTATCAATTCATAGGGTCCCCATAAATCAGAAGCAACTTGGAAGGACATAATAACATTTTATTTGATAATCCCATCACAACCTGATTTGTTCTGAGATTGAACATTATCACCAGCGGATAAATCTGTCCATTTCAAGACCACATGAAAAGCTCCATGTAATGGATTTAGTACTGATAACATTCTTCTGTCATCTGCCTTTGGGTGAGTTTGTCTATTCAGTAGCTGAAATTAATCATATAATGTGGATTATATTTCAAAGGGAGCTGCTGTTGGACTTAAAGATGTTTTTAAAAGTTATATTACCACAAAAATTCACTGAAGATGAAACTGGATGTCAGCTGGATCCTGATGAGACAAAATATTATCAAGAGAAACAAAAGAGAGGAGAGGAGAGGAGAGGATAGTCCTGTCTGGCAATTCTATCTAGTACACGCACACATACACACAATGCCGCTATAGTTTGACTAAATTCAAATTTGGAAATTGAAAATTCATGGTGGAGGACCATTCAAAATTCAAATTGGCCTCAGGAAGAAGATGGCCCTCAGCTGTGCTTAGTGAGGAAGCAACAATCATATCTCAGATTAAATTTAATTGACTATTACATCAAAGACCAAATTGTGTAAATTGTATAATATGCAACAAAACATAACATGCAATGTACATTATGCCAAACAATACATCCACAAAGTACGTAAAATTTATGTCACAATTATCCAAAAATGGGGGGGGGGGGAGATCACTGTGTTATCAGAGAAATCCAGCAAGCTATGACAGCAGCATAAAATTTAACCACTTTAATAATAATATGGATGACTTTATCAGGAAGAAACAATGACATAAAATTCTTATGTTCTACCTAGGAATTTTTGAAGAAAAGACAAAATAATTTCTTTACAAATTTCCCAGTAGGAGGAACAGTGTAAAATAATGTGTCCCACATTTTCTACTTTCCCACTATTGCAGGGACATAAAGGATCTTGATAAGATACTCCCTGATATCTCTCCACCAAGAGCACAGAAGTCAAGACATTAAACTGGGCCAGTGTAAAGGCTTTCCTGAATTTAGGAAAAGTTCAATTAGCCAAATAGGTAGAAGACATAAATATCTTATTTCTTAAAGGTGCTATATTTACTCAGCAAACTTAAATGTTCTTGTAATTCTGTGTCCCAGATCCTTTGCTTAACAACTAGAGATGGGCACAAATTTTAAAAAAGGTGATTTGTCATGATTCATAATTCACAAATTTACAATTTTTTCCAATGAATCAACAAATCAATTTGTCTTCAATTTAAAACCCTATAAAACACCTCCCCCAATACCTAGAGGCAGCAAAATTGCAGTGAGACTTCCCCTGACTCTCCTCTGCAAGTTCTGCATGTTTGGTGAAGATTGGGGTTTGGACATTCGAGTTATACACCCACAAAGTGTGTACCCCCCCAGGAAAGCACTCTTTAGCAGCTGGCTTGAGGCAGTGCTGGAATTTTTCCCCAAGCCAGCTGCTAAAGGGCACTTTCCTGGGGGGGGGGGCACTTTGTGGGTGTATAACGCAGATGCCTGAAACCCAATATTCACCAAACTTGGTGAATTGTAGAGGAGAGTCACAGAAAGCTTCTCTACAATTTTGGTATCTCTAGGTGCCTAAAGGGCCATTTTATAGCCCAACAAATAGACAAATCAAAATCACTAAAAATTCATTGATTCATGATTCATCAGGTCATTGATTCATATGAATACAAATCAACAAATTAGTGATTTTTGAACAAATTTTGTAATTCATTTTTTAATTTGTGCCCATCTGTAATCTTGATCCTAAATCATGCAGGACTAGAGGATAAGTACACAATTTGTGACCTATCAAGCTGAATGCAATCCACTGGTCATCCATTATTGTGGTCTTCTAAATATGGAATAACCTATGGCAGAACCTCCCAGTTCTTGTGATCTGGTGAGATTGAAAAACCAAGATGTTTGTAGAACAGCTTAATAGCTTAACCATGAGTTACTTTGGGTATAATGATTCTGAAGAGGTATGATATCGGATTGAATTTAGGAATTATGTTTATGTAGAAGCTTTTTTGTGATTTTGATTCTCTAGGTGCCTTGGCGGAACCTTCCTGGAGGGGTCCTTTTTGTGGGCGTATAACTCGAACATCTGAAACCCAGACTTTACCAAATGTGCAGGGCTTGTAGAAGATAGCCAGGAGAAACGTATTTGCAATTGTGGTGTCTCTAGCTGCCGGGGGCGGGCATTTTATAGCTCAACAAATCAATGAATTCGAAATCACTAAAAGTTCATCGATTCGTATTCGACACCATAATTTTTTATGAATATGAATTGATGAATTAGCGATTTTTCACAAATTTTGTGATTCATTTTTAAATTTGTGTCCACTCTGTTAACAACAGATTTGGCTTTAGAGTTAAGGTGCTGGGAGAAAATCCCAGAGATTTCCTCTGACAGGTGCTTTTTCCATTTAGACTGAAAGGTATCTAACAATGTCATGCTGCATGATAGAGGTCATTCCTGTTCAGGAGCACTTCTATATGGCACCTAGCAGGCCAACCAAAGCTGGCAAAACACTCTCTGGGTTACGCAGGCTATTGAGCCCCTAGTGACAATATGATAGGTCTAATTCCAATTGAAGCTTGTGCCAGGATGTACATGATAAACTATTGGCTACAACGTATCTTTCTACCACTAGAAGGTTTGTGGTTTCATATTGGTTTGTGGTTTTATATTGTATTGGGGTCTATTCCTGTCTTCTCCCCCCACTCCAAATCCACTGAATATGAGAAATATTCTGATACAAAAAAAATAGAGCAGGTTTGAAATAACTTCAATATAATGGAGTAATCTAATTTCATCATTTGCTGTAAATTTTGTAAGTACCTTGCATAAGGAAAGCATGGGATAGAAATGACGCAAAACAAAATATATAAGAAGATCGATAAACATGTGAGGGCTACTTGGAATGTTCATAACACAGAACTGATGTACCTTTGAATACCAGATGCATGGGACACATAAAAGCAGAAAAATGACTTATTTCATATCTTTGTGTGAGAGAGGGAGGGAGAGAGATTCCAGGAGCAGCTGGCTGGTTGCTGCTGGGAATAGAACGCCGAATAAGAGGAACCTTGATAGGTCATGACTTTACTTCACTCTTTTTATGTTTAGTAACAAGCCATAGGCATAAAGCAGGGACTGAGGAGCTCTCCAACCTTGCTTCCCTTGTTAGCTTCACTTCTTGTCAATGGCCCATATTGCTTCACTACCAGCAAGTACAAGAGAATGCTGGACTAGACAGACCTTGGGCTGTACGCAGCAGGGCTCTTCAAATGCTATTATGAGTCATGTGTAACTCTTTATTGCAAATAATAAGAGTAGCAGCCATAGTTGTCATTTGTGAAAAAAATCAACATTTCTAGAACTTTCCTGCTTGGGAAAGATTCCAGGAGTTCTCCGATGAGAAGATAAGGAGTTGATGATCCATAGGATCCCTTCCAGCTCTGCAGTTCTAAGATTATTATAATTTTTCTTTTTAAGTTCTAACTTCAGTAAACAATGGGTTCACCAATGACAGCGAACTGGGGGTATTACAGGGTGCACGTTAACTCCATGCAGGGGAACATGAAGCTCTTAAAGGACTGGCTAAGCCTCCTGAGAAAGCAGTGTGTGCTCTTGAATCTGTCCCAGAATCTTCAGCAGTTCCCAGAAATGCCATGGCACAAAAATCAGGTGAATGTATCACCATTATCCAAAGTAAGGTTGTGCACCAGATTCAGGCAAATCCTGAATTACTGATTGAATCGAGCTGCTTCATATCAGTTTGTATAAGGTCTGGATCAAAGCAAAATGGCCAGATTTGAAGTTCCTTCTGGGTGGACATATATAGGTCTGCTCTATTTCATATTCATTAATTTCATTATTCTTTTGTCACAACCCACATTTATTTTCATTGGTCTTTTCTTTTCTTTTGTAGCTACTGATAAGTAAGATGCAACAACCAAGCTGCTTTCAGTTACCACTTAGAAGCTGCAATTCTATTTTCTTCAGAATGCACAGAGTATGCTTTATTCCAGAGCACTTGAGGGGGGATTGATAATCCACCAGCATCTGGTCCCTACTATCATTTCTGTCTTTGAAATACCCTGGGAAATTAAATGCATGCTCTGGAAATAAAATAGTGAGGGCCTGGAGGCACACTTATTATAGCTAGAGATGGAGAAAGTTACTTTTTCAGAGAACTCCTCACAGAAAATCCCCATGGTCATGTGACATGTCATGTCCTAGGCATTCTGGGAAAGATAATTTTAAAAAATTACAACTGCTAGAAGGGATGGTGGGATTCAATACATGACAAAATTGTTGGGTTGGGGGAGTCTGTCCTAAAGCAGGAAACCCAGCAGAATACTTTATAGGCTATGCTTGAAAATATTGCCTTTTGAAGTAAACATTTACAGTATATCACAGAAGTGAGTACACCCCCTCACATTTCATAAATATTTTAGTATATCTTTTCATGTGACAACACTGAATAAATGACACTTGGCTACAATGCAAAGCAGTGAGTATACAGCTTGTATAACAGTGTAAAGGTGCTGTCCCCTCAAAATAACACAACACACAGCCATTAATGTCTAAACCACTGGCAACAAAAGTTAGTACACCCCTAAGTGACAATGTCCAAATTGGGGACAAAGTGTCAATATTTTGTGTGGCCACCATTATTTTCCAGCACTGTAGTACTCACTTTTGTTGCCAGCGGTTTAGACATTAATGGCTGTATGTTGCGTTATTTTGAGGGGACAGCACATTTACACTGTTATACAAGGTATATACATACTGCTTTACATTGTAGCCAAGTCTCATTTCTTCAGTGTTGTCACATGAAAAGATATACTAAAATATTTATGAAATGTGAGGAGGTGTACTCACTTCTGTGATATACTGTATATAACTGAAAATTTGCAGTCTTCCATGACCAATTTAGTTTGAGAAATGTTTTTAGAAGTTTACATTTGGAGCAAAATCCACCCTCTGACTTCAAATGGTGGATAAACTAGATGATTTCACCAAAAATTTAATGAATCTAATGTTAACACATTAAAAATAACACATAACTTTCGAGCTCTGCTTCTATGGTGCTGTGCTGCACAGGTACATGTGAAAGTGGTCTAAGAGCTATTGGCTCTATATAGAATTACTTTTCTTTTACATTTTGATGAGTATTAATGGCCAGAATCCTGTTCATTATTTACTTGAACACAAGCCCAACTGGGAAGCTGCTCCCATAATCTGACAAGGTGCTGATTTTGTGTCTGGTTGCATACAAGCAGCACCTTGTTAGACCACTGAAGCAGCTTCTATGATTGGAGTTTAACATTTGTGAAAATACTGAACAGGATACTGGTAATTGTAATGAGTAAAAACCTTGCTAATAAACATTGCCTTAAAGACTTTACATTGATTGATGTCAGTTATTTGCTTATTCTTTCCTATAAGTGTTGTTCCATCAAATCATTGTGGCTCTTTGAATGGTCTTAAGCAACTTAACAAAAAAACAAACAAACTTCCAGTATGTTCTTTTATAGCTTTTGGAAATCTTGGGTTTTGGAAAGCTTCAAAATAGAGTTTCTGATGTATGCCCATTTGATGGGCATGCTGATGAAGCTATAAGGTGTCACACCTATAGTTATGCACATTTACTTGGGAGTAAACCCAGTTGAACACAATAAGACTTATTTCCAAGTAAACATACATAAGCTTGGGCTCTAAACTGCTTTAATGGACAGGAACAGTCAAGCTCATTGTGAATGACAGCTGAGATTCCAGGAGGGGGAAAAATTATCATAATTACTTAGGAAGGCGAGATATTTGAAGTGTGGAATCCAAAATCATGTTGAGCAAAAAAAAAAAAAAAAAAAAAATGCAGAGTTCCACCAGGGTGCCAGCGCTAATAATGACAAGATCGTTTGCTTTTCACATCTGTAGCAACAACAAAAAAATGAGGAAAAGGGGAGAAATGAGAAGGGAAGATGGAAGAGAAGTCCTGGGATGCACCAGCTGTTGCTGTTGCTCCTCCCTGCTGAGTCCCGTGCCTTGTGCCCCCACCGGAAGGCACAGCAATCTGTTGACACCTTCAGCTCCTTTGCTTCTTCAGGACACTCCACTGAATCAAAGACAACCATCGTCTGGTTGAAGGCATGAAAATCAGCACCAGTCATATGAGGATGCGAGGACAAATGTGCTAAGCAGATGGCCGGAGGCCTGTTCATTCCTGTTTTTGGAGCTGTTTACATTCTTAAGCGACTAGTTTTGACATGTTCTACCACTAATGAAGTTTTTTTTTGTTTCAGTGTGACCCAGTAAACGGCAAGCAGCACACGCTGGGACCACTCTAATTTGGCTTTGGAGGCCCACTGCTATCTCAGCTCTACAAGTAGTCAATTAAAATTTCCTCAGCCTGACTAATCACTGTCAGGGAGCCACCAAAGCTTTGTCTCAATATGGAATCGGTCCCCCTCTAGTATGTGTGTGTGTGTGTGTGGTTTTTTTGTTGGGAGCACACTTGGAAATTAAAATATATAATCAAGGAAGTAGTACTTCTTTCCATCACCTTCAGTCGCTGCCGATGTTTCTTCATAGAAACCTCTGAGATCTCCATTTCAAATGCATTTGTCTGTTTAACTGCACACCAAAGTAAAGGAGGTGGGAGAGAAATATGAATGGGAATACTTCCAAAAATTTTCCCTCAGTTGTCTGAGGCATATAAGAATCCTGCTTCTTTTCCCTTTCCTCTTCACATTCTGTAAGGAAATGGAAGTCAACCTGTTTTTTTTTTTTTAATTAGCATGTTTCCTATTAAATTATAGAAACATGCATAAAAGCATAGTTTTAAATTTAGGCTGTAGCTGATTTGATAGTAAATGAGGGCAGGACAGGCATCATTTCCATTCCCAGCTGAATTTGTTGTTACATGCTGTCAAGTTGCTGCCAGCGTATGGCAACCCTATGAATGAGCAATCTCCAGTCCACAACAGCTCTGCTCAGCTCTTGTAAACTCAAGCCTGTGGCTTTCTTTAGAAGTCAGTCCATCTCGTATTTGAACTTGCACTTTTCCTGCTGCTTTCAACCTTTCCTAGCATTACTGTCTTTTCCAGAGAATCTTGTTTTCTTACAATGTGCCCAAAGTAGGAGACTTTAGCTTCAGCATGTTTGCCTCTTCTCTTTTCATGACAGGAATTGTCTTTTTTTCATTCTTCCCTAATAATATCTCTAGTTTCAAGCCACAGTCAATTGAGTTTTGTAATGCAAATATATTTCTTATGTGGATTTTAAATTCATCAGGAATGGTTTTTTAAATTATATTTTGGCACTGCAATTTTTCCAGTGTTCTTCTTCAGCTTTACTCTATTGTTGGGTAAGATATCAGTACCACAATCTATCCTAGTCTTGTTTCGGCAAAGAGAATACAGCTTCTCCATCTTCTGTTTCGAATTACATAATCTATTTGATTTCTTTATTAACCATCTGGTGATTTCCACATGTACAGTTGTCTGTTTCATTGCTTGAAGCAAGTATTTGCAATAAACAGATTGTTGCATTCACAGAACTCTATGAGTTGTTGTCTTTTTTCATTTCTGTCCCCTAGGCTAAATTTTCCAACTGCATTTATTTCTGCTTTGTTCCCTACTTTTGTGTTCTAGTCACCTATGATTATAATAATATAATAATATTTTTAGAAACGCAGAGCTGGAAGGGACCCTACGGATCATCAAATCCAGTCCCTGTCAGGTTGGCACAGTGGGGAATCGAACTCCCAACCTCTTCCTCCACAGCCAGATACCTCAACCAGACAGTCTGTCTTACTTTGATGTGTGATCAGTTTCCTCTTGTATGCTTGCCTAAAAGCTTTCAATTTTATCTTCTTCAACATTGGTAGCTGGAGCATAGACTTGAATGATGGTTATGTTGATCAGTTTTGCCAGAAATATAATTGATATTACAGTAGTACCTCGGTTTATGAAATTAATGCGTTTTACGGGATGTTACATAAAGCAAAAAATTCGTAAACCGGAACACGGATTGCCATAGGAACGGGGGCAGCGTTATAAACCTCCAGGCACAATGCATCCTGGGGAAACTTTCTTCGTACTCCAAAAAAACCCCAAAAAACCCCGTAAACTGAGGCATTATTTTCAATGGATTTCCGTTCTTAAACCAAAAATTACGTTAACCGAGGCATTCGTAAATCAAGGTGCGCCTGTATTTGGTCAGTATTAGAGGCACTCCATTTCTTCTGGCATTTTCACTCCCAGAGTTGAACACTTTCTAGTTGCCTGACTGAAAATATCCTGTTCCAGTCCACTATTTCACTGATACAAAACACTGTAATATTTATATGTTCCATTTCTTGCTGTTTGGTTTCCAGTTTAACTTGAGTCATACATCTCACGTTCCATGTTCCGATTGTATGTGTCATGCAGCACTGGACTTCCCTTTCACTTCTGTGCATGTCAGCCACTAGATGTCCTTTCCTCTTTAATCTAGTTGTGTCCCTAGTGGCAGAGCTATTTGTACCTTTTGTACCATCCTTTGCTCTTCCCCAGTAGCTGCTTGAGTGGTTTTCAACCTGGAAGTCTCATCTTCCAGCACTGCCTGCAGTTTCATTTTGGACAGTCTCATCATAGGGTTTTCATGGTAAAAAAAAGTTCAGCAGGGGTTTACCATTACCACCTTCTGTGCAGTACTAAGAAAAGTTGACTGCCATCACTGTTGCCTCTTCTGCCAGTGCCACCTTCAGCTACCACCACTGCCCAGTAGCTGCCTTGAAGAGGGGGGATACATCTTAGTGTGGTGTCTCAGCTGTGACCATTTCGCCTTGAGTGACCCTGCTAGGAGTCCAGGCTCATAATGGAGTCTGGCCTCCTAACAGCATTGCTCTCAGCTTCAGTAATATACTCAAATCCCTTTACCACATTAAGGTGCATCTAAGAAGGCGGAGCTGGCTTTGCTCCACCTTTATCTGCTTTCCCCCCCCCCTTTTTTTTCTTTTTTGAGGGTTCTCACCTTTCTTTGTGGCAGGCTTCGGAAAGCTTCACTAATGCTGCTTTCCCAAGCTTCATGGAAAATTGGAAGGACCGCCAGTATCACATCTGTCCAGACACAGTGATGAAGAAGAGTCAGCAGACCCAGTCCTATCATAAGGCAGAGTGATGTAACCACCTCAGGCAGCCGGTGTTAGATGTCATCCAAGGGCAGCAATGTGTTCAGTCATTTCCTTTGGTTATTACTGTAATTTCCCTAATAAAGATAAGGAAAGATACCTGTGACATTTTCAGCCCCAATGGCTGACTTTTTACACTGTTCACCTTGATTTGGGTCAATGGAAGAGGGTATCATTTGTTGCCATGCCTCAGGCAGCTGAAAGTCATGCTTGAATTCTGCCTAAAGAAAGACTTTCCTCTCTTTGTGGGTGGGCATTCCAAATTCTCTGTAAGAAGCAGAAGGTCATGGAAGCTTAAAAAAAATTAAATGTCCTCTGTCTACACTAAAGAAATAGTTCAGCTTGTGAAGACGGGGAGGCAGCTCTAATGAGGCAGCCTCTTCATCTCAGCCAATCCCCACAGATTTTAGGTGCTCCTTACGTGAAGAGACCACCTGGATAAAGCAGTTTTCCCTCTTTTCTTTGGTCTACCATGTTTCTGTGTGCAGCATGGTGGCCGAAGGGGCGGGGGGCGCACAACCTTCAATACAGGTAGTCTCCACAGGCCTTGCAACTGGGTAAGCGCTATTGAATTCTCACTTCTAGAGTGTCTGTAAGGAAACAGTTGGCCTGTCTGATCTCTGAAAAACTTCTAAGAGCTCAGTGGCAGGGAGATGTGGCATTATGGGCTACCCTTTAAATGTCTTCATATCTGGAATACAAAGAATTTTAAAGTTTTTTAAAAATAAAATGTGGCAGAAATGAAAGCGGACAGCTTCTTACACTCAAGTCCAGACTTCTGGGTGCTCAGTTCTTCCATTTGAATTCCCATGTATTCAACTAAGTTAGCAATGGATTCAGGTGACCACCTCATTTTTCTGAAAGGCGTTAATATACTATATGTAGCAGGCAGGTATGACACAGTCTTCTCCCTGCTGGGAATAGATGTAACTATCCACTTTAGCCAGAACAGGTGGGCAAAAGTTTTGTTTTATTTTGTTTTTGAAGATTTTTTTTCTCCAAAATTTGCTAGTCGAGTTCTTGCTGATTTGCAAATCTTTGAGTCAGAAAAAGCTACCAGGGTTTTTTAATTTTTTAAAAAAAAATCATGTGCTGAAGAAAGCAAAACTGGCAGATTTTCTTGTCCCTACAGGTAATACAAATGAAGCAAAAGAACTGAAATCTATGATAAATTATACACATATCAAAACACGGCAATTAAAAAAATTGAAGCTGATTTGATTCTCCACATGTACGAATAGGTGGTTTGGAGCCCTAAACTCTACAGAGAAATTTTGATGCTGAAAATACTGAAAGTTTCCCCATTTTGGCAGAAACATTAAAGAAGTGAAAAGATAAGATCTATTGATAGTGTAATACAAGCTATTCTGTGCTTCTTGTCCAATTTGTAACCTATGGGCTGAGACTGCAGATGAAAAACTAATGGATGTTCATCACAACATTTCACTACTCACATTAACTGGGAAAGGAATGAACTGCAAAACGGGGAGCTATTTTATAATACTCCAGAGTTGTAAAGCACGTGCAGAGGATTTGCCATGGTTTCTTCCAGGAACCGAGAGCAAGAGCTAGAGTCAGAGTGTGAGTATCACTGCCCTCTACTGTATGGAAACATAGACCTGTTCAATAATTTCAGCCTGCCTCTCCAGCCCCAAGAAAATGTGAACATAATGTGAGCTACGGAAATCATCCCATTTAAATTTTCCATCCCAGTTCTTCAGAACTGGACTTGCAAGCTGAACTTTGTCACATGGGCTGTTAAAACTGTCTCTTTGCTTGCAGCCGGTATACTTATCTTCTCAGGAACATTATGGTAAAGTTCTCTAGTTCAGAACATGACTGTTCTTCTTTCCTGAGCTTTCTAAAGCTATGATCACGTTCCTATAAACACAGACTTCACCTGAGCGAGCCTGCTTGAAATCCTAGAGCCGCTGTTCTGAAAAAGGAGACCAAGTAAAGAGAAAAGTGGGAGTATAGACTGCTTTCTGAAGAAGACCTTAAGAATTGTCTTGATGGATCAGACCAGGGCTAGCACCAGACATTTTGCTGTCTAAGGAAATGGTGCCCCATCCCAATCAGACCAAAGTGTACAGCACTCCAGGCCAACCATCTTGTTTTGGCGCATAACACAGAAAATCCCATAAGTGCAACTGCCAATTCTTACATTGTACAAATGCCATCCCCATTCTTAAAGGAGAAAAAAAAATGCAACACACCGTTCCAAAACATTACAAATTTCTTCCTATGCACAGAAGACAGAATGTAAACATTAACATTTTCCCCTCACACATGCTTGGGCTGTGCTACTGCTCTGAGGGAGGATGAGGAGGACAAAGACACTGCCACCACCATGGAAAGTGGTGAGTGAGGGGCTGGGGGGGGGGGGGGTCAGACTCCTCTGTGAGTGTACTTGTGTATATACATGCATGCACACACATGCACACACTTAAAGACAGAGACAGGCAAAGTTCACCATGCAAATGGGTTACACATAAGTGAGACCTATGTTTTTTCGGCAGTGAGAAAATCCTGATGTAAAGGTTAAGTAGCGTTGTCCACCTGACACCAGCTGCTATTATTTGGGCCAAATTTCAATGCTTCCTGCTTTTATGGAGACCCACAAGTCTTGAGGAACCCTCTAACTGCTGAGCACCCTCTTGAAGTTCCTGGTGTGTGCCATCTAGTGATTCAACTGTTGCAGTGCAGACTACAAAGATATGTTAATTAATTAAGCTTGATTTAATTAATTGAGTAAGTAAGTAGTCCCAGATGCACATCTTCAGTGACCTGCACTATCAACACCTAATTTCAGGTGCCTAGATTCCACAGAATTACCACACACACACACACACACATATACACACACACACTTCTCTTATTATATAGACACACTGAGGGTGTGATTCTTATCTGGAATGCAATGTGCAGAATGGAGAAATTGATCTCTCTTCAGCCACCATGGCTGAAACTAAAATCCTCCTGAATAGGTCTAGAATGGGTGCCAACAACAGGAAACAAGAGTGGAAAGCTACTAGTAGTACATCATGTGGGTTCCCCATTGTGATATCTGGTTGGGCACTGTGGAAACTAGATATCGGATTGATCCAGCACACTTCTTCTAAGGCTGTTGACTTAGCTAGATTCACTGCTGGACCCAACATTTTCTGCTTTCCTTCCAGACCAGGGGGAGTGGTGGGGGAGTGCAAAATATTCTCGAGAGACTCCTTAAATGGAATGATGAGAATTTCACCATAGTTCATTTCTGCTACAGATTTGCCAACACTCACAAAATTCTTCATATTTCAAATGGAAACAACTTGAGATTGTAAACATCCAGAGATAGGAAAAATCAAAACAGAGATTTGTCTCTCTATTTATTTATTTATTTATTTATTTCATTTATACCCCGCCTATCTGGTCAATTGTGAGAGGTTTAATGCTTAACTCTGAAATATCTCTCTTTAAGCCCCAGTGCATTCCCCAAATTGGTGGTGCTGAATTACAGTTGCCACCTTCATCCAGGAGGGTTTAATGCCAATATTGTAGGGTGATACACCACAGTTATCACCATCTAATCAATTTGACTGCTAGCAAATGGGGGATAACTCAATTACAATTTGTTCTTGAAAAAATTATTAACACTTGCAACTATTTTTAAATTTGGATGGAAAGAACATGAAATTTAAAACTCTGAATGTAGAGGAGGGACTGAGACTGTCAGGTTTCTCCTCTCTACCCCTTAAATTGTCTCACAGTTTAGTGGAGAGACTGAAAGAGTCATTTCCTGGAGAATTTTGCAGTAAGTCCTTGTTTGAGAAATGCCAGGCCCACTACCTCTTTGCAGCCGTTCCCTGATTCATCAAGGTTACATGTAGATGTGCCTTGCTCATTGCTATCTACATCGATTTTGTTGTTGTTCCATATGTAGAATGTTGGCCACGGACCACCATCATTCACCTGAGGCCTTCGTGGTTAGCGGAGTGGTAATAAAAGTCAAACTTCTGAAACAATTGCTGCTGACTAGCACCCTTGGCAATTGTCAGAGCCTATGATGTTAACATGGGGTGTGGCAATTATGAGTATTAACATGTTTTTAATTGTAACCTACCTGAGGGAATGGTCTCAACAATTTAAACAGGTGGTGCTGCTGGAAAGAGGTGTGTGAGAAAAATATGTATGTACAGAACTATCACAACCAGCACTGCTCCAGCATGGCTGCATGCCAGTTCACAAAGCAAGAGGGGAAATAATCTCCTGTGTGCAGGTGCAGCTTAAGTTATTTTGGCTGCCAGTGAAAATACCAGTTGATTTTCAAGGGCAGAGTACTTTGCATGCTTTTGGGTCCTGTCGTGGCATGCTTTTCTCTCCAAAATATATGTTAGAGCATTATTGCTTCAACTCAACAGTAAGGGTGATAGAGGGGGAAAGATAAGAGACAGTCATTTTAAGAACAAACCCTAGAACAAACCATACAATTTAATCTTGTTATTCGCAGAGGGGGTGAAGGGTGAAAACACAGACAGATTGTGAAGTGCTCTGAAAGGACCTTACTGAATTGGATAAAAGGACAGCAAAATGGCATAAGAGATATAATACAAGGGCAATGTGAGACAAAATGGGGGCTTTTTCCTTTTCTCATGTGCATGTCTGCATACATGTGTGCACGTGCACTTGCGTGCAAGCATACTTGTCTGTGGTTATGAGGTCTAAACTTGACATATCTCCAAAGTTAGAGCTACAGAGCTCTTGGATAGAGAGGGATACAGAGTCAGACTTTTAAGGGTTAAGCTCTTCAACCCCTCTCTCTCTGGATGGGAAGATCTGTCCACTCCACTTTCTGCCTCATCCATTTTCTTTTTCTTTTTGCATACCTGGGAATGTACCTATCCCCCTACCCCAATCGACCAAACAAAGTTCTCTCCCATCTATACCTCATGAGATTTTTGTACTAGAACAAGGCGGACTCCACACCAGTGGCAGCGGCGTGACACTGGTGGTGGTGACTGGAACAGGTAGCCCCACTCCACCGGGCATGAACTGAAAACTGAACTGCAAACTGGTTTGGTTTTCCAGTTGGTTCGTGGTGGGTTGTGGTTCATGGTCCGTGGCTAACCATGAACTACAAACCATCGCGAACCACCATTTTTCAGCTTTGTACCCATTCCTAGGGTAAACCAAGCCACAGTTTTTCTGGAATGAGGATCAGAATGACTTGCCACTGATGTAATGGTAGTTCCAGGGTTCTGAACCTGATTCCTGCTCTAAATAAGGCGTATCTGGAAAGGAAGCTTCTCTAGACTGGCATTAAATTGGTCTACCTAGCTAAGTACTATCTACTCTGACTGGCTCCCCCGAGTCTTTGTCAAAGTTTTCTCCAATATGACTCCATTTGATCATTTCAAGCAAGAACAGGCATCTCTTAGACCTCCAGTTGGTGGTTTTCAACACCTATTCATTTTATCCAGCATAGCCTATGCTAAGGAGCCGCTACTCCATGCTACAAAACACTTGAGATCCAACTATATTTGGAAGCCCACACATTGCCCCTTGGTGAGAAATCCAGCACAACATAAATTTATAAAAAGTTCCCAAATTATTTTCTTGAATCTTGGGTAAAGATAGCCACCTAGTGTGTTCTGGTGAGGACAGGCAGAGCGTTGTATTTTCCAGGCTATGATCCAGGTACTCCATGTGCATTGTGCCACATAAGCATGGGTGGCCTATGTTCCATAACATCATATTCAAATAGCTAGTGCCTGAGGCATTGTGTAGCAAGAACAAGTCATCACTGAAATTTCACCAAGTGCAAAACTTTGAGGGATTCTAATAGGTAGTGTAACATTTCTTCAAATAAGTTCCTCTCTGGTTGTCACCAGTTTCCATCAAGAGTGAAATTCCATACAAATATGAAGCATTCTTCTGCAGCAGAATGTCTGAGGAATTTAGAGAGAAGCCAAAGGGCACTTGATAAGGCCAGTGTCATACTTCAGATAGGGGTTAGCAGGAATTGAAGCCCACCGTAGTTAAACAAAAGGATAACATGTGAAGTCTGCCTTTCTAACACAACTTAAATTTTCATCCAAATAAAGCTGAGGCCTGCCATTTTACTCCATATTGACTTTTCAAATAAATTTGTAATGTCACCTGGGATCAACTAAAATTGCTTTCCAGGCTATCTCTGAGCCAAGGGATGCCAGCTGACTATCCCTGGTCTAGTCAGGGCAGAAAACATTCCATCTAGTAACTTGAAGTCAATCAGTTCAGTGCCATATTAATTTTTTCCCCTCTAAGGCATTATTTACATGTTGTTCCTGAGAACCTGCTGTGGCTCTTATTGTACAGTCTCTAATCTGGCTCTCCTTGTAACCTCCTCGGTATGCTGTAGCATTTTGTGTAGGTAATTACCTAGTTCTAAAGTAAGACAAATTGAAATGTCTATTATGGAAACATCCAGGTGTAATGCTCCTAAACAATAAGCCATATGTAGGAAGCTGTACATAGAGAACACGCTTAATAACCTGGAGGCTGGGTGCAGCTGCTTGGTGCTTCAAACGAGTTCCTGTTTTAAATGTTAGTACTGCTTGAAGCTAACAACTGACTTTATTACAGTTCCAAACACAAACATACATGCACACACAATGAAAAGGGATCTGTTTTAAACAGGCTTTTCTGAGAGGCTGCCAATGTTTATAGAATGAGTACAGTGTCAAAATCATGCCATCTGTTATACAACAGATGCACATTGGCATCAAGACAAGGTTCCAAACCCAAAGAAAGAGAGAGTAAGGTGTTCACACAGAGATTTCAAGAAGGCTAGATTGTACCCTGCTTGATATCCTTTTGATTCCACAACTTGAGAAAATTACTTTTTTGGATTACTACTCACAGCTTTGGGAGATGTAATGCTCCACAAGTAATTATCCTGAGCTCTATTTGATGGTGCTTAGACCTCCACTCAACACAAACAGCTTCTCAGTGTCATCTATTTGGAGACTTCTTCCTGACTGTAGTAGCAACTGTCAACCACCTATAGCTACAGGCTTCCTTTGGAGAACCCATAACCATAACTCCTCCGGTATCCTAGCTCTCTCCTTTCCATCGTCCACTACAGCAGCTGTTTGGTCATACTGTGCATGTGGGCTCTTCATTGGCTTGTCCTGTTTGTGTACCTGTTAAGACTGTGTTGTTGTAATGATACCCCCTGTGCATCATGATGACCCAAAGAACTGACCATGGCTGGGATAGAAACTCAGAGTTGTTTCAGCATTGGGACAACATGTCCTCCTCCAAGAGTTCCATGAACGCTGGACCCAATGTATCAATGCCAACAGAATGTCTGGTATGATATTCTGAAGAAAGCAAGGACTGCTAGGCTTAAAGTGAAAAGCTTTCTGCCTTAAGGCTGGCCACTTTGTAGGAAGAGGTGAAGCCTAGAAAGAGGCATCTTGAGTGGGGTTTAAAAAAGCTCAACTGCATTCCAGATCTTGTCAAAGAAAGGCAATCACATGGGGTTGTCCCAAGCATTGTGTCCCAAGTGTTGATGCTTCCCCTTAAGTCACTTTATCCCTCTTAAATTTCATGCCTAGTTCACATAATGGACCTTAGGTACTACACCTTAGGTCACTTAAGAACCAGCATCTGAGGTCCACCACGTAAAGTCTAGTGCTCTTTAGGTCACTCTATGCACCTGAGGTCTTATGTTAAGATATTGCACCTTTGCTGCTGCACTTTGAGCGCTGTGCCTTGAGTGTTACATCTTTAATCACTTTGCTCACGCTTTTCAGTGCTGCACTTTTGTCAGTGATGTCTTGCTGACACATTCTTCACTCTCACAAGATGGTTATGGTCTTACTGGAACATTTGGTGTGGCCTCTTGCCTGTCCTGGAATCCTATTTGTATGGAAGGTATTCACCACTACCTCCCCCCAAGTAGAAACCCTCGTTGCTTTGAATGAAGCAGCCGCAAGTGCATGAAACTGTAAGCTGGAGATCCTGTGGAGGCTTTACCTTCCATGATAACAGGATTCTGCCCTGAAGGCATAATCTCAGCTGTCTGGATTAAAATGTCTTCACACACACAAACACAAATTGCTCTTGTCTAGTCCAGATCACATATCAAGCCTATGCACTTACTCATCCGCTAGGTTTGAGTCAGGATTCCTATATAGTTCAGCTAATGGTTTGGTTGAGTAGCCTTAGCACACGGCCCCTTGTTTCTTTGCTGCCTTGACAGTATTATAGTTTGATCTGCAGAAATGAGCAGGCAAAGCCTTTCATGGCACAGAAATAAAGATGATTGCCTGTTAATGACAGAAGAACAGACAGCTGCTGAAAGCACAGGAGTGCTTGCCTGTAAATTATTTGACAACTCTAATATCTAAAGAAAACAATGTTTGAAATTTATTGATGTGCACACCAACCATTTGAAATAATTATTGCAGACAATAAATACATTGGTATATGTACTCCAAAAATCATATGTGAGGCAATATCATTATCCCCCAGAGTCAATCAACTTCATAGAACAACTCTGAATATGCAAGACTACAATAAACTTACATTGGAGCACAGGCTGCCCTATAACGCTGTTCCCCCATATTTGTCAGTAGCTCACTCTCCAGGCTAATGTCACAAATTAGGAGACCACGGGATTGATAGATAATTGTAGTTTTAAGCAATGCATCCTGCCCGCTGAATATACAGCTGCTGCTAAAGTAAATGCAGAGGTCACCCTTGTTTCTTCCCTGTGGCTCTTCCAGGTGTTAAGGCATCTGCAACATCTGGGAGTAAGTGAGCATTTTGCTCAGGTTGTCAATTGCTCTCTCCCTTGCAAATTAAGCCTTGTCCATAAAAGTCAGGCTTGTTTAAAAAATTTGCAAATGAAGCCACTCCTCTCCCGCCTCCAAAAAATCTTGGAGTATTTGTCACTTATTCATTATTTATTTAAAATATGTATACCCTGACTTTCTCCTCAAAAGAACCTAGAGTGTTTGTTTTAAAAAAATGGACTGGGAGATTTGGAGAGTTACAGTACAAAAAGTAACTTTTTCAAGGTCTGAAGAAGATAATACATTCCTCAGTGTTCTAATTCCTTTCTGCTGGTTCTTTGCCATGCGTACATAAAAGGTTGGTGTGTTTGGTCCAAAATGACCCCCACCCTGATGGGCAGAGGTTGACATCTGCCTTAACACAGACCCATGAAGCTACTGACCTGGGCTAGAAGCAGGTACTGACACAACTGGTGATGTGTCATAGCTTTGCTTTGAAGCCCTGACTGCTAATCCCAGGAATGGACAGTTTGCCACCTAGATCAAAGAATCAGATGTTCTCTTCTCCTGGTCCCATTCCATTTCTAAAAGCCAAATGGCCCGGCGGCTGAATATTGCTTTAGTGCAGGCAAATGTCCAATGAAAACCATCTCAGCTAAAGACTGCAAGGTGCCTTAAAGGAGGCAAGGCTAGCTGTGTAACTCTCTCCTCTGACACCTTGATGTCGCTTCCGAGCACTTGAAGCAACTGCTTCACTCTGCCTAATGTTAGACCAGCTCTTATCGTGGCTGAGGGCATTCTCACTTCAATCAAAAAGTCAGGGGGCATTTCAGAGCTTGGAAAGTTGCTCTTAAAAAGTAGTAAGTTGCCATTCTAAATCCAAGGCCCTCAGATAGCAAGTAATTACTGTTTTTAAAACAGTAAAAGTTCTCAGAAGTAATCCAACGTTCCTGTTTCTCAAAAGTTACTTGAATAGTTACTTCTAGTTACTTTTTTAAAATGCTGCATGCTGCAAGCCACATTATAAAACACTCTCCTCCCATTTGCTTTTCCATCACCTTAATACAACACAGAGCAGCCGGCTGCAGCTCCACATAAACCAACAGTTGAATCATGTCATAGTCTTCTTCCACTATTTTGTGAGTACACCCCCCCATACCTATAAAAACAAACTTTTAAAGTTGCAACAGCCCTGCAAAAAAGAGTGAAGTTATTCTTCACTAGCTTACAATAATCTTGAAATGGAGTTTCACCTTCAAGAATATAAGCAGAAAAAGAGGGCGGGGAGCAACAGAGAGGTTTCCAAATGTAATTCATGCACATATGCATGGCACTACAATACACCAGTGCATTTTACCTGTGTGTGAACAGATGTACTTTAATCCTTAACATCATAGTCAGTGAAGGACATTAAAAAAAATAAGAAGGGAAGAAACTCAGAGGAGCAAACACAACACTTCAGAATGTCTTGGGTATTTTCTGGCACCACTGCCATTATTACACTTTTGACATTTTCAAAAACCTGTGAAGAAAAGAATATGCCTGTTCAATAATAATTTCCTTCATACTGGAAATATTGGCAAACATTCTGAAAAGGGTAGCAGTGGGGTCTGCATGGGGATATCTTTGGGAGAGAGAGGAGAAATAGCTACCCAAGATCAGATTTGGGATTCTAGAGAAAAATGGGTTTTTCATTTCCTCACAGTAGAGAACATTAGAATTATATTGCATTTGAAACATACAAATGTACTGGAGGAACTGCACACATGTGAACCCAAGTTTACTTTCTAATGACCAATCACAGAACAAAGCACAGCTAAATGCAGAATACAGAAGTGGGAGACAGCACATGCTTCGATTAATAAATGCCTTTTAAAGAGCCTTGTAGCGCAGTGGTTAAACTGCAGTACTGCAGCCAAACCTCTGCTCACAACCCAGGTTCAATCCCAGCTAGCTGACTTGAGGTTCACTCAGCCTCCCATCTTTCTGAGGTCAGTAAAGAGTACTCAGCTTGCTTGGATGTGGGGGTGGTAATATTTAGCCTGCATAATTAAATTGTAAACTGCCCAGAGAGTGTTTTAATCACTATGTAGCAGTATATAAGCAGCACACTTTGTTTTTGTTTTATTTTGTTTTGCTTTGCTTTCTTATCTCTTGGGAGCCCACGTCTGCAAAGAATGTGATAAATATTAACTTATAAAGCCCTATTCAGGAGCTTGCTACCTGACAGAGACCCTCTCCCTGCAGGTTTCCCCAAGCATGCTCCTCCTTTCCATCTGGGGCATTGCTCACCCACCATACCAAAGTGATTCAGGAAATCTTCCAATAGCAATATGGGACATTGACAAGGGTGGCTGCCTTTTATATTCCCAGAAGGCTCTGCTCTTGAGCCAGTCATCTGTGGGCTGGAAGTGTGTTTGAATGCGCAAAGCCACACTCTAAAAAATGGTCCAGTGTCCTAATGGAAAGAAGAAAAACCTCCAGAACAGGACCAAACAGCCCGAAAAACCCACAACAACCATCAGATCCTGGCTGTGAAAGCCTTCGAGAACACATTAGTGTAAGACGTTTGTGCATTGTTTTTCCTGTAAGCAAAAGAAAACATGTTTTCATGTTGCACAAGATCTAGGCCATCCTGCAATGCTGTATCTCTCTTTGGGGTTTTGTGACACCATGGCCCAGCTATGCATGACATCATCTGTTGCCTAATGACAACACTCTTCCTTCTGAATGGCAGCAATTTTATTAGGACACAGACCAAAAAACCCACAACAACCATCTTACACTAACCTTGATTAAAATAAAATGAGGTCACCAGGGACAAGGTGAAATAGCTACCTCTTCCACTTAGCCATTCTTTGTGTTGATGATTATTATAGAGAATGTTACCCATTTTCTACAGCAGCTATATTTCACTCCAGTATCTCCAGCAAGATTGCTAGCTCAGGCTGATGGAATTTGTAGTGTGGAAAACACCCGATTCAAAAAGATGTATTTCAGTCATTGTTCCCCAAGCTGATGTCTTCTAGAAGCTTTGAAATTATGCTCCCATCAGGCACAGCCAGTCAGGAAGGATGGAAATTATAGTATAAAATACCTCCATCTTGGGGAAAGTAATTTAAATGTTAAATTGTTAATTTCTCTTCTGCTCTCCTAAAAAGGCCCACTTCTTTTCCATTGTGAGGACAAAGAGCAATGAATGCAGAATTATCCCCATCTGAGGGAGTGGCTATTCTGCTAGAGGGTATTAGATGAAACTCTAAAGATTAGCAAGGGGAAATTCCTAGATTCATTCTACAGTTAAGAACAATATGCCTTCCCTGGGCAAGGATTTCAACAAAAAGCACAGTTGTCTTTGCCTCCATCTGCACCTGAACAAGGAGCAAAGTCACTATGTAGCTTCAAGGAGCAGCAATTAATGCTACCCACAGACTGGTTCAAACAAAATCCCTTCCTTACACAAAGCAAACATTCATAAAAATGGGGAGAGGAGGACATAAGAACATAAGAAGAGCCCTGCTGGATCAGGCCACATAGTCCAGCTTCCTGTATCTCACAGTGGCCCCACCAGATGCCTCTGGGAGCACACGAGACAACTAGATACCTGTCTCCTGATACCACCACCCTCCATCTGACATTTTGAAGTACCTTCCTTTTAAGCCTGGAGTTTATACGTCCTCATCATGGCTTGTAACCTGCAATGGACTTTTCCTCCAGGAATCTGTCCAATCCCCTTTTAAAGGCATCTAGGCCAGATGCCATCACCACGTCCTGTGGTTCCACAGACTAACAACACATGGGTTAAAGAAATTTGTGTGTGTGTGTGTCTGTTCTCACTCTCCCAACACTCAATTTGAGTGGATGTCCCCTGGTTCTGGTATTGCGTGAGAGGGAAAAGAGCTTTCCTCTATCCACTTTATCTATCCCCTGCATAATTTTATATGTCTAAATCATGTCCCCCCTCAGGCACCTTTTCTCTAGACTAAAGAGCCCCAAATGCTGTAGCCTTTCCTTGTAAGGGAGGTGCCCCAGCCCAGTCATCATTTTAGTTGCTCTCTTCTGCACCTTTTCCAGTTCCACTAGGTCTTTTTTGAGGTGCAGCGACCAGAACTGTACGCAGTACTCCAGGTGAGGCCTTACCAGTGTTTTTGTACAATGGCATTATAAAGTTGGCTGCTTTATTTTCTATCCCCTTTTTAATGAGACCTAGCATGGAATTGGCCTTCTTCACTGCCGTCGCACACTGGGTTGACACTTTCATCGAGGTGTCCACCAGCACACCAAAATCGCTTTCCTGATCTGTCATGGACAGCTCAAAGTTAGAACCCATCAGCTGGTAAATAAAGTTTTGAATTTTTTTGCCCCAATGTGCATTACTTTACATTTTCTTATATAGAAACACATTTGCCATTTTGCCACCCATTCTCCCAGTTTGGAGAGATCCTTCTGGAGCTCTTCACAACCCCTTCTGGTCTTCACCACCCAGAAAAGTTTCATGTCATCTGCAAACTTGGCCACCTCACTGCTTATCCCTCTCTCCAGGTCATTTATGAACAGATTGAAAAGCACCGGTCCCAGGACAGATCCCTGGGGCACACCGCTTTTCACCTCTCTCCATTGGGAAAATTGCCCATTGACACATACTCTCTGTTTCCTGGTTCTCAACCAATTCTCAGTCCATAAGAGGATCTGCCCTCTTATCCCCTGACTGTGGAGTTTTCTCAGCAGCATTTGGTGAGAGTCCTTGTCAAACGCCTTCTATAAATCCAGATAGATAATATCCACTGGTTCGCCGGCATCCACGTCCTGTTGACCTTTTCAAAGAATTCTAAAAATTTTCACAGGAAAACCAGAGATAACTTACAGTGGTATTTTCATTTGGGAATGGCATCTATCTGTTTTTTTTTTTTTTAAATGTCTCTATCCATGATCCTTTCAGCCAATCCCTTTACAGCCAATGGAAATGTACATAGCTGTTAATCAGTGATCCCTGAGCCTCCCTTTAAACAAGCGATTTCCTGCCTTGGGTCTCAGGTGTTCTTGGACTGCACCTCCCAGAAATCCTGACCAGCCTAGCTAGTGGTGAAGGCTTCTGGCAGTTTTAGTCCAAGAACATTGGGGGACCCAAGGTTGGGAACCACTGTTTTAAAGCTTAGTAAGAGGCAACTTGAAAGCAGATGAACAGGATCTGGCTTCACAAATCTCCTTACTGTCCTCCCACCAAGGCATCCATAACAGAAATTTTTCCCATCCCCTCTACTGGTTGAGTTACACTCTGGTTAATTTATCTGAGAGAACCAGTGGAAGGTTCTGTAACCCTCTTCCCTTGCAGGTGTAAAAAACAGCAACCAAGGCTTTTCCATTCCATACCTAAAGTGCCAAAGCTTGGAAAATTTGCCTTTTAAGTTTTAGCTCCCAGAAACTTCCAGCCAGCATGGCTATTTGTCCTGCTGGTTAGGGTTTTTGGGAATTGTAGCTGAAAAAGTAACTTTCCAAGCTCTGCCCAAGGCAAGCCAAGAGTCTACTACTATAACTCCCTGACTTGCCCAGCTGCCATGGTGGCTCAACACTCTGGGAATTATAGTTCAAAACAAACAAACAAAAAACCTTTCCAAGTACTACCCAGAACTAGCACTACCATCAGGCAGACCATCACTCATGTGACGGAGGGTCCTCAGTCTTTCACATTGAGCTACCACTCCAAAAAACAACATTCCTAGCATTCCCTTCCCCTGAGCAGAAACCTTCCAGCAATAATACTTGCTTCTTGTTGTCCTAGGTTGTCTTATTTACCTCTCTATAGTCACCTTCTCCTTTCAAACCTCTTGACCTAGCTATGGACAGACCCCAAGTCTCACTGGCCCTTCTATAGCACTATGTCCTTCCCATACCACCTGCTGTCTGTACATTTCCCCACTGACGCCCCTCATAGCCTTCTAGATGTTTTAGACTTCAACTCCCGGAAGCTTCAAGCTGGCAGGATCTAACACCTCTGGGAGGAATTTCCTAGTTCTGATGCAATTGTTCAGTGTAGCAAGGCAATACTCATTTGCCTAGATAACTGGTTCCCAATAGCGATGTGCATGAACTGCAGATTCAGTGCTTTGTGCTGGTTCCTGTTTTATACTAACAAGTATTTGACAGTTCCCAGATCTGCCTCCTTCAGGGGACACCCACTCAGAATCAGTGACCTGACTTTTCTGCCCCGCCTCCTCTAGGTGCTGCCTCTGAGTGAGTACCCACTGGAACAGGCAGTGTTGGAAACTGCTGAACATCTGTTTGTCCAAAGGATGAACTGACACAAACCGCCTAACTGGCAGTTCGTGCCCATTTCTAATTCCCGATCTTGAGTCTCCAGATATTCTTGAACTAAAACTCCCAGAAGCCTTCATTACTAGCTGAGCTGGACAGGATTTCTGGAAGTTGTAATCCAAGAATATCTGGGGACCCAGGGTTGGGAAGCACTGGCCTAGATACGTGTTGCACTGAACCTGATGGGTCTTATCCCTGAGTATAGAGCTGGGCTTTGTGTACTTTTAGTGTAAGTAGAATGTGACTAGACAGCATCTTAAAAAGCAGAGACATCACCTTGCCGACAAAGGTCCGCATAGTCAAAGCTATGGTTTTTCCAGTAGTGATGTATGGAAGTGAGAGCTGGACTATAAAGAAGGCTGACCGCTGAAGAATTGATGCTTTTGAACTGTGGTGCTGGAGGAGACTCTTGAGAGTCCCCTGGACTGCAAGGAGATCAAACCTATCCATTCTGAAGGAAATCAACCCTGAGTGCTCACTGGAAGGACAGATCCTGAAGCTGAGGCTTCAATACTTTGGCCATCTCATGAGAAGAGAAATCTCCCTAGAAAAGACCCTGATGTTGGGAAAGTGTGGAGGCAAGAGGAGAAGGGGACGACAGGATGAGATGGTTGGACAGTGTCATCGAAGCTACCAACATGAATTTGACCCAACTCCGGGAGGCAGTGGAAGACAGGAGGGCCTGTCGTGCTCTGGTCCATGGGGTCACAAAGAGTCGGACACGACTTAACGACTAAACAACAACAAAAGCATGTGACCGGGGTGGCCTTTGAAACTTTGGGCTCAGGCAGCCCCCCCCCCCCCCGTTCATTCCATGAGCCACCTCTTACTTTCAAGCTTTCTATACCACAGCCGAAACAGTGTGTGAGAAAAATCTTGCCAAGCTGCTCAACTGCCTACACCCTTTTTTTTTTGCATTAAAGCCGCTTAAACCCAGAAATTATAACCTAAAATAATTCCAACAAGATGATAGTCAACATTTCATTTTCAGCTGTGATAGCTTTGATTGCTCCACAGCAACCACAGATAAAAATCAGTGTAGGGAGAACAAGCCCATATCTTTTGAACTGCAGTGTGCATAACAATTACTTACTGAAAGATTAAAAATTATTAATTACACCACTGCAGGTAGGCCTTGCAGGGCTTAAAGAACATGTGCTGTTTGCACTCATATGTGTTCATTAATCATCGCCTATTACTGTAATTTTAATGAATGTTTATCTTATTTTCTTTGTGTAATCCAATTACTTTTGTTTTCTTAACCATCGTTAGGGATCTCTTTGTCTTCGGCATCCTGCCAATCAGTTCCCCGTTCGATGTGCCCAATTGAATTCATTATCATTAAGTTTCTTCCATTTCTTACACTTCTGGGGGTTTTCGTGAAAGTGAATCTGGGAAAAGAAGTCGTCCCGCAGCAGGGGGAAGTTCACCGTAGATGGAGCACCTGAGCAATTAGGTGCGATCGTTGTGTGTATGTGTCTCAGAAAGATGCTTAGGTGTCTTTCTAAATTTGTACTGTATTAATGATTAGAACATCTGGCATGTTTCTTCACTGGTAAAATTCATAACATCATTAAAAGGATACCTTTAGGGGATGGGATGTAACCTTACTTTGGACCCCATTCAAACATTGTTACATTTTTTTTTTAAAAAAATCATCGTATTTTATAAGTGTGTGTGCATGGCCAAATTCATATCATGGAATTCTGCAGTAATTCCTGGCAGTTAAACTGGCACTAATTGGCAGTTGCACGGTTGCACATGCTTTCTGCTAAGGGCAGAATTGAACATTGCAAGGCTTATGGGGCTGCTCTTCAAAACAGCAACCAATGTTAAGCTCTTTCCTCAGGGCCAGCTCTACTATTAGGCAAACTAAGGCAACTGATTTAGGTTGTCATGGTGGTGGTGGGTGTTAATCATTCTGTTTAATAGCATTGGATTTTAACTGCACAGGGGAGAGGACACTTCTAGAATTTTCTACATCATCATCAAGCACCAAAATAACTTAATTTTAGAAGAGGTAGCCGTGTTAGTCTGTGTCAGCATATCAGGTCAAAAAAACAAAAGAAACATTAAAATGTTGTGGCACATTGAAGACTAAATGCTATATTTTAATATGAGCTTTCGAGGAAAAGTCCACTTCCTCAGACTGACGTGGTTTCAGGGCACCAGCTGCAGTCTGAGGGAATTGCTCAATTTCTCCAAGTTTTCAGAGAGAAGAGGAAGGCAAATCTTAGAGCCCAAGTTACTGGAGGAGGTAAATGTTTTATATCTGCAAGAGTTGAAAATGGAGCTTGGACATGCATCTCCATTTGGCACCAGGACTTACTGGCTTAATGCAAAGGTGCTCTTGTGTGTGTGTCGAAGTTGTGCAATATTACCAATATGAAAATGACAGGTGTGAGAGGAGAGGACTGGGGAATGGGCTGGTGGGTGCATGCCCCTATGCCGTTTGTGCTTTTTGGAGCAGAGTCAAGCATCACCATGAGCTTTCCTTTCTCCGAAGCCTTGGCACCACCACTTACAACAGCAGCAACAGCACACTGCCTGGGTGGGGGACCCTCTTTGTGCACTGCTGGTGAGCCTTCCACAAATTTCAGCAGCAATGTCTTTACATGCCATGTGTGAAGACAGTTGAGGCTATGCAGGATGCAAAAGTGGTTTGGGGCTAGAGTAACAACCAAGGACTCAGAAGACCTGGGTTCAAATCCCTGCTTGGTCATGGAAATTCACCAGGGGGTGGCACTGATAAAACCTCTCCTTAAATAATTCACATACCTTGAAAATCCTTTTGGAGCTGCCATAAGTCAGATCTGATTTGATGACACATAACATACACATACGGGATGCAACACCTTACAGAAACAGTGTGCTGCTGCTACACAAATTTTGCTTCCTGTCTCGCTACTCCACATTTGGGGTGTGTGTGTGTGTGTGTCTTGCTTCGGGTTGCCATGTTCCCCAGTTAGCCTGGTTTTACCCAGATTCTGGGCTCATGTATCCTGTCATGATCCTGGAATCTCTCAAAATTGAAGGTTGCTAACTCAGGAAACCTATTAATGTGTTGGTTGTGTCTTAATATGACGTGGTAGCTTTTATCAGGCCACAGAAGTATGTTCCATGAAACAGGCTTGGGAAGAGCTTTTCTCTCTCATTCCCCCACAGTCAAAACAGACAGATTTGCTTGTAGCAAAGGGGAAGACAACATTCAGAAGTCATCAACATGTGTGTCCTATGGATGAATAGCAGCACATGGATTGATTTCAAAGCACCATAAGAATGGAGCAGCACTAAGTAAATATGTCCTTCAACAAAGTTGAAAAGGAGGGAAATTGGGATGGAGACCATGAATGTGAGACCATGAATGTGGCTCTATTTTTGTCTATGAAATGCCGGTGGGTATGTATCTAGTCTTCTCTTTAAAAGATCCAAGGCAATGTAAAGGAGTAGCTACTCTGCCTTTCATTCTACATCATGGAGGCCCTCCAAAGATCTTGGGACAGCTTCTCTCATCAGCCCTAACTAGCAAAGTCAATGGTGAGGGATAATGGGAGTTCCTGTCCAACAGCATCTGGGAGGATTGTCACATATTCCCCATTCTTGCCCTATGTAATAGATGTCGGGCAAACTAAACAGCAATATGAGTTCTCCTCAATAGAACGGAAGGGAAAAAGGAAGTATGAAGGGTGTGCACCAGTCATTCCCAAACTTGGGTCCCCAGTGTTATTGCAACTGAAACGCTCTGCATCGGCCATGCTTGGTAGGAACTGTGAGAAATATAGTTCAACAACAACAGGGGGCTCAGGTATGGAACCACTGGCTTAGAAGAAACAAAGGGAGTGGAGCACATGAATAAAGGTAAGGAGAAGATTGGGAGAAGGCAGTGGACTCACTGGAGTGTTTAAGACAGCTCCCCACAAAACCATGGAATTTCACAGGCCTTTAAGCAGATCAGATGATAGAGGGGCAATGTACTCATGATCAAAAGGGAGGAGAAAAGAGGATACCAATTTCCATAAAATTGCATATGCAATTTAAGATGCTACCTGATGCTTCAGATTTGAGTGGAAATGCAATGGATCTTATTCAAGTGGGGAACACTTTGACCAGATGACCCTGTATGCCTGCTGAGTCTGCTATCTAGGAGCTCACCGAAGAGAAGTAACCTCAAGGCTGCTGATCTATTTCCATATGGCCCTCTATCATTAAATCAGACTTGGGCTGGACAGTCTGCCAAACGGAGGACACCTTCATGTTGGATATATTGCAACCTACATATGATGCCTTTGAGAGCTTCTGGTTGGGAGGGAGCTGCAGTTAATGTCTATCAATCTAGTAACAGTCAATAGTTCCCTCTTCAGATTTTTTTTTTTTTACTTTTTTTTTTGGGCAGTTTTAGTTAGATGTTCTATCAGTGTTAGCAGCAGAGTCAGGGCAGCTTATATATATGTATATATTCTCTTTTAGGGAGGCCACCATAGGAAAAGAACTGCCATGTGACAAGGAGACGTGGCTTGCTGACTCCCCCTGGCCCCGAATGGTTTCCCTTGCTAACTTTTTAATGCAGCACCTGTGCCTGAATTGGGATTCAGGAGTTCTCCCCGCTCTCACTCTGGCAACACTGCTCTCTCTGAGTGAGTAGGAAGTGCTCAGTTTGGGGCATGTCCCATGCATCCCCAATTTTGGCTTTAATGGCCTTCTGTGCCCTCCCAATTGCACCGCTGGGGACAGGCATCGTGGCTCTGTTGAGAGGAGCAGCCCAGCTGTTTGCAAGGCAGAGTACCAGAGTCATGTCAAGAACAGCCACCAGAGAAATTATTTTCCATCTCCTGACCTTTGCATAATTGTATATTCTTTATAAATAAACCACAGGAACAAGGAGGCCCTTTTCTGCCTCCTTGCAGAAGAAGGGGGAAGAAAGTTTCTCTTCAAGTAAAACAGCATTATTGATCAAAGGCAAAGGTAGCACCACATGTAAAGAAGGAACAGCTGGCAGTCACCTCTCTGTCACTTGCAAACACACTTCACACACAAACCCCCACTTATTAAAAACAGGTCAGATCAGATTCCAGGTTCACTCTGCAAAATTAATGACAACCTTGCAATAAAGTAACAGCATGAATTTGAGCCTTGTAATACAACGTGATTACTAGCATTTTTATTAGCCGGGCTGGAGCAGCAGGCAAGGCCGGCTGGTATTTGACACACAAACAAGGATGTTACCAGGTGCTCTGCTCTAAAATGTCACATCAAAGTCACCGGCCTGCCGGCTTGGCTTACACCTGAGCCAATTAGCTGAGGAGATCAGAAGGGTCTCGGAAATGAATCCGATGTTTGTTTTTGTTTTTGTTTTTTTGTCTTATTTGAGCAGGAGAGACTCACTTGATCCCAGGTAAGAAGACATAAGGGGGGGGAAAAACAAGGTTTGCTAAAATATGGCAAAGCTGGAAGAGCAGGGATGTTAGGAGAAAGAGCATAAAACAAATAGCAACAGGCAAAAGTAAGAACACGCAACAACACCTGGCCTCTCTCTCTCTCTCTCTCAATGTGTTTGTCAGTCTTTTGTTGGCAACAAAGGAGCTAATTGAAATGAAACAGTCTTCAGTCTGTTTGTTGGCACATCAAATATGCTGTAAGATATGTTGATTCTTGCGTCTCTTGAATTATTGAGCATCACGCCTTCCAGACAGAAGGCAAGGGAAAAGCCCCTCCAAGAAGCACGGTTGTTGAAGAAAGCGCACTCACGCTACATTTTGCCGGAGTTCCCTTTTGGTTAAGGGTACATAAAATCAAGAGTGGAACTGTTCTGGGTAATTACTGCTTCAAAACCCTTACCAGAATTTGTGTGACCAATCACACAGATTTTTGTTTTGATTTGTTTCTACAGGTTGGGACAAGAAGCCAATTTTGCACTCTGTGTGTGTGTGTGTGTGTGTGTGTGTGTGTGTGTGTGTGTGTGTGTTCTTAACTGCTGCAATTTAATGACATAAACATTCTTTGAGTGTATGCAGTTTTGCACCTGCAAAGAAAGTCTGGATGCCATTAATTCAAGTGCAAAGAAAGCAAAGTATTTTCATTTTTGTTTTGTTGTTTTTGTCCCTCTGGGAGTAAAATACCTTTGCTTTAGATAATTGCATTAAACCTCTTTCCGAATAGCGCTCAGAAAAACAAATGACTCATAAATATTTGGGAGGATATTCATCAAAAGAGTTTTGATGAATAAATATTTCCAAAGACTAGTTTTCAGCCAATCCTGAGAAGAGATCGTTTTTGAGACATGAGTGGCTCAGACTTTCTTGAGCTACTCTATAACACGTCAATATTGAAATACTCTAACCTGACCCCTGACCCCAGTCATGGAGCATCCCACTGATTCAGCTTCTTTGAGGTGGTTATGTCATGCCAGGGGCTGATATGTGCCGTGCCTTGGCTGTGCCATGTGCAAAATGTGTTTTCCTACTTGTACAAACTAATACCAGGAAGCTGCCCTTATCAACAAGATAGGTCTATGTAACATATTATTTTCTTTATGGAGCTGCATTTACATGAGGGTGGTTCATAACCAGAGCAGGGGCTGAATTCTTCTGAAATTTTGGGGCTAGGTGTCCTCTGTCCCTGTCCTCAAGGGGCCCTGTGTCCACAGTGACCTTTGACATAGAATGACATGTTTAAAAGCAATGGTTCCCAACATTACGTCCCCAGATGTTCTTGAACTAAAACTCCAGAAGTCTTAATGTCCAGCTGTGCTGGCCAGGATTTCTGGGAGTTATAGTCCAAGCACATCTGGGGATTCAAGGTTGGAAACCACTGTTTTAAAGCATCTAACACATTTATTTACATTTTTCCCCCATTTCATTTCTATACCACCTTTCTCCTGGTGAAGCCACCCCATGTTGTGTGCATGAGGTTCAATTCAATATTGTACTGGTGGTGGCAACAGAAATTTCTTGCCTTTCCCTCCATTCCACCTGAAAACCAGTTCTGGAGAGTTTCCCAGCCCTCCACCCCAGAGTTTGGAGAAAAACTGCCACAGGGAAGTTGGATTGTCCCCCTCAGAGTTCTATTAGATTTTGACATTCTGTCAGCAAAAAAACAGCAATGAATCCTGCCCTTGAAATGCTGGAGGGTGAACCCACAAATTGTGGATCTAGACACCAGCAGATCTCCTACATGTGGTTGCTGCAGAAATAATTCCTGCAGTCACATAAATCACTACAGACTGTGTATATGACTCCTCGATGCATACATTATATTTCTCCAGTGAAATGTCTGTTCACAGAAGGTCAGGACTGCTTCACTGAACACAAGAAACTATAATGTGGACCAAACATCTCATAGTGTGATATGCAAACATCCATGTGTGTGAGGAGGGGGGTATCTTGAGCATTTATCTCTTACAAAAATGAAATAAAGGTGTGTGTGTGTTTAAGTCTAACTGACTTTCCTTTCAGCATCATCTTACTTTAAAGTTTAAATTAAGGGCCAGGTCTCACTGAGGGGAAGTGATTGGGTAGTAGATTTCAGGCTGCAGGTAGAAGTGGGAGATTCTAGCCCAGCTTGCTTTCTTGCTTTCTTATCCTTTTATCCCACCTTTCTCCTTAAAAAGGACCCAAGGAGGCTTGCATCATTAAAAAGACAATATTTAAAGGATAAAGACAGTAAATATACAAGTATTAAAAAAGAACTAAACAAGTATTGTATTAAAAACGGTAAATAAAATCAATACTAAAAGCACATTTAAAAGCAACAGAGCCCAACAATCCATTAAAACAACAAAAAAACAAAAAAAACCCACCTCCTCAGACCACCAGTCAGTAAGGGAAAGCCTGCCTGAAAAGAAAGGTATTTGCCTGCTTGCAGAAAGACAGCAAAGATGGGGCCAGCTTTTCCTCCTGAGCGATTTTATTCTCCATGGGAAGAGCAGCTTTGAAAGCTTCATGCCCTCAGACCAAGCTGCAGCCTAAGGCTGGTGAATTCACCATTTTCATATGAAATTAATTACTCTGCAGAACTGTGTTTGTAGATTTGTCTACAGCTGAAATTGTGTGTACAGTAATTATAAATATAATTGCCATGGGAGAAGAAGATTATCTTTATTGCTTGATGAAGAAGATCTATAGGAAGGGTGGGCAAGATGTAGCCCTCCAGATGTTGCTGGGCTGTACCATCATTCCTCACCATTGGCTATGGCTGGTTGGGCTTATGGGAGCTGCAGTCCAACACTCTCTGGAGAGCTGAGCTTTGCCCAGGGTTATCTATATGGGTGAAATGCAGCCAGTCTATTTCATTTCACAGTATTGTATTCTGCTTTGGGTTATAGTTTTTTTCATTATTGTGTTTGTTGTTTGATGACATTTTATGAATACTAGCTGGTATTGATTAAGTTTTACACAGTGACGTTGACTATTAACGTGTCACTATTGATTTTATTTCACATCCTTCTCTTTGATTATTTTAGTCTTTCTTAGATTAGGTCTGTTTCCTTGTTTCATGTTTTGGTCATCCAATGACATGTTGAGATTTTGATATGAAAATGTATTAAATATTAATGTTGTATAGTTAAATGTAAAATGACTGATTTTACCTGAGTCACTGTACTGATTGTATTCAGGTGTGGGTATCAAGGATTAAGACTTAATGTTGTACAGCTGTGTACATGATGAAACTTTGTGTAACAGAAAATGAAGTAATGTATTTTCTGATTGGTCACAGAACTGTACATAAGTCATGTGTAAAATGAACGTCTTTATCTGCTATAAGTCAGATCACTTTTTCCTATGCTGTGTGTTGTTTCATGTCATGTTATGCTGCCAGAGGAATGTCTGTTCTCTATGTATATATGTAAATAGACTAAGTTGTTGGTTTTACTCTCTCAGTGTCATAGTGTCATAAGTATCTCTGCTAACCAATATCTCCTTACTCTGCTGATGTTATGAGAATACACGTTATAATCAAAATTCTCAACAGGGTTATGCGCCCAAAAACAAGGAGATTGTTTTTCAAGCAGATAAGTGCTGAATGTCTGGGAGGAAGAAACACGTAAAAGCCAAGGCTGAAGTTGGAATGGAGCTGAGGTCTGACGGTGCTGAAATAACTGAGAGTGGAAGTACTTCAGAGGATGAGGAGCAGACTGTAACAGCAAGTTCCATGATGCAGCAGGCAAGTGGAATAATGTGTACAAAACTAAATGACACTAATTACATGTCCTGGTCTTTTAAGATGGAGATGTACTTGATGAGAGAGTCACTGTGGCAGTATGTTGAAAATCCTCCTGATGATGATGATGATGCGGGACGTGCAAACAATGATAAAGCGAGAGCCACGATAATATTGTGCTTGGAAGATTCGCAACTGACTTACGCGAGGAATCTGAAAACAAGCCAGGAGTGTTGGCAGGCACTCAGGAATGTCTATGTATGAGATACAGCCGGGTCCAAAATGGCTGTGGCATGTAAACTATATCACAAGCGTTTAATGCCTGGAGAAGATGTGTCTAACCATATTAAAGAAATGTTAGATTTATTTCTCCAGCTGCAGGAACGAGGGATGGAGTTTGATCAGTCGCACCAGTGTTTCGTGATTCTGAGCAGCCTAGATGACAGCTGGGAGAATCTGGTGATAGGTTTGGAAAACATGCCAGAGAAAGACCTGACAGTACAATATTTGTCCGGGAGACTTGTGGAGGAGGACCAGAGGTGACATGATAAGGCGGCGGAGAAGGTCGTTTATCAGCGTAAACTGAGAGGGTCCGTGGATGATGACTTCACAGCCAGCCAAGAAAAAATTTTAGCTGTTAAATGTTATAATTGTGGCCGTACTGGACATATTTCTAAAAACCGTCCCAGACGTGACGGAGTGGAGAAAAGAAAAAAGAAGATGTTTAAAGAGCAAATGCGGAAGCATGAAGGTCATTTGGCTATCGTTAAAGCTTGTGAAAACAAGCAAAGTAATTTATGGCTTTTAGATAGCGGAGCTTCTCAGCATGTGTGTCAGAGAAAAGAGTTTTTCACAAACTTAACCCCTTCAGCTCAAAAGATAGTGAAGCTAGCAGATGGAAAGTCAGCATCTGTAATTGGAACAGGTTCTGTGTACATAAACTGTTTAAAGCAAACTCTAAAAATGTCTTGTGTGTGCCAAGCTTAGAGAATAATTTATTAAGTGTATCAAGTCTAGATAAAGATGGCTACACTATAATTTTTGAGAAAGGCAAATGCAAAGTAATGAAAAATGGTGCACAGATGGCAAATGGTTATCTAAAGGATCATCTATATGTGATGAATCAGAGCCAAATGAATGAAGCCATAAATGTGGTTAACAACTCAGAACCACATGAAAAGTGTATACATAGCCTACATAGAAAGTTAGGTCATGTAAGCTTTAGAGTTTTAAACAAAACTAAAGAAGTTGTGTCTGATCTAAATATTAAAAACTGTGAAAAATATTTAGATTGTAACATATGTAAATTAACCAAGTCAAAGGCTTTTCCTGTGAGCAAGAAAAGCAAAAGAGTCAGTGACAAGATTTTTCAGTTGGTTCATCTTGATGTTGTGGGACCACTGCAGCCCACAAAAGGTGGTAATAGGTTCTGTTTAACTATAACAGATGATTACTCTCGTTATAGCTATGTCTATGTAATGAAACATAACAGTGTGAAACTTTCCAAAGATTTAAAGATTTTGTTGCCATGGTAGAACGAAGATTTAGTACTCCCGTAGTGTCTGTTCAGACAGATCGAGGGGGAGAGTTTTTAGCACATTATTTTGTAGATTGGCTTAAGAAAAAAGGCATTTGTCACAGGTGTACAAATGTAGCCACACCTGCTGAGAATGGTGTTGCAGAAAGAAGAAATTGAGTTTTGCAAACTGTGTTAGACTCATTACTTGCTGATGCCAAGTTACCCAGAAGTTTTTGGGGTGAAGCCATAAAATGTGCTAATTATATTATGAACAGAGTGTGGAACTCTGCAGTAGAAAATACACCCTATTTTCTATTACATGGGAGACAACCTTGTTTGAAACATATGAAAATTTTTGGTTGTCATGCTTGGGTTCATATACCCAAAACATGCAGGAAAAAAGGTAGCCCTAAGGCAAGGAAGTTGATTTTCTTAGGCTATCAAACAGGAAGCAAAAGTTATAGATTTTGTGATCAGTATGGAAATGTGATAATTAGCAGGTCAGCTAATTTTTGTGAAAATGAGAATTGGTCACAAATTCATGCAAATAATGAAATACTTTTGCCATTGTCTAAAGATAGACAAGAGAGGTTTGAAAATGAGGAAGAACAAAGTGAGGCATATGAAGAAGGAAATGAAGCTGTAGGAGGGGAACATGAGACATGTAGTGAGGCTGAGGAAATTGTTCCAAGACGCTCACAGAGGTCTAATTTTGGTGTTCCATCTGAGAGGTTTACAGCATCATATGTAAATATGGTAGTGTCTGAACCTAAAAGTTATGAGCAGATGTTAAAATTGCCTCATGCCCAACAAGAAAAAATGGTTGGTGGGAGATGGGTTCACAAGTTGAAGACATTACCATATAGTGCCCAGCAACATAAGGCACATTTGGTGAATCAAAGTTTTACATTGCAGCCAAAGTAAAACATTTTAAGTCAGAGTGCTGTGAAACCCTTGCAAAAGCACTGGAATGGTGTCAAAAGAGTGCTGAGATATTTAAAGGGAACCATAGATTGCAAGTTAAAGTTAAATGCATCTAACAATCTGAAATTAGAGTGCTATGCAGATTCAGATTGGGGTTCATGTGAAACTGATAGAAAGTCAATTTCTGGAATAGCTATCAGTCTAGGTGAAGCTTTAATAGGCTGGAAGTCTAGAAAGCAAGGTTTAGTTGCCACAAGCACAGCGGAAGCTGAGTATGCTTCATTAAGTGATTTATGTGGAGAAGTCACATGGTTTGTGCAGTTACTGAAAGATATAAACATGCAAATTGATTTACCTGTCACAGTGCATAGTGACAGCACCACTTGCATTCAGTTGGCAACTGAGAGTCAAATGAAGACTAGAAGCAAGCACATTTGCATAAAGTATTGCAATGTAAAGAGTGCTGTGGATCAGAAGCTGATAGATTTACAATATTGTCCAAGTGAAAATAATATTGCAGACATTTTCATGAAGCCATTGCCAATGCAGAAGCATGTTTATCTATGCAATAAGCTTGGTCTATACAACAATTAAATTTAAGGAGGGGTGTTGAGATTTTGATATGAAAATGTATTAAATATTAATGTTGTATAGTTAAATGTAAAATGGCTGATTTTACTTGCGTCACTGTACCGATTGTATTCAGGTGTGGGTATCAAGGATTAAGACTTAATGTTGTACAGCTGTGTACATGATGAAACTTTGTGTAACAGAAAATGAAGTAATGTATTTTCTGATTGGTCACAGAACTGTACATAAGTCATGTATAAAATGAACGTCTTTATCTGCTGTAAGTCAGATCACTTTTTCCTATGCTGTGTGTTGTTTCATGTCATGTTATGCTGCCAGAGGAATGTCTATTCTCTATGTATATATGTAAATAGACTAAGTTGTTGGTTTTACTCTCTCAGTGTCATAGTGTCATAAGTATCTCTGCTAACCAATATCTCCTTACTCTGCTGATGTTATGAGAATACACGTTATAATCAAAATTCTCAACATGACATAGACACTGTCTCTGTCTCATGGATGGGCAGCATGTGTCTCATGGAGCATGTGCAACTTCTTCTACCCAATATTACAGAGGCCAATGCAATTCTATACTATCTCCTCCCTCCCTCTGAAAACATACTCCTGGAAGCCTTTGGGAAGTGAGATTCTCCTTACAAACAAAATGTTTCATTCCATGAACCTCATTTTGGTTAAAGAAAAAAATAAGAATGGAAGTGGACTTCCTGTGACTTCTGATTTGGACTGGAGGGAACTGCATGTAGTGAGTTCCAGGGAAAGAAACTGATCTCCAGACCTACTACATTACTCACCCCTGCCCTGAGTGCACACAGTCCAGTCCAGGATATGCATGTTGAACCTTACATGTACCACATACTCAAATAAACCAGAAACACATGGACACTGGTATGTAAAAGTATGTTGATAACTTATTGGTAGGGATGTGAGAATAGCATACACTTCAATTTAGTCTGAATTGTTTGTCTTCCAAATAGCAGTGGATTCTCTTCAAGCTGATTTGTAACCTGTCTACTTCAATTTATATCTGAATATTCTAAAGTATTTATATGTATTTGCAAAGATTCTGACTAGTGAAAAGTATGAAAGAGGAGAAAAGGAAAGCTCTGACTTGGGATGTGCGGTAAAGCTCAGTGCCATCTACTACTGCTCAACCTCCAATGTGTAGACAAAGCTCCCACCAGTTCTCTCCTTTCCTCCTTCCCTCTCTCACTCTCTTCCCCTTCCCCCATAAGGAAACATGCAATTTATTCAAATTTACTGAACAAAAACATATGTTGAAGGGGGAAGATATACCACACAATGGGTAATGTACGTTATTCATCCACTCTGAAACAGGGGCTAAAGTGCTGCAAAAATAAATGCCAGCAGCAGGTGTGGTTTTTTTAAGTGATGTACAAAATAGGAAGGGGATATAATGTAGGTCCCATTCCTAATACTAATGTAACCAATTCCACTCAAATCCCACACAAGAGACTCAAGATGTCCATACAGACATACAGACATATTCACACATACAGACACTCAATTAATTGGACTGCAGTACCAGTAGCAGTGAGGTCTTCCAGCAATAACTCTGTAGGCTCTAGGTTGCTTGCAATAAGGTTTATTCATGAATAGGGATCTGTCTCAGGTCTACTGCTATTCCTAGCACCTCCCAACTAGACCCCAGAGGCCGGAATTCCTGGCACTGTCAGTTCAGACCCATCCCCAGTTGCCCTCACTGAGGCTAGAAGGTCAGGTAAACAAGAGTCCAGGAACTAGTTTTGGGACTTTCAAGGATGGTTGTTAGCATTGGCTGGTGGGAAGGGGTGCTCAAGAAGCCTCCGACTGCACTGTCAGCACCGCAGCTAGGTTTGGATGGGTACTGTAGGATGTCTTCGATACCAGTGAGTGAGAGGTTTGGGGGTTCTCTCAGGGGGTGGGAATGTGAAGGCCCCTCCACCTCAGACTTGGCCTTTAGCCATAGGGACAAGGATACTTCAGCAAGGGTTATCCTCCAGGCAATACATAACTTCACCCATTGCAGATAATAGGGGACTTCAACAGCTGACCCTCAGGTCTCCTCCTCTCTGGAGGACCTTTCATGGTCATCACAGCCCCTGAGGACTCAAATCTTCCTTCCTCCATCTCCTTCCCCACTTCTGCCCTTGGCTACCCTTCTTTTATACCCACTGATGGACCTTATTCCTTTCCTCCCAAGTGTGCCTCATCCCTCGGCTCCCTGACAGCTGCTTGTCTTTCCTTCTCCAGGCCTTCCCAGGGCCTGGAAATTGCTACTGTCTCTGGGCTTTTGGAGAGGTGGCAAGGGCAGTGACCCCCCCCCTCAAAGCAATGAAGCAATATTTGGTGCTTCAGAGAACCCCATTCAATTTGAGTTCCGGTTTGGGCTTCCCCACTTTGCTTTGGCTGTTTGGAAATAGACAAACTCTTCTCCCATTTCCTTCAGCTTCTGAATAATTTTTGCATCCAAAGCACATCCCTACTTGTTGTTATGTGTCCCCATGTCACTTCTTATTTATGGTGAAATATGATTTAATTACCTCCAAAAGGCACTATCAATAACAACCCTGCTCAGGTCTTGCAAACCCAAAGCCATAGCTTCCTTTTTTTTCCGTCAGCCATCTCATATTCAGTCTTCCTCTTTTCCTGCTGTCTTCAACTTTCCTCGGTGTTATTTTCTTATCCAGTGAGTGTTGTCTTCTCAGAATGTGCCCAAAGTATGATGGCCTCAGTTTAGTCATTTTTGCTCCAAAAGAGAATTCAGGCTTGATTTGATCTTAGATTTGATCTTAGACATTATTTGTCTTTCTGGTAGCCCATGATATCTATAAAGCTCTCTTTATAGATATAATTTCAAATGGATTGCTATGATGTTGTTTTTTTTGTGTGCTTTCTTCAGTGTCCAGCTTTCTGTACACACTAACTGAGAATACAGTAGTATGGATAATCTTGGCTTTGGTCCCCAAAAACACATCCTTATTGAAGATGTTTTTTGTAGTTCCTTCACAGCTGGTCATCCGAGTCTCATCTGATTTTTTGGCTGCATTCTCCATTTGGATTGATGATTGAACCAAGGTAAAGACAATCTTTAACAATTTCAGTTTCTTCATTTTCAAAGTCATTCAAGTTAATAACTTACTTTAACCTAAAGTAAGCAGTGGTATCATGGCAAATTGTGAAGTCTCCATGACCGTGCCCAATTGGGGATGTACACGGGGGGGGGGGGGGAGTGTTTGTTTTATTTTCAGTGTTCTTGTTTTGGAGGAGTGTCTCTTTTTCCCCCATATTTTTCATGCACCAGTCCTTTTGTTTATCATGAAAGGAGAAGCCTCTATCAGGTTCTTTTATTTGGTGAGGGGGTTGCTTTTCATGTTTCCTGGCACTCCAAAAGCCCTAAGGAAACCTTTAAAACTCTTAAACACTACTTGAAAAAGCAATTAGGCAAGTAAACAGAGAACCAATCTACCCTAAAGAAGACAACAGTGTATGAAAAAAATCAACAACAAAAACAACCAAAATGCTCGCCTTTAACAGAGTAAATAAATACACAGTAAATTAAACAATGATTTTTTTAAAATCAAACAAACAGGGAAAGCATCCACACACAGGTGAAAAAATAGCAAAATAAAACACACACAAAACCCCTGCTCCTAAAACCATGAAAAGGAAGCAAGCAAATAAAGGCCAAAAGTGTGATTAAAGCCCCTCCAAATGCCAGGATATGGGGAGATTTCTCTCCCCTCTACCATTTGATACTTTCTCTTGTTTTCCCTTCTGTCTTCTTTGAGTCTAGCTCAGGCAGCAACAAACAAAATCTTCTACAGATTCAACATTCCCTTTCCCCTCAGACATTCTGATTGGCTATTGGCTTCTGGCAGTCCTGGTTGGTCACACCACCATGTTCCTGCAATAGTCCATCTAATGGGATGAAAAATTTATCAGGCCTGCCAACTCTTGTAAACTCATGCCTATGGCTTCCTTTAAGGAGTCAATCCATTTCAAATCTGGTCTTCATTTTTTCCTTCTGCCTTCAAACTTTCTCAGCAGTTGTTTTTTTACATAGAATCTTGACTTCTCATGATAAAATAAATAATAATAATGTGCTGTCAAGTCAATTCTGACTTATGATGACCCTTTCCGGGTTTTTCTAGGTACAGAATACACAAGTGGTTTACCAGGGGCACCTTGGGACTGTGAATCTTGATTAAGGCTGGATCTTCTCCCAGAAGGCGCAATGAGGAATCGAACTCCCAACCTCTGGCTCTGTAGCCAGGTACCTAAACCACCAGTGGTCTCATGATGTGCACATCTGCAAAAAAGCGGATATGTATTATCAAAAAACAAATGACAATAGATTCACACAAAAATTTGCATATGATATATAGAGAGAGAAATGAAGATTTTGACATGATGACACTAATTTGAACAGAAATACAGTGCACCTCACCATAGCCTATATGAGATATATTGGCTCAAGAGCCTGCTGGATTTGGTGTCCACATGCTGCTAACTGTGGATGAACAACTTCAAAGCCTCTGCTCTCTCTGCTTCTTAGGGTACTGATAAATTCTAAAGTGTGGATACTTGTCATGACCAGCCTCAAAGTCATGTCACCCCAGAAAAGCCAAATGTCAGGCAGCCTAGACCACCAAATCAGTTCTACAGCTTTTTATTTCCACTAGGAGCAGGTTGTCTGTCAAGTTAATGAGGTCTCACTTTTTCATTCTAGGCTAATGATAATTTGCATTGCAATGGAATAGCTGGCAACAACATCAGAGAGGAGTGGGCTGTAGTCGTGATAGTCCATTTTATCCGATGCAGATTCATTGTATGAAATGGGTAGCAGTCCACAAATGCTTATGTCAACTTTTTAGTCTTTGAGGAGTCTTGTTGTTGGAAGCTTCTTGTTGATTTTGTCCCAATGATTTACTGCTCCTGGCAAAATTCATCTCCCCTCCCTTGGTTGCCATGACAATGACGTCTGAGCTTAAAAGGAAAAGCAAAGTCTGGGAGTGTGAAAGATACCACCACCACCCTTGGTCATCCAAAGGTCCTCGCATTTTGACCCTGTGAGCCCTGGATCCACTATTCTACTGCACACACGTGAGAAAACATACCCCAGTCTTCAAGAAAGTGTGGAGGGGAAAGGGGATGTGTGCTGGATCTTGGCCCCCCCTCCACCTACAGTATCTTCCTGTTTATACAGTCTGATGTAACAATGTGCAGTTGAATGTGGGTATGGAGTTCCATGCAGTTCAGAACCCTGTCCTGCTGGAGTTCCTGAGCAATATCTATAATTTTATTCAACTAAGTGCAGATACCTTTCTACTTCAGACCTCCCACATAATCACAAAGAAGTCACAGGCAAAAGGGGCAAGACTACAGCATATGTTTCAACTCCACCCCCAATGCTTATATTTTTGTGGGAGAGCTGTGGAGGCATGCTATTTCCTTTCATGTGTTAAGCAACAGCTTCAAGAGAATACAACATGTCTGAGCACCCATGGAATCTATATTTATATACCTCATTATCCTTTCAAACCCAAAAGAATCAGAGATGTATGGTTCCAAGAAGAACCTTTTTAACTTTTGATTTGTGTGTGTGTGTGCTTTATTTATTTATTTGTGTCAGAAGCACCACAATATAATTAATAGAATGCAATATAAAATTAGGCAATAAACTGTACATTAAACATTATCTCAGGTTCACCTTGGCTCTGCCAGCTCCATCCTATGGCCTATCAAGTGACTTCTCCATGTGGCCAGAGGCTAGACTTTCCTGGATTTTCCATCCATTTGAAGAGGCAGGTTGTTTTTTTTCTTTTCACAGTATAACTGGCTTTTTCTGCTGCTTCTTATTTTTGTGCTGTTATGTCCCGTCAAGTTGCTTGTGACTTTTGGTGACCCTATGAATTAATGACTTCCAAGAGATCCTATCACTAACAGCCCTGTGACAGCCCCAGTATCCATGGAGGCTCTCTAGAATGAACAGCTTAGATTTTCAATCTAGGAAAAAACAAAGGCTTTATTGACTCAATAAAAGAAGCCACAGCCTACAGTTTGCAAGACCTGTAAGAGCTGGGATGCTAACAGGTCTTGCAAACCAAAGGCGGTGGCTTCTTTTATTGAGTCAATAAAGTCTTTGTTTTTTCCTAGATCGAAAATCATAGCTGTCCATTCAAATATCTCACATTGGGACTAAAACACTCTCGGTCCACCAGAAGTTTATCTCAACAGAGCTTGCTGAGACACTTAGGTATTGACATTGGTGATGCTCCTTGATGGATAAAGCTATAATTGCATTATTGCTGCCAAAACCATTTCCCTATATGTTGTCTCCTTACAACCCAGGCTCCTGTCCTGTATTTTGACAAACCAATGAAAGCCCAACTAGGGAATGGCCTGAAACTACCAGATGTTCTAGTGTGACTGAAGCTAAACAGGTCTATACCGAGTCAGTCCCTGAGTAGGTGACCAGTGGAATCTCCATCTAAGCTGTTCTGGGCTTTCTAAAAGAAACATCAGGAAGTAAGGAAGCAGGGGGGAAAAATAGGCCACTGTCATATTTATCCAGATGTGAAAAAACAAAGAAAGCATTTGTAATGTTCTTGACTATTGTGTGTTCCTTGAAGAGACACACAGACACCTCCCCCCCCCCCTTCAGAATGCAATGTGGTTAACACAGTCACTAATGCACTTGACTTCCTTTTTCCTCTCTGGAGCATATTTCTCTTCAACAGATGTTTCCCAAATAATTAAATGGTGTTGAGCATGCATTATTGACAATCTCAATGCCTTGCTAATGTACTCCACACTTAAACCTTTTTTTTCCGCCAGCGGGACTGAGTGTTGAGGAATGTTGTGCTTATTGACAAATAATTGCTGTAATGGACTTGGATTTTTAAATGGGATGAGTGGGAAATTGTGATAATAAATAAGTAATCATTTATTGAAAGACTGCTTTTGCCATCCTTTATTCTGCCAAGGTAATTATGGATGCTTGGGCATGCTGTATTCTACTGAAGCTGTCACTTAAAACGTGAAGGGAAACAACACATCTCTGTTACTCAGTAGACTATTGCAGTTGTAAACTATACAGAGTCCTCACACATAGAAGGAGCACTCTATCCCTGCTCCTGCCATTGCCATTGCCATGACTTTTGTAGATGTGGAAAGCTTGATGAAGGAGAACTTGATGAAGGAGAGCTCTGATATCCATGGAGGCTCTCTAGGTGCATTGGGATGCTCATTTTCCAGGATCCCAATTCAAATGCAGACAGTGAAGGCTTCCCACTTCAGATCTGCATCCCCCAGTTTAGAAGAGCAGGTGCTGCTCAAGACACTGTCCCTAGCCGCTACCACCACTTCATACAGTGAGTTAAAAATGCAGATAGCTGGATCAGACCATAGCAACAATTAAGGAGCAGGTCTTCTGCAAGGTAAATGGCTCCTAACAGCCCACTGAGGATCAAACTATCCTCCTATACTTTGCATTACAAAGGGGGGTACCTTGTAAAATTACTCTGCTCTTGGAGAAATCCATTTTACATCCTAACTCCTCTGCAGAATGTTGGCAAGCCCAGAGGGGAATGAGAAGCTTGGGTGGAGGTGGATGTCACCATAGTCCACACTAATCAGAAAGTCCTGGGGCCTCAACATTGAACCCTGCTATACTACATCACTCATTCCGAGACTGGATTCTAATACCTATAATTGCCAGCACCCCATTACTCATGATTTTAGGAAAAGGGCCTGAGATTGATTGATTGATTGATTGATTGATTGATTGATTGATTGATTGATTGATTGATGATTGATTGATTTCAGAATATATACTTGTGCCCTGCAGAGCTGAATACAGCCCACTATGGTGCTTAAGAAACTTTTCATCATTTCTTACTAACCTGGCTGGCAGTAATAGCAGCTGGCTGTCTATGACACAGAGGACCATAATAATGGTTGAGAACCTGTGTTCAGTTTAATGGATCTCAATTTGTCCAGGCCTGTCCAAATTGTCAAAGCATGGGCTTGAACCATTTCATATTGTGCAGCTCCCACATTGTTTAGGAGAAGGAGTTTAAAATATTTTAATGTAAAGGATGCCACTTTTAAAAAAAATCTTAGACTACATGAGAGCATAATTTTATCCACTTTAGTTGAGAATCACCAGATATGGTAAAAGTTCAAAATTCCACTCGAGAAATGCAGCCAAAGGATTCAAATGGAGGGTTATGTACCCTTGGCTGAGGCTTGGTCTCCTTGTGAGGTGAGACCTGGGCCAAATGGCTACACTGGCCCTTACCCCTCTCGTAAGGCCTGGACAAAGCATAAAGACCTGAGTTTCTCTATCAATTAATTTAAAAATAAATTGAAAATAGCTCAAAGGCCAGTGGTGATGCAACTTTAAATATGAAATTGGGAGGGTTTTTATTTTTATTGTAACACCTGTGAGTGGTTCTTTTCTGATGTGATGTTCAAGGTACTCCCCACCGCCCAGTGTGTATACATTTTGTCCCCACAAATCTTTCATGTGGCCAAAGACTGGCCCGCGTTAACCAACTGAACATCACGGTGAGAAGAATTCAATCCAGGTCTTTCCAGGTGTAATTCTACCTTTACACAGAACATTAAAACTTTAACAGAACCTTCCATTTCTATCTTCTTAACAATATGTTCATTTCCATGTGTGCTCTAGAAAGTTTACCAAATATTTTATTAGGTTCATAGGAATAATTGAAATCCATATATATTACCAGGCTGAGAGTGCTAATCTTTCGAAAAATTAGAGAGAATATTACCATTGTATCACAGGGAACGTGGGGGGGAAATCTCCTACCCTTCTTATATTAGGTGGCCAAGCTAAAATAAAATGAAGCTGCATTTTTCTCCTCATTAGGATTTTATGATATTATTATTATAATTAAGCTTCCCATTAAATTTTGCTCATGGTTTTATTGAGTTACTGCTCCCTACAGATTTGAAGCATATTTAACATATAATTACAGCAGTTCATCTCTAGATGAGGATTTAGAATGCAGGGTTGCAGGCTCGCACCTCAGGTTCTTAGAAATTAAAAAATCAGCTGCCAAATGGAAAAAGGGCAAGTTCCTGGGAAACCTATTAATTAAACTAAGGCTGAAGGAAGGATATTGTTCTTGAATTTAATGGAGGGAATAGAGGTGCCACAGGGACCTGGCCAAAGTAAAATTAACATGCATCACTGAAGTAGGTTATCATAGCACATGGTCCCAATGCTACTTATGTTTGTAAGGTCTTGTGCTTTTGAATATTGAAGGAACTGGAAGAGATAAGAGTGCAACAAGATGGTCTAGGACTCAGCTTTCTCTAGCTTCATGCCCTCCTGATGTTCCGGACTATGACTCTCATCAGTCGCAGTCGACATGGCCAAAGATCATTGAAGTCCAGAACATTCAAAGTCCACCAGGTTGAGGAAAGCTGACCTAGCTGATCTGTCCCATAGTTTCGTGTAAATACATAGAAGCAGGGAGGGGGGGCTAGGGGCCTTGCAAATGAGATCCCTGCATCATAGTAGCAGTTCCTATGGCAGAACCTGAAAAATCTGTGTTTTGAAGCAGTTTGTTACAGATAATAAATAGACCATTCTAATCAGTTACAGTTACAAGTTTCCAAAAGTAACTCTTAAGTTTCTTTTTCTTAAAAGTAACTGGAATGATACTGTTTAGTTACTTTTTAAAGAAATTCAGAATGCTACAAGCCACTGGTCTGTGTTACAAAATACTCTCTCTTCCACACACACCCTTATCACCAACGATAATGAGGCTGCAATTCTCCTTCACCATTTAGTAAGGCTGTATTCTGTAAACGTAAAACAAATGAAAATGTTCAGGCAAACTTCAAAAAGTGAAGTTATCACTTTTTATGCTACAGTTGTGATGTAATGCAATTACATACCTTTATCACTGGAAAAAGGAATTCTTTTTCCTTCATGTCAGAAGCAATCCAGAGACTTTTCTGAGGTGGAAGGATCAGCTGACAGGGCACCATCCTTGGCCAGGAGGTACCTAAATGTGTTCACAGTCCTTAAATTCTCGGGGAGACTCCTTCCAATATCCCCTGTTAGCATCCAAACAGGGAATAACTTTACCAGAGCTCCCTGCTCACAGAGATTTTGGGTGAGACATCAAAACAATTGTTGGAAACTGTATGGGGTTTTCCACTGATCTTTCTAAATCTTTGGAGCAGGAACACTCAAAGAGTTTGTAAGTCTAGAACTGGTGTATGTGGATTTTGATTGTATGGCTCTTCATATGGAACCTTTCCTCAAATACCATCCATTACATCTTATTTTTCCTAAATATTCTCTTCTGCTTGTAAAAATAAACAAAGAAAGCCATGTGGTTTTTACGCAACAAAAAGCAAGGGCAGGTGATACCTTTATTAAATCAGTAAATACAAAATTGTTAACTTTAGTCTTCATCAGGCTCTGCACCAAGATATTGTGCATAGGGGGGGGGGGAGAGACATATGAAAGCCCCTAAAATCATGGCAGATGTCCATGCCAGGTCTATTTATTTATTTATTTATTTATTTATTTATTTATTTATTTATTTATTTCATTTCATTTCATTTCATTTCATTTCATTTATTTAACTTATATGCCGCCCACACTACCCAAAGTTCTCTGGGCGGCTTACAACAATTAAAATACAATAAAAAAGATAAAACAATTAAAAAACAATTAAAATATATACTCTAAAAATTGCCATCAGGACCCACAGTTGATATTATTTCAATTAAAAGCCTTCTGGAACAGGAAGGTTTTGACCTGGCGCCGAAATGTCATCAGCGTCGGCGCCAGACGAATCTCCCTCGGGAGGGCGTTCCATAGTCTGGGGGAAGCTGCCGAAAAGGCCCTTTGTCTACAAGCCATCCCTCTTACCTCCTTGAGGGATGGCTCTTTCAAAAGGGCCCCCTGGCTAGATCTTAACTGCCGGGTAGGCTCATATGGAAGGAGGCGGTCCTTCAGGTATCCAGGGCCCAAGCCGTTTAGGGCTTTATAGGCAAAAACAAGCACTTTGAATTGGGCCCGGGCAGCAACTGGTAGCCAATGTAATTTAAACAGAATCGGTTTGATGTGTTCCCTAGTGGCCCCACCACTCACTAGCCGCTCAGCTCGATTCTGGACCAGTTGCAGTCGCCGGACCGTCTTCAAAGGCAGCCCCACGTAGAGCACATTGCAGTAATCTATGCGAGACGTTACCAGTGCGTGTGTAACTGTCATGAGACTCCACTCGTCCAAGTAGGGCCGTAGCTGGTATAATTTCCGCAGCTGAAGGAAGGTGCCCCTGGCCACCGAGTCCACCTGGGCTTCCAGGGTTAGACTGGGGTCCAGGAGCACCCCCAGGCTGCGGACCCTGTCCCTTAGGGGGAGTGTAACCCCATTCAGGGCAGGGAAATGGCCCTCCAGCTTGTCCGGCGAAGCACCCACTAACAGCACTTCCATCTTGTCTGGATTGAGTTTCAATTTATTAACCCTCATCCAATCCATTATCAGGCCCAGACTCGAGTTCAGCACAGAACCCTAAAAAATAAAAAAAAATTCCCCTTTTATTTATTTATTTTGAATACTTCTACCACCCAACTTTGTGACGAGCACTTCTCTGGGCAGTTAACAATAAATATAAGAAAATCAACCCTCCCAAACCAAGCAGCACATGATAAGCTCCCTTTACCAACACAAGTAGAAATTAAACTAAGGACGAGAAACCTGAATGATGGCAGAACAAGTGACTCAATTCCATAACTAGCATGGAGGGAGGATGTATTTAAATATGTCTTTAAAAAGTTCGATCTTTAACATCGTCTTAAAAACCTTTTAATAAAGGGGAGGTCAGATGTCAGTACAACAAAACCAAATGTTCTTATATGGGGCAAGAGAAACAATGGAAGTGGGAAGTTAGCTGAGTGATGTTAGTGTTGATATCATCCTTTGCCTCTCCCTCTTGTTGAGGTTTCTGGTAGGAGTCATGTTACTGAAGGAAATCTTCATGAAATAGCAGTATTAATGAATGCTGGAAAAATTGCCACTAACTTTTGTGTAAGACAAAAGGAAGGGATACCTTTATTAGATCACTAAAAATAAAATAATAATAAATGTGAAATTTTTGACATTTACCAGTTTCCACCAAGCTATGCACTAATATATTATGGACAGTTCAGGAAAAAAAATGGAAGTCCAAAAAATAATGGCAGATCTCCATGCAAACACAAGTCAGGAATGTAGGTTTCAGTTTCCACCCCTGGTGGCCTTTGGGTGGCTTCTCTCTCCCAAGTCAACAATCAAATGCCAGTATTCAGCATTTCCTCCTTCTACATTGCTTTCCTCTGTGACTTAAGGTTCCTATATGGCTGGGATTGTAAACCCCCATCAAATTTCTCTCATGTAAGATAAATTCTGGAGAAAAATTTGGAAATTTGACTGGTGGAACCATGAGAAATCAGAGTTTGGTAAGTGCAGTGAATGCTCTTTCAGGATGGGATGGAGTCTACACCTCACAGCTTACAAAAAGCCATAATATAGCATGAAAAGGGAAGTCTTAAACTCTTGCATGATTTTTTTTTTAAATCCAGGTCTACAATATGTCTGATATTGTCTGTGAACAGTATAACTCAATGAGTTTCTCTCTCTCTCTCTCTCTCTCTCTCTCTCCATGGTCAAGTGTTTCAGGGTTAGATAGTAGCTAGAGGAAGTTCATTTATTTCCATCACAATATCTCTTTGAAGCCAATTACCAGCCAAGGTGTACCCCAGCTGCTTTTTCCATAAACTGGCAGAAAACATTCTTTAATAAACATTTATGAGCTCATTAGATGGAGCAATCCCTTTCCCTCGGAACAATATGGCTGCCAGGGATTGCGCCTCCAGAGGCGTTCTACCTGAATGCACTTTGCCAGAGTGATGAGCCTCGTTCCGACAGTTGACTTTTTACGTTGAGAATTTGCCTGGCGTGCCCAAGCTGCTCGCATCAATATATTATTAAAGGGGGGAGGGAGAGACGGACTCAAACCTGTAACGCTACCAGAGCCTTTGTCATTGGCATACAAACGGCATCTGTTTTCTCCATTGTTTTCCCCTAAAGAAGATCCACCGCCAGATAGCGGGGAATCTTTCACTCACTTCACAAACACATTTAGAGATTCTTTTTGTAGTTTGGGGGCTGACCCTTCTGTCCTTAGTGCCACCCTGTCTGCCCTTCTTCAGTGTGAATCTCCTAAATAGCCCCCTTTCCATGAACGGAGAGAGAGAGAGAACCTCTCCATGGTCCCTTAGTACAAACATGCATCAAAACGTTACTCAGCGGGTTTGCATAGTAAACACAAATGGATATTGTTTTTGACATCTTGTGAACTTGTCTCTCTCCCTTGTACCTTGAGAGAACACAGGACCTTCTGGGCCTGTATGAGGCTTGCTGCATTTTTAATGATGGTCCCTGAAAGGCAGGGCAGCAAGATCTTGTCACCTTGGCATATTTTATCCCTGATCAAACATTAGTTGGCAGCTGTTGGGAAACTTGTAACACCGTCTCATTGACGCCAGCTGCCGGTTTGGTAGCAAGAGTGCACGATCTCACCCAGCCTATTTTTAGTTTGTCTCTCACCCTTGCAAGCATCAGAACAGCCTTGAATCCTGTTTGTGATGCCATTTGTGTCTGCTTAAAGAATGTTTTTTTGCTACTGGAAGAATATCAACAATGACAATCAAAAGGAGGCAAAAGACAGGACTCAATAATAATATGAAGCAAGGTTCTGCTTAACATTACCACAATGTGCTTAATATCTAAAGTGAGAAATTGTGTGACTCAAATTTGCCCGCAAATAGGGACAGGCAAATCTGGGTGTTTTGCTTCAGCCCCCATTTAAATTTTGCCACTTCTGGTGAATTCTGATTTACCAGTAATGAATGGAAATGAAATTCTCACACACTGAATGAAAGCACTGGCACATTTGTATTAGCTGAAACAGGGACATCATCTGCCACCCTCTTCTGGCTTTTGCCTGAGTTTAGCTGAAATCTTCACAGTAGTGTGGCATGGAGTAGGTTTCAGCAATATTATTATTATTAGTTTTATTATTAGTTTTATTTATATGCCATATTTCTCCCAACAAGGGACCCAAAGCAGCAATAGTATATTATAATACACTCTTTTGTAATGTATCATAATTTGAAATGGCATGGGACTGAATGGATATCAAGATCCATTAACTATACAAAAGACCTAAAACACACAGAGAGATATATACAGATGTACCTAAAATCATATAAACAGATATAGATATGCACAGCTGTCTGCATTTGTGGATCCTCCTTATGGGCACAGTTTTAAGACTGCAGTGAAGACTGTTTGCTCTTTAAAACTGATGACTATACCACTTTATGTTGAGTAGGATTCCCTTTTTTTCCTGGCAATCTATGATACTGAGGATGAGACCAGCTTCTACTCATCTCTTCAATAGACAGAGACCCCTCCCCCTACACACACACCTGGTATGAGATAGCCATTTCCGTTTGTTTCAAATCAAGGCCACAAAATATTCACACAAGGAAATGTGGAGATATATAATGGCGGTGAATGGGGGTGAAGATGAAGGACCAAGGGTGCCCTTTGACTGGAAAAAAGTCAAGCTATGGCATCCCACAGGTGTTTGTGGGGGAAAGTTCCAGGATGGAATGGCAAATGGGAAAGGATGGAGGGGGTCTTTCACATGAGCATGAGTCTCTGAGAAAGTTCATGGTTGCCATTGTTTCGTTGAGGCAAGGGTATATGATATGTAACTAAATTCTAGATGAGGGAATAAGATTAAAGTGGTATACATAATGCTGTAAACAAGAACAAGAAAGTTTTATGTGTGTACCATTATATAACCCAATACTTGCAGAGGACAGGAGGGGGAAGGAGGAAAGATTTAGAAAATCCATTCCAAGTTATACTGGATGATGTACAGAACTTTGAGGATTAAGAGTTGTATGTAGTGTCTGTTTTCCTGTCAATTGACTTTGATTTCATAATTTTGCTTGTATGTGTCAGGGAACCTTTTGCTTAGCAAATTAAGTGAATATTATCATACCATTTAGCACTGGACAGGAAAGTCATCTATCTGGAAACACATGTAGAAAAGCGATGAAAACAAGATCACAGAGCTCAGAATCACTCAATAAGAAAGTCAAGCTTTATCAAGGCAGCATGGAGAAGTATTCGGCCCATTAAAAAAAATCCCCACAAACCATTCTCAGAGCTGTGAATTGCTTTGGTCAAAATTTGTCACAGAATCTTTTTCTCAAACTGTATTGAAGCAGGAGGGAAAGACATTACAGTACTTGAAAAGGTAGCAGAGGCCAACAAGGCTAATCCAGGATTAAAAGAAAATGAGCTTTGAGGAGAGTGAGAGAAACCCTTAACCAGCATGGCCTAGAGGGAACCGAAATTATATTGGTACTAAAAATCTTGTGAAAAGTCAGCAGACTGACATGACAAAATGTTTCAGGTTCAGTGACAAAAATCTTAACCCATGATATGCATATCCATGGATTTCTAAGCATTCGTTAAAAAGAGAGACATAGAAATGCCTGAAATGTCATTTCATCCTCAGATACATCACTATAGACATCTCTGAGAAGGAGAACAAAACTCAGAAACCGTTTTACCAGAGGGTTCTACAAAACACAAGAGATAAAACGAATGGGCTTCCCCCCAAATCTCTTCAATTTGCTTTTTTTAAAAATCCACAAATATTCACAAGTTCTCTGAAGTATTCATGAAATATTTGATATCTGTAGCTGACAACCAATAATATTTAAGCTCAGTATTTGGCAGCATTAATATTCCATCTATAATCACACTGTATTATTTCACACTATTTGCCAGCTAACATGCAGTGTTGTTTCATGTTTGATTTCCTTCCAATTAGCTCATTGCAATGGGGTGTACATGGGATAGTCTTTGAAGACATTCCAGAAGCTTCAGTTACTACAAAATATGGCAGCTAAACTGTTGACTAGAATCAAATGTTATAATCATATTACATCAGTGTTTTGCCATCTACCTGAGCTCCAGGTTCATTTTCAAACTCAATTTGAAGATTATTCAGGACAGTGGTTCCCAACCATGGGTAAGCCAGGTGTTCTTGGACTGCGATTCCCAGAAACCTTGGCCAGCACAGCTGGTGGTGAAGGCTTCTGGGAATTGCAGTCCAATAATACCTGGATTACCTAAGGTTGGAAACGATTGGCTTCGGATGTTAGCAGCAGAAGGTGTGCCTCTTCGCATAGATCTTTCCACAAGCTCTGATGTTTTCAGTAGAAGACCTGTTCTTGCTGAGCTACTGGATGTTGAACAGCCACTTGAGTGAGGTCTTTCTCAGCAATAGCCCCCCTCCACAACTCCATGGAATATTCTTTCCAGAGAGGTCTGCCAACCACATAGTCCATATCTTTTCCAACTAGGGGCCAGGATCATTTTATCTGCACACATTTTAAAACTTGGTATATTTAAGCTGCCCTGTTGTGCTTCAAAGAGATTCTGGTTTTGTGATTTCATCTTAGGTTTTTTATATTGCTGATGTGCCTTGTGCTTTTAAGTTTGCTTTGTTCAAAACTGGCTGCTTTATTATTCTGCTACTTACTGATTTTATAGTATTTCAAACCGATCTATCTATGTCACTCCGAGAAAGAGGTGTTAAAGGATGACCAACTGAAAAAATAAAATACAATAAAATAAAAATATTATAGTTGACCTGCCATAGTAGGCAGGATTTGACATTATTTATTAGTTGGCATGCAATAACATTTCCCATCTGTCTGCTGCTGAGAGTTTTCAAGGAGTTAGCTGTGTTAATCTATTTCAACCTGTACAAGAAAAGAGAGGGAGAGACACAAAGAGAGAAAGTTGTGGTGCCTTCAGATTAACACATTTATTTCAGTATGAGATTTCGGGAATTAAAACCCACTTCTTCAGACAAATGGAGCAGGCTAGTTAGGCCACTGGTTTATATAGACAAAGTATACGGTGGAGATCAAATGAGAGGGGAAAAAGTGGGTGGCAATTGCATTGGTAGCATAATTGCCAATTACGTATCTAACCTCAGCACACTTCCTGAAAACAATGTGACTGCTGATAACAGGGCGTCTATGTAATCAGCACTTTGACTGATCATTACTGGTGTTAACAATGCCACTGTCATTTTGAAAGCCCATGGCCAATGCAATTGTCACCTTCATTTTCCCATCTACCATCCCCAACCCTGTGAAAATCTGGAACACATCAAATATTTGCAAACATATTTTAGCCACCCCCCCCCACACACAGTTTTTTTTCTTTTTTTTAAGCTGAAGGAACAAATAGAGCACATGTCACTCAGACAAGTATCTTGTCTTCAACGTTTGGCAATTCCCCCTTCCTAATGCACTCCTGTGCAACAGTCTGTGTTGTTTAGTGGGGCCTCCTGAGTTTCTGAAGAGGCTTTGGGGGCTACATAATATAGCGAAGGACAGGATCAAAGGAACTACACAAGCCATCTTCCATTTGAGCAACTTTGGATCTAGTGTTTTATGATTTATTCCTATCAGATATGCAATTGGCTTCATATGTATTTATCTACTGACCCTGTTGGTGTTCCTTGACCTCTCAGCAGCTTTTGATAACATCAGCCACAGTACCTTCCTGGGCAGACTATTGGGGGTGAAGATCAGAGTGCTGGTTTTGATCCTTTCTTGATGGTTGAGTCAACAGAGTACAGCTTGGGGAGAAACTGTTGGCCCCATTGCCTCTCAATTATGGGGTGCCCCAGGGGTCATCATCAATCTTCCCAATGCTCTTTAACATCTATGTTAAACCACTGGGAGAGGCCATCCAGAGCTTTGGAGTATGTTTATTTTATTTATTTATTTATTTATTTATTTATTTATTTATTTGATTTATATACCGCCCATCTGGCAGCCAAGGCCACTCTGGGTGGTTTACAAGAAATAACATAAAACAACAAAGTAACAAAATAGCAAAAAAAATAAAAATACATGGGGCGAAAATCAAAAATCATAAAGTGCAGTGAGGATAAAATTACAATACAATAAATACAATTAAAAGCGTACAAAAATATAAAAACATGGAGCATGGCAGTATGATAGAAGTTATATTATTGAACACTATTGTATCAGAGTGTAGTTTGTTCAGGGAAGACCCGCCTAAATAGCCAGTTTTTAAGTAGCTTTTTTAATGTGCCCAGTGAAGGGGCCAGGCGGACTTTAGGTGGAAGAGAGTTCCATAATTGTGGTGCTACCGCCGAGAAGGCCCAATTTCTGGTGGTTGTTTTCCGGGCCTCTCTCAGGGTCAGAACTCTCAACCACCCTGCCTGGGATGATCTTATAGGGCGGGCAGATCTAACTGGAAAGAGGCACTTGGCTAGATATCGAGGTCCCAAACCATTTAAGACCTTATAGGTTAGTACCATTACCTTGAAACTGGTACGGAAGTGAACAGGAAGCCAGTGTAAGGCAACCAGGGTGGGGGAGATATGTTGATATTTTCTAACCCCACTCAGAAGTCTGGCCGCCGCATTCTGAACCCGTTGCAGTCTCCATAGCAGTGCCAAGGGCAGCCCCATGTAGAGGGCATTACAGTAGTCTAATCTAGAGACTACCAGTGCATGGACCAGCGTGGTGAGGGACCCGGTGTCAAGGTAGGGACGTAGCTGGGTGATCCACTTTAGGTGGAAATAAGCGGATCGGACCACAGACGCTATCTGAGATGTCATTGATAGCAATGGGTCCAAAAGCACGCCCAAGCTACGAACCTCATCCTTCGTGGAAAGAGTGCCCCCCCAAAATAGGGAGGGACCCAGACCACAGACACTAGGGGGCCCCACCCGCAGGATTTCCATCTTGTCCAGGTTCAGCCTCAGTCTGTTGTCCCTCATCCATCCCAGCACCCCATCCAGGCAGTGCTCAACAGACAGGACAGCATCGACTGCAGAAGGATGGAAGGAGAGATAGAGCTGAATGTCATCCGCGTATTGGTGACACAAAGCTCCAAAACTCATGGTGACCTCCCCCAGTGGCCTCATATAGATATTAAATAGCTTTGGGGAGATTATTGACCCCTGCGGGACTCCACAGTTGAGAGTCCACGAAGCGGACAACATCTCCCCAAGCTGAACTCTCTGGGGACAGTCCTCCAGGAAGGATCGGAGCCAGGCCAAAGCCTGACCACCAATCCCCAACCCTGAGAGCCTCCCCAGGAGGATACCATGGTCAACAGTATCAAAAGCCACTGAAAGGTCGAGGAAGACCAGCAAGGATGTTTTGCCCCTGTCTGCCTCCCTCAAGAGGTCATCTTGCAGGGCGGCCAATGCTGTCTCTGTGCCATGACATGGCCTGAACCCAGACTAGAAGGGATCAAGGGCATTGGTCTCCTCCAGGAGAGCCTGAAGCTGACCAGCCACCACTCTCTCCACCAGCTTGCCAATAAAGGGGATATTGGCGACTGGATGATAGTTGTTAATATCATCAGCCGCCAGATTGGTTTTTTTCCGGATAGGCCTAATGAGTGTCTCCTTGAGGGCAAGGAGTATGTGCTGACAACACATAACACTATCTCTACTTTACATCTTCTGCAGTGGAAACTTGTGAATTTTCAAATGCTACTGAACCCCAGTTCCCATCTGCCCTAAGTTGCCTGGTCAATAGGGAGCCATGGTCATAGCAGTAGTTCACCAATATCTAGAAGACTAAAGGTTCCATGCCTTGGCTTCCTCACTTGCTGGCTGGCTGGCTCACTGGCTGGCTTGTTTATTGGCTTTTTAGCCTTTCTCTCACCCAGAACTGAGAGCCAAGGCAGCTTACAATATTTTTTTTTCATTCATTCATTCATTCATTTGAATTAACTTGTTACTTTCTCTCTCTCCCTTCCAACATTCAGATGTTGATTATGACACGACCCTACCTTACAGGCTTGTTGTTGTGTGCCATACTGAGGTTGCGAATGTGAGATAAATTTGAACATTCATAAATACAAATGCTAAGTATTATTATCTCATATTTATCATGTGAGCAAGCCTTGGTCTTATTTTTATTTATTTTCACAGGCTTTTAAAACAAATAATGGCTTCATGACTGAATTGAATTATTTTCTCTTCATTCTAGGGTTTGTGTACTGTATTCTTGTGAAATGGATTTCCACAATGGAAGTAAAATGTCAAAATGCAGATGTCTGGTAGAAGCCGCACAGATGTGAATGCTTTGGTGATGGGCAGACATCTTCATACTCTCCTCCGAAGCATTAATGGAAGGCCCTGCCTGGCTGGTTTGTGTATTTACCCACCTTTCGATGGAGATTTGCCTTCCTCCCCCATGGCAGTATCTCAATCCCAAGCTGAGTTGCCTCGTTGGCAATGATTGATTACCCAATTTCTAATTAAACCTGATCCAATCACTTATTATGCAGAGTGGAACAAACAAACTGGAGTCGACTGTCAGCCCCATGATTGATGATACTGTCAATCCAGCTTTTGTTGTGTCTAATGTCTTGACGCTTGTTACAACCAGCCAAAGCTGTGCCGGACAAAGGGGTCTGTCACTCTTCACATGAATTCACACCCTTGCAAACACACCCAATTTTTTTAACAGGGGAAAAAATTATTGAGAACAGCAGAGGTTTTGTTTGGGTTACTTTACACAATGAGATCAAAGTCCCCCAGAGACCTGGATTTCTTCAGTAGCCCAGGATAAGAGGAGGAGGTAGGGATTGGCGGGGGGGGGGGGGCTCACGGTATGGTAATAAACCCACCTTGGGGAGAGTGACGGATATGACATTAAAGCAAACCTAGCAGGATAATAATTTATTTTCTATTGTCTGCCAAGCAGGATTCTCTTAGCAGCCCTCATTTATAAATTTTTCAGTTTTAATCTTTTAATTATTTAAAATGCAAATAGGAGCAGAAAATACAAATTCCCTAAACAGATTCAACATCTGAAGTCGCATTCACACATTGCAAATCTCTCTCTCTCTCTCATTTTGTTCTTGAGCTCTGTATTTATTTTAGAAAAGGTGAGCCTACGGTATCTTTCCCAAAGGCTGACTCCCACTTTGTATCACCGCATGGTTATTAATTCCACTCTCATTCCACACACACTGCAGCAGGAAAGAGCCGCAAGACACAGATTTGATCTCACAAAAGTATTTTTAATGTCAAAAATATACATAGATGTTGATTTGTTCTCCGCTATCACTAAATGTTTAGGCTTGTATCTGGGTGTTTCTTTAGTGTGTCTGCTTGAAATGAATACGTACAAATGAAATATGCCTCAGGACAGTTCTGAACTATTTATATACATCATTCCATATATGGGAGTAATGACTACTCCCTCTTTACTGTTAAGATGTGGAAATGCCATTGGACCCCTGTTGCAGAGTTGCTTAAAGCTTTAGTATTCATATCCATGAGACTTGCAAGTTCTCTGTTTCGGTTGGATCATGCCCAAATCTGTACTTGGCACATATATATCATATCCTTGTTTTAACACAGAAAAGAGCACTATATACAGATGTCTGGATGAGAACTCACATCATTGTTCAAAACCTCCTGGAACACAGAGCAATGCTGGATTAAAGAAATATAACAAGCAATTAGGTCAGCTCCAGAATTAGACCCACCTCTAAGGAGGTGACAATTCCTTGAACTCTGCTAGTGAGCAAATTCAGCAGGTCATGATCCCTGCCCCTGACCAGGGACATGCCAAAGGCCACTGTCAAAACTGTTAGAAGCCATTAAAAGAGGGGCCATGGAAGCACACACCCCAAAATAAAAGCTCTCCCCATATCTCTCCATGCACTAAAGTAAGTCCTTACATCTTGTTTTAGAAAATAATTCCTATTTGCTAGCCTTACAGGTGTGGCATCTCTCTCTCTCCACCCCCATCCTTCCTCCCCCCCCCCTCTTTTCTCTTTTGGGTTAGGTGGGAATGGTCTGGGGTACCCTGGGGTTGTAAAAGTGGGCAAAAGCCACATCTTGAAGTCCTCTCTCAACAGTTTCTTATATATTCTATCCCTCCTCATAGTTCTTTATATTTAAATCAGATTTGGGCTAGAAAGCACTTCACGTGGAGGACACCTTCAAAAAGAGGACTGTCTTTCAATATTCCTTCAAACAGATGACGGTCCTCACCAAGAGATGACATTTTTATAACTATATGAGTATATTTTGTTTTAAAACGAAATATTGACTAGGGAAATAATGTAACTAATGTAAGCAAAAGTTAGGACTGCTGTTAGTCATAAGCTAAAGAAGTCTGGCAGTGGGAGGTAGGTAGGTAATATATCACCAGCAGGCTATATGCAGCTCCCCAAGTCCTTTTTAACACCCAGTATGTCCCACTGCTTCCGCCCCATAAAAAATATTTTACAATTCTTGGTAGCAACAAACTAATAAACCTAGACAGAAACCTCAGTAAGGCAAGAAAACCTTTTTCTTAACATTAATTTAAACAAGAAATCTTCAATTACCATCCTTTCCCCAGATGTTTCATTGACATTTGTTTTCTTTAAACTGTCACTATTTATTGTAGAGGATTAAAGCTGTGGTTATTTAAGAGGCTTAGGTTTGGAGAACTATTAACCATCAGATAACCACAGATTTTCAATTCTGTGCTGATGCTGCTACTTGTGCCTGAATAAAGTAAGTCTGAATAAATACTTACAAGAAAATAGAAATTAGTAAATAAATTAACTAAATAATTAATAATTTCACTGGAAGTGAATTAATTTAATTTAATTTTTACAGAATGAATATTTTATAAAAAAAGTCATGTCTTCAGTTTTTAAAATCTTTTATACAATTAATATTGATTATTATGGGTGTATATTTTGGGTTCAGAATTAACGTACATTCAAAATTTATTTTATGTAATGATAATGTTAAGGATATAAAAGAATTTTTTAAAATTAAACATGATGATTTTTTATTTACATACATCAGATTTATATATTAAATTCATATATATTACAAACTTATTTTCATAGATTCACTGATTTTTACATATTGCTTTTAGGTTCTATAGCAATATTTGCATATTTTAGATTCCTTTTGAATGCTGAAAAGGTGTAATATGGTCTTTTTAATGTTTTTTTTTTTAATTACAAATTAGCTAATCAGCCATTTTGGCCAAGCTCATTCCTACTTCAGACATGCCACGAGGGACCGCAGCCTCTCAGCAGCAGAAAAAATGGCTCCTGGCCCAGCCAAAGGTGCCTATCCCCGCTGCAGCAGCTAGAATACTACTACATCGGCTATACTGTATTTATATGGAACTAGTTACTCTTTAACTAGTTGGCAAGAATACACAGAGGAATTATACCAGAAAGATCTGGATGTCCCGGAAAACCCAGATAGTGTGGTTGCTGACCTTGAGCCAGACATCCTGGAGAGCGAAGTCAAGTGGGCCTTAGAAAGCATGGCTAACAACAAGGTCAGTGGAGGTGATGATATTCCAGTTGAACTATTTAAAATCTTAAAAGATGACGCTGTTAAGGTGCTACACTCAATATGCCAGCAAGTTTGGAAAACTCAGCAGTGGCCAGAGGATTGGAAAAGATCAGTCTACATCCCAATCCCAAAGAAGGGCAGTGCCAAAGAATGCTCCAACTACCGTACAATTGCACTAATTTCACACGCTAGCAAGGTTATGCTCAAAATCCTACAAGGTAGGCTTCAGCAGTATGTGGACCGAGAACTCCCAGAAGTACAAGCTGGATTTCGAAGGGGCAGAGGAACTCGAGACCAAATTGCTAACATGCGCTGGATTATGGAGAAAGCCAGAGAGTTCCAGAAAAACATCTACTTCTGCTTCATCGACTACGCAAAAGCCTTTGACTGTGTGGACCACAACAAACTATGGCAAGTTCTTAAAGAAATGGGAGTGCCTGACCACCTCATCTATCTCCTGAGAAATCTATATGTGGGACAGGAAGCAACAGTTAGAACTGGATATGGAACAACTGATTGGTTCAAAATTGGGAAAGGAGTACGACAAGGCTGTGTATTGTCTCCCTGCTTATTTAACTTATATGCAGAATACATCATGCGAAAGGCAGGACTGGATGAATCCCAAGCCGGAATTAAGATTGCCGGAAGAAATATCAACAACCTCAGATATGCAGATGATACCACTCTGATGGCAGAAAGTGAGGAGGAATTAAAGAACCTCGTAATGAGGGTGAAAGAGGAGAGCGCCAAAAATGGTCTGAAGCTCAACATCAAAAAAACGAAGATCACGGCCACTGGTCCCATCACCTCCTGGCAAATAGAAGGGGAAGATATGGAGGCAGTGACAGATTTTACTTTCTTGGGCTCCATGATCACTGCAGATTGTGACAGCAGCCACGAAATTAAAAGACGCTTGCTTCTTGGGAGGAAAGCGATGACAAACCTAGACAGCATCTTAAAAAGCAGAGACATCACCTTGCCGACAAAGGTCCACATAGTCAAAGCTATGGTTTTTCCAGTAGCAATGTATGGAAGTGAGAGCTGGACCATAAAGAAGGCTGACCGCCGAAGAATTGATGCTTTTGAACTGTGGTGCTGGAGGAGACTCTTGAGAGTCCCCTAGACTGCGAGGAGAACAAACCTATCCGTTCTGAAGGAAATCAACCCTGAGTGCTCACTGGAAGGACAGATCCTGAAGCTGAGGCTCCAATACTTTGGCCATCTCATGAGAAGAGAAGACTCCCTGGAAAAGACCCTGATGTTGGGAAAGTGTGAAGGCAAGAGGAGAAGGGGACGACAGAGGACGAGATGGTTGGACAGTGTCATCGATGCGACCAACATGAATTTGACCAAACTCCGGGAGGCAGTGGAAGACAGGAGGGCCTGGCGTGCTCTGGTCCATGGGGTCACGAAGAGTCGGACACGACTGAACGACTAAACAACAAAGTTACTCTTTTAGGTAATGAATGGGTAAGTCTCTTAAATTCTGAAAGCAAGTGAATAAGTAATTACATAGCTCATTTTTGGAGCAGCAAGTAATGTTGTCTTGTTACTTTTAAGTGCTTTAATGGCTTTTCAGAGGAATTTTGACAAGAATCTTTGAAGTTTTAAACAATTTCCTTATGAATATATCTTTTGTATTTTTGTATTTTCAAAGTCCAGTATTCCTATTGGCTATCAGGAAAAAAAACCACCAGTATTTGCCTACATTTTTCTGATGAGCTGGCAAGGACAATGCAATGCACCTGCCAGCCATAGAGCAATGAATAAGGCAACAAATCCTTATCTACAAATTACATTTCAAACTTGGCCTTTGGCCCTCCTGAACAGTCATATGAACTGGGGCTATTGGGTGTTGAAATCCAAAACCCCTGGCAGGCCAAAATGTTCACAACTCTGAGTTGAACTGCAGCCAGTATTTTCCTAGATTTCTAGCTGGAAGTGGTCGTCTCCTGTAACATTAGAGGTGCATGACCATTTTTTTGTGCTTGGGTGAGAAGTGGGTAACTGATGAAAAAAACAGTTCAGATTCTGCTTGCTTGGTGCTTCTTAGTGAATACAATGAGCACAAGAGGGGATCCTGTAGACCATCTTGACTGGTGCCATTGATGTTGTCAACATTCCAGCTGCCCTGTGCTAAGTCAAGTTCGGCATCCTTTTTCATGCTGGAGACATGGTCATAATGTTGCAAGATAATGCCAGATCATTTCCTGGCATTTTGCATCATGGATACAGAAGCAATATTCCACATTCATAAACTGGAAGTTTTTGGAACAATTTTAACATCATAGTAGGTTCTCAGTTACTATCTGTAAGTGCTTCTCCTAATTTGCTCAGAATTATTTTAGGTTCTGAGCTCTCTCTACCTGCCTTTAGGATTCACTGTTCTGGCAACAATTCTGTGACTGGCTAACGAACCCTTTCCTTCAAGGCAAGGCAGAACTTCCACCTACAAGCCTTCAGTCAAGATGGAGAAGAATTTGGTTTCACCTCCAGTTTTAAGCAAACCAATTTAATTGGTTTCCCAGCTAACATACAGAATTCCCAGAATTTTGTGATTCAGTGCTCAGGCCAAATATTGCATACAAAGCAGGCATATTAGTAAACATTGTATCAAAAAATACACATATTGAGATAAATGTACTGCAAAAATGAGTAATTAGGAGGAAATTGCATACAATTGCAATATGAATATTAGGAGGAAATGCATGCCAAAAAATTTGCAAATTTTCACTTTTATGTTTCAATAGCAGCCTGATGTGGAAATCAGATGCAATAGGTGTAGGGCTGCATACATGCAAAACTGACATGAGCCAGAACTTTATCCATCCCTAATCTCCTGTAGATCAGTAGCCACTGCAATCCAGCCTTTCCCACCCTGGGCCATTCACAAATGCTGCTTTTTTAAGCCTCCCTTTTCTTAGCCTTTCCCTTTCCAATGCTGACTTTGCAAGCCAGGGAAAGAATATAAGCAGAAGGTAGGGTCATAGACTATGACATGGTCAGGTTGAATGGCGGAGGTTGCAACAGTGGAGGTAGCCAGGAATATCTTCCATAGGCTATGGGGGAAGATATAGTAGATCAAGCATCAAACATCCACCTCCTTCTCGAAATCAAGGAGTGGGCCTTTTTCCCTGCCGCTGTCCCAGCTACTGCTCTGAGGAAGGTGGTGATGCTTTTACTCCTTAAGAGCAGAAATGTACATCAGTACACTTGTGCAAATTTAATATGGGCTGGCACATAACCCTGCACAGCAGGAATAAGGGGGAAACTCAGGAACTTTTTTTATTGTCATGTTCTGAAAGTACCCTAGTGTATAAGATATGCACCCATGTCGCTGGAAACTCATGTAAGGTTTGTGGAAATCAGAGCAGTGTCTCAAGTGCCGACATTTTTGCTATTCCTTTACCATATGCTATCTACAGACAGACTTACACACTAGAATGGGTTCCTATTCTAGTACATAATCTTGAGCTATTATTTGTATCACCCATTCTATTACTCATGAAATCAACTTGGCTGGTGTTCCATTTGAACGTCTCCGATCGCTTGAGCAAAGGCACAAACTTTGAGTCTTTACTCCAGGATGGCAGGGTGTAGAAAGATGAGACACATACACTGTTTGTAACATAACCTGCTCACTTTTAGCTCATGGTATTCTATCTCAGGCAGTATTATCCCATCTAATTTGATCTCCCTTAAGAACATGCAAGTACAGACAGCATGGGTTCTTATGAGAATCAATGCTCTGCTTACAGCAGTGCCCAAGGGTAGATTTTTGAGAATTCCTTTTCAGCACATATAGCACCTTGGGCGTAGGCACATCTGTAGTGTAATTTGCATGATGGTCTGAAATGCCATTTTATTTATCCTCTTCTGTTTAGTTCAGCAAGGCACTCAGATGAGAGACTGGTAATGCACTGTTTAGTTAGACAAGGTTCCTTATGTTACTGGGCAGCTGGGTAATTTTTAATTTATTTTTTTTAATATTGCTATGTATATTAAAGCTCAGGTACATTAGCAGTGTAGGGACGTGGTGGCGCTGCGGGTTAAACCGCAGAAGCCTCTGTGCTGCAAGGTCAGAAGATCAGCAGTTGTAAGATCGAATCCACGCAACGGAGTCAGCTCCCGTCGCTTGTCCCAGCTCCTGCCAACCTAGCAGTTCGAAAGCATACGAATGCAAGTAGATAAATAAGTACCACCTCAGTGGGAAGGTAACGGCGTTCCGTGTCTAGTCGCGCTGGCCATGTGACCACGGAAACTGTCTACGGACAAACGCTGGCTCTATGGCTTGGAAACGGGGATGAGCACCGCGCCCTAGAGTTGGACACGACTGGACTAAATGTCAAGGGGAACCTTTACCTTTTCATTAGCAAATCTGGATGTCTTGTACCTCTGTTTTCTTTCTTTCCCTCTGTTTCTTATTGCCCCCTGTTATTTAGGCTTCATTATAATCATATGGATGAATTGTGTGATCCCCATAAATTTTGGCTTTATTTGATGTGAGCACTTGAAAGGAGGTGGAGGAGATGGAGAGTAACAACAACAGCAGCAAGAAGGCAAGACTTGCCAGTCATGGGATGCTGTGGACCAGTGAAGGAAACTGGGGCTGCATAGACCCTCCGCTTCACAAAGTGCACCAATAATATTTTGCCACTTCACAATGGATGCCGTTTCCACTGAAGGATGGGAAACAACCCACTTTTGCTTTCTCCTGCAGTCAGGTCAAGGTCTCTCCAGTCCTCAAAGGAACTGAAATGAAACTCCCACTCCCACTGTCCAAATTCAATGGGTGCCCCATATGGAGAACACTGTCTTGTGTCTGTTACTTGGCCATTAGAAGAGGAGAGTTGAGAAGCCTTCAGGGAAAAAGCTAAAAGGGGCAACATGAATTTGGCACCACAAACATGGTTGAACAAGCAGAGAATCCAAGCCAGAATTTGAAGAGTTTTGAGTGTCATGTTCAGTTCCTCTCATACTCATTAAAAGACAAAAGTGTTTTTTCTGTCTCTCACTCCACAACATGTGCATATTTGCATAAAATCCTCTTCAATAATTGATGGAAATGAAATGCCCCCCTCCTCAACAACAACTATGACAAGCCAGACCAATCCCCACAAAGAAAAACTGCTTCCAGAAATAGCGCTCTCAGTGCTACCACTCAAAAGGCTTCATGCAGCTATTCCATCTCCCCTCCTCCCCACCACCACCACCATCAACAGAATTTCAGTGCAGAATTTGTAGGAAAACACTGGGAAGTTGCAGAATGTCAACAATGTCTGGACTTCCCATAAACTTCCAAGTGAGGCAGGATGACTGCATAATAAAAGCCTAGTCTGGAATCACTCTGTTTCTTTAAAAAAAAAAAAAAAGGAAGGGAAAGGAAATGACATGAAGAAACTATGGGGAACATTGCGATGCAATGGCTTGGCAACCAGCTTGCTTGAACTTTCTGTATTCACTGGGCAAATGGCTTGAAGGCTGATGACTCTGATGTTACAGGGTGGTGAATCTGCTCCAGGTTTTACTTTTTACTTTGAATTTTACAGAAGCTATCCAAGTTGCTGAGTCATATCCCTGAAATTGGTTTAGTAGCTTGGATGGCATCTTTAATATCTGGACTAAAACACAGACTGAATTCATCATGCCCATGGTGTCAGCCTTCATTGAGGAATGTATGGTGTCAATTACTGAAAAAAAATAGCAAATGTGGACTCGACCTAAAGCTGACATTCAACCTAAAGCCATCTTTCAACAGGATACACACAGTCTGGAAAGGCAGGAAATCTCTGATTCTGCCAAGGAGGACCCTAACCCACTAGAGTCTACCAGGGTCAAACCATAATCAGAACACGTTTTGCTCTCACTTGATTCCTGGCCTACTGGTTTCATCTTAGGCTCTGCCTGTCCTGATTCCACTCCTGCTTCTACCCATCAGAAAGAAAAATCTAACAATTCTGCCCTGAATATATTCATCGTGTTGACAAGAATCCATTTCAAAAATGGAACAAGAAAAATATGGTTTTTAGAAGCATTTAAGATAAACGATTTACGCCAAGGGTAACAAGAGGCTAACATTTCCACACACAAAAACGGCACCTTCATTTAGCCCATGGAAAGGTTAGTCTAGGCCAGCACTTAACAGAACATTCAACTTCTAAATTTTCACTTCAATTAATCTCATGAAATTCAGTGTCTGATCCCAGTGACAGTTGCCTCTGGGTTCTTCAGAGCGACTGCCAAGGAAAAAATTATCTGACACATATCAAACAAGCAAGAAATGACACTGGACAACATTAATCAAAACTTTCTCATTTCCCGAAGAATTAAGCATTAAATAATTAATTCCAGCACTACAGGCAGCTGTAAAAGAGGCTTTGCGCCTCCCCGCTGGTAAGAATTTGTCCTTGTCTAAAAGACTAGATTGATATATTTATTATTTATCAGATTAATCATGGCCAGGAACATTATAGATTGGCAGTCAGGCCCTGCCAGTTATATTGTAGGGGGCCTGTTATTGGAGATTGGAAATAACTTGGTGTATCAGCAACATTCAAAGGGGACGGAGAGGAAGTGTTTGCCCTCTAGCATTTTTTTTAACAGATGTGATGATGCTCGAGTGTTCAAAGGGAGAGGTTGACACAGAGAGAAAGAGACACCAAAGAAGGGTCATTGATCCAGCACCTTAGCCGAGGCTGCTTAACACCTGGGGCCATTTTTATTTCTACTTGCAAAGAAATGAAATGAGGCCCTTTTTTATTGGTGTGGAAGTGGCAGGGTGATTCTGGGATACCCACTGCCTAGCTTACTGAAAAAACATTCATTTATCTAATAGAAATATCTAGATTACTAGAATCCACCTGTTCAAACAAAAACATATTTCAATTCCCTCTGCCCGCTCCTTTTTTGCCCTGTCGTTGTTTTCATTTGCCCACTATAGCCATGAGAAGGATCTTTTCTTAAACTTTTCCCTTCGAGGGCGGCCTGTGGAACTGAACAGCCGACTGCACACACAGGTCAAGCAAAAAGAGAGCAAAACAAAAACAAACAAACAAAAAAGAACTATTTTCCATCTCACTGAGACTGCACCTGAACAATAAATGGCAACATTGATCTGTGTAACAGCATTTGTATCTTGACTGTTGCTGACTCTAGGATTTAGGACTGGGGAGCAGGATTCAAGCAAAGCAAGTTGCCCTCTCTGGGCACCCTTAACTTCAAAGAGGCAAGAGATGGCACTAAGAACTCTTTCATCTTTTCTTTTCCCTTCCAGGTGGTACTGCTTGAGTGGCACACTCTTGATTGGTCTTAGGCAGAGCTTGGAAAAGCCAATTTTTGGACTATACCTCCCAGAATCCCTCAACCAGCTTGGCCAGTGGCTACAAAGACTGGAAGACCCTGGGATCTTTAGTCCAAACAATAAACATTTCAAAGCTCTGTTCTTGGGGAGACAGCAAATGCCCAAACTGCTCATCCTTTGGAGATGCCCTTGCTCCTGTACTTCTTCTGAGAAGCTCAAGTGGGCATGGATGAGGCAGTTGCCATTTTATTTATCACAGCAGCCTTCTAGAGCAGTGGTTGCTCTGAGGACCTTGGGTCCTCAGATGTTCTTGGAATACAACTCTCAGAAGCCCCAGCCAGCACAACTAGTTATAAGGCTTCTGCGAGTTTTAGTCCAAGAACCTTGATGACCCAACGTTGCCAACCACTGTTCTTGAGTGAGGTGGGTTGAGAAATAATAACTCATCAAAGGCCACGCATGAACTTTTTAGCTGTTTGAGGTCTCCAATTCTCTGGTCCACAAGTAACACTCTCTTCCAGACTTCCATAACTTGTGATCAAGCAAAATTCTGCATAGAATCAACTTATGTCAGACTAGCTGGAGCTCATTTTACCTCTTATTTTCACTGCTTGCCTGGGGATGTGGCAAGGGCAGGGAGGGATCAACAAATCTCTAATCTAAGCTAAATGTTCATTCATCAGTCTATTTTGTACAATTTCTGCAACAATATGAGATTTTTAAAAACTATATGAAAATCCATATATAATTATTTAATGTGTGTTTGAACTTCTGACTCTGTGTGTGTGTGTGTGTGTGTGTGTGTGTGGTAACATTGGCTGAAATCTTGTTACACGGTTAAACAGCAGAACTTTTAGAGGTGCATTAAATTAAGAAATCTCTGTAGACCTCATCCGTTGCATGCCAAATAGCATGCCAAATTTTGCCTCAATATACAACAGATAATGTTTACAGAAATTCTTAACTTACAGTAATTAGCTTCCAAAATTACAGTGTTTGTGTAACTGCACAACAGGATTTCAGCTATTTTGAGCTGAGAACCAAATCACAATTTTCAATAAGTGTGAGATCCCAAGAATAATTATGCTCAGTTCCACATATTAATCCAGGAGGTGTGGGTCATGTCAATCCACACTGAAAGTTGCAAATATAAAGTTCCTCAATTACCCACAATAATACAGGTGCATTTCGGGGGCGGGGGGGGACCACATCTGGCAGTTCATGTACTTTTTTGTGTCTCAAGTGGTGTACACCTGCTCTATCTGCTGCACAAAATTGCTTCAGCCACACTCCACTGAAATCCAGACAGGATTTCAGATCTTATATCATCATCTTTTTCCATAAATAAATCTCTTCTGCTCTTTGTCTTCATACAGGTCTAACATTCCCTGGGCATTACCACTGTGAGAGGTTGTCCAGAGTTATGGGATTCAATGTCACCAGTACGTGGCTGACAGCCAACTCTTAACTCTCTTTTCCATCTAAAGCTGAGAACGCTATTTCAGTTCTAGATCAGTTTTTGGTGTCAGCAATGTACTGAATAAGGGCAAATAAACTTAATTTCCTAGTCAGTTGAAAGGCAGGTCAAGGGAAAGGGTTCGAACCTGTGCTGGATGGGGTTACACTCCTGAAAGCACAAGTGTGCAGCTTGGGTGTGCATTCCTCATTCCTCAGTCTGGATGCCCAGGTTTTGGTGGTCAGGAGTATATTTGCACAGTTAAAACTGGAATACCAGCAGCACCCATTCATGGAAATGTTTGATCTCACCGCAGTGATACATGCCTTAGTTGCATCCCAGCTGGATTACTGTAACATGTTCTACATATGGCTGCCTTTGGAAAGTGTTTGGAAACTTCAGCAGGTCCAAAATGCTACAGCCAGATTCTGAACTGGGGCTGGTTTCAGGGATCACATAACCCTCGTTAAAGCAGCTCCACTGGCTGCCAGTCTGTTTCCAAGCACAATTCAAAGTGCTAGTTTTGACCTATCAAGCACTAAACAGTTTGGGTCCAAACTATGTCAAAGACTGCATCTCTCTTTATGAGACTGCCTGGGTTCTAAGGCCTTTCTCTTGGTCTCACCACCCTCACAAGAGTGTTAGGTAGGGACACAGGAGGGGGCCTTCTCTCTCACTGCTCCCAGACTCTGGAACTCCGTCCCACAAGAGGCCAGGCTGGCCCCATCTTTGCTTTGTTTTTTTAGTCCTTAAGTCGTGTCCGACTCTTCGTGACCCCATGGACCAGAGCACGCCAGGCCCTCCTGTCTTCCACTGCCTCCCGGAGTTGGGTCAATGTCACGTTGGTAGCTTCGATGACACTGTCCAACCATCTCGTCCTCTGTCGCCCCTTCTCCTCTTGCCTTCACACTTTCCCAACATCAGGGTCTTTGCTATCCTCCTGCAAACAGGCAAAGATCTGTCTCGCCAGGCAGACTTTCCTTTAGTAACTGGCTGTTTAAGGGCATGTGTGTGTTAAAATGGGAGCGTTTTTTATTTTATTTTAGTGTGGTTTTAGTACTGTTTTTATCTGTGAGTTTTTAATATGATATCTGCTTAATTCTTTTTTCAATACTGTAATAATTTATAGTTTTTAGGCTTTTAAACTGTTTGTCAATACTGTAAGCCACTTGAATCCTTCTTAGGTGAAAAGCAGGGTAAAATACTTTAAATAAATAAAATAAATAATAAAAAATATGTAACTTGAAACACTTTTATAAGACAGAACTCCTCTTGAATGACATATTTCTCATCCAGATTGTTTGTTCATATGTTTTAAAGCAAAACCACAACAACCAATGTCATCATCAGCATATCTCGTGTCTTCCTCTCCTAGCTTGTCTCTAACTCATCTCAGCCCTTTTGTAAACTCAAGCTTCTTTTAGGTGTGCCACGCTCTCAGAGAGGAACAACCTGCTCTACCTAGACACTTGAGACTGTATTGTTTCTTTGCGAAAAGCACAAGGTGTCAGGTAAAGATTTGAGTAGGTTTCTGTATGCCAGTTTCATTCCAAAGAGCTTTGAATCAACTGTCTCCAGCCCCCTCTTCTGATCTTATCAGAAACTGATTATACTTAATGCTTTGAGGTAAAATTTCTCCTCCTTGTCTCTTCAATGTAATATTCTCTGGCCCAAGCTGGCAAAATTTGTGATACACAAAATCACTACAAACCAGAAATATTTTTTCTAGGCATGCCATTAGAGGCATGGAAAATGGTGGCAGGGGAGACGGAAGTATCAGTCTATACCTGATAGGATGTCTTTAGACTAGTGTTTCAAAATATAAATAATCATGTGTCATCAAGTCAGTTCTGATTTATGGAGACCCTTTCCAGGGTTTTCTAGGTAAAAAGTACTCAGAAGTGGTTTACCATTCCCTTCTTCAAAGGGCATCCTGGAACCACGCAGCTTGCCCATGGCTATACAAGCTGCTCTTTGCCCACCCAGCCCGGAATAACAAGACGAGACACAATCAAGTGGGTAAAACTAGGGCCACAACTTTATTAAATTATTAACGCTTTTAATTTCTCATTCTTTAAGGGGGCTTGCCATAGTGCAAAACAGGTCTGAGACCATTGTCAATCTTATTTGACCAGTCCAGACCTTTTCCCAGCGGACTCCTAAGCCGAAAATGAGGGCGCTATTCTCCATCCCAGCACCCTCTCAGCCATACGCACTGATGACCGGCCAAAAGCCTAGCCTTGGGACCCCAATCGAACCGCATCCCCTGGGGTCCCCTGTTTTTGCCTCCCCTCAGCAGAACCTCAATTACTAAAGTTCTGAGGGGAGGGGGTTCAAGCCCCCACTGGGTGTATCCCCTGTAAATCCCCTGCTCCTATCCTGCTTTGCACTACCTGCCACGGCTTGGGCCTACATGGTATGTCCCAAGCCCCCCACCAGGCCGAAAATTTCAACCCGAAGGCCCCCCTGTAAGTCACGAAGAAACAAATCCAGCCCTAGATCAGATAAGTGCACTCCGGGCAACTAACTCTAATATCAGGGTGCCCAATAACTGAACCCTCCAGAGCCCTAACAGCCCTACTAACTTCCCTGTTAACTCCCTTTCGAGCCTTGTCAATGCACCCAGGGTCACATCTGGCCCTCCATACCATCCTCGGTATGCTCGCTGACCACACTACGCGTGTTCTAGGAAAGCGCAATGCCAACGCATGCAGGTCTGCAATGACCTGCAATATCAACGCCTTGCCCCCATGCTGGGGTAAATCATTGCCACCGAGGTGGATTAGCATGATGTCAGGGGGCCGGTTCAGAATACCCTGGGACTCTGATTCTACTAACTCGCCCCAGAGCATGCCTTCCACTCCAACATGGCCCACACGCCAAGGCCCAGATTGTGACCCCAACTGGATCGTTCCGCATATTTCGCTGCCCAGAACATGTAGCTGTGGCCGCATAAATGCACTCGAACTCGGGACAACAAGTTCCTTGAACCTGAAACAACAAGAACACAACAACCAAATGCCAGCACCTACAACTGTGGCAATGGTAGAACGTAACCTCGATATCTGATGGATGACCATCGCCCAACCTTCTTGACATCCTCCACACAGTATCCCATAGCAGCTGCTGTAGATGCTGCGCCTATACAAAATGAATGGGTGCCAAATCGCCAACCTAGAATCCCAGCCTTTCATAAGGCCTGAGACGTAACCTTCCAAAATTGATAATTCGTAATTGGGGACGAGTCCTTATGCCTCAAAAAACCTCCTTCCTCATCACCTCTTAACCCAACATATTCTAAAACAGCTTTAACAGGGCAAATTCCTTCTATACAACATTGTCCAAACACAATCACTTGGCCTTTTCCCATCTGATCAGTCTTGGATCTCCTAAGATTGATCACTACTTGCCTATCCGAAATGACTAGATCCTTCCTCTGCAAAGAGGATAGAGATGTATTGCTCTTACCTGCTGCCACCAGCTCGCTTATCCTAAGAGCCCCAAAAAAGGCAATAAGTGTTGCTGCCTTGAAAAAGACTCACCTCAAATTGATCCGAGCACACCTCTTCCCAAACAGTCCCTAGCCGGGCTAAAATTTCTGGCAAAATAGGCGTGCGAGTGTCTCTGAAACCCGCTCTTTCTCGGCTCCAAACTTCCAGCATTTTCCTAATGCGAAATGCTCTGGTGGTGTCCTGGTAACCTTGAGCTTTGGCATAGAAAGCTAATCCTGACATGCGCCCTTATATTGATCTGGGTGCCAAACCTCTCCACTGCAACTGCACACAACATTGCACCAGATGATCAACTGGGGCAGGCCAAACTTGCCCCAGCTCTTCAGCCTGATGAAACAAACAAACAAACAAAATCCTTGCATGCCGCCTCATAATGACGCCGAATGCCGGGGGCCACTGCCAAGCTCATAGCTCTATCCACTTCTGTTGTTGTTGTTATTTAGTCATTTAGTCATGTCCGACTCTTTGTGACCCCATGGACCAGAGCACGCCAGGCCCTCCTGTCTTCCACTGCCTCCCGGAGCTGGGTCAAATTCATGATGGTCGCTTCGGTGACACTCTCCAACCATCTCATCCTCTGTCGTCCCCTTCTCCTCTTGCCCTCACACTTTCCCAACATCAGGGTCTTTTCCAGGGAGTCTTCTCTTCTCATGAGATGGCCAAAGTATTGGAGCCTCAGCTTCAGGATCTGTCCTTCCAGTGAGCACTCAGGGTTGATTTCCTTCAGAATGGATAGGTTTGTTCTCTTTGCAGTCCAGGGGACTCTCAAGAGTCTCCTCCAGCACCACAATTCAAAAGCATCAATTCTTCGGCGGTCAGCTTTCTTTATGGTCCAGCTCTCACTTCCATACATCGCTACTGGAAAAACCATAGTTTGACTATGCGGACCTTTGTCGGCAAGGTGAGGTCTCTGCTTTTTAAGATGCTGTCTAGGTTTCTCGTCGCTTTCCTCCCAAGAAGCAGGCGTCTTTTAATTTCGTGGCTGCTGTCACCGTCTGCAGTGATCATGGAGCCCAGGAAAGTAAAATCTGTCACTGCCTCCATATCTTCCCCTTCTATTTGCCAGGAGGTGAAGGGGCCAGTGGCCATGATCTTAGTTTTTTTGATGTTGAGCTTCAGACCATTTTTGGTGCTCTCCTCTTTCACCCTCATTAAGAGGTTCTTTAATTCCTCCTCACTTTCTGCCATCAGAGTGGTATCATCTGCATATCTGAGGTTGTTGATATTTCTTCCGGCAATCTTAATTCCGGCTTGGGATTCATCCAGTCCTGCCTTTCGCATGATGTATTCTGCATATAAGTTAAATAAGCAGGGAGACAACATACAGCCTTGTCGTACTCCTTTCCCAATTTTGAACCAATCAGTTGTTCCATATCCAGTTCTAACTGTTGCTTCCTGTCCCACATAGAGATTTCTCAGGAGATAGATAAGGTGGTCAGGCACTCCCATTTCTTTAAGAACTTCCATAGTTTTTTGTGGTCCACACAGTCAAAGGCTTTTGCGTAGTCAATGAAGCAGAAGTAGATGTTTTTCTGGAACTCTCTGGCTTTCTCCATAATCCAGCGCATGTTAGCAATTTGGTCTCGAGTTTCTCTGCCCCTTCGAAATCCAGCTTGTACTTCTGGGAGTTCTCGGTCCACATACTGCTGAAGCCTACCTTGTACGATTTTGAGCGTAACCTTGCTATTGTATGAAATGAGTGCAATTGTATGGTAGTTGGAGCATTCTTTGGCACTGCCCTTCTTTGGGATTGGGATGTAGACTGATCTTTTCCAATCCTCTGGCCACTGCTGAGTTTTCCAAACTTGCTGGCATATTAAGTGTAGCACATTAACAGTGTCATCTTTTAAGATTTTAAATAGTTCGACTGGAATGCCATCGCCTTCACTGACCTTGTTGTTAGCCATGCTTTCTAAGGCCCACTTGACTTCACTCTCCAGGATGTCTGGCTCAAGGTCAGCAACCACACTATCTCGGTTGTCCGGGGCATCCAAAGCTTTCTGATATAATTCCTCTGTGTATTCTTGCCACCTCTTCTTGATGTCTTCTGCTTCTGTGAGGTCCCTACCATTTTTGTCCTTTATCATGTCCATCTTTGCACAAAATGTTCCTTTAATATCTCCAATTTTCTTGAACAGATCTCTGGTTTTTCCCTTTCTATTATTTTCCTCTATTTCTTTGCACTGTTCATTTAAGAAGGCCCTCTTGTCTCTCCTTGCTATTCTTTGGAAGTCTGCATTCCATTTTCTGTAACTTTCCCTATCTCCCCTGCATTTTGTTTCCCTTCTCTTCTCTGCTATTTGTAAGGCCTTGTTGGACAGCCACTTTGCTTTCTTGCATTTCCTTTTCTTTGGGATGGTTTTTGTTGCTGCCTCCTGTACAATGTTACGAGCCTCCATCCATAGTTCTTCAGGCACTCTGTCCACCAAATCTAGTTCCTTAAACCTGTTTTTCACTTCCACTGTGTCTTCATAAGGGATTTGGTTTAGATTATACCTGACTAGCCCAGTGGTTTTTCCTACTTTCTTCAGTTTAAGCTTGAGTTTTGCTGTAAGAAGCTGATGATCAGAGCCACAATCAGCTCCAGGTCTTGTTTTTGCTGACTGTATAGAGCTTCTCCATCTTTGGCTGCAGAGAACATAATCAATCTGATTTCGGTACTGCCCATCTGGTGATGTCCATGTGTAGAGTCGCCTCTTGTGTTGTTGGAAAAGAGTGTTTGTGATGACCAGCTTGTTCTCTTGACAAAACTCTATTAGCCTTTGCCCTGCTTCGTTTTGAACTCCAAGGCCAAACTTACCTGTTGTTCCTTTTATCTCTTGACTCCCTACTTTAGCATTCCAGTCCCCTATAATGACAAGAACATCTTTCTTTGGTGTCAGTTCTAGAAGGTGTTGTAAGTCTTCATAGAATTGGTCAGTGTCAGCCTCTTCAGCATCGGTGGTTGGTGCATAAACTTGGATTACTGTGATGTTGAAAGGTTTGCCTTGGATTTGTATTGAAATCATTCTATCATTTTTGAGATTGTATCCTAGTACAGCTTTTCCCACTCTTTTGTTGACTATGAGGGCTACTCCATTTCTTCCAAGGGATTCTTGCTCACAATAGTAGATACGATAATCGTCTGAATTGAATTCGCCCATTCCCATCCATTTTAGTTCACTGACGCCCAGGATGTCATTTATTCTTGCCATCTCCTGTTTGACCACATCCAGCTTACCAAGGTTCATAGATCTTACATTCCAGGTTCCTTTGCAGTATTTTTCTTTGCAGCATCGGACTTTCTTTTCACTTCCAGGCGCGTCCGCAGCTGAGCGTCCTTTCGGCTTTGGCCCAACCACTTCATTAGCTCTGGAGCTACTTGTACTTGTCCTCTGCTCTTCCTCAGTAGCATGTTGGACGCCTTCCGACCTGAGGGGCTTATCTTCCAGCGTCATATCTTTTAGCCTTTTGTTTCTGTCCATGGAGTTTTCTTGGCAAAGATACTGGAGTGGCTTGCCAGTTCCTGCTCCAGGTGGATCGTGTTTAGTCAGAACTCTCCACTATGACCTATCTGTCTTGGGTGTCCCTGCATGGCATAGCCCATAGCTTCTCTGAATTACTCAAGCCCCTTCGTCACGACAAGGCAGCAATCCATGAAGGGCCTATTCGCTTCTACAATGTTGTAAAATGCCTATGTTGTCAGCTTCATTCTAAGGCAATTCTGCAACAAAACATGATTTGGGGGTACTAAAATGTCCCATCTATCCAGACAGGGATTAGATTTTAGTCCTTCTGCATAAATGAGCAGCAGTTGCATATGGACCAGCACATGTAAACAGGGTGAAAATATTTGCTTTCTCTTGCCCTCTTTCTATTTATTTATTTATTTATTTATTTATTTATTTATTTATTTATTTATTTATTTATTTATTTATTTATTTATAATATATATCAATCCCATGTGAGGAACAGGGGATGCATAAGTAATCATCCTTGTTCAGGTTGATTTTATATCTGTTGCCATTTTTAACTGTTGGAATATAATCATTCATTTTGCCATCGCCACAGATTATCTTAAATCCAAAGATTCTTGCCAGTCACCTTTTCGACTTACAGTCCCCAATAGCCGTATAAGGGAATCTCCTCTGAGTAGCAATTCTGCTAGAATACTTAGGCCTGACTTGCATGCTTGCCCGTTGCTTATTCTTTTAATAAGCAAAGGAACTAGTGCTTATGCATAGCCTTTAGAGCAGTGGTTCCCAACCTTGGGCCTCCAGATGTTCTTAGACTTCAACTCCCAGAAATCCTGGCCAGCAGAGGTGGTGATGAAAGCTTCTGGGAGTTGTAGTCCAAGAACATCTGGAGGCCCAAGGTTGGGGACCACTGCCTTAGAGAACATGAGATGAGATGCAAGTGCTCTGAGCACAGGCCCATGCAACTATTGAGACCAATTGGCAGAATTCTTCCCCTACTCCAAAGAAAACCCAAACAAGAAAGACCACGCAAATTGAGCCTACAGATGTCTAAACCATACTTGGAGTCTCAATCTCTTACACTACCTTTTTGCTAGGAAAAGAAGACATTCCTTCTTTCACTGCACAAAGAAATTGTTTCTCCAGATGATGTGTGATCTAGTCCATATATCTTGGAATCAGTTTAGCCTTAAGTCAGCCCCATTGAATATTTCTGTTTACGTCAAGGCCCTATGAGTACTGACTCATAGGTAAAGATATATTTCAGCATATACTTATTCAAAAATGAATACGTAACATGTCCATCAAGTGAAAGCCAATGAAAGCTGTGTCATGCCGCGGCTACATTCAGCAGCTGTAAGTCATGAGAACCAGCTGTCATATGGATTGTTCCCATTGTGAGGAAAGGTCCTAAACAAGTGTCGTTATTAAGACTAGGTTACTACTCCATGCAACAGAACAACCCTCAGAATGAGCAATTAATAGATTATGGCCACCATAAAATTTCATCAGCACATGAAAATATTTCTCCTAGCAGCCTACAATTTAGAAATCATAATGTAAAGTTTATTCACATTTTTACCTAACTGCATAAGGTTGCACATTTATCTTTTACACCCTGATAACAATCTCTCTCCCTCCTCCCCTCCTTCCTTCCTTCCTTCTTTCCTTCCTTCCCTTTTCCATGAAAGCTGGAACTAGGATTTTTGTTCCCCTGAGAGACGGGACCACCATCTACAGCACATAGTCTCTGTTCAATATTTTCTCTGTTGTGGATAAAGAAAAGCCCAGCTTTTGTTTTGTTTTGTTTTTTATTATCCCAGGAGGCCATTTAGTCCAGTTTCACAATAAGCACTTTTGCCAACATTCAGCTTACCTGTCACAACAAATTCAATTATTTTCCTGTAAGCAGAGGCTTAACTCAAGTAAAGAAGTGCCATTACAATTTTTAAGCAGGAAAGAAATCATGACAAAGATAATAATCCTGACATTTACTCAAAGTCTGTAATTATATTTTTAATGCAAAAAAGCCTGCTCTTTATATATTCCTGCTGCATCAGCAATGATGCAAAAGCTGAATGTTAAAAGGAAATCCAGAACATTCATTCTTTCCATCTATTGTACATTAAAACAAAAACACAAAAAGAGGGTATTTGACTATGGGTCATTCAAGTAATGTCTTTCCTTTGATCTTCCTGTCTTGTCTATAATAGGTATAGAACGCTTTACTTCCAACTGTATCATGAAAGGTTCCATTCTCTGCTCTGTTTCTTTCTTACCCTCTGCTGGATGGTAACCACTTTCCCTTAGGGATGAAAAGGATTTTAATTGAGGCAATCGGAGGAAATTTGTAATCTTTTTATTTGAAGCCTTTCTTCCCCGTTATGTATCTTTATAAGTTGCAAATATATCTCGCTTGTAATTTAAAATGTAATTGTACTTTGTATGGAAGATACAGGGATGAAAAGCAGAGGGCACCCTATCACATGCAAACTCTTTGCTACCACAATAAAAAAAAAGATAGAAAAGAGAAGGGGGGAGAAAAGAATGAAAGGAACAAAAACAGCTTGTGTCAGTCTAAAAAAAATCCATTTGTGATCACAAATGAAACATTTCCAATCTTATAATGGGTAGATTGCTTGGTTTTATTGCCAGTCATGCAAAACAAGACCTCATCAAAAGGAAAGCTACGCAGAGGTCCCATCTTTCCATTAAAATAATTCAAAAAACCTTTTTTCCCACTGAAAGAACCCATTTTGCAAGATGATTTAGCTGAAATTCTGCTGGGAGTAACCCTTTGACATAAAGTCATATTGTGTTGGAGTTTAGTCCTAAATTCATACATCAATTATTTACTGTCAACGCAGATTGTATAAGTGTAGAAAATTACTAGGAATGATATTTTCTCTCAGGCAGAAAGAATGTGATACAGCGGAAACATCCCACCTAATGTGCTGTCCTACTGTCCACAGGCCAGAATTATTTATGCATTAGAAAAGAGTGTGCCAAAGCTAAAGAGAAGGTGGGGAGGGGGGGAGAGATAGGCAGGAGAGAGACAGACACATTATTTTAAACCTTTCATAACATCCATAAATATTTCATAACAAATAAATAAAGAATGTCGGGCTTGTTTGGAAGACAGCTGTAGCAGCACGGTTCAGTGCTCTGCAAAGCTCCAGAGACCCCACACTTACCCCTGCACTTAAGCCCCCCATCTCTTTTTAATCATCCACTCAGGGCATTGTGGGTAAGGGGAGCCCACCAGGTGAGCCGAAAAGCTCGAGGTTATGTATGTGAAAACTATTTTCTTCATCTCTTTTTCCCCATTTCATTCGTTCTTTAAAGTGAACAATAAAATCACTTTTTTCCCCCACTTCAGCCAACCTCCCAGGTTTTTTCTATCTCTCTCTCTTTCTCTCTGTCTATCTCTTTAACCCAGCAGGAACGTAGTAACCTTTCTCTGTTAACCTTTTCAAAATTAGTTCCATCTGAGCTTTCTATAAATGTTTTTAATGAACATTTTTTTAAAAATTAAATGTATTTTGTTTTTTCCTTTTTAAAATTATTTTCTTGTATTCATTCAGCAGTTTTCAAAAGCCCTTTGTTTCTCCGAGAGCTTTTTGGGCTCACTCAGTAAAACTATGGACAGAAGTAGAGAGAAGAGAACATGCTTATTTTTTTTCTGTGCATTTTAATTTTCTTTCAGATGGCTGAAAGCAGCGTACATGGCTGTCTTCCCCCCCCCTCCTCATTTTAATCCCATAACAATGCTGTAAAAAGGGTTACCTTGAATATAGTGATGATTACTAATTCGTTCGTTCATTCGTTCGTTCGTTCATCTATTTTTTAAATTTATACCCTGCCCATCTAGTGTGGGACACTGCTCTGATTAGCCAAAATCATCCACTGAGTTTCATGGCTGAGTGGTGAAGAAACCTGGAATTCTCAATTTCCAGTCCAACACAACAACCAATATTTCACACCAGCTTTCCCATTTCCAATTTTCTTCTGCTGTGATAAAGAGAATATTGTCCATATAAAAGCCAGCTGTGTCATTAGGCATAGTGAGGTGGCCACCTCAAGTAGCTGATTTTGAGTCTCATGAAAGGTCAACAAATTGCCAATTATTTGTTTATTATTGCTTTATTTTGTTGGTTCACTACAGGGAGGGAATGCTTGTAGGAATTTTGGCTTCAGGTGTCAAATAATGTGGAAGACTCTGAAGATCGTGCACCTTGACTTGATACAAATTAGATTCAGGTTAGGGTTTCTCAGCAGTGCAATCTATGCAAAAGACCTCCTTGAAGTAAAATATTGGGTTATTTGTTCCAACCCCTGCACTAGTTTAATTGAAGATTTCTCTGCATTCAAAAAGGTACAGGCTTCCTCAGAGAAATCCATAGAAATTCATGGGGAAAGTTGAACTGGTAAAACCATCCCTATAAGTCAGTTTTGACTTGACAGCACTTAATGACAACATACCCTGTTTCCCGGAAAATAAGACCTAACCTGAAAATAAGCCCTAGTATGATTTTCCAGGATGCTCGTAATATAAGCCCTAACCCCAAAATAAGCCCCAGTTAAGTTAAACCCCACTCTCCACCATTGTGCAGCAACCAGAAGAAGATGACATAACTGTAAAATAAAACATCCCCTGAAAATAAGCCCTAATGCGTTTTTTGGAGCAAAAATTAATATAAGACCCTGTCTTATTTTCGGGGAAACACGGTAGGTCTGTTGTGATGTGACAGCACAGAAGATAACAATATATGAACTGCAAAATATAGACTATGAAACACTGGGATGACTGGTGAAGGAAGATGTAAAGAAAGAATAATGACAATGACGTATTTGTCAGCATACCTCACATAGTGCTATGAACATCATCAAGGGTTAGGTAGGCAATTTATACACACACTCTAGTGCCATTACCTACTCTGGACTCCTAACAGTGAGTTTACCTGGTAATGCTAAATTCAAATAGTTATTTTAATTTCCCACAATTCCTCCAATGCAGCGTCATTCCAGAGTATTGTGGGAATTTGAAATGTCAACCTCCAATGAACTTGCCCACCCTCAGTGCTAATCATTTGAGGCCTCTCTTTATGTTCCAACCTATTTGTTGGTACAATTTGCAGAAACACAAGGCAGGGCCTTCTCAGTTGTGGCACCCAAAGGAATATCTTCTCTAAAAATATTTGGTTGCTCCCCGCATACAGTTTTTAGAAGTGCTAAACAAAGCTTCATTTTTCAGGTATTTCATCTATGCTGAATTTCCCTGGCTATACTGAATACATGTTTGAATGTTTGAGGAGGTCTTTAGAGACTCTTTCTGTATTATCTTACTTTTTATTGTATTGTTTATATATTTCTTTCATGCAGCTGTAACCCACACAGGATTGTTTTTAGAGTCAAAAGCTGGATATACATTGCAGTTCCAAGATTATTATTTTTTAGATAAAATTGTCCCATGACACCTCAAAATAGACAAAACACCACACAGAACCACTCATTCCTGCATTCATAATACATTGATATGCATCAGTTTTTATAACATCCCAAACAGCATTCAGCTGCTAAAGTTTACATGTCACTCTATTAGTCACAAGACCTTACTAAGATAATAGAAAATCAAAGTAAGTGATGTTTCTTTCATGGCCATAAAAATGAGAGGATACAGTGCAATAATCATTGCAAATCTGAATTGGGACTCCTCATTTAATGGGATTGCTGTTTCCCGTGTTCACACATACGTATATTTGCCTTGCTGGATGTCTGTGACACCAAGCTGTGTATGTGCTTAGGTCTAGAAGTTTATTTCTTGATTCCACAGCTTGGGGAAGTTACTTCGTTGGATTCATGTGCTATCAAGTCAATTCTGAATATTCTGAACATTTGTAGAGACAATTCCATTAACATAAACGTATTGGGATTAGGTGATACGATAAGAAGCTGTACCTGATGCTGCATCTGCCTAATAGAACAGCTCTCACCCCTTATCTGCTTTGAAGTCCCCTCACAGTGTAAAACAATGAAATGTTTTAAAGGGGTATTTAATATAATTGTGTGTTGTCAATTCTGACTTACGGCAACCTTTTTCAAGGATTTCCAGGTAGAAAATATTCAGAAGTGGTTCACCATTCCTTTCTTCTAGGGGTGTCCTAGGACTGTGCAGCTTGCTCAAGGCTACACAAAGCTCAAGGCTGGATCTACACACAGAATCAAACTCCCAACTTCTGCCTCTTCAGCCAGATACCTAAACCACCCTAATTCCCTTAGACAGTAAGGCCACTGATGAAACCTAAGTAGACTGAGGACGACACATGAATGGTCCTGGAGCAGTCCATGGTCTCCCATTGATATTAAGATCCCTGCAAGAAAGAGATTGAAAGGGGGTCCAGCGGACACTGTAGGATCAATTTAGTGAAGCAATATAGAATGCTTCTCCATTATTCTGATAAAAACAGAAGACCCCTTTCAATCATTTACAGGTAGAGGATTATACAAAACATTGAATGTACTCCAAATCTTATTGTCTCATTAAGTCGTCATGGCTATTTTGGCAAAGACCCATAACATTCTTCCAATACTGTAAGGATGGTTCACCTTGGTACTCTAGCAAAAAAAATCCAAATCGTTGCCATTCAAGAATCTCCTACCCATTTGTTTCAGGGCTAAGTTCAAAATGGTAGTTTGAGACATTAAGTCCATGAATGGTCTGGCCTGGGACTGGGGAAGAGGATACCCTTAGGACTCCCTCTTTCCATGTGAAGCTGCTTGGCATTTCTGGTGAACAAATCTTCCATATTGATTGTTCCCATATTTCTTGCCATATAGCCAGTGGATACACACAGTAGTAGCAGTAGTGTTTAATGGACAGAATCCTACAGGCTTTGTATAGTGCAAGCCTTAAATGCCATAACTGATGTGAGTGATCATTCTGGCTGGCTATCAGTTGTTCAGACATACTCTGCTCATGCATTCAGTTATTTACTCAGTTGTAGGCAAATAGCAGATGGCCACAAAATTTCAAAAACTGCTTACACACCTTCCCTTATGCACACAGTATTTCAGAAGATGATTCTGGCTAGTGTTCAATATTATACCCACTTTTTCCCCATCACGGAAGACAAGGTGGGATTTCATAGAGGCACCGACTGAACCTAAGCCTGCTTAGCTTCTCCAAGGTAGGTGCATCAGACCAAAGCCAGCCCTACTATTAGGTAAAGTGAGGTGGTTGCCCCCAGACAACACATGATTGGTAGCATGGAACAGCCTCCCATCTGTTCTTCCTGGACTCCACAGCTGTTCCTCTATACCACCCCACTGCTCCTCAGTCCTTTCAACTAGTCTCGTGCCTCAGCTGTACTAGGGGAAGCTTTCCCATCACCAGTGTTGAAGTAAGAATCATCCCCCAGTCTGAATTGCTTCCGTACATGGAATAAGGGTGACATCCTATTTTTCATCATAGGCACAAAAAGTCTCAGGCCAGTCATATCTCAGACTGTGCCTCACAATGGGCAGTGCCTGTACTGGAGATTGTCCCAGGTGCCTATGTCTACCTCACTGAGCATCAAAAACATGGTGTTAAAAGAAAAGCTTTCAGCTACTTGTCTTACTTTATTTATTTAGAGACTATTCGAGAGGAGGTTTTTAGGGTGGGTTCTTGTTTATGTATGTTTATTGTTTTAATTCTGGTTGTTCATTTATGTTACTTTGTTATAACCGCCCAGAGTAGTGGCTTGCCACTAGTTGGGCAGGGTACAAATCCAATAAATTAATAAATTGCAGAGAAGCCCTGAATAGAGATAGGTAGATAGACAGAAGGTTCCCAGACACAGATGTTTCACACATCTAATTAAGTAGACTCTAGGTCAGAGAAGATATGTAGCAAATAAACCTGTACACAAATGGCCTCTCAGAAGTCTCTACACTGTTTATGGGCAGATAGCGTAACAGAACTATTTCAGTCAATTTCTCCAACAGGGAGGATAATTTTTTCCAATGGTTTCACAACAGCCACCATTTTGAATCTTACACAATGGGCCAGAAATACATTGTTTCAGTGCATGCAAATATTACAAAATATTCAGAGAAAAATGGCCAGACTTCCTCTATTTGGGCTTTTGTCACTCTGCTACATATAGAAGGTGATGAGTCTGAATCACAAGTCCTCTGCTACCTGTGGGAAGTGTCCTTGTGAGTTTGGACCCTGATTTTTCCAGGAACCTGTCCCAGGTGGAGAATATCCAAGGCTAGAGGAACTCTCTCATCATTTACCATATCTAGGAGGATGAAGAAACTGGAGAAGATGGAGTTAGGTGGTGTGTATACACAAATCCATGATCCATGTATGGACATCAAATGGCCTTTTCCATCTTTGAACATGGCAATCCCTCTGAAATATATAGGATGAAATTATAGCACATAATGTATGGAATGGGTGTCTACTGACCATTAAATGCCAGGTAGAATTTACAGTTCCACAAACACCACCTGCACATTGAATTAGAGACTGACTGCATGGTTATTTACGTACAACAGTGAGAGGGATGAGTTGTGTCTGTTGCCCTGCAGTCATAAAAAACACTGCACGAACATCTGATGTTGCTATCATCCTCTTACCCAGACTTCATTTTTATATTTGTGGAAGGTCTTCTGCAATATTCTGCTGAACATACTAATATTGCTGTCTTCAAACCAGATGGATATTAAAGGGCTAATTAGTCTTTGTTCTACAAGCTATGGTTTTTATAAAGCCTTTGTCAGCTAATTATTTTCCTTCAACCTTTCTATTTTTCCTTAGTCGTAAACGTTTCTTGGAACGTCTCTGTGTGCACGTTTGCTTGTTCTTTTGTTGTCACTCTGCCTGAAACTGATGGCTATGACATCAATCTTTAAGCATGGCATCATCACCAGGTGTCCAAATAGGGATGGGATGGAGGCAAGGAAGGGAAAGGCCAACCACATAGTTAACAGATTTCTACTTGTAGAGGTCCCATAGTTTACAGTTTCCCCCCTTTCTTTTGGCAAGGAAGATTTTAGAAAGCTTGCAATAAGGAGTGCACAAGTGGAGACATGGCTTGCATTTGAGACAACATAAAAGTTTGAGAAGATGAGAAGAAACCTCATCCATGTCTCTTTTCTGGTCCAAAAGAGGCCATCTTGACCAGTGAGACAAAATTCTGTGACCTCTAAAAGAGTTCTCAGTTACAGCATGAGACCAGAAGATAAAGCATGTCTTCTTCATAGCATTTCTCACATTTACCTGAGCATACACACAGCAGGCAGAAAAATACAAGTCATCAAAAAGGCACTAACAACCACAGAGAAGACAACACTTCCTGTTTTTGCTGATTTGCAGAAATGCACAAATTTTAGTCTCATAAGTATATAAAATCTCTCCAAGGCTGACATAAATATTTTTTTTCTTTTGTTCTGATTTGTTTTCACTTCATCTCTTTCCTTTTGTCTTTTGCCAGGAGAGGACATACCAGGTCAAAATGTGTGTCTCTAGTTTTGGATAGAATTGCCTGCCATATTTTATTTCAATAGTACAATAGCCACCCAGAGTGGTCATCGGACCAATTGGGCGGGATATAAATACAATAAATAAATAAATAAATAAATAAATAAATAAATAAATACAAGATCCATGAAAGGGATGAACCCTCTGTTTGAAAAGTGATCTGAGACCTCTATTTGCACACCTACTCTGGTTGAGCAGTTGTCCAGTCTGAGTCCAATCCAAAGATAAAGAATCATAGGAAGGTAGAGAGGAGTGTTGAAGTTCTCCATCAGTAGTCAACATCTAGACAGCTGACTAGTCAGATATGTAGATCACCCATCACAGTTTTCTCCACTATGGTGAAATCTCCCTTATTTCAAATGACATTATAGTAATTTTTTAAAAAATCTAATCATATAAATCAGCATGCACAATTTTTTTTTAGCATCTTACCCTCTTTTGCCTACTTTCTGGTAACACATTTTCCCATAGGCAAGGCTAAGGGTAGAAATTGAAGCTGGAGGAATGAGGAACAGATAGAAGCCAGCCAGCCAACCACCACTGGAGTCAGGATCTCTTGGGGCAGACAGGGCTGACCTTAGAGATAGGCAAGCTGAACAATCACCAAAGCATGCCAAATAGAGGGGAGCATGTAACTGAGCTGAGGGGGTGTGCCAAGTTGAACTCAGAGTTCTGTTTTGTTTTTATGATACCATCTGCAAGGACACAGGGTAGCAAAAAGGAAGTATTTATAACATATTCTTTGAAGGATCTACATCAGTCACTCTCAACCATTTTTTTGGCCACAACCATAAACACAATTAAACCCTGAGTGCTCACTGGAAGAACAGATCCTGAAGCTGAGGCTCCAATACTTTGGCCACCTCATGAGAAGAGAAGACTCCCTGGAAAAGACCCTGATGTTGGGAAAATGTGAAGGCAAGAGGAGAAGGGGACGACAGAGGACGAGATGGTTGGACAGTGTCATCGAAGCTACCAACATGAATCTGACCCAACTCCGGGAGGCAGTGGAAGACAGGAGGGCCTGGCGTGCTGTGGTCCATGGGGTCACGAAGAGTCGGACATGACTTAACGACTAAACAACAACAAATAAACACAATATGAAAGAAATATAGGCTGAACCATGATTGTATAAGTCACATAATGAACTTTATAAAGTGGTGTGTGAAAAATTGTTTCCAGTCTATGGCCCCCTTGAAATGTGCCAGGGGCCTCCATGATCTACATATTGTTTGGCTACTAACTACTACTACTACTACTACTACTACTACTACTACTACTACTACTACTACTACTACTATTATTATTATTATTAATTTTGAAACATGTCTCTTTTTCAGTTCTGAATTTGGTGTGATTTGCACTAGATGAAAAGCAGTGGAGCCCAATTGGTACACACTGGTTTGTGGGCTCTTGTAGGGAGCGGAGCACAGCCTACAAAATCATACATGCTCCAGGCTCAATAAACCTTTTAAGTGGCCCTACAAAGTCAACCACGGGGGACACTCTTAGCTCAGAACACTCTTTATTCTATGGTCATCTCTGACATCAGTGGTGGGGCAAAAGCAAGACCCTGAGTGATGAGGGGCAGACCGTTACATAACTGATTTGGCAGAGGATAAGTCTTATCTTCATGAATTGTGAACAAAAGCCAGACAGCATTTGAAGAATAGCTTCTTTTCTGGGCTCCTGAACTGTCAATCTAACAGTAGAACTCAAGACACAATTTGGAATGCTACGTTTTGAAACGAATTGCTATCATTGCAATTTCATTTAAAAAAAAGCAACACAGTTTTCAAAAAGTAACCCACCTCTGTTACTTGTTACTCAGTTTCCCCTGTCCATGGCATTAGTTACTTTTTCATTCCTTTTTCTAGAGAATAAATCCACCTACAACTGTCTGAGAATAGGCTAATACATCTCAAGATTTTCCTGAAAGCATTGTTTGCCCCAAAAAATAATGAGGAAAAATAAGCATACATGATTTGTTTCATGAAAAAAAGTAAATGATCGTCAAATTATTTTGCAAAAGAAGCATTATTTTGTTCTTCTTACCCAAAAGTAGCATGTTATGCATGATATTATTAATTTCAATTCCATTTTACAGGTCAAATTTTTAAAAACTGCTTGTTTGGTAAAATTCATTCTCAGCAGGTGGGGTGGGGGTCATGCAAATATTTATTTTAAATGTCTTCAGTCTTTTTAAACTGTATGATTTGGAAAAAACTAGCTCTGCAACAGGCCATTGGAATATGGAGAAAAAAAACATAATAATGATAATCACAATGATGGGATTAACTTCTAGGTACCACTGATTTCATATAAACTCATGCTTAAAACTCTCATTGAAATCAGTGGAAATAGTTTGGGATGAATTGTGTTGGACAATATGACCAAAATGTAAAGATCTAGGCTACTGTCTTTCTTAGTGGACTCTGCCTACTGTTCTGAAGGCCTCCTGTCGGCACTCAACATGGAAGAGCTGATACAGTTGGTTCCCTATTTGGGATGCCTAATACTATTCACCCCTTAATATCATTCGCCCCAATGCCACATTTTTACTAGGCCAGCAGACACACATCAAAGCAAAAACAAGAGGCAAGGTGGCAGACTTTCCTTTCTCCATAGTGTGACAGGAATCAGACAAACCATGGGAAGCTGAATTGGCAAAGGTTTACCTCCTCAGCTGATGTTTTGCTGTGCTTTGCTTTGTACTCTGTTTGCCAGCCTAGGGGAAAAAAAACTATGGGTTGTTTTTGTTTTTGCTTTTGCTTTAAGAGAAACAAAGACCACTCTTTTAATCCTTCCAGAATCTGGAGTCACTCCCCAGGCTGTATCTGGCCTGATCTACAAATCAGACAACAGGAGTTACTGGAGATTCAAGAAAGATTTAAAATGACGTGTAGATCTGGCAGAAGGAAATGGGACTTCTGTCCATTACCACCAGGGGGAAGTGAAACCAACGTGGAGGATATATCAGGGATCTCCTACCAACTCTTCTCAGACTGAAGAAGCTACTTGGGTGAGTAGCGAAACGTTTCAACCTAACAAGAAAGAAGTCCAGTTGCCATGACTCAACTTCTAGATAACCACACCTGGATGACTGAGAATCTTCACAGACACCTGGTAAACTTGTTGGGGGTGGGTAGGAGCACTGGGGTGGCATAACACTGCTCCTAACCCCCCGCCAAGGGACCAGTGCATACACAATCTCTTTGAACTGGATACCAACTAGAGCTTGGAAATGCTTTGTAGTAGAGCTCCAAGATTCCTCCCACCCAATCCAAAAGATCCCTTTCCCAAGCTCTGGCACTAGTCTTGCTGCCCCCTCCCCCTAAAAAAACCCAGCAGGCTTCCCATACCCCGTGGCAATCTGAGAGAAGCATTGAAAGCATCACATGACAAAGCCGAGTCATGAGGAGGTAAGAGGGGAAAAAACAATTTTACATCCATCTAAGTGCACTGGCTGGAGATGCTCTTCAGATCTTGGCCAATGAACACAAGGTCAGATCATGTACTGATTGTAATGGGAGAGTTAAACATTTTTTTCCTCAAGCCATTGTTTCAGTGGTGAGACCTTTAGGGAAACGCAGTGAGAGATAAGAGATTGATGAAATGGCTGTAAGCCATCCTAAGCCCATGAGATACAAATGTAATAAATAAACAAATTGACAGGTTATTAAAATGCATAAACAAGCCAGTTTACACAAGCACTTGCTGAAAGGAGGCTGAAATATTTGTATGGAAGAGCTCAGGGCTGATTTCTTGATCTAACTCCATAAATCGAAATATTCCTTTCAAAAACAACGCAAAAATCATAGGAGCTGATAGCCATCTTTGACTTCCTGCACCAAAATCCAGCAAGGGGAAACATCATGCATACCTCTAGCAGGATAAACTAAACTGTGTATACTGTCTCCTCCAAGCAGAGTATCCCCAGATACATCTCTCATAATCCCTCACTCAGTTATCTGGGGGATGCTGAGAGTTGGCTAATGTGCCAATGTTATGGTTGCACCTCTCCTTCTCCAACCACAGTAAGCAGGACTACAAAAATGTAGTTCTGTTAGACAAAGGATAACAGTGCTGATCAGCTTAGGAAAAGAGGTGGTGTCATTTTTCCTTCAGGGAGGTAGTGCTCTCTCTCTCGCAAATATCTGATTGATGGAATATCTGATTTGTGGACAGAGCTTATATTAGCACAGCTGGTTCTGGACACATTTGGATTGGAGCCCTGGAACCAGAGGAAGCGTTCAATTTTTAATATTTTTTTCCTAAAAGGTATAGCAGCACATCAGCACATCCTAATAGGCTTTAAAAAAACACACGAATGGTTTGCTTCCTGCTTCTGTTCCTCCATGGAGCACCCGAGGAAACTTTTAATTTCCCAGTATCATGAAGTGGTTAAGCTGTCTTCTTAAGCCACTTAACAACAATGGGAAATTGAAAGTGGAAAGCAAATTTAAAGCAGCAAGCTCCACTTTAGTTCAATCTCAGTGATCACATGTGCTGGGAAAGAATCAAAATGAAGCAACCTTACCCACACCTAAAAAACAGTAGCCCTGAAAGGGACCAAGAATGGTGTGAGTAGGAATGCTTTGGGAGCAGACTGGTTCATGCTAGCACTTACGGTATGTCCTCCACAATGGATTAAACAGCAGGGCAAATGCTTATGTACTCATCCCTTTACTATGCTAAGCAACAGGATTTCAGCCAATGCTTACTAGTATATGCCCAGCTAAATACAAGTCTGCAGACTCAATATGAACACATTCTCATGGGAGCTGCAAAAAAATGTGCAATACCAATTGCTCCTCTTCAGTTTACCAGCCAGCCTGTCTTCTTTCAAGGTAATGTTCCTTCTGCCCTTCCCCACCCAGTGTTAGTTGGTTCCTGAACATGCTTAATCTTCATTCAGCTAGTTCAAGGTCTCTCCCCACTTGGGAGGGGACCCTCAAGATATATCTTTTTCTGTTAACATTGGGGTTTCACTGATCATGAGATACCTCCTTCCTGAGCACAGATAGGGCAATTTTGATCACACAGGGATCTACATTTAGATAATGAGATTACTATAATCATCCTATAGGCATATATAGAGAGGTATTAAGGCTGCCATGTTGTACTTTCACTTCACAATGCATGGGCAACAGGGAGGTGTACTTTCTGCCCCTTTCCTCTTTGTGTCCCACTGGTAAGCCATCTCCCCTGTCTTTTGAATAAAGCAAGACATCATTTTCTGTTCCAGGGCAGACAGGTGGAAGTGAGTGGGCCATGAAAGAACGAGCCGTGTAATTTACTCTTTTTCTTCATTAACACTGTGTAATTTCTGTAAACTGTGACTCAGGGACTGTGATTGTGAACAAAGTCACAATTTTAGTTACCAAGCTTTTGTTTGGTAGAGAGAAGCACTTGAAAGAGATAAAGGGAGACTGGGTGTCAAACTGTATGATATGTCCACTTTGCAATATTAGAACATTGTCCCTTCAAAGACAAATATTTTCAAAACTGCCATGCCTAAGCAATCAGATTTGTTAATGAAGTTTGTGTTTACCTCCCAAAGGCCAGTCACAAAAGCCAGCTAGTGTTCCACAAGTGGTGTGGATGAAATCTGTCAGAATAAACAAATGTGTTTTACATTTCAAGGGAACGGTACTTCTAATGATTTGTGAACTAAGGGCCCACCCAGACTGTCCATTTTAATGCAACCTGGATCAGGCTACAAACATTGGTTGAGGTCAGGTAGAGGAGTGATGTGCCATTTGGCACACTCCTCCCATCCAAATGACATATCAACCTCTGGCTCATTCTGCTGTCAATTAAACACTTCCCCTAATCATCTGTGGAAGGTCAGGGGAAGTGTTTTTTGTTGTTTTTTTTTACATATGTTAGATCATTGTTGATATGATGAATTACTTCAATTAAATTTTCTGAAAAAATATTTTGCCTGTGTATTGCTGATCAAGTATCTGCCCACAGCCACTGTTTCAAACAGCAACACACAGACAGGCAAAGAAAAATATTTTTTTCAATTTAATCAAGGTGATTCATTGCATCAGTGACAATCTAGCAGAAGCAATAAAAATATCATCCACAGATGATCAGGGGAAGTGTTGAATTTCTGATATCCATAGCAGCTCATAAACCACTTCAGGATACCAGAAATTGACACCAGAAGGAGCTGCAAGTGTTACAACTGACCACATTTGCTGGGAACTGACTAAACTGGAGTCCTCCAACTCACACCAAAATAGTAGAACCCCCTGATAGGGATTCAAAAGGTCAAATCAAATTGGTCCACTCCAGTGATGTTCACATGTGGACACCAAAAAAAAGAAAGAAAAAAGAGCAGACCATGACAACCCATCAGCGCACCAAACAGCAGAACAAATGCCTGTGTGGGCAGGCTCTGAGTTACACAGTTTGATTTTAAGAGAGTTTTTAACTTGAAATCCATTAAAACAGGAGGCTGTGTCTGTGATATATTTTAAGTAGTGTATTCCTTTTTAATAGTTTCTCTCCCACCTAATATTTATCTCCCTACCCCTGACAATCTTTCTTCCAAGCTAGGTGGACCACCATTCTAACTCAGGCTAAGCCTGCTTCATAAAGTGCTTAAGTACATTGACAGAGTTATATAAAGGAGGGAAAGTAATACAAATTGAGTAAATCAAGTGTGGTGTATGAAAAATTAAAATGGCCATCTGTTTTCTTTTGAGGTCAAACCAGTTGGGGGATGAAGGGGACTATTTTGTTTCCTCTGGAGCCTCCAGCCCAAGCCTGCCGTATAATGCAGAAAACCAAAAGGGTGAGATACTCTCCAGAGAGATGTCTCCTTTCAGAAGGAGAGCTTTCTCCGGGATTGCTGGCTGTGCATTGTACATTTCTTGAAAATGGTCACAACCCACTATCTCCTTCTTTTTGAAAAAAGGCTTTTCATGCCTTCACCTTCCCTTCTTCTCCTGGAATTGTATTTCCTTACTCCGTAACTCTGCTCTTACTTTTTTGTTTATATCCTTTACAATACTTCCACAAGCATATGCTATAATTCTCCTCTCTTTTCTTTATCTCCTTGTTCGTACAAGCTGCCTTGAATAAAGAAGTCATTATCAGCAAGCCCACAATGAGACCAGACATCCACTTCCAAGATGTTGTATAGATGATATATTGATCAGGCCTCAATGAGTAATCACGTTCTAATGAAAAGAGCTTACAGGAGTTAATGTATCTGCTCATGCAAGCCACAAACGAAGCTTTTGGTGGCACAAAAGGTCTGGCTGTGTGAATTATAATTACTCCCTACAACAATAAAAGTCAGAAGTGGCTTTATTTATTTATCACAATCAATGCTGGTCGGTGGGCTATGTGCTGAAAATTCACTTATACAAGCTAGCATTCAGATTGTTTCCTTGCTTGAACTGAGAATTAACCCTGGAATTCCCAGTTCTGGTGATGGAGCTCAACAGAATACGGAGCAGCTGTCCCTCTGGGTGGTTTTCTCCCTTCCTTCCTCATAATGTATAGTTTAACACAATATTTGATGTGGTGTCATCGTAGTGTGTGTTACCCCATCTCTGTCTCACATCACTGATGACTGGGGCAGAACAAGTCAGAGCACAGCGACACATGCCTTCTTAAATTAGATATTTCGTGAAAGGAGAGGCACAGCAGAGCAATGCCTCCTCTACAAGTTACAGGGTTTTGTTTTGCCCCAAAACAGGTATGTATCACTGCTGATCTGAAATGGATCATTGCCAACCTGGAATAGAATCATAAAGAGAGGCATTTGCAATGCAAGTGACCATTCTGGTCATTTTTCCCTGCAATCCAAAACACTCATAGGATGAAAGCAAGTCACATGGAATTTGAGGAATTTCACATTTGAATAAGCATGAATAAGATGAAACTATCACTTTCTAAAATATGGATCACAAATCAGTGTGGCCCAAATACACCCACAAGGACACTGTCACTCACAATATTTTGATAATTCTTTTTTTTCTGCTAATCATACTTTAGACTGAGAACCTTACAAAGTGGGCAAGTTTTGTACCTGTGGAAAACCCATCATGCCAGGCATTCATAGACAGTAAGCACTGTTACTAGCTGTGCAAAGGTTAACACTTTACCCCTTTACCATTGATGGTAATCAGAGGCACGCCAGGAGTTATGCTGGAGGTGGTGGTGGTGAAACACAGAAAATGCCTCCACTTGGTAACTGAAATGAAGAAGAGGTATGTTCTGTCTTCCAACAAGGTAGCTAGAGAGTAAGAGTCAAGAGGTCTCTCCTTCGGTGAGAGCTTGGGGAATCCAGCCTGTGATTCACAGGGGCTCAGGAAGTTATCGTTCAAAAGGAAACTCTTCCAAACTCTAGATTTAGAGGGTCCTTTGGAAGAAGAAGAACTCGTGCACCTTGTGGTGCAATTTAATGAGGACAGTTTGGCTTAACAGTGATGGGAAGCCAATCAACACCTTGCTTTCTAGGCATGCTTGCAGAATGAAAAAGTGGGATTGCTTTACTTGGGCATGCCCCAGTGAACTTGCTCAGACTAACTTCCAGGTAAACGTGAAGACAGTCAGGCTGTTACAAGTAATTTTGTTCTATTCTTTTTATTATGATTTCTTTATTAATGTGTAAATGTGACCTTTGATGCATGTTGCATGACCAAAGGGAGGGCCATTGTGCACGCTGTAATTGCACTGTAGTCAAAGATCCCACAATGCTTTAGCAGGCAGGGAGCAACAACAAAGAAGGAATTTAAAAGGCCGATATTAAAAGTATATTTGGGCATTATGTAATCAATATAGAACAGAGGATTTTTGTCAAAACATCTCCCTGTGAGATTGCAAAGAGCAGACAATTTTTCCCCCTCCAAATTAATTTTTAATAATGTGTAATAATCGGAGTGGCACCAGTCTGTGCAGATTAGAATTCTTTTTGATAGAAAAAGGAATATTTGTGCAGAGTTTTTATGAGCAAAGTTGACCTGAGGCTCCACAAAGCTGATTGAGAAACAGCAGTCAATGCAGCTCCTTAACCCCTTCCCTGCTTTATTTTTTTATTTTTTTTAATGCCACAGAGTAAAAGCTTTGGTTGAAAAAACAAAACCAGTCCTACAGACACTACTAAGAGTCACATTTTGTATCAGTCTTCCACAACCTAACGGTCCCCAGACATTTTGGACTATGATGTCCATGATCCTCAGCTAGTATACTGGAAGTTCTAAATCTGAAAAATTTGCAAAGCACTAGGTTTCTTCTGATTATGGAGAGCAAGCTAGAGATGGAAAGGGCCTGAAGTTTCAGATCACATGTGATAAACATCTCTAAGGCTCAAACGTGAGATAACACATGTATGTCCATGGGCCAGTTTAAAAGAATTTGAACTATGTTCACAATGACCATTTCTTTTTTCTTCCAGGGTCAAAGTTCTTGTTGGAGCACCTTTCCCTAAAAACATCCACCTGTGCCACTCATTCCTCTCAGGCCATGCTCCTCCAGGTGGCTACACCCAGAGAGACAAGGAAGTCATCAGAAAGAAATAGGGTCTTGTCAATCATGGCTCCTTCCCTTTGGAATAGGCTCCGTTTTTTGAGACTTCAGGCAGCAACCAGTGGTAACTCTACCATTTCTTATCAAAATATAGTCAGTCCAGGCATTTTGACATCTAAGGCAGAAGAACCCTCAAGCACCTATCTCCACACCAGGCTATAAACCTAAATTAATAGGAGATAAAATAACTATGAACTTGCATTTCTTTTTGTGACATCCTTTATCTGCTGCCTGTGATGGTTGTAGGTTCCTAGCACCAAGGGGGAGATAATCTGGTTTTTATGTGTAAGGTTAGCACCCATTTCCTTCTGTTTCCAGATGGCACCACAGCTCACTGGCTTTTCATGAAGGTTTTTATGCATGTATTGCTCTAAACGGCATGATGGGCCTATGTCCATGTACCCACCAAAATATCTGGTACACCAGAGCTGAGCCCTTCATGCAGAAATTGAAGCACTAGCACCATGACTCATGAGTAGACATGGGCACTTTTTTTATGCATTTCCCTGGAGAAATGAATATGAACCATGGCACCGCAGATGCTGTGGTGGCCCAATCCTGCCCCCCAGAACCGGCCAGGCCACTTACCAGGCTCCGTGTAGCGCTTGACTCCGTCATCATCATTGTCATGCCAATCCCAGGAGCCCAGCCAGCCCTTCCCTGCTTCCCCACACAACCAACCCCTTAAGTACAGATGCGGGACAGGGAGTCTCCCCACTCAGCTGATGAGTGGTTGGCTACGTGGGGAGGTGGGGAAGGGCCAGTTGGGCTCCTGCCGGGATTGGCATGACAACAATGTCGATGGAGCTGGGCGCCACACAGAGCCTGGTAAGTCACCTAGCTGGTTCTGGGGGCAGGATTGGGCCACCGTGGCCTCTGTGGTGCTGCGGTGGAGAAATTAATATGAAGTGTCCATTTCTACTTATGAGCCAGGCTCTGGAAGCAGCACAGGGCCTGGAAAAACTCCTCTCCCCAGTCCAATACATATCCCCAATACATATTCAAATACACATAGGAATGTAGATTTGTGACTGAAGGAGCATCCCAATAGGCCTTCTGGCACAACCTTAACAACCCTAATTTTCTGGGATTGCACAATGAAGAAGAAAGATACCCTGACATCATCTGAAGAGGTTTGTTAGATGAGCACACAAGAGAGAACTTTCTGTTGTGTCATTGCATGGTTGTGGAACACATTCTCCTCTCAGCTGGTTCTCACTTTCATTGCTTTTAGGAAGAGTGTGAAGACAAATTTTCTCTCCAGCTTTTCAACTGTTTTTATTACTGTGATGATTTTAACAGTTTTAAAAAAGTTGTTTTGGATTATATCCACAAGCAACCTTGAGTGCTATTTTCTTAATGGAAAGACAAGATAAAAATGTAACAACAAACAATAAAACAGGGGCAGAGGCAGATGACACCATGACAGAAGTAGAGAGTCTACTACCGAACCTACAACTGAGCTGCTGAAAGATGCAAACTGAGAAGCCAGGAGATGGGGGTTTAGAGATGTTATAACTCCCTCAGAACAGAATTACTAAATTTCTTTTATATTTATGGTGCTCCAAGTTTGTTCCTGAATGAAAATTTAGAAAAAGATTAGTGCAACTACTAGAAGCCTGTCTTCCCTTTTTCCCTGTTTCAGGAGATCACTGCCTTTGGCATCCAGCGGATTAGGTTCCAGATTAGGCCTTGGGCCTTCAAGTTCCTTAGGTCAAGATCAGCAATGTCTTCCCTCAGTCCAGTCTTCTCAAATGGGCAATATTTAAAAAGTAACCAGAATAAATGCTCTGAAAAATAAACCACAGACAAGCTGCCCAATCTCATCTGCATCCGAAACCAATTTTTTAACCCTTGGCAAAATACTTGCCACCCTCCTCTGAAATCTCTTTCTCTAACTTGCTCCTCTGACAAAAAATAAGTGAAAGGATGTTCTTAAAGGGGACATAGTAACCCATCCCCATATCCGTTTCATTTCTAGAGGGAGACATTTTCAGACATCCTGTAGTCCCTCACAGGAACAGAATCGCTCCACCCTCATTTTTGGTACAGTATTCAGATAAATGTCCTCAGAGCAGCAGAGGACCAAAGAGTTATTTGGGGAGGGTGGGGGTGAAGGAGGTGGGAGACCTGCACCAACTATGCATAATCCTTACAATAAGCATGGAGTTAGCCGTCTTAATTCTTTCCCGGAAAAAGCCTGAAACACGGGTGTTAGCAGGGGTTTAGAAGAATATTTATGAGCCTTCAAGATAAAGGCTTTGCTAATGTTGCTGGCTGTTGTCACACATTTCCATTAACCTGCGACAACCCACCAACGAGCAAGCTCGGCGGGTGTTAATCTCCGTAAATGTTTTTCATCCAGTCAAACATATTTGGTCAGGACATTGTGCCAGCCTCAAAGCTTTTCTCTGTTCTTGCATTGCTAGTGATAATTATAATTATTAATGATTTCCGGTTACTCAAGGATACTGGGTTTGTGGTGTAAAGAATGTTCTTCGTATAAAACAAAGTGGCAAAGAATGCCACCATTGTGGGGAAGAGAAAGTCCCCCAAATTGTTAGTGGTGCCAAGTCTCAGAGAAGGCTCACAGCCCATCTAGGCAAGTAGGCACCGAGACAAAAATGCATGAACTTTAAATGTAGGTCTACTATCAGTGCATTCTAATGTGCCTATATCAAAATAATTGTCACATTCACTTTAACTGAAAAGAACGGTCCAAAAGACAAGCTGAAAAGTTTGTCAAAAGCTTACTGCAGTTCCCAAATGATTATTTAGTCCTCCCCAAGACTAATTTGATGTTAACCACAAAACCCCCCATTTTTTTATTAGGCAACTAGAAACTCCAGATACCATATTTCAACTGTCTTTTAATTTACTTGGGTTTTAACATTCATCTGTACTTTAGCAATGAAAGTGCATAGCTAATGATGTTTTCTTGAATGCATCTGTTGATAAGAAACCATCTGTAACTTCTTTCTAAAGTGGAGTGGCAAGACAACTCTTTATCCTGACTGATAGCAACATGGCAAAAAGCAAATGGATTCAGATCAAACATTAGCAGACTTGGGACAGTTAATACCAGGGGGACTAGGCCCCTTGTGTTATAGAGGCCAGTCCTCCATTTGTCCTTTATTTGAAAGGCTAACTAGTTCAAGTCCATTTTAAACAGCATGAAAAAGGAGAGCAGAAATGTTGAAGATGCCCATCAACAAACTGGGCAAACTCACCATTCACTCCATCACAGTGTTTTTCATTATGATCTGATCACACTCTGATACACAGACATTGCACATTGACCTATTCCCTAGCAGGAACCGCCATGTGACACATGCAGAGATGCAATGGGCAGCCTCCTCCACGGATAGGTACCTTGGACTTACAACAACCTTATAGACTTTAATGCTTGTGGATTATGGCATCTCACATCACACACACTAGGGCCCCACTCAGCAAAATGTGCAGAAGGTGACCCATAAAGTACCAAGGCTTGGTGACTATATTTAAAGTAAGTGAGGTAGTGAGAATATGTGAAGAGGGACATGGGACTTTTAAGTCCAGAAGTCTAAAATCAACTCACCCTGCTGTACTGCTAAAGGAAGTTGGAGCTAAAAGATGGATAAGTATGCAGAATTACCAGTCCCATTCCCTGAGATTTCAGGGCCAAAACCTGAGACCACAGCAGCAAAAACTTCTAATGTCAAGAGGAGGGCTCTTGGGCTGACTTAGTGGAACGTCCTTGTGATGTCACAGAGGTGACGCAGGAAAGGGTTGGGAGGGCAGCCACAAGCACAACACACATCTAGGCATCTTTACACTGAGGCATTGTGTCAGTTAGGAACAGGTGGACAAGACTGGTCAGATTTAAAAGCAACCTCACAAACATAAAGTTCATTCTCCTCCAGTGTCATTTCTTCTGAGATTTGTCTTCCTGACTGGAGATGCACAACAATGCTCTGAGACTTTACCTGGCATCATAGGACCTGCCAGTCTTATAGGAAACCACTGCTAAGTCAGAAATGCTCTCCCAGTTTCATGGCTGTAGTTACAGATGGCATGAATGAAATTCACTGAAATTCTTTCCTCTCCTCAGATGATGTAGGCTCCATTTTGTTTACCCAGCATTGGTCCTTTGAATGAAATTTGATTGAACTAAACATTACATCCAAAGAATCTCGCCATTTCTAAAATTCTATTAACTTGAAACATAGATGTGCCCTAAAAGAAATTGAGAGTAATGAAAAGAAATGATGGTCTATGCACACCAATGTTTCACTATATTTGCAAGTGTGATATAGTTGAGCTAAGTTTGAGGAGATCTAGTTCAAATCTCCATTCAACTACGAGGCTCACTAAGTGGCCCTGCACCAGTTGCTTTTTTTTACTAATCCAGCCTACATGATAGCATTGCTGTGAGGATAAAACAGGGTAATAGAGGAAAGGACTACTCTAATCAGCAACACTAAAGGGAAACTTTGTGTATATGGAGGAGACATCACATGTCCCATACAGAATGTTTGTATCACTTTGTATTGCCTCTTTTCTGTTTTCCAAATTTAGATTCTTATGTACAGATTTTGACAAATTAACACAAAAAAATTCTCAAACATATGACATGATGAAAATATGAGTCAGTTATATCTTTGTGATTATTTCTGTTGTTCACTGAGTGTACAAAGTGAGTACTCTACGCCTTGAGCATGAAACACATGATGGATCTCTACTAACAACAAGAACAGATTCACTTTGCCCCCAAACACAATGCTTTTTGATGGAGTCCTTTCTCACATTCTTCCAGATGTAATAAAGTGTCGAGAGATCAAGTGATGTACATGCATGTGTGAACTTGACCAAAGTCTCCTTGTAAGGATTATAGCGCCCTCTGGCTGGTATTAAAATGGGGAGGGGGGACAGAGCCTTTGTTTTTATGAACTAAAGTTTATGAGCAAATAAAGTAGTTAAAAACATTAGCTATATGAATGTGAAAGAAGGCCACCCTGTGAGAAGGGGCATCATCCTGACATCAAAAGCTGTTTCCTTACGCTACCAGTATGAATGAGCAGGTGTTTTTAAAATTCAGAGTATTATTTCCCTTTCAGTGTTGTTTAGTCATGAATCCATAAGCGCTTTAAAAGATCTGTTATTGGTACTCGTAGACAGAAGTATAGTAGAAAGAAAGAAAAAAGTAATGCAGGCTGTGTGAGTTGACATTTTAGGTTATGTTGTTTCATACCCATTCAAAGCACAATCTGTGGTTCAGGATATAAACATCTCTCAGTACCAATTTCTGCTTCTCTGAACCCCACTTGCATTTCTTCCTGTACTTGATTCATTTCAGGTGGGGGGGATAGCTTAATGTAGAGAGTGATTCACTCAGAAATTCAAAATGCATTTTTACATATGTTTCCTCGTTTATATGTTTTCCCAATTGACTATAGTCTGGGGTGTTTTTCCTCACTGTGTGCATTGTAGTCATTCCCATTTTAAAATGTGTGCTGTTGTTACATATGTTATATTCTTCCAAACCACCTTCTAAGCCCTGCAAATGTGCATATTCTCACAACAAGGTGTGTTTCTTCTTGCAACAAGTCTTGACAGGTTCAAAAAGACTATTTTCATCCAGGTTGTCGGCTTTAAAAAAACTATTTTCTCCCTCTCCCTTTACCTGAGCTAGCCCAATGCATCCCATGTGCTATGGCCTACCAGGTGCTTGACAACTGCATCATTTTTGCCACCCTGGCCAGACACACTAGACATGAAGTTGACACAACTGCTGGTGGGTTGTCAGGCATGAGTGACTTGTGGTGGGCTTTGTTCTGCTTGTAGGGGCACAAAAAGTGGCACAGACCCAATTTACAATTCCCATTCTGAAGGCAAAAGGTGTAACTGCCGAGTTGGAAATATCATCACTGTTGGACTACAACTCCCAGAACCCTCCAGCCAGCATAGCCGCCGGGAGTTGCATTCCAAATCCTGCCTAAACTAGGAGTGGGCCAAGGGTAGCCACCCAGATGTTGTTAAATTGTAACTCCCATAAGCCCTTGTCAGCATATGCAGTGGTGGGGAATGCTGGGAGTTGCAACCCAACAGCATCTAGCAGGCCACACTTCGTCCATTCTGGCCTGAAATCTGAGTAGTTTGGGGAAAATGCTCAAGTCAAGCTGAAGTTTTTAAAAAATCAACTTTTCTAAGCTCAGAGCTACCTTCCTCTGTTTTTTTAGCATTCCATGGGTTCCATGTGTGCCCTTGACTCTTGCAGAAGCATTTCCCAGAGGAAGCAAACATAATTTGAAGCTGTCCCAGAAAGCCATTCTCTCATGAGCCTCCTGCTTCCCACTGTTGATATTCTTCTGTCCCTTCAAGAGAAGCACCAGCTGGGGCTCACCTCTTTAAATGTGTGTTATAGTCATGAGTGAGCTCAGTCTTGGGGGTGGGGGTGGGGGTGGGCAGGTTAAGTTAGGGCAGGAGGAGCCAGATCAGGTCTAATTGTTGGAATGTATGCTTAGTTCAAGTTAAACAATGGCTTCTGGGAGGGGAGGGGGATCAGCCGGAGAGGTGCTGAGCAGTGAAAAGAGTGTTGTTTGGGGCCTAGTTTCCTGAATAGACTTGTTAAAGACCATGGCTGATGTATGCTAAGCAGGCTCGGTTGGGGAGAGAAAGGCCGGCACATCACTGCCTGTGCCAGAGCACCCACTTTGATGGCTCCTTTGGAGGTAGGACTGAAAGCCAACCCTCTCCTTTCTGGTTCTTCTTCTTCTTCTTCTTCTCTCTCTCTCTCTTTTTTCATTTCTGCCATGTAAAGATAATCAGGTTTATGTAAAGTATGTGTGCTCTTTTGACAGTCTGCGCTATCTCATTAATTCAATCACACCAAACCCCATTGTTCTCCAAGTGTTTGAAATGCGGATAGGGACAGAGGCTTTTTCAATCCTGTCAATCAATGTTAACATTTTTCTTGCAGTTGCCATGGCCGGGGCCAGAGTTCATGAAAACACAGAAGAAGAGCCAACAAAACAAGAATAAAGACTTATTTGAGATACTCTTTTTAAAGGACATCTACCATGCACAAAACATGAGAAGTAAATGTAGACAAGTTTGGACACTATGGCGCACTGTGAGGAAAAAGGGGAGGAAAAAGAATTTGAAAATCAAATAGGCCTATAAAAACTTGACCCAAGAGTTTCTGGGAAAAACCCAGTGAATTGCTCCCTGGTTGAACAATGTTCTTTCTTTCGTGCGTTCTTCAAGAGGACAATGCTCAATATATTATAACACATGCCACCGATGTCTTTACACCGTTGTAAGCCAGCTCAAGCCAACAGAATGCTGATTGAGGACAACAAGAGATTGTGAGGGAGTAATTCTCCCTTTCTCTGGCTGTGCTACAAACAAGCACTGGGAAAATTATTCATGCATATAAGGCCAACAAAACAGAGATGGGAGATTTGCGATGTCATGCAGGGCGACCATGTGATGAAGGCTTTCCTTAAAGGAAAAGAAAAGATGGGAAAATGCCATTCACTAGTGAAGGCATTGCACTGGTGCCAGTTTATCTTTGGGTAGAAGCACAAAGTTTAATGACACTCATGGAAATCAAAGCTTTTTCCCCCTTTTCTATTGCTATGTAGGTAAATGGGTCTGTAAACTTACAGCAAAAGGGGGGGCATATAAGGTCTTTTCTGTAGGGTTTCTGTGGAAGCATTTCCTGACTTCTAAGAGCTTTAGAAATACAATTCAGGGAGACTTGCTATTTTGGTTTTTCGGTTTTAATTTGACGGCCCTTTCAAACCACAGCACCATTCTGTACAGAGGCAAATGTGTCATGTTGCAAAATTGGAAATCCAAGACTACCCTGGGTATTTTAGATTCAATATATCCTAAAATGGCAGACCATGAAAAGATATTCTAAGTCTGGTTAGAAAAAGAAGATGAATTTCAAACGTGACACTACTTTCTTGAACTATACATGGAATAAAATACAGTTAATAAGAAGTGGAGCATACCAAGCTATGTAAGCCAAGGATCAATGACCTCACTTTCTATCCTTCTGTTTTCTTTTCCCTCTTGTTCTCCTCCCTGCCACCATCTTTACCACCTCATGCTCTTTCTCCCCTCTCAAATCCCCTTTCCCATTTCCATAAAAAGTGCACTATCAGAAACACTTTTCACTAAGAATATATCACTGTAAAACACAGAATTGGGAGAAGATGAGATGTGGATGAGGGGGGAATGAGATATTTCAATTAAATTCATGGGTTAACACCTTCAAAAATCAAACAATAACAAAAATGTGTTGGGGATTGACAATGGACTGTAATGGCAATGGACTATATAGCAGTAGGGATGTACCATATGGAGTTTTTTGGACTTCAACTCCCAGAATTCTCCAGGAATTCCCAGGCAGAATTCTGGGAGCTCTAGTCCACAGATTCACACCTGGAGATACCTATATTTCCCTCACTTGGAGCAAGGCCTACATCAGAGGTTGCATTCTAGGCCTCATTTCCTACCACCGCGCTTCCTGGGTGTCATAATCTCGCTGTCCTTTAGAGTCTATAGAGAATGCCTCTTAAAGTATTCAGACACCCAGGAAGCATTGCAGGAGCTTCCTCCCTAATGCAGTCTCTGAGCTAAGTCTTGCTTCAGGGGAGAGAAATATAGGTGTCTGCAAGTGTGAGTCTGTGGGCTGGCACTCCCAGAATTCTGCCAGATAAATTCTTGGAGAATTCTAAGAGAGGGAATCCAGAAAAATCCAAATGACACATCCCTATAGACCTCTACCTGAAAGATTTGTTGAAATCCTATTTGTGTTTGTGTAAGAATTGCACAACCTGCTGCAGCTAATTGCAGTTAGTTGATGAAATACTGGGGTACATCTTGGTTTTGCAATCAGGCATGTGACCTGGTATATGACTGAGATGCACCCCAGTACCTTGTTGACTGATCACAATGGTTGCAAATATGGAAAAATAACATAAAGCTCACAAAATCGGTAAATTTCAAGGAGAACATATATAAGATGTTTTATAGGTGGCATATGACTCTGAAAAATTGTCAAAGATTTATACAGAGGTGTCAAATGTTTGTTGGAAGTGTGACGCACAAGAGGGAAGCTTTTACCATATGTGGTGGACTTGTAGAGTAGCGAAACAGTATTGGATAGCAGTACATACTCTGTTACAAAAAATACTGCTTTGTAATGTTCCACTAACCCCAGAATTGTTTTTACTGAGCATTATACCAGATAATATAGATAAGACAAAGAACTACCTAGTTATATATATAGTCACTGCAGCCAGAATTCTTTATGCTAAGAATTGGAAGAAATCGGAGATACCGAAACAAGAGGAACTCCTTGAGAAGATATGGGAAGCAGCAGAAATGGATATTCTATCAGAAGTGTTGAAAGACTGTCCAATACAAAAGGCAACTGAACAATGGGATTTATTATATGAATGGCTTGAGTCACCAGATAGTGCTTGAATAACATAGAATTAAACTAAGATGTAACTGTAAGTTGAAACCTGGAGGGCAATCAAATTGTAGAAAGGCGAAAAGTCGACTTGATATCGCAACATGAACAGATTGGATGACAGTACATTTTGTGTTCTCTTTTCCCCTCTTTTTCCCCCATATCCCTCTTTATCTTTTGTACTTCTTACCTTATACCTAGTTGTTAAAAATAAAAAATAATTTTTTAAAAAATAATTTTTTCTTCCTCCAGAACATGGCCAAACAGCCCGAAAAACCCACAACAACCATCGGATCCCGGCCGCGAAAGCCTTCGAGAACACAATTTTTAGCAGCCCTGCTCAGATTTAGACATTCTTTCCACAATATGCACAAATGTGTCTTACATATCTTAGTTTCTGGGGTTCCGTCTTTACCAAAAGACTTTGACGAGATGGCCAATGTTACTGCACATTATAATCACAAAGAGAAGCCCAAGTATGGGACTATCAAAAGAGACTATGTTTTGCACAGGTCTACTGGTCAGTTCTTTTTTTTCTCAAGAATATCATGTCATTTGCATATTGGTTCTCAGAAGTCAAGACAAAGGCTAAAATTCTGTTCTGCAGTTAGGCAAAAGGCGTAACTTTTCGATGTGGATTACTGTAAGTGAAGAAATCTCCATAGACAATCTGCTGCATGCCAAGTCACAGAGATCTCTGTAGAAAATATCAGTTGTATCCCAAGTCACATGACTCAGCAGGCAGCAGATAGTCTGTGGAGATCTTAACTTGCAGCAATTTGCCTCTAAAAGTTACAACATTTGCATAACTGTAAAAGAGGATTTCAGCCGGTGTTTACCCAAATTCCACTGCCTGTCACAGAGGGCCATAGGACCAAACCGTGCCTTAGAAATGATAGCTGAATACTTTTCCATAACTGAAAATGGTTTAGGTGCCAAAGATTTGGCATGCTGCTCCCACCAGCAGACTGGGATGCAGAGTAGGCAAAGCTAGTCAAATTATTTTGGCACCCGAGGCAGAAAAACCCACAGAGGCCTCTTCTCACTCTTGGCAGTGAAAATAAAAGAGCAACAAAGTAAAAGGGAATTTACCGTTGGCTCCCTTTCATGAAGGCCCAATTCTGCTAACAGAGGCCACTACTTCACTCTGTCTCATGGTAGGTCCAGGACTGTCACTGAATCTAGATTATAGCAATCATGGCTTTAGAAATGCAAAAGACTGATGATAATGACAGCAGAGTGCAACTGGGCCAAGGAGAAAACTTAAGACTACTGGATCATTCCCTGTCTAAAAGTGATATTTAAGATCTCCTTACCAATACAATGGTAGCAAGAGCCCCACATTCTCACCTGCTACTGATTTCTCTCTGTGGCACAATGGATGGCTTGGTTTAATGTCACTTTCCCTCTTCTTACTACATCAAATAATCTGCCCACTCATAAAAGTATATATCCTAATCAATGAGAGGTGGGCGAACAATTTTTGAGGTGAGAATGTGGTGGTGCAAAGTTCCCGTGGCATCAAACAAGAAAGCCATTTGTGAAAATAAGCAAACACTGGCAGAGAACTCTAAAATCCAGTCGCCTCTACCAGTGTCATGTAACTGGTCCCTCTCATCTGTGTCTTGAGAGGAGGCAGCCAAGGAAGTTTGTCTTCAAAGAATAATGCTCTGTCTATGGCAACCAGATATGAATAGATGGAATTGGCCATTCAAAATGAGGTACATCTTATAAGACCATTTCATGGCATAAACCCCAACCATGTTTTTGTCAACCTTGTCCACAATGTATTTGTTTTCTCTCTGATGTCACCATGAAAAGTAATGATTTATTAGACAAGCACAAAGTGGTTCCGTATTTCCTGGATCTAAGCCACAGATTCATATGCATGCACTTTCTGGGCAGACAATTGGCACTGGCAGCTTTCGAAACAGTCCAATGTCTCATGAAAGAGAAAGTGGAGCATGTTTCTCTATATGCACAAATCCCCACAGCCCACAGGAGCAGAGTTCACAGGGTCACCCGCCATCGACTTCATACGCATGGTCCCAATTGAACAATAGGAACTGGGTATCTGGGAATACATTCATGGCAACTGCATGCACACATTTGCTTAAACAGGTGAAAACATCCACATAAGCCCATCAGCTGAGCAAGCTATAGATTGGGCAGTCCCTCTTGGATCAATACCTGTGTTCCTCTACAGTAGAAAATCTTGGAGGCTTCAAGACAAAAAAGATACAAACAAGGAAGCAACATGGATTTGAGGGTCATTCATTAATTACATGGCTAGCTCGGTCCAGTGGCAGTTGTGTATTATCTAGACCTGACCTGCCCCATATTTTGCTCCTAGAAATGCTGAACAAGATGGTCCACTGGACTGCCACTCATCCTGTGCACAGAGAGAAGGCAATTCTTTGGAAGGAAATCTTCTCCAACCACAGTAGCACATACCCTCTATACTGCCTCCAGACTTATATTCAGAGGAAGAGTTGTCTCCTCCTCTCTTTTCTCCTTCTCCTCCTTCTCCAAAAAGCATGCATGAACATCAGCGGTTTAGACTGGAAGAATTTGGTAACAGTGGAAGAGTAGATGACGCTGACCATGTGGGGGGGGGGGGGCTCACTTCTGGTGGACTGCAGTCCATGAAAACTTAATGCCAAATAAAATATGTTAGTCTTTAACTAATTGTTATGTTAGTTCCATCGGCTTTCACTGTCACCTTTGATTTCTGGATGGGTGAATTAGCGAGTGGATGACCTCTCTAGTCACAATGCATGGGGGGATGCCCTAACTGGCCAGCCTCCACTGCCCATAAGCACAGGAGACACAGTTGTATTTTTAAAAGGAAATACATGCAGAAAATGACAATGAACCACACTCTACTGAGATCTCCAGAACCTGATTAGAGATGACAATCATTGCCAGTTTCACCAACCTCTCCAGTTGGCAGGGAAAGGGTGGTAACCCATGGGGGGGGCTGCAGAGGGGGAATTACACATAATCAGCCTAAGAATTTGTGCTGCCTAAGTAGCAAATGGCAACCACAACCATCCAAATCAAGGTGCATACTATTTAAAGGCAACCTATTTATTCTGGCAGGTGGCTAAAAATCATAATCTATTTTTAAAAAAACCCTCACAGGAACCCAACAAATATAATATGGGAGGGGAATGATTTGAGATTGATGCAATCAGGATTTATAGATATAAATGAGTGAAAGAATGGTGCCAGAACTGAACTGTCTAGTAAAGAAGCACCACCTATGCAATCATGGTAGCTTTAGTATATTGATCGTATCTTAACAGTTTTAAACATTTTGCTGTAAGCATGTGGTGCGAAATGGAGCTTAATGTTTTGGGACTGCACCAACAGGGAGAAGGTCTTTCTCAAATAAATGTTTACTTTCAATCAAAGGGAGTCTCCTTCCCTCTTGGCCTACAGAAAATTTGTTCTATGTTAAATTTATTCCATATTACTTTTCTAAAAGGCTTTGCATTTCGTTTTTCCTTTCAGGCAGAAGATGGGAGGTGCGGTGGGTGGAATCCTAGGTGGTGGAGATATTTAAAATAGCTAAGGTTGCCCCAGATAAACGTCTGGGAAGTAGCAAGAGTGGTGTGCTCTTGATTTACATGGATGTGCAGAGTAAAAGTGGAGATAAATTTGGATTAGCAAGCAAAACTGAGCTCTGTTGTTAACTGGCACTTGATTCCATTAGACTGTGTCGGATTGTTAAAAATGCTAACATTATGTGTGACTATTCATTTTCATCACCTGCTCTTGATTAATCCAGCCCTAAATGGCATCTGCAGACCTTGCAATCTCATACTACTTAATTAAATTAGCAACACATTTGTCTCCCCCGTTTTCCTATCAAAGAGTTGTGCTCAGGAGAAATAAAACCTTTGTTCACCGCTATGCCGTATAATTTACACTCCCCCCCTCCTCTTCTTCCTCCAGCTCCTGGCTCAGATGCTAAATTGTAACTGGTAATAGGAAGCTATTAGCTCTAGTGAAGCGTGTCAAAGGAGTCAGAGGAATCCAGGTCTGAAAGGAGGGAGGCCCCAGCTCTCATAAAACAACAGGGTCAGGAATCTAGATTTGGGATTGCATTGTACTGAGATTCATTCATTTTAGGAATAAAAACCATGATGATCTTTAATCTGCTGGGTGGTGAGGGGTGAGATGCCAAAAGGGAGATGGCGTGTGAGGCAGAGAGAAGAGAAATAGAGAATAAAGGACTGGAAAAAGAGCAACCCAAATGATGGAGAAATTGGAGCACCTTCATTGCAAGAAAAGGCAAAAGCAAAATAAAAGGCAGATAAATGAAGGCTACAGCGCAAAGGTTTATTAAAGGATGTACAGCATGGGGAAAGTGGATAGAAAAATCCCCACTGCCGCTTTCTGTTATAACTTTAGATCTCCCAATTAATGGCCAGACAAAAATGCTATTTCACACAATATATGATGGACTTATAGGGTACTATAAGACAAAGCATGATGGTGGAATATTAGCTATTCCTTCAGATGATATTTAAAGGGTCGGGGGGGGGGGAATCATGGCAGATAATTCCACCAGCAGCTGTTGGGCACAGTGGGGAATTGAACTCCCAACCCCTAACTCTGAAGCCAGATAGCTAAACCACTGAGCACATCCTGAGTATCATTTCACCCAGACATTCTACAATGAATCTTGATGAAAATGCCATGCACAATTTCATTTTGAGATGAGTTCCTTTTCACCAGATCAATATTATGGCCCTCCTAACCAGGTCACATCAGCTTTACATTGATCAACAAGGTCTCTCACAAAAGATCTCCTGGGGTATCCATTTCAAAGTAGACATGCTAAGGCGGTTTTGATCTGAGAGAGCCTACACTGTGTGTGTTATCAAACTGGAACCAACCCTAATAGGGCTTTCAAGGTAAAGGAAATATTTGAGGAGTAGATTTACCAGTTCCACCCCACCCAAGTAAGGATTTGAACCAAGGTCTTCTGAGTCCTAGTCCATCACTGCTTCGACTGCACCAAACTGTGTGTCGGGTAGCAGCTACTATATCTGACTTAAACTAGAGAGATCCATTTCGAAGCTCTGTCCAGCTACAAAGTATGCTGAATTGCTCTCAGCCAATCACTGCCACTAAGCAAGTGTGAAGCAGCCACCTAAGGCTCCAAATGCCCAAAGGAGCACCAGCAGCTATTCCATCACTGTTCTACCTAAACATATTGGTCATTTCTCTCTGAGGACAAAGCTCTCCGTACCACTGCCATGGTGCCTGCCCTACTCTCCTCAAAGAGCTTGCTATTCTTGGATAAGGTTGGAAATGTTAGTCCATTGGCTGTCTTCAACTGGCAAGTCTTCTCTTTTTTGAATGTAGAGGGAGGGCCTATTTTACTCTTCACCTCAAGCAGCAACATGTCTTCGGTTGACCCATGAAGGGACCACCCTGTATGTTCCACCAAGCTCTTTGCAGCTAAGTCAATACATTGTCTCTGTCTCTTTATTGCAGTCTTATCTAAGTTTGCCATTTGGTCGTCTTATGTGACACCAAGTCTCTCCCAGAGTTTTCAACATTTATAAGATATTCATGAAGTGGTTTAACATTCCCAGTTCCCTCTTCCAGCAACTTTCTATGGCCAAGCAGGGAATTGAACCCAGATCTCCTGAGTCCTAGTCCAGCATCCATCGTGAGGTTAAACTGCAGTACTGTGGTCAAGCCTCTGCTCACAAGCAGAGACTTGACCACAGTATCCTGAATCTATCCTGGAAGATTCAGGTAGCCGGCTAAAGGCTGACTCAGCCTTGCATCCTTCTGAGGTTAGTAAAATCAGCTACCTTGGGGGCAAGTTGTTGTTTGCATAATTATGTTGTAAAATGCCTGGAGAGTACTCTAGCAGTATGGGACGGTATATAATTTGAAAACAACAACAGCAGCACTTTATCCACCACACCTCACTGGTTTGCATTAGGACCTCATTTAGAAAATCTGATAGATTTTCTGCTCCCAAGAGCTGAAAATAGAAAAAAATGTGACTTAACTGAGCATCTTCAGACATCCACTTTGTCCAGCACTTCAGAAATCAATGTGGTCACATCCCAATACAAAATGTGTATACTTGGAAGAAAATGTCATACATCATCTCAGCAATCATTAACAACAACCTTATAAGGGAGATCAGTATTGTCGTCAGCATCATTGGTACAACTGTTGTCACCTCCATATTGCAGAACTTGGGTAAGTGGGAGGAGGCTGAGAATGAGAGAATAGAGACAAACCAAAGTTGTATCTGAGTCTAAGACCCAGACATGTTTTAATCAAGTGCCTTCTTGGTCCACCCCATTTCCCTCTCTTAGCCCAAAAAAGATGCATTATGTCTGGGCAGGGGATATACAGTACTTAAAGGAAAGGCCTCTGCAAGTTACATGGTTGTGGCTGAAGAGAGTTGTTTTTGCTTTGTTGAAAGCCAGGCTGATGTAGACAGAAAAGTGTGATTTCGTTTAAATGTCTTCATATCAAGGATGACATACACAATCAATCTTCCTTGTGACAACTTGGAGGACAGAAATTATTGATGCTTAGTAGCCACAGGATCATCAACAAGGAAATTGAAGGTGATACTTAATTGACAATGCCTTGTCTGTTACAATATGAAATCTTTTCCCATTCTCCCACTGAAAGAGGGGGAAGGAATCTGAAGTTCATGCACACTGGCATGGAGAAATATTGAATAACTAATCAATCCAAACATCGGATGGGATTTTCATGCAGCTCATCATTTTTGCAGGAACTTAAATGCATCCATTCTCCTCTGCTCATAGAAAAGGCTTTTTCTTCACTGTGAAATTTATTTTCTACAGATGAAGGCCAACATATAGAACTGCTTTTGAGGTCATATTTAAAGCTGACATCTATTCCTACCACCTATATATTTAAACGTCTGAAATTTAACTCAGTCACAGCATATTTTTAAAGAATGATTTTTAGGGTACAATTCAGTGGGAGATTTTACTATGCAGGACCTGCTAATGGAATAAATAGAAATTGCACAATGTAATGACTGCAGAAAGAGTCTGTTTTGTGAAAACTGTTTTCGGGATGAAAAGAGGGTTTTTCTGCATTGGAAAGGTTTTTTTCACAACGGTTTGGAAATATCTATAAAAAGTATTATTTTGTAATTCCTAATTCTTGTGGCCCCTACCTGGGTAGAATCACCATGTCACCCACATGGGAAGCATTTCCCTCCATCTAAATGGATTTCTTTTATTATGTGACTATTATAGGGATATTATGTGAATATTATAGGGAATCTGCATATACTCCAAATAGTCACAATAGATTGGCTACATAACATCACATCATACTGGCATCCAGTGTGTGATCTCTGATTTTCTCAGGCCCCTTTTCATGACTATCAGAAGCAGTTTTGAATTCTCTGAGTAAATTGGCTTAATTTACATAACTTATTGAGCCATTAAATTCAAGGTAGTTTGGGGCAGAAAATGAATTGTTCCAATTGGCTGTTACCATTGATGAAAAGAGGGAATGCACGGAGATTCCAAACTTAAGATAATGAAATCATTTTACTTGGCCTGGCCATAAATATCACCAGTCAATTATCACCAGTTACCAAACAGTATCCAAAATCTTCAATGAAACATTCTATGAGAAGGTAGACATCAGACTTGCAGGATTTATTCTGAGTTTAAACAAACAGATCCTGAACTTCAACCCCCTCCTGAACTATGGCTTTCAGTCTTTAGTGCTTAGATAATAAAACATTGAATCCCTATATCAAATCATTGTGTTCCATGGCTCTTGGTGTTATTTCGCATGCACCTGCCCATCTGCAGCATGTCTCATCCTGGGTAACCCAGCAATTTCCTTTTATAATTAATATGTTTATCAACCTGAGTCTCACATTACAGGCTGACGATAGAGTACACGCTGGAATATGAAACTTTATGAGTTTAGGAATAACCTTCATTGCAAGGATGTTCATAGGTTCATAAACCATCAGGATGCTGTATTGTGTTGATCTTATCTGTTATATAATAAATCAAAAGGTTTCCCATCAATAGGGATCTCCTGTGTGAGCGCTTTTAGCAATGTTTCATTTCTTATATCATTGGATTCATTAGAGAATTAAGAGACAGTGATTGATTTCTAACTGGAATCCATCAACTAGGGTTAAAAATTTTATAATATTCTCATCAATTAAAATGTATCATCATCTGTTGTCTTTCATCGTGGAATTGGGTAGGTGGGAACTTTCCAGCTTAAAATGAATGAAAAATGTAAGTGGAGCGAAGTGTCATGCTTAGGATTTAGGATTTCCAGAACAGAACAGATGGACTGGCATGAAAAAGCCCCAGAAAATTATATGAGCAAAACTGTTGTTTAGATGAGAACATAAAAAGTGATCCTCAGAAATCCACAGTAGAAACAGTTATAATTTTATTTGTTTGTTTGTTTGTTTGTTCGTTCATTTGTTCATTCGTTCGTTCGTTTGTTCCTTCATTTTTGTTTTGCAATTATGCTCTTTGGAACTATCCTTCTTTGTGTTGTCAGCTGCATCTTTGTTTGAAAGAACCTGACTTGTTTACAGCAGCTCAAGACATGGTCAGTCCCTCCAACAGACGTGGATTTTCTTCATATCGTATTGGCAACTCATACCCATGCATATGTTGGAGGATTGTTCCAGAGGCATCCTCTCTTAGCACCTACCTGTCACAAATGCCTGATAGGGGTATTGGTGAAGTACAGCAGTTTGTGCCTCTCCTTTTCATGGGCTGTTTCTCTAGCTTCCTATTTTGCCAAAGGAAAAAGATAAGCTACCAATTCCTGTCTCTCACACCCCTTTTCCCCTTCCTCCTTTTAACCCGTTAACACCCCGCTTGAGGATGGGCTATGCCTTCTACCCCTTGGACCATGAACTTCAGCCTGGCACATGGCCAACTATGTAGATTAGGAATCAGGCTTCCTTATCATTTTAGGATTTTTTTTAACTTTAAGGTCAGCCTGGTTTATTGCATCAAGGAAAAACAAAGTGGGTATAAATACCCATAGGAAACACTGCTGTAGTTACTCCACCAAACAAAGGGACTTCCCCCAACAGGGTTCTACACAAACAAACCCCAAAAATCAAACCATATAACTCTGAATTGTCTCTAAAGAATGATTCAGTGCCCTATTTTGTGCTATATATCATGTTTAACCATAACAAATTAAAACCATGCTTGTTGACTAATAGAGTAATAATTTAATATCATCAAGTCATTTCTGACTTAAGCTGATCCTTTTCTGGGTTTTCTAGGTAGAGAAGACACAGAAGTGGGCTACGATTCCCTTCTTCTGGGGGGCACCCTAGGACTGTGCAGCTTGCCTAAGGTCACATAGGCTGGCTCTGCTTTGCAGGAGGCACAGTGGGGAGTCAAACAGCCAGCCTCTGACTCTGCAACCAGATTCCTAAACCACTGAGCTATCCAGTCATCTTATATACTGAAACTATAATGCATTGCAAACCATCCATAGACAGTGGGTTCCTTTTCTCTCTCTCTCTCTCTCTCTCACACACACACACACACACACAGAGAGAGAGAGAGAGAGAGGGAGAGGGAGAGGGAGGGAGGGGGAGAGAGGGAGGGAGGGAGGGAAGGAGAGAGACCAGCTCCTGAAGTGTTCACTCCATCATTACTTCAAGGAAGATGCATTTCATAGACAAATTATATATAAATGCTCATTAAAACAAGGCTGTCAGTCTAAGTATACCTACTCAAAAAATCCCCATGAAAATCAAGAGACCTCATTCAGAGAAGGTATGTTTAAGGAAATGTTTAAGCAAAATATGCCATTTTTTGTCCTTCAGAAACCTAAGATATGATGCAAAGCTTGACTCTTTCCAATGAAAAAGACACCTTTTGCATCCTTGCCAATTGTTTGCTTGCTTGCTTGAGGTGCCACCCAAGACAGGAAAGAGAGGGAATGAGGTAACACTCTTATGATTTAAGGAGCAGGCTGGATAATTTCCTTCCTTACTGCATCAGCTTTCCATTACTAGCCCAAAAACAGAGTTATTAAATGCCTCACACTAGTAATATACCATCAAGTTAAATATATAATTTATAGGGACCAAGATGCCTTCTTCAATGGTTAAAAATAAATATAAATAAAGTATAATAATGAAAATTCCAATTATACATATTGTCATATTAGAACAATCACAGATTAAAAAAAACACTTGAAAACAACTAAAAAGCATGTCACTGAAATGTGAAAGTAAAAAGATCCCAAAAGCGTGCTGCTTATATACTACCCCATAGCGCTTAAAGCACTCCCTGGGCAGTTTACAATTTAAATATGGAGGTTACACATTGTCCCACCCCAGCTAGCTGAGTACTTAATTTACCAACCTTGGAAGGATGGAAGGCTCAGTGAACCTTGAGCCGGCTACCTAGAATTGAACTCTAAGTCATGAACAGAGTTTTGGCTGCAATACAGCAGTTTAACCACTGTGGCACAAGGCTAATGTGACACCATATTCCCCATTAAAAGCCCCCTCATAAGTGGCCTGTTCTCTTCCCTAAATGCCTGCTTGATTAGAAAGATCATGGTCTGCTGATGGAAGAACAATAAGCAGTGCACACCATGGCCTTCCTGGGAAAGGAGTTCCATGCAGTAGCCACCAAGAGACTGCCCTCTCTCTTGTCCTCTCACCAGATGGCTCTGTTAAGTTTGGGGGCCTGAGAGAAAAGCTTACTTCAAAGATCTTAAATCTCGGCAATACTCAAATGAATCTAGCTGCCATTGCTCTGGCCACAGAAGAAAAAGCAGAGCACCAATGCACACCACCACCATGCCCTTTTCTTTCAAACCTCATGATTCCTCCCCTTCTCCTTCCATGTTGCTTATTCCTTTTACATTGCACCTTACATTCAAGACTGTAAAAATATGGAGTATCTTTGTACCCTAAATATAAGATGCTCTGAGAGATTGTTTGGTTTGAAGGATGAGATAGAAATGCAATGTAAGTAGAGATAAACAAATGATGAGATATGGTCCTTCAGATAAATTGCTTCAGCCCATGCTGTTCCACTCAATGAACTTCCATGAGAGCCTCGTGGCGCAGTGGTTAAACTGCTGTACTGCAGCCAAAACTGTGCTCACGACCTGGGGTTCAATCCCAGGTAGCCGGCTCAAGGTTGACTCAGCCTTCTATCCTTCCGAGGTTGGTAAAATGAGTGCCCAGTTCGCTGGGGGGGGGGGCAATGTGTAGCCTGCATAATTAACTTGTAAACCGCCCAGAGAGTGCTTGAAGCACTATGGGGCAGTATATAAGCAGCATGCTTTGCTTTGCTTTTTACTTGCACCACTTGATGGGGAGAGACATTTTCCTCAGTCATGGAGTGGAGGAAAGACAAGGAGAAGATGTTGTGCCACTTGCCATTCTTTTTGGCCTGTGGGCAAAAGGTGAGTGGACTAGGAGAAACTCAGTCAACCAAGTGGTTTAGCAGGTGCTGATAAAAATGTTGCACTGATTGTCAATACCATACACAGGATAAGAAATTACAAACACTGTCGTATAATGCTACCATTCAAGGCATTTCCCCACTGGGGCACTTAAAACATTCAAAATCTCACTCATTTACACACACACACACACACACACACGTTTTTTTCACATTAAAAGTTTTGACGCAGGTTCTTAAATATTTATTTCCATATTTATTTACTAAACTAACACCTAGGAATTGAAATCATTTTGAAATGTTTTTATTCCTCCCAACAAATACATTTTCCAAAAAAGAGAGGGGGAAATCATGACATTTGTGTACCCACTCTATTTGCACATCTGAAGAAATCAGCCATTCACCTGAATTTAAAGTGACAAAACAGACTGTCCACATTTATTGGGTTTGTTGCATATACATTGACTCGGATATAATAAATTGCACCAACCTCTTTAGAGAGTCCTCTGAGCTGCCGCTGGTTCAAAAGCTATAAGCTATTCAACTTGAATCTTGCAAATCAAGCAGGATTATTCCTCGTATTATTAATGCAGAGAACAAAGTGATTTGAGACTCAAAGGCACTTTTAAATGAATTTAGTAAGCGCTGCAGCCGACGCTACACATCAAAGGGTTAAGAGGGTGATGGAGAAATAGTCAGATGGTGTCTTAAAGAGGTCTAGAAAATCACCTGGCAAAAATAAGGGGAACTAAAAACGAATTGTTCAAATCATACACTGAACCTTATGACTTATTTGGGGTGAAATGTATTCCTCCCCCACAACCCCTTCCTTAGAAGTCTAATTACCTGAGCTTTAGAGAAGGAAAGTGCAGAAGGGTGAGTGTTGCTGTCTTGCAGTGATCTTTTGTATCTTCCAAAAACATTGTCTATCCACAGGCCTACATCATACAACAAGGCCTACATCATACAACTTTGGTCAGCTGGGGCAATGTGCATAGAACAGCTAAAAAGTCCCTGAATGAACTGTGAACCAACATGCATGAATTCTTGATAGGGCCTGTGCTGCCTAAACTAGGTGTAGTCAAGGTCACAACCACCACCACCATTTTGAAGTACCTTCCTTTTAAGCCTGGAGATTATACATCCGCATCATGCCTTGTAACCTGTGATGGATTTTTCCTCCAGGAATCTGTCCAATCCCCTTTTAAAGGCATCTAGGCCAGATGCCATCACCACGTCCTGTGGCAAGGAGCTCCATAGACTACCAACACGCTGGGTAAAGAAATATTTTCTTTTGTCTGTTCTCACTCTCCCAACACTCAATTGGAGTGGATGTTCCCTGGTTCTGGTATTGCATGAGAGGGAAAAGAGCTCCCCTCTATCCACTTTATCCATTCCCTGCATAATTTTATACGTCTAAATCATGTTCCCCCCCCCCTCAGGTGCCTTTTTCTCTAGACTAAAGAGCCCCAAATGCTGTAGCCTTTCCTCATAAGGGAGGTGCCCCAGCCCAGTCATCATTTTAGTCGCTCTCCTCTGCACCTTTTTCAAGTTCCACTATGTCTTTTTTGAGGTGCAGCGACCAGAACTGTATGCAGTACTCCAGGTGAGGCCTTACCAGTGTTTTGTTCAATGGCATTATAATATTGGCTGCTTTATTTTCAAACCCCTTTTTAATGAGACCTAGCATGGAATTGGCCTTCTTCACTGCCGCTGCACACTGGGTTGACTCTTTCATCGAGCTGTCCACCAGCACACCAAGATCTCTTTCCTGATCTGTCATGGACAGCTCAGAACCCATCAGCTGATTCATAAAGTTCTGAATTTTTTTGCCCCAATGTGCATTACTTTACATTTTCTTCTATTGAAACACATTTGCCATTTTGCTGCCCATTCTCCCAGTTTGGAGAGATCCTTCTAGAGCTTTTCACAATCCCTTCTGATCTTCACCACCTGCAAAAGTTTCATGTCATCTGCAAACTTGGCCACCTCACTGCTTATTCCTGTCTCCAGGTCATTTATGAACAGGTTGAAAAGCATTGGTCCCAGGACAGATTCCTGGGACACACCGCTTTTCACCTCTCTCCATTGTGAAAATTGCCCATTGACACCTACTCTCTGTTTCCTGGTTCTCAACCGATTCTCAATCCATAAGAGGACCTGCCCTTTATCCCCTGACTGTGGAGTTTTCTCAGCAGCCTTTGGTGAGGGACCATGACAAATCCCTTCTGAAAATCCAGAGAGACAATATTCACTGGTTCGCCCATATCCACATGCCTGTTGACCTTTTCAAAGAATTCTAAAAGGTTTGTGAGGCAAGACTTACCCTTACAGCAGCCATGCTGATTTCCCCTCAGCAAGGCTTGTTCTTCTATGTGTTTTAAGATTTTATCTTGCATGAGGCTTTCCACCATCTTCCCTGGAACAGATGTTAGGCTAACTGGCCTGTAGTTTCCTGGGTCCCCCCTCCTTCCCTTTTTAAAGATTGGCATGACATGTGCTATCCTCCAGTTGGCTGGCACTGTGGCCATTTTAAGGGACAAGTTGTATATTTTAGTTAAGAGATCAGCAACTTCATTCCTCAGTTCCTTAATAACCCTTTGGTGGATGCCATCTGGGCCTGGTGACTTATTGATCTTCAATTTATCAATTAGGTCTAAAACATCCTGTCTTTTAACCTGTCTCTGATTTAATTCATTAGTCAGGAGGGGCCATTCAGGCAGTGGAATATGCCCAAGGTCTTCTGTCATGAAGACGGATGCGAAGAACACATTGCTCCTTGGGCCTGGTAGTTTAACCCACAGTGATTCTATGATGGAGTCAGACCTGCTGTCCATCTCCATTCTGCTGGATTCTACCCCTTCTTTGACATAGATGGCTACCCCACCTCCAACAAGCCCCTCCCTATCCATCCTATTGAGTTTATAGCCTGGGATTGCAGTATCCCACTGGTTCTCTGAATTCCACCAAGTTTCCGTTATGGCCACTATAATAATGTTATCCCTAGCCACCAAATGTTCCAGCTTTCCCATCTTTGCTCAGACGGTTCGGGCATTTGCATAAAAGCACCTGCGTACGGGGTCTGCCAAGAAGGGCTGCTTGTTTGTTTCTTTTTTTCCACAGCTTCTCATTCCAGTGGACCAACTATCACATCCCATCGTGCTCCCAGTCCTGATTCCTACACTGTCATCACTTTGTGGTTCTCTACCCTCTCCACCCTCATTCCACAGGGATGAGGAGTCCCAAACCAGATGCCTATCAGCTCCTGTCGGCTTTCCTCCGGGATTCAGTTTAAAAGTTGCTCTGCCACCCTTTTAATGTTATGTGCCAGCAGTCTGGTTCCATGTTTGTTTAAATGAACCCCGTCCCTCTTGTACAGGCCCGGCTTGTCCCAAAATGTTCCCCAGTACCTAATGAATCTAAACCCCTCCCCCTGACACCACCATCTCATTCATGCATTGAGATCCCTGAGCTCCACCTGCCTAGCTGGCCCTGCATGTGGAACAGGTAGCACTTCTGAGAATGCTACCTTTGAGGTCCTGGCTTTGAGCTTTCTCCATAATGACCTCAATTTGGCCTCCAGGACCTTGTGGCTACATTTCCCCATGTCATTGGTGCCGACATGCTCCACCACTGCTACCTCATCCCCAGCACTCTCTACCAGCCTTTCCAGACGAGATGTGATGTCCTCAACCTTTGCACCAGGCAGGCAAGTCACCATGTGGTCCTCACAACCATCACAGACCCCTCACTCTATGTTCCTGACAATCAAATTGCCCACTATCAGAAGCCCCCTTCCCCCCTCCCCATGAGGAGTATCCTCGGTGCAACTGGGCCGGTCACCTGTAAAAGGGTCCCCTCTAGGGGACAGTTTCCCTCTTGTCCAGATTGGCATCCTCCAGCCTGAAGACTTCCAATCCCAGCAGCTGAGGAGCTGCTTGTCTGTGGGTGGGACGATGCCTGAAGGTCCCTGGAAGTCTCACCATGGTCCTTCTGTCCCTGTCTCTGCTTCTCCCAGTCCTCAACCAAGACTTCAAGGGAGCGAACCCGTTCCCTGAGTTCTTGGAGCTCCTTGCAATGAGGACACACCCATGACTTTTGCCCAAGAGGCATATAGTCATACATATGACACTCGGTGCAAAACACAAGATAGCCCCCAACCCACTTCTGGCTGGCTGACTGCATGCTGATATTTGTTTACAGCTTGCCAAACTTCTTCTCAAGGGAAATGACAGGCAATATCTGGGGCACTGGCTTCCTCGTCCTGCTGCTGAACTCGCACAGCTGCTAAACTCGCTGTGTCTTCTTACCCTGCACTTTGTTGCAGTGCAGCACTCTCAGGTTAGTTTAAACCACACCTTTAAGGTAAATCCTATCTCTAAGGAATACTGAATGTAAAACTGAAGGTTACAGTAGATTTCGAATAGAAAATGAGTACACACCCTCTTGCACAGTCCCTTCTCCCTCCCTCCATTTCCTCCTTTTCCTCATGCAGATCCTCCTTTCTCTTTCCTTTAACTCACACAGATGCTAAACTCACTGTGTCTTCTTACCCTGCACTTCGTTGCAGTGCGGCATTTCGTTACAGGAGGCATTCGCGCTTGATCAAAAGGAATTAACCAATTGCTAAAACCAGCTAAAAAATTCAATTAAAATACACCGGCAGTGCTGATCTCTCCCTATACCTAATACCTATGTCTCCAGGTTGAACAGATAGGTTTTCAAACCTTGTCCAAATTTGTCCAAATCTGGTTCTATGTGGAGGTGTTGGGGAAAAGAATTCCACAGCTTCGGAACCAAGTGGGAAAATGCTCAAAGGCTGGAATTTGCCACCTTAGTCCAAGAGACCAACAAAAGTCCGGAATCTGTGGACCGAGTCCTCTTAAGATGCCAGCTCTGCTAAATAAGTAGAACAGGAAGAATGTGGAGCTTTGAATGTCAGGACAAGGATTTTTAAATATGTCCTTGACCTGATAAGCAGCCAATGCAATGTCCTACAATAATGGGAAATGTGGAGTAACATGATAAGTCTAAAACAACTTGAACCATACTATTCTGTAGTAGAGTAAGGGGATGAAGTGAAGAAAAAGGAAGCCCCACCAAAAGGCTGTTACAATAATCCAGGCATGAAACCACCAGGGCATGGACAAGGAACTTTGTGGTCTCTGGAAACAGGAACTGATGGATCCAGGGATATTAGCAAGATGGAAATTTTGATGAGCTAAATAAGGGGCCAGTCATTAAGGGGTGCAACTGTACTCCCCAGCTGCATCCTCTACTCACCAGCTGGTGCGTGCTCCTCTCCTCCTCCTCTTCAGCTGTTCAGCATGTCTCCAGCAGGAGTACTTGCTGAACTCCTGGGCTGATTGCCCACTCAGACAAGGAGGCAGGGCAGGCAAACCTGTGCTCCTGCCAGGGATTGGTCGAATGGCCAAAGAGGAGGAGGAGAGGAGAGCACTCCAACTGATGAGTGGATTGGCCAGGGAGGCAGGGGGAGGGAATGTGGTGCCGTGTATACAAACCAGGATGAATCTCTGAACTGAGGTTCGTGCCCATCTCTAGACATGACCTCTTCAGTTGCACTAGAAGAGAGATTCAGCAGCCAGCACATTCAGCTCTGCCTCGTAGAAATTGGAATCATCTTATCCTGTGTCTCAGGCAGAAAACTAACTTGGGCTGGCCCTGCTTCCCAACTGCATCCAACCTCCATGGCTGTCAACAGGGCCATCGCATGGATACTGTAGTTTTAACCCCAATCCAGATGGTTGATACCCAGAAGGGTAGTGGGTAGAATATTTGACATAGACCAGAAAGGCGCAGATCCTCATTCCCATTCAGCCACAAAACTCATGTGATGACCTGGGTCTAGCTCTTGAGACTAAGCATGTGATCAGAGGGCTGCAAAGGCATGTGTCTGATTGCACCAGAAAGGGTTGCTTTAATGGGAGCAATTCTCTCTTGAAGTGACCCTTCCATCTTCTATGGAGTCACTCTATCCTGGACTGAAAAAGTAGAAGTCCTACAACTTGATCATAAAGGTCCAGCTTGGGCACAGATCATGGTTGAACTGGAGCATGTTTCACCATGCATTGTGTGATTGCCAGGAACTAGATTGCACCAGACTGCTCCACAAGCAGTCCAAATTGAAATCTATTTCCCCATGTGATCACACCCTAACTTACTTAATGGAGTTGTTGTTCCGATAAAATGTGAATACCTACCTGCCCTACAACCTACCAGCCTGAGCACCTCTGAAGAAAAGGTAGCATGCAATTGCATACCTAACATGCTAGGTAGTTATGCCCTCCCTTGTGTTCTTATATAGAGGAAGAAATCATGGACTTTGCATGTAGGAGGTCCTTCGTTCATTCATTATGATCTCCAAAGATGGCTGGGGGAAAAAACATGCCCCATACCTTAGCCTGCCAATGCCAATAGCACAGTAAACTCTGCCATCAAGTAACAGTGGGAGGCGGCTTCCTATTGATAGTGTCTGCACAGGAGACTTCCCCACTATGGCTCACGCCTGACGCTGCTGGGATTAATAATAACTCATTAGGCCTAACATTTGGCGATATTGCTTTTTTTGGGCTACAGCTCCCAGAATCCCCCAACCTGCATGGCCACTAGACGTTTTTGGTGGGGGAATTCTGGGAAGTGTCATCCAAATGAGGATATTTTCCAGGCTTTGCACATTCCTTTAAATTTACTTCTCTCTTTGCAAAGTCACAGCATCAGACTTAGGAGCACATTTTTCACAAATCCTAGAGCCACAGTAAACAAGCAAGATTTACGTACGTCTACGATAGCATAAATAATTTCACGCACGCTACTTTTACGGCACGTGTCTTCCAATGCCATTGATTCTGCAACCCAAGGGAAACCAGCACACAATTGTCCATAGACTTCCTTTAAATGAAAACATCATTTTTCCTTCCGCCCATTGCAAGGTAGACTGAAACTGCCTCCGATAATTAATCCACCGAGAGAAATCAATATTGCAACTGGTTGGAGATGAAACAACCCATAGCAAAATAAACTTTTGGAGTGCCATTGCATCAGCTTTTTCAAATCACATTCTGTCAGCTGCAGATGTGGGTTTTTAAAAAGACAACATTGTTAAAAAAAGAAAAAAGAAAAAAACCTTCTAACTCCAAACAGTTGGATTCTGTGAAATGGAAAACAGAGTCACTGTTGACTAGTTTTCAATGTAAAGCTCTATATTTTTCCAAACAGAATGAAATAAGGTGGTACCAAAATAGCTTGCAAAAGGGCTGATAGTGGGTGTTTTGTTAAATGAAAAAGGTCATCCTACACAGAGTATTTATGACAGTTTCCTGGCTTGCCCCTGATATACACTTTTTGGCATTCATCTCCGACTCCTGCTCAACAGGCAATTCATGTCAAGCTTCAGAGAGAAACATTGATTTTAACTCTGTGGTGAAGATGGGTTGGGGAATGCCATGCACCACAAAAAGAAATATAGGATAGACTTCTAATCCCATAAAGCAGTATTACAGTGCGGCTGTACTAACATCTCCCTGGCTGACTATAAAAAATTGAAACTGAGGAAGCAGCCAGGGAAAACTGTATCTCCACAGGCTCATTGGCCCTCTACCAAAAGACTAAAAGTCTGGGACCGTAGGCTCCCTTGCCCTCTCCCCATAATAGAGTGTAATAGAGTCGAGACCTTGGGAAATGGTCTACGGCTCCTAGAAATCCCCAAACCATCTTGGGACTTTTGTAGGCCAAAGAAGTAAATTTTCCAAGCTTGGGTATAACCTTTGCACACCATGCCTATAGCACTAACAGCCTCACCAGATACTTCCTGCATTTCAGTCAGAGGATTCAACTCAGACCAAGCCCAGCCTTCCTTCCTGTGGCTGATGTATCCAGTGACTCAATTCTCACTCATGTCCTGAACAGAGGCCTCTTATTAGCAAAAGCAGTACCATCTGCAAGCCTGAGGGTGAACAGCTCATAGAATGTGGAGGATGTGGAACATCTTATCTGGAAGTGAACACTTGAAGAGGATTCTCTGCTATGATGAGCCACCAGAGCAATACAGGAGCTCCACCAATGGTTTCCAGCCAAGTCACTCTATTGTCTGTGTACAGAAGATATGGAACCCTAAGGCTTCTCTGTTCCACCAACACAATGCCTTCTCACTTTCTCAGGACTTATCAGAGCAATTCTGCTCAGATTTGTTTCTCAGTTAAGGTCATGCCTGTTCAGGCACCACTATTCCACCATAGCTAGGTTATATAAAGTTTGCATAAATTCCTGTCTGCCCACATAGCAGATAGGCATGGATAGTATCATCCATACAAGAAAAATAGGGCCACTGGTATCCCCAGGCTAATTCAAAGTTATTTTACTTTATTCCTGAAAACAGATATTTCTTGCTGCATCTGTGGACAACATGTATATAGAAGTGCTTTGTATGCACACAGACACAGTGAGCTTTATCGATATCTAGCAGTTTAAAAGTCTGTTGCCAGGTCCTACAACAGGAATGGACAACTTTTGAGGGTCTGGGGCATTTTTGCTCTCCCCAGGATAATGGCAGGCCACATACCCCCTATGGCTACCCCAAACCCTGACACCTCAGGGGTGCAATCTGTAATTTAAATGTGATTTCAGCCCCCAAGAGCTGTTTTAGAAACAGGAAGTGACTGAAACAGAAAATGCCTCCTTTAAAAATAAGAAAAGACTAACCTTCTTTCTTTTAAAAAGAGGTCTTTTCTGGCTTTAAATGAGCCAGAGATTACATTTAAATGGCTTGTCACACTTCCTCAAGTTAGCATTGGGAGCACCCTGCATGGATATGGAGGGATTCTGGGAACCCAATGCATGTGCTAAGAAATTTCAGTGGACGCTATTGGCCACCCCTGGGCTAAAAGAATATATGTGGCCAATTTTTGAGCTGCGTCCCGTGATAAATGTAAGACACATAATGTCTCTCTAAAAGGATGAAAAATAGAAATAAGGGAAATCATTTTCAAGTATTATGTACAATGTATATTGCAATTGTAAATGACTGAACTTAGACTGGCTGCACATCAGAAAAAAATTAAGAAAATTATCTTTGGATCCCCTGAACTTTGACACAGTATATTCTAAACATTTTTAGCTGTGACATTTTGGGTTTTTAAGGTTCTCATTTTCAGCTGGGCAGAATTAATAACAGTATTGCCTGTAAAGGGGACCTTGCATGTTATTGAGCATATTATTCTTATTTTTAAGGATCTAGTATGTTGCCTGTCCATAAAAAGTTCTGTGCATATTTTGAATTAATTCAATAATTTCTGAAATTATATCCTCCACCCAGTAGACAGTCTGGTTGATGCCCTATAAAACCATTAACACTGCACATTGAACTGCTCACAAAAATAAAGGAAGAAAATACTGCAATAGACTATTAAAGCAGCTGTTAAAATTAAAGGATGGCAAAGCCCAACAGAACTGGGTAGTTTCCACTGCTCGTCTAAAGGAGACCTTCCTTTGGGACTGTTTCAGATGTGTGGTACAGTTGTCAGAAAAGCCTTGTCTTGAATCACGATTATCGTAGTCTGTCTTCAAGGTGGGAGATATAACAGCAGCTTCTGTGATGATCGTAAGTTAAAGAAAGGTACATATGGAAGGACACCATCTTTTGGATGTCCTCGTTCCAAGTTATTTAAGGCTTTTCAGGTTAAAACCAGCTGTTTGAGTTGCACCTGGAGACAAAATGGAAGCCAATGAAGCTGTAATGTGGTCTCCAAGGCACACTTGTGACAAAGTCTATCCAGCACATTTTGTACAAGTGGCAGCTTCTAAACACTTCAAAGACAGTCCCTACAAATGATAGGGAACTGATCTGACCAATGATTTATGAAAATTTAGCCTGTAATTTAAGCAGAACTACGGTATTTCAAAGAATTTTTTCATACCCAATTTTATTTTGCTAACTAAATTCTTGTCCGTTTCTCCGTTTCCAACCGCTCACCCCTCCAGGAAAAAAAAATGCCTAGGGGCTTGATTAACATGTTAATGAGCACAAGTAACATTTGAAAGCTAACAGCCTGCTCTGTCTTGTTGCTTAGACAAAACAACACAGAAAAAGATTGATGTGTCTTTGATCCGTGTGTTCCTAGATGATTCTGTTAGAAGCAGCAATTACCATTCCTCTGAAAACAACAAAGAATCTTGTGGTATCTTAAAACTGACAAATGTATTATGCCATGAACTTTCATGGACTTCAGTCCTTTTCTGAAGAAGCTTGTCCCATAAAAAAATGATGCCACAACAAAGGTCAAAGAAACCTTTATGCCATATGAGTGTATTAATATTAAAGGCAGTACAAAACTCATTTAAGTTATTATTAAGAGTCTCCATTTTGATTAGATGATGTTCCTGTGTGAGGTTCAAGATATCATCACCAAAAGATTGAGAAGACATATAAGCAATGTATAGAACATTGTAGGTTCAACCCTTTGTTTCCAGCCCAAAAGTTCATTCATCAGCCAAATGAAAAAGACGTGATTGAAAACTGCAAGTAATACTTAATTCAACGGCCTGCAGTGATGCAGAGTCATTGTGTTTACTTGGGAGTGAGTTGCACTGGACTCAGGTTTTATCCATTGTCATCCTAGTCATCTGCCAAGAGATTTCATTGTCCTGAGGTCCATGAACTGCCAAGCAGCCTGTATTTCGCGTCCCCACAGAACGCTATTACAAGTGATTATGTCAACCAACCCATCTTTGCTGTCTTTCTGCAAGCAGGCAAAGACCTTTCTCTTCAGGCAAGCTTTCCCTCAGTGACTAGCTGCCTGAGTAAGGTTTTTAAATAGATTGTTGTGCTCTACTGCTTTGAATGTGTTTTTGGTGTTGCTTTTGTTTACCATTTTTAGTGTGACATTTGCTTGATCCTTTTTAATGTTTGTATACTTACTTTTTTTAGCTTTAATATTGCCTTTTAATGATGTAAGCTACCTTGAGTCTCTTTGTAAAGGAGAAAGGTGGAGAAAAAATATTTTAAATAAAACAAACAAACAAACGAATGAATCTTATTCTGGGAATCAAGCAGAGCTTCAACAAGATCATTAGTTCTAGTTGCTGAAAGGCCCTCAAAATATTTAGGAGAATTCAAGGTTGACCAGTTTTGGAGGATACACCAATTTAAAGAGTCTACCACCTTTGTGGAGGCTATGAGTGCCAGTGAATCCAAACCCTATTTTCTTCTTTAGAAAATCTAATTGTACGGCAAACTTTGATGCAACCTATCCTATAATCAACCAATAGGAATTGCACCAATCTGCCTATGACTAGGTGTTCTTTCTTTTCAGACTTTACACATTCACACATCATTACTTCAGTCTTAAAATGTGTAGAAAGTGTGTAAAAGTAAATAATAATTCTGCAGTCCTGAGGCACAGCCAAGCAGGTCTTTGGCAATTAGGCTGTGCTGCTGTTGATGAGAGAAGGGGATGTTAGCTGCTGTTGTTTTTTTTAATGACACATGTTTACCTGAGTTTTAAAACTATCCTTATGTTTCATTTGTGCTTTGAGGGGAAAGTTTTTGTAGATGGTTTTTTTGGGTTTTTTCCTAAAGTTTATTACTTTTAGCCTCTGTGAGGGCCATTTTATGTAGGGCAGAAGTTGGAAAATAAATGTAATACATGCATGCATAACCATTATCCCATTTAGCAAACGTTATCCATTCAGTGAACCTGCTGTGGCAGGTTCCTCATCTCATGTTCATGCTTGTGAGACCTGTCATGTGACTGGGCACACAACAGCAAGCTGGCTGTTGGGGGCAGTGCTTATGCAATCATGCTTCTGCTCCATGGTCACTGAGTAGGATACTGGACACAGTATACATATTAAAGATGATTTCTCAGATTTAATGTGCTATCTGGGGAAATGGATTTTTAAGCGGCAGCCATAGCTTCAACCTCCTGTGAGCTAAAATGTGAGTGTGCATGTCTCATCAGTAGTATTTATGTTCCTGGGATTTCCAGGGATGTCTGCATGTAATTTATTCTAATTCCTTGTTCTTGAAACTTTCACCTGTGGATCTTGAAAGCAATACACAAATTGTGCTCACCATTCCCTACTGTGAGTTGACTAACATTCCAGTCTTTCTCTGGAGGCACAAACAGAAGGTGAGGGATTCTCTCAAACAGTTGTGTAATGAACCACTTACAATGAAAGTAAATACAACATTGATTCATTGATTGTCAGTGCACCACTTCCTATCTTAAGTCCCATGCCCGTTTACTTCAAAGTAAGTCCCCCTGAAATTAATGGGCCCTACTTTTAAATTCAAAATGGATAGGATTAAATGGTCAAGATGTGTATTTACTTCTCTCTCTCTTTTTTTTTAAAGAGACTATGCCATGGCCTGATCGGTATTGAGATCATGGTGTATGGAGAGAGAAGGTTAAGCAATCGTCCAGCTCCCCAATGGAGAGGAGAGAGTGTAGTTTTGTAATTTTGCTGCCCATTGAGTTATATATATAGGAAACCTGCAAAAAACTACACTTCCTACGATACCCTAACCTTTCCAGGAAGCAGTGAGACAAGACGTAGGCTCCAGACAGCCCACAGTCTTACTCAGCTGGCCAGTGGGGCACTGGCAGAGGAAGCTCGGAGCAAGTCAGCGAGGTGCTGGGCCCCATGAAAGGGAGCACGGTGTGGGAAACCCATGAAGGTTTCATTTAGCGTTGGGCCCAAACCAAAGAAACCATGAACCAGTTTGTTTTTGTTTTAAATTGGCATGGTTGATGATTCGCGGACACCGATGAACCCCAAACCACCACAAGCCACCATTTTGCCAGTTCATGCCCATCTCTAATCCCGATAAAGATAGTGTTGGAGTTTTTGCATCCTTGCATGCTGCCCCTAGTAGGTGTGGCTGGGAGGGACCTTTCTGGACTGGGGTTGTAAGGGAAATATATTGATCCCCTTTTTCTTTTCCAAAGCTGTATTTCTCTAGAAGGCCTTATTAGCTTCAGAAACTCAGAATCAGCATTATCTGAAAGCCTCCCAAAACATTAAGCATCCCAGCTGGGAAGATGATCTCCTTCACCTCTGCAAAAGAGATAACACAGTAAAGGACACAGGAAATTCCCCAAACCTAAAGGCCAGCAAGGGAAGTGACAAGTTCTTCCAAGATAAGAACTGCATCAGCATCCCAATACATCACACCAAGTGAAACATGGGAATATGGGGTGATGATCACATTCACAGTCTGTCTTTGTTCTTTGTTAAAGAGAACTATTGTCTAGAGTAAAGTGAGAAGAGTTACAAGGCCATATTCCTGGTGCCTCAAAAGTAACAATAGTAACAACATCAGAACACATATGTAACTCTAGGTCAATACTGCTTATGGAAAATCGGGACTTGCCATTCTGCTGTCATCAACATTACACCACCATTACATGATCACCTTTGTTTTGGGAAGAACCCTGTATAGTAGGTACGCACTTCTCTATCAAATTGAGCTGCTTTTATTTTCGGTCTCTAACCAAAGTGCTCCATCTTTCAAGACTATCTATTTTAAATAAACCTCTTTTCCTATTTGCAAAATTATTGTGTGGGTCCTCCAATTTTTTGCTCTTCCAGGACCTTGCCATAGGAACAAAGGACCTAAATTAATTTTATTTATTCTTAATAACAACAGGGTGACTGTCAATCAGTAACACCACTAACGGATAGTTCCTTCCCTGCCTCTGTTTCAAAGAGAGCCCTACCTCTCTGTTAAGATTTTTTTTCCCTCTCCTTTGTCTGTTGCTGTCAGTCAGGCTGTTAGAAGTCATTTAGACTGTTGAGGCCTTTTAGCTGAAAGCCATGTTGTTAGCTTGCAGTTATCTGTTCAACTGCAATGAAACATTTTATCCTTTCTCCGAATAATGTCTCAGAGTGCGTTATTAAGACTGTAAGTGCCAGTTGATGAGGAAAAGGGGTGGACTACTCTGGGTTTGGTTGGACAGTGTCACCGAAGCTACCAACATGAATTTGACCAAACTCCGGGAGGCAGTGGAAGACAGGAGGGCCTGGCGTGCTCTGGTCCATGGGGTCACGAAGAGTCAGACACGACTTAACGACTAAACAACAACAACAACTCTGGGGAACTTGAAGCTAATTCTGCTGTTAAAATCCCTGCACTTCTGCTGCGCAGCTAGACAAATTTTACTAAAAATTCAAAACTCTGCAACAGATAGCCTCCGAAGGAAGCTAGTATCTGCCCTGAAAGGAAGCTATGCTTTGGTGCCTCTGAAAAGAAGATTAAAGAAGACACACATGTAACGTAATATTAGCTCGACCCTGTCATCAAGCTCACATTCAAGGCTTTCAAGTGATAAGTTAGGGTTTTAGGAATGTTGTACCTCTTCAGTTCAGAGATTTTTAAAATGTTTTTAAATTTGTTTTTAAAATTGTTTTTAAGGTGGTTTTCATATTGTTCTACATTCAATAGGTTTTTACCATTGTTTCTTGTGGAAATTTTAATGGTGATTACTGCATAGTTTTTATTCAATTGTGAGACAACTTGAGCCCCATATAGGGAGAAAGGCAGCGTATAAGTAAAATAAACAAATAAACAAATAGTCTTTATTTCCTTGTGAAATGTCTTTTGTCATTACTGCCTTTGGGTTTTCCCCCATGTAACAAAAATAACAATCGTAAGAGTAAATTAAAGAAAAGTACAAAAAAATTATTGAATATTTATCATTTTTTCTTTTTAAAAGTTTAGAATTATTCTTTGTTGCTACTGATCAAGACCAGTTGCTGCAAGGACTGACCTTTATAAAATACAATCCATTGTTCACTCATGTTTGATAGTGAATCCAGCTCAGGTATCCGACACTCATGGGTATTCTGTGTTGCCGTCTAATGTTTTTTTCAGACTTCATTTGTGTTATGACAGTTTCCAACGTCTGGAAATGAAACCCGGTGGACTCACTTGGTTACTAAAACTTGGAATGTAAAATGTAAGAGAATTCCTTCTTTGGGGCATCATCCAAGTTGCCAAGGTCTTTGCAGAGTAGAAGAGGATAGTTTTCTGCCCCAAAGAGCTTACCATTTGTAATGCAACAGAATGGGTAGGGTTTTTTGGGGGGGGGGGGTTGTACACACACACACACACACACACACACACACACACACACACACACACACACACACTTTCAGGTTCAGTGGTCACTTTAGTGTCTGTTACCCTGCAGTCAACATGACCTGCAGATTTTCAGTACTAATAAAGCTGCTTTCGTTACAAAACTGGCATGACACAGTGCTGTCTGTTGTTCAGATTCTTAATAAACAGATAACATGGAACCTTTTTTTATCTATTTCGCCAACTGTACACCTATCAGTTTCCAAGTTCACAATTTTCTTTTTAGCTGCAGATTTTGTGTCCAGCTGCATGCGCAAAAAAACCTTAGGAAGTGGAAGGAGGTGATGATAGGGCTAAATAGAGAAGGAATGTGTGATTGTTTCTGTTACAGAATATTGAATTGCAGTCTGCAATATGAGTACGGAGAACAGTATGTCATTATAATGGACAGGATTTCTATTGAGGCATGTGTGTTGCAAGTCCACTTAATGGCTGATTTTAAAGCAAAGAGGGGCAAGCTCTAGGGGTGCCAGAGCCAATTTTCCTCCTCCAGAACCGAGCAGAGGTCACCAAGCCCAAATTCTGGAGGGGGGGACGACCCAGGGGGAAAAAAAATCAGAGGTGGCCAGAAACCTACTTTGACTTTGCTGGCATGGGAGTGAGGATTTGTTCAATCTGTCTTGTTAAATGAATCAATCTCCTTCACACTTTTCAGATTACTGTGCAGATCAGAATATGTCTGTCCTTCAGATTCCGCCCACTTCTCTGAATTTTGCAATGTAGTTGCCTAGAAATATTTGTGTATCTTGAGGAAAGTTGTGTAGAACATGTGGTTGTCAGGAGAAAATGTGTATGAAATGAAATGGTTGTGTTTATGTGACCATGAGTGTTTTAACCTACAGAGTGAAGTGGAAATGGGACATGAGAGTATGATGACTGAACGCCTACAAAATTGGCATGGAAGAGATATCAGGGCTCATTTTGTTCTCCCAGGTTAGGATGAACTCCTCACTGGGTAGGATTACAGGAATTTCTGTCCATTTTTCATGTGCCTGCGCCTTTTTGGGTTAAAAAATTGCAGAAGTGTTTTTTCTGTGGAAAAAAAAAACCCTTGCATTTTGAATAAAATCTTCTGTTTTGCATAAAATGTAAGCTTTTTGCACAAAATACTACAGGCTTTTTAGTGCGTAGTACATTTTTTGCCACCCGCACCCCCTCAGCTGGGTTTGTTTGTTTGTTTGTTTGACCATTTTTTCAACTGTCTTGCTATATCAACGGTGAAAACTAATGTGAAAAAAATTGTTACATCCTTATCAGATAGAGTTTGATTCACCCATACCTAGCCATTGATCATGGCAGCTTTCTCTTAACACCAGTATCAAATACAATATGCTTCTATATACCAGTTGCTGGGGTGGGGTTGGGGTCAAGAAAGAGGGTGCTGTTATCCTCATGTCCTGTTTGTATGTTTGCCCAAAGCGAACTGGCTACTGTGGGAACAGAGTGCTAAACCAGATAGACCTTCAGTCACATCCTGCATGACTCTTATATTCTTACAATTTCAAGAAAAGCAAAGAATTTCAGTTTCCCCCATAGGCAGCAACACATTGGACCTTCCTCTCCAAAAATGTCTGTGTCCCACAGGCCACCCAGCATCAGAGGTGGGGAGCAGGTTTGGGTCACACTAGAATTATGTCAGCAATGGAGTGCCTTTTTCTTTTCTTCTTCTTCTAGGTATGAACAGCAGCCACTACATGCGTGGAAGACAGGAAAAGGCTGCTGCTGAGGACAGTATTAAGAGCTGGGTTAAATATCCTCCCTCCCCTTAGGATCCTAATTGTATTAGAGGGATCTTAGCAGTTCAGCAAACGTAAACTTCCTGTTTTGCAAAAACCATAGACATTTCAAAGGAAGTGCAAAGATTTTCAGCAAAGCTTAAGAAACTGTCTAGGAGAGCATGGTACAACCTTCCCCAAAATGTCATGCTCCAGATGTTTTGTACTATAACTCCCATCATCCCTGACCCTTAGCAAAGACAGCTTACGGCTGTGCTGATGGGAGTTATAGTCCAGAACATTTTGAGGGTGCCATGTTGGGGACAAACAGGTTTTGTACATTCCTTGTGCAAAACTCATCAAACTTCATCTAAGGTATCTACCACAGAGATCAATGACGGTCGTAACACAGAGAAAACTTTCTGTCTGTCCTCAGCTCAAGTGTCTCATTTTAACCTCTTCTTTTGTCTCTGTATGCCACACATTTCCCAGTTTAAAAACAAAAAATCCTGCTTGGAATTACTCTAAGCCCAAAGCGTCAACATTTTATAAAAAGAGGTATTTTATGTCATCCTGCAATCACCAGAGTATACAGATAATTCATTGCTTCCACAGCACCTCTTTTTCCTCAGAAAAACTCCTGGAAAAGATATTAGCAAGCTCTTCTTTGAGCACCGGGGTGGGTGGGTGGGGGGCATGGTGGAATACTCCTGGAAAAGATATTACTGAAACAAAAAGGTTCCATTTGTTTTAGAAGAGTTTTGGAAAACAGCTCTGCCATTTTTCAGTATTCACATGCGCGGGAATTCTCCCTTGAGAAGAGTCCAGATTGAAAAAGCTTTACAATCTTCCCCTAGGGAGGCATGTTTTCTCCTATCTTCGCAGAAGTTAGTTTTCTGTTATTGATTCTTTTACAGCAAAGTGCCCTCACTCACCTCTTTCCTTTGCTAGTTATCATCACGCCATCCGATCACAATCCTTTACTTTAAAACAATAAACCTAGCCTGCAAATGATGTAATTTGCATGGCACTTCCTCTTTAGCCTAACAACTCCCAACTTCACCTTATGATGCCATTCACATCTGAAATCCAAGTACATGACACTGGTAGCCAAGGCATGATTCGCAAGCAATTGTACAATGTGTTAAGTCCACATTTATTATCAATATTTCTGACTGTCAAAACCCCTGAGCACACAAGAGATCTAAACTGGCAGAAAAGTAGAAAATACAGTCTAATCTTAATAATAATCATGTACCATCAAGCCAATTCCAAATTATGATGACCCTTTCTAGGGTTTTTCTAGGTAGAGAGTACTCACAAATAGTTTACTATTCCCTTCTTCTGGGGGGCATCCTGGGACTGTGCAGCTTGCCCAAGGCCACACAGGCTGGCTGTTCTCCCTGGAGCCACGATGGGGAATCAAATTCCCAACCTCAGGCTCCACAGCCCGATACCTAAACAACTGAGCTGTCCAGTCAGCTCCACAGTCTAACCTTACATTAAAATAAGGAAATTATAGGAGCAGGCATAGGGAATTCAGAACTGCCTGCACTGGAACCAGAGGTAGGAAAAGTTTCTTATTTGGACTACTTTACCATCTCAGTATCCCCTCAAAACGTCCTCCCACCATTGCTCATGTGAAAGGTCTAGAGTTGTGGTTTTCACAAAATGGGGGTTTGGGGGAGCTACAATCCAATAAAGTCATGTTTATGGCTTCTGGTTGGATCACCAAGCCAAGGGGTCCTCTAGGTTGAAAGTCTGTTGGGAGTCAGAGCTAGCCAAAGATTTTCTGCTGCCTGCAGAAAAGAATAAAATTATTCCTTGTGTCATTCCTCACACAGAAGCCAGATGTAGTGATAACTAAGTCTTGCTTCAGCACTGCTGAACAGTCAGTGGCTTCTACAATACCTGAGGACAGCAAGCTAACTTAAGAAGTTACAAGATAGACCACATAACAGGATGTGCATACTGGCAATTTTCTTTCTCATCCCATTTGAATTTTGAAAATTTTGAGAGAAAAAATGAACTAAAATTAAATTCTTACCCATCTCTAGGAAGCGAGTAATCAGTACAATTTGCTTTTCTTTCACATTCAAATTCTGCAACATTTGGTACATTCCAATCAAAGCATGAACCAAAGTGAACTTCTCAATCATCCCAATTTTGCACAATGTTACACAAACATTTTCCAACATCTTGCTGATCCTCTCACCAGTATCTGCCATCTAAGGCACAGAGCTTTGAGTATTTCTTTAAAGAATGTACGCAAGGTCATGCAGAAGCTATTAGAAACCAAACAGGAGTAGGGTGATGATCTGGAACTCGGAGTATCATTCTATTGCTCTTCATTGATGGATGGCTTCAGCACATCATTATACTGGCCTTATCATGTGATTCAGCATTATGTGAACCTTGCAGAACCTCAGCCATATTGGTAACAGTGGTGAACCAGATCTCACCAAGTCCCTTGGGAAGTATGGAAGTAAAGTTTCCCCACCTTCAGCTTTTGAATTATTTAGCTATTGCTAAAGGATATTATTGCTAAAGGATATTAGCACGTACCTTTGGAAAAACCATTCTAGTTTGGATTTACAGGTGCAGCAGAATGAGATAGAAATGAGATTCTGACTGGATAGAGAGGACAGAAGATGAAGCATTTACTTGCAGCAGGTTGAAGGCTTCCTAATTTTGAGCACCTCTTTCAGATGTTCTCCAGTCCTACTCTCTCAAGAAGTACTTCATGATTTTAAAAGGGGTATCATAGTAAGAAACTGTCCACATTGGTAGGACATGGACTAATTATTTTTAGGTCCTTCCAAGTAAAAATTGAGCAAAACATGAATTGAGGATGGTCTACCACCTTCCCCAATGTTCCTTGATAATTTCCTACCAGCAAGGAACAAAGTTCAGACTTTTTAGCAGGCAGTGGCTAAAAGAAAAGGTGAATGGATATAAAAGCTGACAGATGTGGAGAGCAGCAAGAACAGGCCAGCTGTTCACACCTGGAGTGAACTGAAAAGCTCAACAAGTAAGGCCAAAGCAGCAATGGGGCAGCTTTAAATTGTTTGAAGAGTGGTAGGAACCTGGGCAGAAGAACCTCTCTGATCTGAAATTTCTGTGATACCTGATATCCCCACTAAGTGCTCAAATGATAAGTGTTTTCCTGAACCTTGCAGCCATGCAGTTTCAATATAGCATGAGTTTCACATAGTGGAGAAAAAAGACACCGTTTTCCATTGCTTTTTCTTACTCCTGTGAGCTGTCTAGTTTCCATTACTCACTCATTCCTCGTGATGCAAACTGGCTAGAAATGCTCCCACGTGAGGTTTTGGCTTTTTTTCCTGGTAATTGCCAACCTAACTTGAGTCAATGATTTATCTGGTTGCTTTTTACATTTTTATCCCATCTCCTCATTTTAGCCTCATAAGAACCCTTTGAGGTAGGTCAAGTTGAGAGAGAGTGACTGGTCCAAGGTCACCCAGTGAGTTTCATGGCTCAGCAGTTAGTTGAACTTGGGGTCTCTCAAATCCCAGTCCAATTCTCTCACTGCTACACCACACAGAAATACCTCGGTTTACTGAAGAGCTGTCATCTCAACATTGAAGGAAATCTCTCTCTCTCTCTCTCTCTCTTTCATACACACACACAAACACACACACACACAGAGTGGGCCATATGGCTAATGTAAAAGCTGCTGTTTTCCCCTTCCAAGTGGCTGTTATGTTTGAGTGGTCCGATTTGTGAAGCTTTGGGCCTGCCTTGTCCACTCAAACAATCATTAATCACCGCCCCAGTTTATAAATCAAGGAGGCCAACTTGCTGAGAGCGATTAAGAGCTCGAAGCTCCGCTGAAGTACTTAGCCAATTCCCAGACCTAAGCTTAGCATCTCCCTCTCTCCGCCTCCAAGAGGTGACCAATTCATCATCCTTCTCCCATTGAGGCAGAATGAATCTGACAGAAGAGTGCACGAAAGCCAAACAATATGACTAAACTAATAGTTAAAAGGTAGAAAGATCCCTTTTTGAATGTCTTTTTTTCCTTTCCTTTCCTTTCTTTTTTTTTTAAAGTCACTTAAGCTTTAGAGTAAATGAATGCTTATTCCCATTTTGAATTTTCCACGTAGATTGTTGATGGAGCATTTATTTATTGTATTTTTATTTTTGTTTTAGATGCTATTTTATTTTCTATCAGGATAATTACAACAAATATTAAGAACTCTTTTGTCAAGATAAGGAAAACAGAAAACAAAAGTGGCCAAGTTACAGGATGGTGGTTTTAGAAGGTGGATTATTCTGATTCAGTGCCAAAATACAGAACGGTACAAAGTCAAGTTTAGTTCCGTTGCTTTCCCTTCCAGATGGCAAGACTGAAGGAAGCTTGCAGCTGCTAAGCAAACAGCTAGATATGTGTCGGCAAAGACAGGTTAAGCTAATCTCGTAGGGCTCATGCTATTGTCACCAATGAGGCATCAAATTAAAGAGTGAAACATGTAGATTTGCAGAAAAATTGTGATTTTGCTAAGAAACCCGCAAAGTCAGTAAACTCAAAACAGAGTGGTGTTGGTAATCATGAGGTAATTTACAGGCTGCAGAGTATAAAAATGTTGCTGCTCCTAGTTGTAAGAGCCCCGGCTTTGATATGCTGGGAAGAGCCATTAACTGAGCCACTGAGGATCTGGGAAATTCCACTGTTCAGAGTTTCTTGGGTGGGGGTATCTCAATTGGGATGGTCTAAGGCATTTTTCCCCATCCGGTGTTCTTCCAATATCTCAGACTACAATTCCCATTATCTCCTAGACAGCATAACATCCAAGCTAACAATCCCAGCCAACACAACAGATCTGGAGGGAATCAGCTTTAGAGGTGCTAGAAGATGGCCTTTTTTAGAAAATGTAATGTATCTGAAAGACTGTTCCATTTTAGATCTAGTTTGTAAATAACCATGGACCTCGAAGTTACTCATTTAAAGTTAGCACCTGTATAACAGACTTTATAGGCATGCAGGTCAGCTGTTCACATGTCCTCCCTGCTCAATTGAGGTGTATTGTAATTTCAACTAGATTATTTAAAAATCATTCCTAATTTTGAATCTGTACATATAAATTAATACATATTATTGTGGTGTCTTCTTTTGTCTTCCATTTTGTCCCTTTTGTGATCATTATGTGGCAATCACAGGGGGGTGGGAATGATCTAGGGATAGTTGGAGATGTCTAAAAGTGATGGGAAAGAATTCAGCAAAAGAGGTGGTAGGCAGCACTGTCAAGAGTGTCACTCAGTTCTTTTGTGCATAAATGTTGTGACCAAGGGGCTCATATATGTAATATCTTAGTCGGAAGCACAAATGAATGTTCTTTGTTAACATCACACCAATTCCAAGTTCTGAGGGACCTTCAACATGTCAAATGGGCCCCTTCTTTAGAGGTTTCACCTTCTCCTATACAGTCATTTCTTTGGTTCATTCTCTCATTCTCTCCAGGCCCAACTGCAACCACTATACAGAGGAAAAGGGTGAAGTAAGTGGAGGGTGGTAATTCATGTCTTCATTCTTGTTGCTGCTGGCAACCTCTGAAAAAGCTGAGGAAGCAGCAGCAGCAACAGCATGGAATAGCTGCAACAGGGACTGGTCTCCCAGGCTTGGCAGTAAGCCCCTGGCTACAGATCAGACCTTGTGAGGGCCCAACAGTGCTGATCCCTGACTCCAGCCTTGTGTAAATAGAATGAATGAGTGCCCATGTATGAGAATGGATGAAGGTATGAGAGACTGAATAGGAAAGGAACAGAGAAGCTGCTACACAAAACACATCTGCAAATGTAAGTAGGTTTAACTTTCCACTTGCCACTCTGTAATATGCAAAACGTGAAATGCAATGAAGCTTAAACAAAACAACTGATCTAGTCTTCAGCGTTACAAATCTGTTTTTTCTCTTTCTTCCACAATATTATTTTTGCATTTCTAAAAAGTGGCCTCTTTTTTTTCCTTTTTCGTTTTGGAATTAGAAGAGAGACAGGCGCATAAATGTATCGCTGTGCAGAAAATAGTCTGAGTGACTGACAAATGTAAATAGAATGGACAGTTTCTATTACCCCCTCACATTTTCTGGAGAATAATTTGAGAAGTCTGGGCAAATTGTGTTTTACGAAGTGTAATGATGTGTAATAATTTCCTGTCAGTGCGAAAGTTACAGGCAGAGCGAGTCGGATCATTTTGGGAGGAGAGATGGTGAGAGCTGAGAAAGGGGGGAAGGAAACAAAGGGTTCTTTTGGATGCTGCTGTTGTAGCAACCAAAAGGAGAGGGACCTTGTGAGAGCAATGGGCAATCATCCTCGGTGGCACAAAAACCCATCATTTTTCTCACTGATCTTGCTTGAAGATTCCAGACTGGTATGAGGAAAATCTTCCTCCCACATACAAGTTTTTAAACCTTGCAGGTTATTTTAGTCATGAACATGTAAATTGAGAATTTTGGCAGGTTTTTCAAAGTGAACCAACATGAAATCAACTCATGGCATGGAGAAATCAACTCACAACACAGTGTTGTCTCTTCCTGCCATGTTGATGTTAAAGATGAGGAGCCTTTCATAAAAACAAGTGGTGGCGACCCTAATTAAACACTTAACATTGCTGTATACACTAAAATCCAAATCATTTTTAAGCATTCAAAGCCCTGGACCTGGGTGGATAAAATTCTCTGTTTCAGCTCCTCTAACATTCAAGTTTTTTTCCTCTCATGCCCTTCCCATTCAGAAAATGAAGAAATTTGCAAATTTGGGGAAATGTTCATAAAAATAAATACTTCCTAATTTTAGATAGAGTGAGACATTTAATGCATTAGGCAAGACTCCTTGCCTAATGCATAAGGCCAGTCTCCTCAGTATAATTAACATTCATGTTATTCTACCATTGTTATTCATGACAGAGGTTCTTACATTCATTACAGCACAAACTTCAACTGAATATACAAACCTATATATCAAAGAGGCTATCACCCCACTGTTAAATGCCCATTGACTTTCTTACCAACCAGCCAACCAACCAGTCACAATCTCTGTATTTTGATGCCATGTATAAATATTTGCCATGTTAGATATCTCTCTTTGTATGTCTGAGGAAGTGGCGTTCTTAATGAAAGCTCACATTAAAATATAACGGTCTTTAAGGTGCCACCATATTTTTGTCTTTTTGTTTGTTCTTTTATTTTTATTTATTGTTTTGTTTTGTTTTTACCTATCATGAAAGCAAGAATCATTCCATTCCAAAACATTCCACAGTGGAATCTGAATCCAGTTGTCAAACTTGACAAGACACGGCAAATGGAGATTCTGGTTTCAGTGCTAGAAGTATCTTCATGTTTTAAGTTACTTGTAAGAATACACATTTTAGGTTCCTCAAGACACTAAAGTATATATTTAAAGAAGTAAAGTGTAAACAGATGTGGCAGAGGCTTACACTTGCAAGCATATGTACTGCACCCCAGTTTTCCTAGAAATCATTACATGTGCGGTGATGGTGGCTTCTATCTTCACCGTAACAAGTTAACAAAGGCAGTAAAAAATAATCTAGAAGTAAGCAATTAGACAGTTGCTGTTCTTTAATGATACACAAGTTCTGAGCCTTCCTAACAGGAGGAACAGTCTAGATTCGGAGACTGCATATATGTACCTAAGGGGCCAGACTGTCAGAAAACACCTTGGACTGCCAGAAAGACAAACAAGTGGCTCTTACAGCAAATCAAGCCTGAACTATCTTTTGAAAGCAAAAAAAAAAGAAAAAACCTGAAACTGAGGCTGTCCCACTTTGGGCACATGATGAGACGGGAAGATTCTCTGGAAAAGACAATAATCCTGGGGAAGGTTGCAGGCAGCAGGAAAACAGGATGCCCAAATACGAAATACATTGACCCCGCAAAGGAAGCCACAGTCTTGGGTTTGCAAGAGCTGAGCAAGGCAGTGGAGGAGAGGACATTCTGGAGATTGCTCATTCATAGGGTCACCATAAGTTGGAGGCAATTTGACAGCACATAGAGGCCAGAAAATAAGGCAACTACATCAACTGTTACAAGACAGTAGAAGACTCAGAACTGAGGGATCACTTACTTTTTCAGCATCAGAGCCCAGAATTTCCAAACCAGCATTTTCCAAGCTCTGGGAAAACCAAAGCAAATTGTGTGCTGAATATTGCTTATTGAATGAGCACCTGCAGTGGAGCTTGTAAAGACCATTAAGCCTCGACATGGCTTTGTCCATATTAGGATAAACAATCAAGGTGATCCCTACTGAGGAGTCTCTGGTCACTCTTTGACCAAGCCTAGTCCACATCTGATCCTCCCCCCCCCCTTCCACAGTTTTTGTGGGACTAGAGAGAACTCAAGCAACTTATCAGCTGCAGGCACCATGGCCAAGTAACGAGTGTGAGAAATGATTGCTAAATACAGCTAAAATTATTAATGCTCAATTATTCATGCTGACACTATCTCTCATCCCCTCTCTTCCCCCAGCTGACAAACCCAGCTACCACTTTCAGCTGTGATATTGTGCTCAGGCCCACAAGACAGGCCTAGAGCTAGCAATTAATAATTGAACACCAGTACGTAATAATTACATGATAACTTTATTGACCAAATTCAGGGCAGAATGTATGATGTACTGTACTCTGATTATTAGAAAGGAATGTTGTAGACTGCAATACAATGTGTCATTATGCCTTCAAAAAAAACCCATTACCTTAGTAATTATATATTTTAATGAAGTATGAGAAGTTTAATACTGAGGCCTGTTGTTTTAAATAACAACAGAATATTTTTGCTAGTTTCATAGCAGGTGATATCACACCCTTAAGGCTGCCATTGCATTTGAGCCAAAAATATGTGACATCAGGAACAAATCGTGAAAAAAGGACTGTTTCATATTGATAAACCTGGATGTGTAACATTAACCAAAACAAACATTTTACAATTACATTGTCATTTTAGATTCCTGCCTCACCCAACATCCACCCTCCTCAAAATTGGAAATAGAACCCCCTCAGGCCCAATAGGAACCTCAGAGACTCACCAGGGCTTTCCTTAAAGAAAAGCAACCATTAGAAGATAATACATTATTCTAGATGATCTCAGATTAGAATCTCTACTTTACTAACCAGTCACATGATCTCAGAGCCCCATAAATAACCCCTTTCAAGGCCCCACAAACTGGATAGGGCAAGGAGAGAAATCTCAGAATGACCAGTACTAGAGGGAATAGTTGGGTTCTCTCCGTAACGTGGCTTTAAAGCCCATGTGCCCGTCTTCACTGATTCCGATTTAGCATCAGGGCTGTCATAAATGATAAGCCTTCTTGTTGCCTCAGTCCTTGGAGCTATGGCAAAAATACGCCTCCTTCCCAACCCATACCTGCCCTGCATCTGTGGCATCACAGAATTTGCCCTCTGGTCTCAGATTTTGGCCCCGAAATCTCATCTCACTGGGTACTGCTGACTGGGCAGCTTTGACTTTGACAAGGGTGTTCAGGGGAAGCTGTATAGGAGATAAACTTGCCCCTTTTAAAAATGTTGGCAACACTCCAAGAACAAAACTCCGAAAGGGATGCTTTTAGTAGGGTGTGTGCATGGTAGAGATGTGTGCATTTGTACCTTCAAATGTCCTGAAAAGTATTGTGCTACGTGAACGTCAGGTATATATCCCAGAATCGTCTGTGCTGAGCAGGGATTCCGCTGAGGTTCTTTGGCAGATATAGATCTCTGCGGAAGGCATCCTGTCAAAGTAGAAAGATTAAAAAACAATGCTTTAGAAGCAGGTGGGAAGCACGCGTAATCACCACTGAGAAGACCTTCCCCCCCCCCCAGTTACATAATTGTGTAATTGTAGAGCACAGAGCACTAAGTGTTCTGACTGTATTTCAAATACATCCACCTCCTAAAGTAATACTGAAGTCACTCCATGGCTAATCTTTGTCATTTCCATAATGAAAATGTAATATTGTACGGAAAATATGAATACCATGAGGCATCCTCCTGAAACTGTAATGGCATGAACGCTGATTTACAGTAATGTTATAGCTAAAGCATGGAATCAAGAACCCAAATAAAATGTTTATAAATGCCATACATTAAGCTCTCTGGTTTGTTATAAGGTAATAAACAGAAAAGCTTCCATTGAGCCGTTTGTGGTTGTTAAATAAGATTCTTTGTGACTTGCAGAAGCTGGAACACAATGAGGAATTATCAGTGCGTTCTCCACTGAAGTCATCTACATATGTTTATTTAATAAACAGAAGATGGCTTTATTATACACATTTGATTTCCATATGCAATCAGTGCCTCATCTGTCACTTGTATCTAAGGAGGGTGCTTCGTACAAATCTGGAAATGAAAAATTCAGAGCAGGGTGCAAGAAACTCATTTAACGTCGAGTGCAGTCAAAATCAAGATTTCTTTATTTGTAGTAACAACGCTGTTAAATCAGAAAATTACTCTCCCTTTCTGCATGTCCTTCTTTCTTTACAATTCAGTTGTTTGATCATAAATTGTCGAGTGCAATGGCTTGTCTCCTCCACTTTCCACACTGGTCGAGACAGATTAAAAACTCCGGCACACCACCAACCACTCTCAGCATACCATTAGCATATATATGAGATTTGAGACATTTTCTAATATTCTCCAGCAGAACTCATCTGTCAGCCAGGTGATGAATTATAAAAACTCTTAGCTTGTTTATAAAAGAGAGAAGGGGAGAGAGAGAGAGAGAGAGAGAGAGAGAGAGAGAATCCCTCCCCCTTATTTCATCCTATCCAGCCACCTTTGCATTTATTCACATAAGCAGGGATGGCCAACTTTGATATTCTTGGGGGGGGCGCTCTATTCTCTAGCGACTAGTCTGGGGCTTGGAAAAACCCGGTATTCTTCCCAACAGAGCAGCTATATAATGCAGCTGGCATCAACTAGCAGTAAGGACTTTACGAGTACTCAGAGGGTATGAAGTCATCAGTAGAAGGAGGAAATGGGGATGAATATGCTTTCTGAATTAGATCTCCAAAAGGCAAACTCGCAGTGCTTTCTAACATAAGCATTAGGTAGTGATCCAATTTTGCTGTTGTTTAGTCGTTTAGTCGTGTCCGACTCTTCGTGACCCCATGGACCAGAGCACACCAGGCCCTCCTGTCTTCCACTGCCTCTCGGAGTTGGGTCAAATTCATGTTGGTAGCTTCAGTGACACTGTCCAACCATCTCGTCCTCTGTCGTCCCCTTCTCCTCTTGCCTTCACATTTTCCCAACATCAGGGTCTTTTCCAGGGAGTCTTCTCTTCTCATGAGATGGCCAAAGTATTGGAGCCTCAGCTTCAGGATCTGTCCTTCCAGTGAGCACTCAGGGTTGATTTCCTTCAAAATGGATAGGTTTGTTCTCCTTGCAGTCCAGGGGACTCTCAAGAGTCTCCTCCAGCACCACAATTCAAAAGCATCAATTCTTCGGTGGTCAGCCTTCTTTATGGTTCAGCTCTCACTTCCATACATTGCTACTGGAAAAACCATAGCTTTGACTATGCGGACCTTTGTCGGCAAGGTGATGTCTCTGCTTTTTAAGATGCTGTCGAGGTTTGTCATCGCTTTCCTCCCAAGAAGCAGGTGTCTTTTAGTTTCGTGGCTGCTGTCACCATCTGCAGTGATCATGGAGCCCAGGAAAGTAAAATCTGTCACTGCCTCCATATCTTCCCCTTCTATTTGCCAGGAGGTGATGGGACCAGTGGCCATGATTTTAGTTTTTTTGATGTTGAGCTTCAGACCATTTTTGGCACTCTCCTCTTTCACCCTCATTAAGAGGTTCTTTGATTCCTCCTCACTTTCTGCCATCAGAGTGGTATCATCTGCATATCTGAGGTTGTTGATATTTCTTCCGGCAATCTTAATTCCAGTTTGGGATTCCTCCAGTCCAGCCTTTCGCATGATGTATTCTGCATATAAGTTAAATAAGCAGGGAGACAATATACAGCCTTGTCGTACTCCTTTCCCAATTTTGAACCAATCAGTTGTTCCATATCCAGTTCTAACTGTTGCTTCCTGTCCTACATATAGATTTCTCAGGAGATAGATAAGGTGGTCAGGCACTCCCATTTCTTTAAGAACTTATTTATTATTATTTATTATTTATTTATTTATTGAATTTATATCCCGCCCATCTAGTCAATAGACTACTCTGGGCGGCGAACAACATATAAAATAAAACAATTTAAAATATAACAATGATATAACAATGATATATAAAATATATAATGATATAAACTTGCCATAGTTTATTGTGGTCGACACAGTCAAAGGCTTTTGCGTAGTCAATGAAGCAGAAGTAGATGTTTTTCTGAAACTCTCTGGCTTTCTCCATAATCCAGCGCATGTTAGCAATTTGGTCTCTAGTTCCTCTGCCCCTTCGAAATCCAGCTTGTACTTCTGGGAGTTCTCGGTCCACATACTGCTGAAGCCTACCTTGTAGGATTTTGAGCATAATCTTGCTAGCGTGTGAAATGAGTGCAATTGTGCGGTAGTTGGAGCATTCTTTGGCACTGCCCTTCTTTGGGATTGGGATGTAGACTGATCTTTTCCAATCCTCTGGCCACTGCTGAGTTTTCCAAACTTGCTGGCATATTGAGTGTAGCACCTTAACAGTGTCGTCTTTTAAGATTTTAAATAGTTCAACTGGAATGCCATCACCTCCACTGGTCTTGTTGTTAGCCATGCTTTCTAAGGCCCACTTGACTTCACTCTTCAGGATGTCTGGCTCAAGGTCACCAACCACACTATCTGGGTTGTCCGGGACATCCAAATCTTTCTGGTATAATTCCTCTGTGTATTCTTGCCACCTCTTCTTGATGTCTTCTGCTTCTGTTAGGTCCCTGCCATTTTTGTCTTTTATCATGTCCATCTTTGAAAAAAAAATTCCTTTAATTTCTCCAATTTTTTTGAACAGATCTCTGGTTTTTCCCTTTCTATTATTTTCCTCTATTTCTTTGCACTGTTCATTTAAGAAAGCCCTCTTGTCTCTCCTTGCTATTCTTTGGAAGTCTGCATTCAATTTTCTGTAACTTTCCCTATCTCCCTTGCATTTTGTTTCCCTTCTCTTCTCTGCTATTTGTAAGGCCTCGTTGGACAGCCACTTTGCTTTCTTGCATTTCCTTTTCTTTGGGATGGTTTTTGTTGCTGCCTCCTGTACAATGTTACGGGCCTCCATCCATAGTTCTTCAGGCACTCTGTCCACCAAATCGAGTTCCTTAAATCTGTTCTTCACTTCCACTGTGTATTCATAAGTTATTTGGTTTAGATTATACCTGACTAGCCCAGTGGTTTTTCCTACTTTCTTCAGTTTAAGCTTGAGTTGTGCTATAAGAAGCTGATGATCAGAGCCACAATCAGCTCCAGGTCTTGTTTTTGCTGACTGTATACAGCTTCTCCATCTTTGGCTGCAGAGAATATAATCAATCTGATTTCGGTATTGCCCATCTGGTGATGTCCATGTGTAGAGTCGCCTCTTGTGTTGTTGGAAAAGAGTGTTTGTGATGACCAGCTTGTTCTCCTGACAAAACTCTATTAGCCTTTGCCCTGCTTCATTTTGAACTCCAAGGCCAAACTTCCCTGTTGTTCCTTTTATCTCTTGACTCCCTACTTTAGCATTCCAATCCCCTATAATGAGAAGAACATCTTTCTTTGGTGTCAGTTCTAGAAGGTGTTGTAAGTCTTCATAGAACTGGTCAATTTCAGCCTCTTCAGCATTGGTGGTTGGTGCATAAACTTGGATTACTGTGATGTTGAAAGGTCTGCCTTGGATTCGTATTGATCCAATGTATGTGAAAGCAAAGCATCACTACTTTCCATAACAAAAGGACCTATCAACATTTTAAAAAAACCACTCAAATTGTATTTGATAAGGTGACCATGGACCAGATAAGGTAACTTCCAAGGTTATACTTGGCTCATGGACCACCAATTGCCCATCCCTGTCCAGTACAGCAAAAGTGGGATCCAGCAGTTTATCAGTCTATAAAGCCAACAGCTATCCATGTGCAGATAAGGAATGCATAATAAATCAAATAATACTTTTAATAACCAGAATAAAACAATGCCTTTATTTCCTTAATTTATTCCACTCTCATAGCAAATGTATTCTGCCAAAATTATTACTTTTGTTAGCCCAAATACAATATGAAAAATTCCCTCATAAAGAGGAAGAAAGTGCTTTTTCTAAAGTTTCCGTGAGGCAGGTTTGTAGTACGATTGTAACGGGGGAAAACACATTCAAATGTGTCATCATTATTTATGAAATATGAACATTATCCAAAGCTGACAATACATTATTTGTTGGAAGGAGTGACTCTGTGTTATCTTTCTTCATATATTTCTGATAGAAATTTCATGTGTGAAAATATAAAGCAGTAGCAGTATTTTATATTATAGTTACACTTCCAAAAATCTTCAAATCACCTAGCTCACCATGCTAAAGATAAGTTGAAATCATTTTTAAAAAAATCTGAATGCTACAAACAACTGGATTATGGTACAAACCATATTCTCTTCCTGTTCACTTCATTATACCCTCAAAACTCAAAACAGAGCAGTGGAAGCTGCTTTACACCATGTGGTATTTCACCACATCATTTACTGAGTAATGTACAGTGACCTGTGCCCAGAAAAGGGCTCACAGCTTGGTGCCCAGCCTACCCTGTGCCCTTTTGAAGACACCCCAGTCGGATCCATAACTGGGCACCTGCTGGTATTGTGTGTTTCTAGTCTCTGGGGAAAGAAACATTCCCATGAATGAGGAAATCTAAATGGCTTTGACTTGGGCAGGCAGGTTTTACAACATCATCAGAATTATTTTGGGCCAAATTATTTGTCCACATCCAGCCCAGAGAACAGAGAAGCAGGAAACAGTGATTATGAACTTAGATGATAGCACATCACATGCCAACAAAAGAGAAACCCAGATTGAGTGGTGGGGAGATAGATCCTAATGTCCTAAAGTGAATCACTCAAAATTCATATAGGAATGTAGACATTCATCTCCATATGTGTGTGCATGTACCCACTGAGCTTTTAAACCATAATTAAGGTTTTTTTTTTAAATCAAGAAAGCAAAGGAATATGCTACAACAAACTGTGAGTCTCCTCCTTTGGTGCCTGCTTAGTGTTTCCCTTATAACATAGTGATAATTATGATCCCCTTTTTCCCGCTTCTAAGCACATCGCCTCTTTTTATTTTAACATTTTTAACCTAATGAGTCAATGTTCCCCCTATGCTGCATGGATGCGTGGGAGCACGCTGCTCCATCAGGCGCACACAGCCAAGTGAGTGTATACACCTGTTTGCTGCTGTTTGTGGCTGGAACTCTGCGCACAGAGGGCAGAGCCTCCACGCAGAGCTCCGGAGAATTAGAGGGAACGTTGTCATGAGTGCTAAATGTAACATGAGGTTTCTGTTGTCACACCATCCCATGAGTATCCTTGGGATCTTTGCCCCTCCCCCACTTGTTTGCCTCAGAAATGTACGATAGTCCTGATTTGGTCTATATTTAAGTATTTGTCCAGAGACAATGCACTTCCCTATTCAATACTATTTACTAAGGTCATACGCTTATAACTCTGCTTGTATTATTAATTACATTTACTATATATCCTTCCTTTCATCCAGTGGCCTCAAAGTGCTGCAGGATGCCCTCTTTTGCTCAGTACTTTTCACACTTGTTGAAAAACAGCCCTGACAATTGCTTTGTATTTGGGTGAGAAGTAGTTGACTGATGAAAAAAACGAATCAGCTTCTGAGATTTTCCCTCACTTGCTGTCACTTTGTGAATGGTAGTGAGCAGAAGAGGGTATCCTGTAGTCCATCTTGACTGCTGCCACTGGTGTTGGCAACATTCAGGCTGCCCTTTGCTATGCAAACGTTTGGCATCCCTTTCCTGCTAGCAATGTGGGCATGATATTGTGCAGCAATTCTGGGCCATTTCCTGACTTTTTGAATTGTGGGTACAGAAGCACAATATCCCACATTCATAAACCGGAGGTTTTTTGAAGAACAAAATAAAAATATGCATGATCTTGTTTAACATGTCATATATATGAATAAGCTGAGTTTCTGTAATGTCCAGTCTAAAGGCTTAGATAGACATGCTCTCCAACAGGGGCGACTTGGTCTGCCCAGATTCCAGCTAGGCCAGCTTTTGGTCTATACACCACCTCCAGTTCCAAATCTACCAAGCCCTGAGTACTCCTACCTTTTTCTGCCTCAGCAAAGCCTGGTATACTGCTTATCTTTTCTCAGCTTTCCCTGAGAGGCCCAGTCTACTGACTTCTTTTCCTATGGTGATAGACAGGACTGCTGGTTGAATCTTGGCAGTCTGGAGGAAGTGCTGTGCCCTCTAAATTTGATACCTGGGACAAAGTTCCTCACCCTAGTTATGAGCCTGAGGCCCATTACAAGGCAGTCTACAGACAGCTCAGCTGAAATGAATGGAGGTGACATTCAGATGAACAGATTCCATATGATCCCATAACTGATCTGAAGATATACAAGCATCCTACTACATTGGGCACAGTCAATGCACATATTAAATACAGTATTTTGACTCCACTGGTTTGAAAAGAGAAGAGTTAAATGCACGATTGTTTCTCAGACACAGACTTAGCTATACCAAATAAGCATCTTGTTTGACATGCTGGCGTTTCTCAGAAATCTGATGGTGGCCATTTCTTCAGTGTTTGTTGAGTGCCTAAATAATTATCTTGTTGATAATAATGGAAATTAATAATGAGTAGTTGGTCCAGTGGGACCAGTCTGATCGGTCCTTGGCTGAAGTGATCTAGTAAACCGAAACAACGGGGAAAACTGAGTGAACTCAACATATAACTACCTTGTGGGGGTTTACTTAACAAGCATGATACTACAATGCCATTTAGACCTAGCTACATGATAATACCACAACGTCAATTCAGAGTAATGGGAAAAGCATTGCTTTCTCTTTGCACTAGTATCAGGGAGGGAGCTGGGCTATGAATACTTTCATTTCTGTTTGCAGCTAGGGGAGGAGGTCCTTTTTTCAATGAAGAACGATCTTCATGAAAAGCATCTTACATCATCTCAATTTTACTGAAGTCAGAGTTGTATCCCACTCAAAAAAAAATTATGGCAATTTTTGCAATCGTATTCAAGGAGAATTGGCATGATCTGGCAACAATCTGAAAGTGAATAGCAAAGAAGAGGGAGAATAAAGGGTAAAGAACACACTATGTAACTAGTCAATGGAGAAGATGGTGAATATCTCTGATGTCATTATCCTTTTATATACAATATTACAGTATTGTAATATAGGCACAGGAAGATGGGAGTGTAGCACCATGTGACTTAGAATCTTAGAACTGCAGAGCTGGAAAGGACCCTCTGGATCATTCAGTCCAGTCTGTGTCAAGGAGGCCCAGTGAGGAATCGAACTCCCAACCTCTGGCTCTGCAGCCAGGTACCCTAATCCCAGTGTTGTGTAGTGGCTGGTTCAAATGTTCACTTGGCCATGAAAATGGGACCAGGGGTGGGGGTGAACTGAAAAAAAACCACTACTTAAATATTGTATTTATCTTGAAAGACATATTAGGGTTACCAGAAGTCACTTCATGCCAGCTCTTCAGTTGGGCCCCAATATCCATTTGGAGGATCCGCTTATTGAGGAGTGGGATGCTGAACCTCTCCTTCACCCAATATAGATCTGGCTTAATATCTTCAGTGTCCACAACTAAGAGGCTGCAGTGAAGGTAAAAAAACATGGAACATAATGAGTTGTTATGAGGGTACTATCTCAATGTTCAGTTTTGATTCTTTTAATTCTCCTCAAGTGATCCTAGTCAGTAAAGGATCATGTTTGGTATGCTTGCTAGCCAATCAGATCTGGCTATTTTCTTATTTTTATTATATGTAAATGAATCTCATGTACAATGAGAAAAATGCTAATCCTCAGAGGAAAATGGGCAATTTTAAGCAATCAGGGATCACAAAACAGATCATTTGCTGCCCTTTCATGATGAAAAATAGATTAAAATGGAGGGATTTTTAAAAATATTATACTAATGAAGATGTATATAAAATACATGTCAAATCTTCCAGCACAATACTAATAAACTTTTTTTGGGGGGGGTTTAAGTGGGGGAAAAACATGTAATTGCACATCTGCAGTTTGAAATGGACAAACTCTGCAGGCTCCAAACAAAATAATAATAATAATGAGTGTAGAAACTGTAAGGAATGACAAATTATTGCAATGCATTGGGTTGAGCCCTCATGCTGTCTTACTGTTCTGAGATGACCCCTGGTACTCGTACGAAGACTCTAGCCACTATATAGTTTTGGTTGATGAGAGGCTCACAAAAACTACAGACGGTCCAAATAAAAGAAATTCTCCATTCTCAAAATTTGTGGATGTTTGTGTGGGGTGTTCTCGGCATATCTTTTAATTATCTCTTCCCCACTTCTGTCAATAAGTTTTCTCTATTTTGTACTAGAGAGATTAACCTCTTTAAAAAAATCTTCCTACATACCAAGAAATAGCATATTCTCTGACAGTCATACGCACACACACACATGGTCTAGTTATGAGGCATCATAGAATTCACTTTAGCTTATGTGTATTAATGATATGATTCAGGGGCTCAGGAGGAGGAAGGACTAGCCTGGAAGTGGAGGTGTAATCAATTGGCCTTCACATATTATTTTCCTTCTGTCATTTCAAAAATATTTTATTACTTATTCAGTTTTATTGGAACAACCAAACTGGCCAATTAACTCATACATTTAGGGCCTGTTCTGCTTTTCTTTGGGAGTTGGTACAATAAACTACTTGTTCTTCAGTGTTTAGGGCTATGCTGAACTTCTTTCACAAAATGACAAAAATACAAATTTGATTTTAGTGCAATAAAGGCAGAAAGAACTTCCTGGGAGGAGTTCTCAGAAAGGAGAGAAATGAGTTCTCCACCACGACCAGGGGAAAAAAATCATTTGGGAATTCTATTGCCCTCAAATAAGGATTTTCATCCCTAATGACTACTGCGCACCCCCACTTTTTTTTGGCAATCGTATTATTCTTCGATGTTACAATTCTACCTCTCAATACTGCCATTTTCTGAAATCTTCCAATTTTTACTTGTGCCTTTTGCCCAAGTCAATATTTTATAATGGCAGTTACAGGGTAAATATTGTGGTCATCTAACCCTCACCACCAACCCCTTGAGTAGTACTAGTTTTTGACAGAACATGTCTGACCTTGAAATACATATCTCAGGAAAAGCTTTGAACAGCACACCAACTGCTCATGGGGAAACAAATCTGTGTGGAAATTTGCAGTATGCAGGACCAATCTCTCTCTCTCTCTCTCTCTCTCTCTCTCTCTCTCTCTATCTATCTATCTATCTATCTATCTATATATATATATATATAGAGAGAGAGAGAGAGAGAGGAGAGAGAGAGGCTTTTTAAAATATATATCTTATATTAACTTGTTCTGTAAAGGTTTTCCTGACATAGGCATTTCCTAAATTTTTAAAAGAACAGAAATCCACAAAAAGTCGGGGGGAGGGGGACACTTTGGTTTACAGCAAAAAATTATGGCAAAGCTATATCCCCAAAGTGAAGACATTGTAACCACAGATGACTCCTCCTTGGTTTAAACATGGGCACATTGATCCCCCCATTGAAAACACAGGCCACCCTTTTGTACCTTAACTTCCATCCCAGGTAAATACTACAGTATAATCCCACTAGCTACTCCATATATATTTTATGCAACTGTACATCTGTTGCTTGTACATGTTCAAACTCTCAAAACCTGCTTCATGAAGCAGATTTTAAGAGTGTTAACATGTACATACAGTTTTTGAGAGTGTTAATATTTGCAAACAAAAGAAATGCAATGCAGTCCTATCCGTAGTTACATGAGGTTTACTTGTCCTGTCCAGTTGATTCCTATCAGAGCAGGATCATTCATGTTTAATAGACTTAATTCTAGATAGAGGCTGTTATTCTTCACTCAAGAGAATCAAAGAGTGGAACTAACTTCTTGTTTTTGCTTAAGTTGGAATGTAAGGTTCAAGAAAGTAAGGTACAAGAGAGTCACTAAGGGTGCAATCAGAGGAGCATTTGTCCTGCTATGTGGTCTGCTGTAGGGACAGGCTAGTTCATCACTTTTTCTGGTGATCACACAACATAATTGCTAATCTAAATCAGCCTGTCCCCAGAGCATTCCTGCACACACTTTTCTAGGTCCCTGCCCGGGGCTATTACTTTTTAGGTGCAGGTAGGATGACTCCATATAGGGACGTGGTGGCACTGCGGGTTAAACCGCAGAAGCCTCTGTGCTACAAGGTCAGAAGACCAGCAGTCGTAAGATCGAATCCACGTGACGGAGTGAGCTCCCATCGCTTGTCCCAGCTCCTGCCAACCTAGCAGTTCGAAAGCATGTAAAAATGCGAGTAGATAAATAGGTACCACCTCGGTGGGAAGGTAACGGCGTTCCGTGTCTAGTCGTGCTGGCCACGTGACCACGGAAACTGTCTTCGGATAAACGCTGGCTCTATGGCTTGGAAACGGGGATGAGCACCGTGCCCTAGAGTCGGACACGACTGGACTAAATGTCAAGGGGAACCTTTACCTTTACCTAGGATGACTCCATTTTGGTTTATTCTCAGCATGTGTAATCCCTCAAAATGAACCAAAGTGGAGCTTTGAATGTGCCTTTCACTTTCAGTTCCCCAATATTGTTAAATAATTTTGCCAAGGTGTGAAATTTTGCATGCCTAGAGTGCTATAATAATTTAGGGGACTATAAAAATGCAATCCTGAAAATATATTTTGTGTTTTAAAAATGAAGCTTGAACAGCGGTTTACTAAAACTCACTGCAAAACAATCAGCTAGCTCCAGCCATGTCTGAAAGCAAGGTAAATGTAAAATAACATTACCTTAGAAGAGAATATATTTTATAGCTGATGGTTGAACAAGTAAAGAAATGATAAGGAAATACAAAATAATTGAGGGAAAAAACCTCCTGGGGTCCTAAAATACAGATAGAGCAAATTGGTACTTGATCAAATCAGTTAACCAGCACTTTACACATGGCATTTTTCTATCTAGTTAATTACTATGGGATCAGTTTGCTATTCCCACACGTGCAGAGTCCATATATTATTATTATTAGTTTTATTTATATGCCGCATTTCTCCCAACAAGGGACCCAAAGTGGCTCACAACATTAAAATTCACAGAATTAAAAACATAATAAGTTAAATATTAAAAGACAAATTAAACAATATATGGATTAAAATAAAATTAAAAGATTAAAACATGAAAACATGAAAGAGATTAAAGTTATCCGCTAAAATGGGGTTCAGGGATTCAGTTATAACTGTTAAAATCCGGCCTGAAGAGATGGGTCTTTAGCTTTTTCGAAAGGATAACAGGGAAGGGGACATCCTGATCTCCCGAGGGAGAGTGTTCCATAGCCTGGGAGCTGCCACAGAGAAGGCCCTCTCCCGTGTCCCCATCAGCTGTGCTTGTGCTGGCAATGGAATCGAGAGGAGGGCCTCCTCTGCTGATCTTAATCACCGAGAAGGCGCATATAGGGAAATACAGTCCTTCAGGTAGCCTGGACCCAAGCTGTACAGAGCTTTATAGGTAATGACCAGCACTGCCCGGAAACGGACTGGTAGCCAGTGTAGTTCTTGTAACAGGTGTGTTATATGTTCCCTGTAGCTGGCCCCAGTCAGTAGTCTGGCTGCAGAAGTTTCCACCAGCTGAAGTTTCCGAACCGTCTTCAAAGGCTGCCCCACATAGAGCATGTTACAGTAATCCAAATGGGATGTAACTAAGGCATGTGTCTCTGTAGCCAAATCCGACATCTCAAGGAACGGGCGCAGCTGGCGCACCAGCTTTAGCTGTGCAAAGGCACTCCTGGCACCGCCGAGACCTGGGCATCCAAGGTTAGGGATGAATCCAGGAGTACACCCAAGCTGTGGACCTGAGTTTTCATGGGCAGTGTAACCCCATCCAGCACAGGTAGTATCCCTATTCCTTCATCTGCCTTCCGACTAACCAGGAGCACCTCTGTCTTGTCTGGATTAAGTTTCAGTTTGTTTGTCCTCATCCAACCTATTACTGATGCCAAGCACTGGTTTAGAGTCAAGACAGCTTCCCTGGAATTAGGTGGAAAGGAGAGGTAGAGTTGAGTGTCATCCGCATACTGGTGACACCGAACCACAAAACTCCAGACAACTTCTCCCAGTGGTTTCATGTAGATGTTAAAAAGCATGGGTGACAAAGCAGAACCCTGAGGAACACCACAGGCCAATGGCCAGGGCATTGAGCAGGAGTCACCCAGCACCACCTTCTGAGTTCTCTCCTCCAGGAAGAACTGGAGACTACACACCACATGCCATGTCACACACATTGAATACCAACAACATAAATACTGTGCAACAGATATCAAAGAACAGCAACATGCAGCAGTACAGCTCGTAACAACACCTCAGAACAGACAAGAACAACATGAATTTTCCTCCATAGATTCAAACTGGATTGGCTGGATGAGCACTTAGAATGTTGTTCATGTGTGTCTAGATATGCTAAAATGTGTATCTCTAATTTTATACATTTCTGCCTTTTTAAGCTATATACTCCTGCACTGTCAGAATGCAACCGAAACCTTCTCATTGTTCTTTTTTATTCCCATAATATATTTCTGCTATATTTTTATGCTCCTGTATATCATGATTTAAATTCTGCCTACAACGTAAATTTTGCTTTTGAATGTACTTCTGTTTGCAACATCTCATAGTTGTAAGGTTTTTTAAGGCAAGCACACTTGCAGCTTTTCATAAGTTGCAAAAATGGATTTCTGTTTAACTATTTGTGCCTACAGGTTTTCATAGCTGCAAGACTATTTTCTGTGTAACTGAAATTGCTCCCAACTACTCAAAAGGTTACATTTTTCAATATTCTTGGATTTTTATGCAAAGAAACAATGTGGATGAGTAGAGCTTGTAGAAATAGACAAGCTGGTGTTGCCTGCAATCATTCCAACAATAGAGCAATTTATTTTACCTTGATACCCAGATAAACTTTGATATGATTGGAAAGGTTGTCTGCTGCACACTGAAATTAATCCTTTCAGGGATAAATACTAGCTGTGATGAACACAAGCTTCTCATTTTTCCTAGAGGTCTATAAAAGTCTATAGAGCTCTTAAGAAACTATTCAGGCATCAAATTTTCTGAGCTTAAGAAGAGTCAGCTAGTCACTTCAGAATACTGGGAAATTAAACACTACCTCTGCTCCTTCCTGGAGGGGAAGAGGAAGGAAGCAAAGGGATTTTTTAAAATTATGACAACACTAGTGCGCTTAAGGGATCCTACTTAGCCCAAACCAGCCCACTTCAACTGAGTCCATGTTGACAAGCCTTTAGTTCATTGGTCCTATGAAAGGTGTGACTAAGACTGGATGCAACCCATTAGTTCTAAATATAAGTTGGTTTCTCAGAAATGAAGAACATTTTCCCCTAAGTTATTCAGGTGTTCATTTGGTCTTTGAACAATCTGCAGAGAGAAACTATTGGAGGCCAGGTGTTTGTTTTTCCCTCTCTCTCTTCTCTCCTCTCTCTCTCTGTCATAAACTGTTCTTTTCCTGATCTTTCTCTTCCCAACTGCAGGAAAGAACAGTCGAAATCAGAGAGAACGAGGAAGGCAAGTAGCAAGGCAGGCACTTCTTTATAGCCTTTAACAAGCAAGATAGCTGTAATTATCATCAAAGAATAACAGTGGTGGCTTTCTATTTGTGAGGCACATGAGGAAAGACATGGGGGGACACCTACAGTCTCTCTGTCTTAGGTGTCAATTTGAAGCACATAGAGATTTCTGTACACATGATAGCTGATGAAAAGGAAAAAAACAGTTTTCTGGTACAGTAAAGACAACCAGGTTTTATTTGCAAAACCTGTTATGGACTGGACTTCATGGCATGAAGTACACAAAGTGGTGCCTGAGAAAGCAGATATTGACACACATGCGAATATATCTGTCTTCTCAAACAGCTCTCCGTGCATCTGATGCAGTGAGTTAAAATCCATGAAAGCATATGCCAAATAAATATTACTAGTCTTTAAGGTATCACAAAAATCTTTGTTGGGAAAGAGTTCCAAAGTTGCATCCCACATGTGAAATCTGATGTGATACAATCTACTCTATACCACCTCACTCTGCTGCAGGACTAGAAGAAGCCTATGGTCATCGCTAGGATGGAAGTACAGGGGGGGAAAGGGGTTTCACTTCACAGGGATAGTCATCGGGAAGGAAAGAGCTACTCATGTATTTCAACAACAAATAATCCAAGAGTAGTTTTGAGTTTTTAACATGTGCGAGAGAGTAAGGTGGGAATGACTCCAAGTTTGTTTGGTACACATTTCAAAGCAACCATACCAAATGTTTATTTCTCAGATTTGAATATGAACTGGAATGTAACTAGATATCTAAATCAACATTTCTCCAAAGTTGGCAAACATGATTCCAAAGAGACATACATTTCAAACAATATGTGCCAAAATGCACACATTTCAAATATATATATATATGCGCAATTAAAAAGGGGGGCCTTTTTGACACCTAGCTGACATCAGTTTTTCTACTATTGCAGTTTTCTGTATTCTACCCATCCATATTTTTCTAGATAATTTGTGTACATTTTTCCGGTGAGCTCTACCTTCTCACCTTGCTGCCATCAGCAATACCCTGATGAGTTTGGTTCTCATTGTCATCTTTGAAAACTGACATTATTAACAACACTGCACAATACTGGACATCCTCTTCTGAAGTGTAATACATTTAAGATTTCTTTCCAGACAGCTGCCACTCTTGAACATTGCAGCTACATATGTAGTAAGTTTCCTTTTGACCCACACCCTATCCAAGACAAATCTATGTTTTTATATAGCTGTAATTTATATAGCATCAAAGAATAACAGTGGTGTAATTTGACAGGTCTCAGGTACCATCTGTGTATTATATTTTTTCATGTGGGGCTGATTTTTACCTTAGTCATAGACCAAATTTTATTCTATTAGAAATCTGTTATAGCAATATTTATATCTATCTCCCCACACTTTTTAAGACTAGTCGATTTGCCATGCATAGTCAGACAAGCATTTATAAATTACTGAAATCAAACCTTTAATTTGTAGCCATAGCAAGAACAGGTATTTTCAAAGGAGGTAACAGATCTAAATATCAACTGTGATCTACTCACAGAGTGTACAGCCATCTAGCTTACATGTTAACCCAGGAATCAAGCTTGGTAGATCTGTCTCTCCTTAAAAAGTTATGGCAGAATGCCAGTATAGAAGACTGTACCACTCCACAATATGATGTGGGGATAGACATTGGAAATGTTCCTCTAAATATTAATTCTCAACATTGCCTTTGATGTAGCATTGCTCCGAAACATTGTGATATTAAAATGGTAGTTGGCTGGCCTGGATCCCCCAGCTGCACTGAACCCCAATTCAGCTACCACTGTGTTGATACCAAGTAAGGCCCCTCCATCCTCTGTCACAGTCCTTTCTACTATCATAACATTCTGTCAGCTGACTCTGTTGTGTGTTTCATGCAGAACAGAGGTGGGCAAAGAGCAGTCCTCCAAATGTTGGACTGCAATGACCATCCATCACAGGCGGCAAGCCAAAGGTGGAGAATGCTAGGAGTCGTAGCCCAACAATATCTCAAGAACTGCTTTTATTCTATGGAGTTGAAGGAGAGTTGATCTACAGCAGTTCTTTCTAACCTTGGGTCCCCAGATGTTCTTGGACTCCCAGAAATCCTGGCCAGCACAGGTAGTGGTGGAGTTTTAGTCGAAGAACATCAGAGGACCCAAGGTTGGGAACCATTGCTCCATTGGGTCGTGAGCCAGCCAGAATTCAAGCAGACCCATTTATTTATTTATTTATTTATTTATTTATTTATTTATTTATTTATTTATTGCATTTATACCCCGCCCATCTAGTCAACTGACTACTCTGGGTGGGGTATAAATGCAATAAGTTCATTTCAAAAGTTAATACTGAAATATACAGTATGTTTTAAGCTTTCATTAAATGAATTAAAATTTTATAACACTGATGGGTTGTGAACTGCCCAGAGAGCATGGTATAGAAGTTGAAATAATAAATGAATAAATACTCTTGAATTTTCCTCCATTCCACATTTTATTTAATGGTATCTTTCTATTCTGAAAGGCAGGACCAATCAAAACATAGTGTAACGACAGCACTAAATTGCAATAGCTGTTTTCATCTCTGTAAGTCTGATAATTCCAAAGTGAACAGCAAACATGCTAAATAATATTATGTATCTAGCATTTAAAAGCAGCTGAAAAACATTTGACTTAATCTGTCTCTTGGCATTTATCCCTATTAAGTAGTCATATCATTTATAACAGTGCCAATAAAATTGATTTGATTGTATTTTCCCCCTGGAGAGTTTTGTTCCGCTAAAAGAAGCCCATCAGCCAATCATTCTGCTCAATTTAGCTCCAGAAAAGATAATTACCTCTTCTGATTTCACTTTCTGCCATGTCCATATGGAATAAAAAATACTAATGTTGCGATCCTAGTCATACTCAATTGAGAGTTAATCCCTTGAATTTAATGGGCTTGACTTCTGAGTAGACATGAAGGGGACTATGCTGTACAGCTAAAAACCTAAGCATAATTCTTTGAAACTTAACATTTCACTAAAATCAATGGTGGTTACTTCCAGGTGAACATCTCATGGATTTTATGCTATATGAATAATTTGCAGAATGTGCATTCATTGCTCAGCTGATTGTTGTTGGTTCTTTCACAACTATTTTTTTGATCTCCATCATCATGAATCCTGTAATCTTTTGCAGAGGAAAACAGAAGTGTCTTTGTACTTTATACGTTTAAACTTTTGCTCTTCCACCAAAAAACCCAACAACCTAGCACTCTATTTGGGTTTCTTCCTCCAAACTGTACAAGTTCTAGTCCAGCTGTTGTATGCTATATTGCATGTATTCTGAGATATCTTATCTTGTACTGGCATAGGGAGTGATAGTAAGCTGACCACAGCAGTTGGCTTTACGTCTTTAAGGCTTAAGAAAGCTTGATAGACTGATCTAGGGCTGGCTCTACCATTACTTACAGTGAGGCAGCCAGTGAGGTGGCATATGCTGAGAGGTATAGAATGGGCCTGTCCTGTGACAAACACATACCCTATCACCCTGGCAGTCTTGGATCCATTGGAGGGTGCGATCACAAGTGTTGAAATAAGATACAGCTGCTTTTGCATATGGAATTATGGTGACATGAGGTGCCATCTTGTCCTTTTTGGACATCTTGTCCTTGTGAGGTGCCATCTTGTTCAGGCAGAAAAATGATTGGAGGTGTTGTGGACTGCATTCACAATGGATATGGTCACTCTGCTTATAAAATACCCACAATTCAAACAGATTCAGCAACATTAATTGTCAGAATAAATAGTTATGGGACAGATAAAAAGAAAGCAGTGGGCCAGCCTATTATGTCTTTTCTGATCACAGACAAGGTGCATTTATTCGTTTGGCTATATCTATAGTAAAGTATTCTGATAGCAGAAAGTGAGGAGGAATTAAAGAACCTCTTAATGAGGGTGAAAGAGGAGAGTGTAAAAAATGGTCTGAAGCTCAACATCAAAAAAACTAAAATCATGGCCACTGGTCCCATCACCTCCTGGCAAATAGAAGGGGAAGATATGGAGGCAGTGACAGATTTTACTTTCTTGGGCTCCATGATCACTGCAGATGGTGACAGCAGTCATGAAATCAAAAGACGCCTGCTTCTTGGGAAGAAAGCGATGACAAACCTAGACAGCATCTTAAAAAGCAGAGACCTCACCTTGCCGACAAAGGTCTGCATAGTAAAAGCTATGGTTTTTCCAGTAGCGATGTATGGAAGTGAGAGCTGGACCATAAAGAAGGCTGACCGCCGAAGAATTGATGCTTTTGAATTGTGGTGCTGGAGGCGACTCTTGAGAGTCCCCTGGACTGCAAAGAGAACAAACCTATCCATTTTGAAGGAAATCAACCCTGAGTGCTCACTGGAAGGACAGATCCTGAAGCTGAGGCTCCAATACTTTGGCCATCTGATGAGAAGAGAAGACTCCCTGGAAAAGACCCTGATGTTGAGAAAGTGTGAAGGCAAGAGGAGAAGGGGACGACAGAGGACGAGATGGTTGGACAGTGTCGTCGAAACTACCAACATGAATTTGACCCAACTCCGGTAGGCAGTAGAAGACAGGAGGGCCTGACATGCTCTGGTCCATGGGGTCACGAAGAGTCGGACACGACTTAACAACTAAACAACAACAACAAAATAGTAAAGTATAACTGTCCTGTAATATAATGTCATATTTATTTCCCAAAATGAATACTTTCAGATGCCATGTTGCAGAATTGCATGTTGTGTACCACATGGTGCCTTAGTATTCATGTGTGTGCATTTCTGTGCATTTGCACTGGAGTCAATGCTTTAGAATGACAGTTCTAATGTATGTGGAGGTCACACACCGAAACACAGAAAAACAAAACAGAGGCTGTGCTTTAGAGGGATAATTAAGACAAAACAAAGACTGCCCTTGGGCAAATGGGGGCCACGGGAATGACTCTGGTTGCTGTTGCATATATTGTGGTATTTTCAAATGCCTAAAATTGTCTCTATCTTCAACTGGTTGACAAATTGATCTAAGTAGTTTGACACCAGTAAAAGTGGGCTCTGAACAGGACCATAATTATGCAGCTAGTTAATTTCTGTTTCAGAAGGAAGTTTCAGAATTATGTGACAGGACTGATTATATTTGATCAAGTCATTTTCAAAGAAGATGTTGTTACCCTGAAAATAATGAATGAGGCTAAGAACAGATATTGGAAAGGACATTTTCATCCACACTGAAATTCAGATTGGATAAGAAAATAGTTTAGACCTCATATTCTAACACAATTTGTTTTTTGCCAGAGTGAGACCTTATATTTCAGTCTTTCCCATGAAAAGAAGGTGTCCCTGATATTTGATGGCCCTTACCTTTCCTGTGAAAAACAACTTAGATCCCAGGTGCTCATGGTAGCCCCTAAGAATGCCAAATGATACTGTGGAGTCCCATAGCATTTTTGCTGAATACTAGCTTGGAAGCGCTTTCAAATATGACACAGAGAGTAGGGTCCAGACACAGCAGGGAGGCCCCATTCAGCATCATCCAATGGTATCTCAGCCCATTGAAAGGAAAATTACAGGGCCTGCTGGATTTGAGAGGATACGACTAAGCACAGAAGGATACAGCTCTTATTTTCCCTCTGTCATCAAAATCTGCCAGTAGCCCATGTCTTATCCACAAACCCCTACCTGCAGTGTTTGCAGAATACTTATCTAATTGTTCATACTTATTTTCATTAGCATTGAAGGGAGGTAGCAGTTTGTGTTGTTGTTGTTTTATCCTTTATTTCAAAGAAAGGCATGGGATGAAGCTGGCTCTGAGTCATAAAAGGATGGCAGCTAGAGTTTGTGACATCATTGGGCAGTAAGTCTGCTAAGGGCTTGAGCCCAGACTTTACAAACACTTAGCCAGGCTGCTGAACCATATCCCTGACATAACTTCAGCACCTTGGATAGCTCCTGCCATGTTTGGAGTATACTTCAGAGCAGATTTACCACCCCACAGACACTGAAGCCACCAGCTTTCATGGCTTGCAATGTGACATCAGTGAGCAAGCTAAATGTGATTCAGATATCTCACATGTTTATTGGGGCTTTCACATTATTTGTACATGACCATAATTACAAACATTCACATTGCTGAACATGTAACTTGCCTTGTCAGGGTTATTAATATAAAGGTTGTGGTTTGATCCAGTGGCACTGCAGACTGTGTATCTCACATCTGCCAAGTAATCTCTCTAAGAAGGTGGATGATACTAGGATGGAAACAGTGGCTAAAGTCCTGTTGTGTATCTCTGCATGCACAATGATGATATTAATTGCATCAGCAGCAGTGGAAAACAGACATTGATTAAACCTTCTTTTAAGGGACTTTAGGGTGCATTTGACTTTATCGCATTGTATACAAGTTCTGTATACCCAAAAATCATCTTGGATCAGCAACTATTAGCCATCGATGATGACATCTCCATTGCACACATGCAGCTGGGCAACAGGATTTCAGCCATAAATTCCACTCTTTTCAAGAAGTACAACAACATGTCTAGCAGCATTCAATTATATTTATCACTCACTGCAAGTTTTATGGACATAGAAAATTGCAGTAGTATTGTTGGGAGCAAATACAAACAACTAGGAATTGCAATTTCATTAGTAGTTGAAAAATGCAATATCATTCAGTACAAATTTTACTATTACTTTAACTTTAAAACACAAATACAGTAAATTAAAATTACAGTGATAGTAGGACAGTCTGCGTAGAAATGAAAAAAAAATCTTATTCAATTAGTAGTTGTGGCGTTCGCACCTTGAGGCTCCTGCCTTTCTCCTCAAACACAGAGCACACGAAGGCAAACCAATACTCCTTTTCACCTGCTGCCACCAGTTGATCACTAAATCAACATACTTTACTTATGGAAGGATGAAGATGAAGGTCCAAACCTCACTGTCTTTTAAATAAAACAAGTTTATTGATTACAGATGTTTGATAATTAATCATAAGTAACTTCTACAGGTTTATTTATCATCAATCTCAACCTTCTATTTGTTATAACAGTATTTATTCACTCTTCTCACTAATCACACCTCAGATCTCCCAAAATACAACACTCTCCACTCTCATCTCCCTCCTGACTCTCGCACTCTGACTGACTGCCTTCTCACTCTCTGACTCCGCCTCTTTATTACATATCTATCGGCTCCGCCTCTCAGCAGCATTAGCCTGCAACATGAATATGCATGACTACTTAACATAATAAGGGTGAACGCTACAGTAGTATTCAACCAGTACTGGCAATGGCTGGGGAAAACACTTTGAAATAATTTTTCCTGTATATGTACCTCTGGTTAAATTCGGTTATTTCAGTATCCAATATACATATTATATTACAATATAGTTTTAATTTTCCCTCCACTACTTCGTAAAATGTTATGATAGTTTAGCCAATTTTCAAAGTTCAAAAGGAGAATTGTGTTCAAACAGAAACAGACTGAACACTGCACTTATATGCCTCTTTTCCAACTCTATTTTCATTAGTCAGAATCCTGTTGCTTAGCATAGTAAATCAAACTCAAGTAGGTCCATTGAATCAATGGAGATTTGATGAGTCAACTTCTCCATATGTTTCAATGATTCAAATGGGCCTAATCTAACTGCAGTTTACTTTAGCACAGTAAGTTCCTGCTAGAGTAGGTCCACTTGAATCAATGGAACCTATGGAGGAGTTGACTCACTAAATCCCCATTGATTCAGTGGGTCCACTCTGGTGCACTATGCTAGGCAACAGGATTTTGGTCACTATGTGCTATCAAGGGAATTCTGATTTATAGCAGTCCTTCCCAGGTTTTTCAAGGCACAGAGTACTCAGAAGTGGTTTACCATTCTCTTCTTCTGATGGTGTTCTGGGACCATGTAGCTTGCCCAAGACCTACAAGACACAGTGGAAAGTCAGACCTCCAACTCCTGGCTCTGCAAACAGTTGTTCCAGCTCATTGAATTATGCACCCTAACAGTTATCAAAGTGATAAGAAAATCAAATGCATAGGCAGATTATATTGTCCTTGTAAAATTTTAAGCTATTGTTTGTTTCAAAACTCTAAGATGTGGCATGTATCAAAGGTGGGATATGTTACATTTCTTGCAGAATGCCCCAGCTGGCATAGCTGCTGATCAAGCTGGCTGGGACGTTCCAGTATAAGTCCCCCAAAAATAACATTTTCTGTCTCTGACTGGTATGGAAAGGGAATATTTTGTACACACCTTACCCTGAAATATAAATTTTGTATACATTTTAACAAAATAATATTTTATTTTATTGTTTTATTACACTTTCCTCATATGACCTCAAGGCAGTGCACATCTCTGATGTCCTCCCCACTTATGTCCTTATAATAAAAACCCAGGGAGGTACATGTGGCTGTGAGAGTATGACTGGCCCAAGGTCACCCAGTGCACTTCAGGCTTTGAAGCCAGGGATTTGAACCCAGATTTCCTTATTCTGGTGTTTCTGCATTGCCAAGATTGACAACAGTAACCTTGGGAAAATAACACCTCCACCCATAACAGACCGCTGGCAGCCAGAAAGTCACCAAATTTCCAAGATAGGTTGGCCAGTAGCCATGCTGCCTGGGGTATTTTGGGAGTTGTCCAAAAAGGTAAATTTTCTTGTCTCTGCATCATTTGAAAGGCTATCCGATTCAAGCCCATTATAGACAGCAAGAACCTTAAGTAGGGAAAGCAGAGGATGGAGGATGGGTAGGAGCAACATTCAGACGGCATCCTGAACAATCCACAGCCAATAAGGTCACCTAGCCAGTCTAATCTCTTTCTATTTAAATGCTATTATTCTGCATTTGCCCCTTGAAAATATAAACAAGTATATGTGAATTTTATGCAGATTTGTCCTCTTTTGCCTACGTGTACGTGCGTGCGCGCGCACACGTGTATGTGTATGTGTGTCTGAGAGAGAGAAAGAGATCTGCCTGTGGCCAACAACATCAGGGCAACACCTTGGTTTTGTGCTCATTAAAATTGTCCAGTATAAAATTCCATAGGAATTCCAGAATCCCAAGATTCAGTAGGATGGATTCATGACAGTTAAAAGGTATTAAACTGCCATAGTTGAGTAGTGCGGACACATTCTGACTTGTTAAAATCTGTTGTGATGGCTCTTTTCTGTGGTCCTGATATTGACAGATGCAAGGCTGATTGGAAGGAACATTTCAGAGAATCTTCCCTGTGGCCACAGAGAACCTGTGGAGTCCCTCCTTCAGGTAATTTATTGCCAGGGTAATCCCAAGCCATTCTGCAGCCTGGCACAGAGCAGAAAATGACACCCCTTCACCCTCCTCATACATGTGAAAGTGCATGGTATCCAAAGCCACCCAAGCATGATGCAGAAAATCCCACTAGCATCTCTTCACATCCCCGGAAGGAAGGAAGGAAGGAAGGAAGGAAGGAAGGAAGGAAGGAAGGAAGGAAGGAAGGAAGGAAGGAAGGAAGGAAGGAAGGAAGGAAGGAAGATGAGTCAGTTGAGTCACTCTGCCTAATGACAGAGAAAGCTGTAGTTATCTATCTGCCACCTGCAGCCCAGTTTTATGCTGCCTTTTAAAAAAATTATACAGGCAGCTCATCGTCGTGGCTGTACATCTTGGTTTTACGTGATTTTTATCTGTTGTTATTCTTTTTCAAAATATATTTTGGTGTTTGTTTTGTTTCAAAATGATTGAACCATCCTGAGTTGGACGGTATGTCAATATTTTGACCCAGACCCCTCTGCTACTTGTGTGGCATTTGAAGGCAGCTGCACTTTACCCACATACCTGAAAATAAACCCTACTGAATGTCATGGGTTTTAATTCCAAGTAGATACGTACAGGATTGCACTGGATATGATTTCAATTTAGTGAAAAAGCATAGTACAGTTCTGTTGGGTCAGTTGTCTGAGTAAATTAACCTGCATTTTCTTTCCTTTTGATACTGCATCACACTTGACCTCCCTTCAATTTGCTTAAAAATACCTTCTAAAAACATGAACACATGCATGGAGGGTGGAAAGGGACCCTTCTGGTCCAGAGAGTAGTTCTGAGGTGAATGTCTTCCCGACTGCCTGCCTACCAATAGAAAGATTTCATGCTTTTGTTAATTAAATGAACAAAGGGAGGGGGAATAGCACACTAGGCTGAATCCTACATAACAGCTTTGACTAATAAAAAGTAATAGACAATTTCCTGCATTCAGTTCTTTTGAATACTATTATACAAGGTAATAGAGTTTGGGAAATGGAAGTCCTAGAAGCCTGTCAGAAGGAGCTCCTTTCCACTTTTCTTTTTCTTTTCTTTTTCTTTTTTATATTAAATGACTAAGTGCAGCAGGCTGTGTCCTATCTCTCCCCCTTGCATCTATTGGATTGTATTATTTTACATTTTGATTGAAATGATGTCACCAGCAGATAAAGGCTTGGCCAAGGCATTGTAATTGAATCAGCCGGAGTTGTTTATTCTAGTGATCTACAGTGATGCTGAGCTTGTCCTAACACAGAATACATAAAAGAGCCCCTCTTGTTTAACATGCAGCTGATTAGATCTATTTTTTTTTTTAAAAAAAGAACCAAGTTGAGGGGGGCAAAGGCACCTGGAGCTGGTGTTTATGTGTCCAGAGGGGTAAGAAGATGGAGCAGGATGGGGTGGGAGGAACAGAAAGGGGGGTAGGAGGAAGGGAATTGGGGAACTGGGATTAAATGAGAGACACCATCTGTAAAATTCCCCATGTGTGACTGAAAGTGTTCAGTAAATAAATTCCAAATGGCATCAGTACCAGATGCAAACAGATTTGATTTACAATATTTAAATGATGGTTAATGGGAGTTGGTTCATTTTAGAAGGGCCAATTTGTGACGGTGGTGGTTGTTGTTCATCTCCTAAACCCAACAGCATCTGTGAGGTTTTGTGTTTGTGTTTGTTTTGACTTTAAAAAACAAGTTGTGGCAGAAGAAGGTTTTGAAAATTTTGAAAGAATAAGGACTGAATGGGTGTGTTACAACGGGCAAGAGACCCTTGTTTTACACACCCACTCATATTGGTTTTTGCTACACTGGATGTTTTTATTTTGTTTTGTTAATGGTTTGGGGCTGCAGTAAACGAAAATAATATTCCAATCTATTGCTCTGGAATTGCAGATTTATTGGCATCAGTGAGAAGCACAATTTACAAGAGCCATTCCAGATGACAGATTCAAACACTGAGCTATTATCCACTATATTATGAGTACTCATCACAGCTACATTTTTTTCAAATGGCTTGCTCTGAATTAGCTTGGTTGACATCAACAGGCCTACTCCAAAGAGAATCATTTGGGGGCAGAAACCAAACTTCTGTTTCTCCTTCCAGTTGCTTTATAACATCAGTATTCCTATCAAATACATTGCTTACCTATGTCTGCAATACTACAACAATCTTTTAGGAAAAATAAAAGGCGGGTGGAGCAAAACAGGAAATGCTGATGACTGTCCAAGGGAGGGAAAATAGAAACAGAGTGGAACGGAATATCCTGGAAGAGAGCAAGGTGAGCTGGCTACTTGAACAGAAACACCGCACCAGAGGAGCATTTTGTTTTGGGACTTACTTGCTTTATCCTATTTAAACAGATGGTGAGGGGGAAAATCTTCCTCTCATAATAGTTGGGCAACATAGATGGGATGGGATCAGTAAGGGGCATCCCTTACTGAGGTGAGACACCCCTTCAGTCCAATCCACAAGCTTCCCCTGCTTGGCAGAAATTTCAAGGGGCAAAAGAAATTTGCTGTTCAGTCACATGAAATTAACCTGTGGAACTAATGACCCTAAAATGTCATAATGGGCAGTTAAGTAGGTTATGGTTCTCAACCTTGAGTCCCAAACCCAGTTGTTGGACTACAGTCCTGATCACCCATCTACATGGGTTACATTTGAGAACCACTGGATTAGATCAGTGGTTCTCAAACTCTTTTCAACTCACAGCTCCCTTGACATAGTGGCCACTGGCTGTGGCTCCCCCAATACAATACTTTGGGTGGGCGAGAAGAAGGGAGAGGTGAAGCCCAGCCTGAGTAATACTTCCAAGAATTCAGCAGTGCCCCTGGTTGGTTTTGGTGGTGCCCCGGGGTGCCACAGTACACAGTTTGGCATGAAGGAGAGTTTTGTCAGTAGCTCTTAGTTGTGAAAACAAAATGGAACCTCCCTGTACAAAAGCAGTGTATTGCTAAATACCAAGTGCCAAGAACAAAGAAGCAGGAGATGGGTACCCATCTTCTTCATATCCTGAAGGGACACTGGGCTGGCCAATCATGAAAACAGGATGATCAGATCTAACAAGGCACTTTGTGAGCTAAGCCATGCAGGGACTTGCAAAGTGCTTGAAAGTGACAGATTGACTAAGAAACCATCATTCAAACATGGAATATGTGTAATCAATAGATACGGATAAATTGTGATTTTTCAACTCACCCAGAATGTGCAAGATGCAATAGAACAGGCAAGGCGACAGGTGTTCTATGCTATATCTTTGCCATTTGTCAATGCCATTATTGACAACACACTATTGTCAGTAAAGCAAAAAGCATTGTTTTATATGACTGATCCTGGAAGAAAATATAGCTAGTCATAGTTCAGAAGCAATGAGATGTACAAAGGGATTTCCCTGTTCTCCACTACAAGAGGATCATCCTTAAGCTGGCAGGATCCACAGGGCCACATGACATGACCAATTCCATCTGTCCAAGAGAGCTTTGATGTTACATATGGTCAACCAAAGTCCCATGTGCCACATGGGAAATTATTTTTGAAACTGAAGGAAAGAAGCAAAAGAAGGACAGCATATATGTAAGGTAAAGGTTCCCCTTGACATTTAGTCCAGTCATGTCTGACTCTAGGGCGTGGTGCTCATCCCCGTTTCCAAGCCATAGAGCCAGCGTTTGTCCGAAGACAGTTTCCATGGTCACGTGGCCAGCGCGACTAGACATGGAACGCCGTTACCTTCCCACCGAAGTGGTACCTATTTATCTACTCGCATTTTTGCATGCTTTCGAACTGCTAGGTTGGCAGGAGCTGGGACAAGCGACGGGAGCTCACTCCATCACGTGGATTTGATCTTACGACTGCTGGTCTTCCAACCTTGCAGCACAGAGGCTTCTGCGGTTTAACCCGCAGTGCGCCACCTGCATATATGTAAATAGGATAGGTAAAATTATCCCTGGGTAAAAGAAAATCTGCAACAGCCCTTTAAATTCTAATGTTTGGCCTATTTCCAATTGGTAGTTCGAACTATAGTAGACCCATTAAATCAATGGGGTTTGTGTAAGTGGTGACTTACTATTGAGCAATTGATTCAATGGGTTTAACAAGTGAATTCAGACTAGAGTGTAATACATAGTGGGAAGTGTTTTCCTTCATAGAAGAAAACAGGAAGTGTAAACTTATAATTGATTACTTTTATGCAATCTAGGTAGCACTGTTTACTCATAAGAACTGCTTTATAAGTCTTAATTATTTCGTCTTCACCCCAGTCCTGTAAATGTACCCTGACCATCTCTTCGTAGCTGTGCATAATTTGATATCCTTCAAACTAAACACAAGCTAGCAATATTTTGACAAAGAAAACTACAGTGGTGCCTTGACTCATGAACACCTTGACCTATGAACATTTTGAGTTATGAACAGCTCCGTTCGCAAAATTTTGCTTTGACTTGCAAACGGAGCTTTGACTTATGAACAAAAAAAGGCAGGGGAAAAGGGCGGGAAATTCAAACCATTGGTGGCGAAGAGGCTACTTCTTTGTAGCTCTTTCGCCCCAACGGTTAGGGAAAGGGATGTGGCGGCGGCTGCAGCGGTGTCCGAGCGCCGGGAGGCTGAGCCTGGCCGGGGTGCTCCCTCTGGCCATTCGCCTCCTGGCAGCTCTGGCGGCGGCGGTGTCCAAGCGCCGGGAGGCTGAGCCTGGCCAGGGTGCTCCCTCCAGCCGCTTGCCTCCCGGCGGCGGTGTCGGCGGTGTCCGAGCGCCGGGATGCTGAGCCTGGCCGGGAGGCTATTTGAATTTCCCGGGCTCCTGCCTCCCGGCGCTGGGTTCGTCTGTGCTGCTCGTTTCCCGGCCGGGCTCCGGGAGGCAGAGCCCGGCCGGGAAGCGAGCAGCGGGGACTGACCCAGTATGAGGAGCAAGAGCCCGGCCGGGAGGCCATTTGAATTTCCTGGGCTCCTGCCTCCCGGCGTTGGGTCCGTCCACGCTGCTCGCTTCCCGGCCGGGCTCCGGGAGGCAGAGCCCGGCCGGGAAGTGAGCAGCGGGGACCGACCCAGCGCCGGGAGCAAGAGCCTGGGCAGGAGCCGAGGACCCATCCCGGCCAGGCGGCGGCGGCGGAGCCCAGGCCAGGCAGCGGTGGAGGTCGCTGCAGCGGTGGAAGCCCGGGAGGCTGAGGAGGCTTCAGACTGGTAAGGTGCTGCTTTTTCCTTCTTAAAGAACTGTTCTGGTTGGATTTTGGAGGGTGGGTTTGGACTGGGGGGGTTACGTTTCTGTGCTGTGTTGTTTTGTTTTTGGATTTGTGGTGTGTTTTTTTTTTGTTTGTTTTTTTGCAGTCCCAGCGTGGGACTTGCTCTGTTTATTTTTATTTTATTTTTTTGGTATTTTTTTTTAAATGCTGGAACGGATTAATCCCGTTCCCATGCATTTCAATGGGAAATGGTGCTTTGACTTACGAACGTTTTGATTTTCGAACATCTTCTGGGACGGATTAAGTTCGTAAGTCAAGGCACCACTGTATGGAGGAGAAATAAAATAAGACTGAACTATTGACTGACATCTTCCATGGTATTTTTTGTTGTTGTTGTCACAGCAGCAGTTTTGTTTATTTCCACAGAGAAAAATAAATTTATGTGCAGAAACCCTCAGGAATATGTTGTGTCTAGGAAGCAAAACTATAAAAGCTAAACAGAAATATGCCCAGGGATTTCATCTTAATGAGCTCTTTTTATATTAATTAATTAATTTTTATATATATTATTTTTATATAATTATATATAATATTATTTTTATATAATTTTTATATTAATTAATTAATATAAAATAATTGTTTCCAATTTTCTTTATGATTCTGCAAGAGTCAAGATCAAGTATCTCCCTGCTTTTACTGTATGTTCAGTAAAAGGATTTTCTTCGAAGTGTGAAATATAATCTAAGTACTGGGAATGTCTTTCTGGGGTGAATCTGGAGATCTAGTTGGTCTGGCACCCTCTTGGAATGGATACACGAGAACATTCCAAAATGGAAGTTACAAATTGATCATAGTTATCTGGTTGAGGAACAATCTGAAGCACAGATTGACGTACAGATTGAGGTCAGATGGCTGAGTAGATTTGATATAGAATGGGTGTGTGCTGAGTGTTTGGGATTGGATCACCTCTGCTCTTAATGCATTGTTGAGCTATAGGCTCACTAACAAAAAATAGATCTGGATTGCAGTCTCTCTGCCACCTACCACTGTTAAATGAACTGGGTAGTTTAGCATCATGTATAAGGCACATTAAATGGGATTCTGCCTGTTTTATAATGGCTTCACCTTTTTCCTCATCATATTCATAGCCCCAAATGTTGCTATGGCTGTTGAAATCTCCAGCTAGAAAGTGAGTGGTTTTTTCCCCCCATATTATGTGTCTTCTTAAAGTAGAATGGTGTACTAGGTAGTTTATAAATTGATGTTGCTAGAAATGCAGCCAGTTCAGCTATCAAAATTTCTATGTTATCCTCTTCAGTAAAGTTTGTTCAGTGGACTATAATACCTGGTCTTACAAAAATGGCACTTCCATATCGGTTATGGGGCCTCTCAGTAACTAGATACATCCAAGGAACCATTGGTCGAAGCTGATCGGTTCCTCTGTGAGCTTCTTGGGCACAAAGGACATCACATTTCCATTCATAGAAAAGTGAAGCTAAGAGTTCTTCTTTAAATGAAGAGATACGTAGAAATTATTGTCATTTGTGATCCTAAAAAGGACTATTGGTCATTTTACTTGTCAGCAAGTTTGCAGTGCAATGCTTCTGGATATCCAAATCGAATCCTATAAACTTTTTACTGCATTCATATTGGCAGAATTAGAGGAAGCCATAAGAAGATGTAAGAGTGGCAAAGCAGCAGGATTTGATGATAGATTAAACATTTTTGGGCAAAACACAAAGGATTGGCTCCTTCAACTTTTTAATAACTGCTGGACAAGCAAACAAATTCCAAAAATATGGCAGAAGACTAAAGTAATCATTATACTGAAACCAGGCAAAGAATCAGCAGTTCCCAGAAGCTATAGACCAATCTCCGTACTATGCCACTTATACAAAGTGCTTGAACAAATGTTATTAAATCATAGCCCCTAAAATTTAACCTCTTCTAATTCTAGAAATCTTAAATCTGACCCAACGTATAGAAGTTGGTTTTGAAATAAATAAAATAACTGGAGTAGCATTTGTCAATCTTACAATGGCATAAGATACTCTCCACCAGCAATTGCTGCTCAAAAAGCTCTACCTTCTTACTAAAGATCATGGACTAACAGAAATTGTCACCTTTCTTCTTCAAAACTAAAGATTCTTTGTTGCATTTCAAGGGAGACACCACTGCTGGAGAAATCAAAGGAACAGACTCCCACAGGGTGGCATCCTGGCACCATTACTTTTTAACATTTACACAAATGATCAAGCAACATTCCCATATTCCAGGAGTTTCATCTATGTTGATGATCTTGCCTTGACAGTCCAGGGGAAAACCTTTGAGTCCATCGAGCATCAGCTAACCTCTGCATTAGAATATATTTCCTTGTATTATAAAACCAACCAGCTGGAACCAAACCCTTTGAAAACACAGGTCTGCACCTTCCACTTAAAAAACAGAAGCAGAGAGGAAGGTCTGAGTTCTCTGGGAAAGCAAGATTTTGGAACACTGCCCTGCCCCAAAGTACTTGGGTGTCACTTTGGATTGAACTCTGAACTACAAAAAAAAATTGTCTGAACACCTAAAGAAAATTGCCACCAGAAATAAATACTTAGGAAACTGGCTGGGTCAGACTGGAGTAATAAGAAAACAGCTTTGTCCCTGTGCTACTCGGCAGCAGAATATCCTAGTGCCATACAGCACATGCCAAACAAGTAGATGGAACTCTTAATAAATCATGCAGAATTATTACCAGCTACCTAAAACCTGATTAGGCATCCTTCAGTCTCGAGAGACTATGGTAACATGCTCTGTATGGAGGACTTGGAACAGCGTCTAGTGTGGCTGAGAAGGCCAATTCGAGAGTGACAATCCCTTCCACATTGAAGACAAATACAATCTGTCCCCTGTCCAGCTCTCTGATTTTGCTGGTTTCGGTACTGCCTCTTTGCCTCAGCCTGCTGAACAAGTGCCTCTTCAAAATGGGAGAGGCCATGCTGCACCGCCTGCCTCCAGGATGAATGCTCAAATGTCAAGGTTTCCCATCTGTTGAGGTCCATTCCTAAGGCCTTCAGATCCCGCTTGTAGATATCCTTACTGAAACAGTGATGTCTACGTTGGCTCGGGCATGTTGTGAGAATGGCTGATGGTCGGATTCCAAAAGATCTACTGTATGGAGAATTAGTGCAGGGAAATCGCCCCAGAGCGAGACCGCAGCTGTGGTCTTGCTCTGGGGCGATTTCCCTACACTAATTCTCCGTACAGTAGACCTTTTGGAATCCGACCATCAGCCATTCTCACAACATGCCCGAGCCAACGTAGACATCGCTGTTTCAGTAATGTATACATACTAAAAATTCCAGCTCGTTCTAGGAATACTTTATTTGGAACTTTGTCCTGCCAGGTGATACCAAAAATGCGTTGGAGACAACGCATATGGAATGTGTTCCGCTTCCTCTCCTGCTGTGCACAAAGGGTCCAGGACTCACTGCAGTACAGGAGTGTGCTCAGGACACAGGCTCTGGATCTTGGTATATGCCGTCAGCTTCTTATTAAGCCATACTCTCTTTGTGAGTCTAGAGAACATGGGAGCTGCTTTGCCAATGCATTTATCCAGCTCGACATCTAGGGAGAGAGTGTCAGAGATCGTTGACCAAAAGGTACACAAAGTCATGAACAACCTCCAATTCTTGCGTGGAGATGGTAATAGATCCACGACCTGACCCATGACCTGGCCCGAGGTGGACATCCAATCTTGGGAAATATTTTAAAAAGGCCATCCCTGCTAACCAAATCAAAGGCCTTTGTGAGATCTATGAAGGCCACAAAGAGTGGCTGTCGTTGTTCCCTACATTTCTCCTGCAACTGTCTGAGGGAGAATACCATGTCAGTGGTGGATCTATTAGCTCGAAATCCATACTGTGATTCTGGATAGACTCTGTCTGCAAGCACCTGGAGCCTCTTCAGCACGACACGGGCAAGCAGCTTCCCTACAATACTGAGAAGAGAGATGCCACGGTAGTTGTTGCAGTCGCCCCTGTCCCGTTTGTTCTTATACAATGTGATGATGTTTGCATCCTTCATGTCCTGTGGTACTCCACCTTCCCTCCAGCAAAGAAAAAGACTTCATACAGCTCGGTGGTGATGATCTCTTTACAGCACTTCAGCACTTCAGCAGGGATGCTATCCTTTCCAGGTGCCTTGCCGGAGATGAGGGAATCCAAGGCTGCTTTTATTTCTGCTAAAGTTGGTTCGCTGTCCAACTCTTCCAAGACAGGCAGGCACTCGATGTTATTTAGTGCCTCTTCGGTTACTACATTCTTTCTGGAATATAGCTCAGAGTAGTGCTGCACCCAGCGTTCCATCTGCTGTGCTTGATCCTGGATGATCACACCTGTAGCAGACTTCAAAGGAGCAGATTTCTTCTGTATTGGACCTAAAGCCTGCTTGATACCATCATACATTCCCTTGATGTTACCTGTGTCTGCTGCTATCTGTATCTGAGAGCAGAGCTGAAGCCAATAATCGTTGGAGCATCTCCTCGCAGCCTGTTGGACTTTGCTATGAGCAAGTCGAAGAACCTGCAAGTTGTACTCTCTAGAACAGGCTTTGTATGCTACTAGAGCTCTCCTCTTATCCTCGATGGCTGGCATCAACTCTTCCGAATGGGCTTCGAACCAGTTTGCCGTCTTTTTGGTCTTCTTGCCAAATGTGGACAAGGCGGTGTTATAAACAGCGTTCTTGAAATGTTCCCATCGTTCAGGTGCATTTGCATCAGCCGGGCCTGGAAGGGTTTCCTCAAGCGCTTGGGCAAATTCCTCCACTTTTCTTTGATTGCGAGTCTTGCTGATGTCAATACGTGGTCTTCCTTCCTTTTTCGTGTGATACAATCTCTTTGTTCGCAGTTTTACTCTACTACACACCAGGGAGTGATCAGTATCACAATCAGCACTCTGGTAACTGCGTGTGATCGTAATACTAGGAAAGCTAGAACGCCTAGTGAGGATCAAATTGAGCTGATGCCAACGCTTGGATCTTGGATGTCTCCAGGAAACTCTGTATTGAAGCTTCGTATTAAAGAACGTGTTGCTGACACAAAGACCATAATAACAGCAAAACTCCAGCAAGCGTTGGCCATTTTAACCTAAAACCTACCCCTACTGAAAAAGTCTATTCTTTGGCTGGCATTGGCGCTCCAGATGTATGTCAAGAGGTGCTCACAAATAATGAATGAAATAAGGTAATATTGCACCAAACCTATCCGCTTCGTGGATACCATCTCCCCAGACAACAGGTAAAATTGAAGAAAAGTTTGCTGCACATATCTCAAGGTCTAAATACTAAATCAGAAGAGGCTAGGCTAAAACTATGTAGAGCAAAACAACACATCATGCCAAAGAGTGTCTCCCACCAGGATAAGACTCTAACTTCCAATTGGAAGTCACTTAGTAGACTTTGAAGTGAAGTAGAAAGAACAAAGAACAATCAGGTAAAATGGGGCTACTTGGATACATGACAAATTTTCTGTGACTGTGGAGAAATTCAATCAGTGCAGCATTTGTGTGCATACAATGTATGCCCCACCACATGGACAAAAGAAGATCTAGCAAATGGCTGACATAATGCTATTGAAGTAGCCCACTTCTGGTCAAAAATAGTCTAATTATTTTAACATTTTAATTTGGTTTCTAATTTTTACCTATATTTCACATTTATCCATAATTTTAAATTGCAGAGCAATGCTCTGATATGAATAAAGAAAAGACCTCCCTTGTTTCTTCTATCATCACTCTCCTACATCTAGAGAGCAACAAGTCTGAAAAGGAACAATCTCCTGTTTCTGCATGCACTTTCCACTTGAGTCCAGGCTCTAGGAAATTGGTATTTTAAAGGCATTACAGCAAAAGCATTGAGCAAAGTTTATGCACTCAACAATCCACAAGGATTTACCTCATTATCTTCCAGATTGTTCTCTAAATTGAGATATTAAAGCTAAGGATCATCTCCTGTGTCATAAAGATAATCATGTTTATCTCTAACAGATAATTATGTCTCTGTAGGCCAGACTCTGTAGGCCAGACTTCCAGGTTATTTGCTCTGGACGTCTCTCACATTGAATTAAGTGCAATTCCATATAGAAAACCTACGTATTTTAAATGTTCTTACATAAGAATTCCCTGGAACAAAATCCTGTGCTTCAGTTTTATTTTTATGCTTCCATCATTTATCAAAGCAAAAAAATATTAAAAAGTATGGCTCATCTCTGATCTGATCCAAGTCCTGGATCCAAACCACCCATGGGGAGCATTCAGATGGTTACAGCATCTGTGGTCTTCTTACACATCACTGTGAAACATCACATCATAGGAAACTAAACCTTAAACAGGAGACTAGCTGTGTCAAATAGCAGATATGCAGTTCTTCAGATTTCAGGGCAAGCTACCTCCAAATTTTGGAATTCCTGGCCAAAAAAGGAGGAGTCCCTCTATATCCAATGTAGCATGGGAGAGGAAAGAAAAGCTGGAGGCCACATGTGCCGGCCTATCACCTTCTGGAAGTGGTGCCAAGCCACTGTCTCTGCACATGTCCCAGCCCATCACCTGATAGACCGGGGCATGTGCAGAAACAGCAGGCCTGGCTCCCAGAAGTGATGTCAAGCTGCTGTCTCTGAAGATGGAGGAGGAGGAGGAGGAGGCGGGATCAGATAGGAAGTCGATGGGAAGGAGGTGGGGCATTTGGTTCCTATCCCCCCAGGCACTAACCCAAAAAAAGGAATCACAAACCAGTTCGTTTTTTCTGGGGTTCCATGGTGGTTCATGGTTTGCAGGTAGCCACAAACCACAAACAACCCCAATCCATCATTTTTCTGGTTCGTGCCCATCTCTATGGCCCACACAAGAATGCAAGCAGCTGAAGCCCCCCCCCGTCTAACACACACACACACACACACACACACACACACACACACACACTGTCCTGAAGTATCTCAAAATGAAATTAAGGCCAGTATACTATTTACAATAGCAAAGCATCATGTTCCAGAGGTATTACACTCTCACCCTGTGGCTGTGCAGCAATATTCATAGGGGGAGGGGGAGAGGAAGAAGCAACGGGTGGCAGCAGCTCCTTTTTCCTTCCAGTCACCACCTGCCTGCCAACATGGCCGTTCCTCAGCAGGCGATGTGGATAGTGCCTAGCTTCTGGGGCCCTAGAGGGAAAGGCATTGTTGGTGGGGTGGCTAAGACAATGTTTTGACCACCACTTCTATAGGGTCTGAAGACCAGCCAGACATTATCCACATAGCTGGTTTATATCTAGCTGTGCTATAGAGGTGATCAGTCAATAATCTGGAGAGAAAAAGGCCAACTGCATGTGCAACGAATAGTGGTGTGCACAAAGTAGGCCACTAAGATATGGAACGAAATCAAAACCAACCAGCACTGGCCTACCTGAGCTGGCATCTAAGTGAATGAATCTGAAACATAGCCTGCAAGACAATATAAAGCCCAGTTGGCCTCCCACAGGGATCCTGCCTTCACTCTCAGTGATTGGAGTGTGCAGAAGAGGTCTTGTTCCCTGCATAGGAGGAAGGTGTGTGAAACTGACAGCCAGCAAAATTCAGTGCCTCTTGGCCGGTTTTCATCTACAACCACCTCAGTGTCTTCCTTTTATGATGTATTGCTATTGTGTTTGCTATTTTGTTTCTGTTTCCCTGTTATTCTTGACTTATATTTAATTTTTTACCTCTCTAAACATCCAGTTTTTCCAAGCAATCAAGTTCAGCTCTGATCCTCATTGAAACCAGGCCAGAGGTTTCCTTCAATGTAAACAAGACTTGGGTCCATAAGGAAACCTCCAGTTTGAGCCATCAGTCAGGATTCAGCTGAAGGTGGTACATGATCCAGTAATGATAAAATGGGTTGGATCTGGACTTTTTGATACTTGACAAAATATGACAAAGTAAAGCCATGAAAATCAGTGGAATTGAAGTTGACTGTGACTAACTCAAATCCCTTTCTTTTCAGTAGATCTCCTCTATAGCTGCCTGAATCAAGATCAACAGCCCTCTAAATATATTCCTAAGTATAAATGCAATGATTGTGTGGAAAGATTTCTCCCTTGGAAAGGGTTTCTCATGTGTTTGTTTATTTACATTGAGAGGTTCTACCTGCCTGTGTAAATAAATAAACACACAGCTCAACACCTTCCATTGATATGAATGGGGAATTCAGTGGGTGCAAGAAAGGGTAGTGCCCAAGTACGCCTCTGGATTAAGGTATGACACATTGCATCTAGTTTAGTAAAATAACTATCTCTTCAGATTCCAGAAAGAATATGAAAAAATGGTATAACACAGACTGCAAGGTTTCTTTTCTTTTATACAGGTGTCATCAAGAAATGATGGGTGAGAGGGAAGCATTGGCTCTCACAACAGTTTAATTCCTGATGCAAAAGCAGATGTGAATGAGAGAAAAATATGATGGAGATGCACATTTAAATGTGAGGGGGAGAGGGAAAGTTTACATGCTGTACTCTATTCCACCTGTGCATACATGAGCTCTTTATCTCTAAGGCAACATAAGTTCCATATGAGAAATGGGGTTGCCATGGTATCTACATTTAAAAAAATATATTGAATAGTAGATCTAAAGGAAACATAAAATCGATTAAACACGTTGTCATGTAAGTTACTCTGCTCCAAAAGGAAAAAAAAATAACTATACACCTTTCCCTTAATGAAAAACATATTTTTATAAAATATATACATCCAGTAATTTTTTGAAAAAAATATGCAAATACACTTTCCAGTTATTCTTTCCAGTTATACTCAGCCTTCTTGCAAATACAAGGACTATATCATGTACCTCAAGAAAATCAAGGTATTAATTGCTCTGTATTTTCTCTTGCATGTTAAAGACAAGCACAGAATTCGGGCATGGTTACACTATTGAAATAAAACAGGAGCTAGATCGGGGGGTTTGAAGTCGGTTTAAAGTCACATGGTAGTCATGTGGTTTGGGGGTTAGTTGTGTGTCCTTTTGGAACAACTTTTAATCCAGAGGTAAGACATGAGGGTATATTGATTGAGTGGGCTAAATGGGCTTTTAAAATCATTTTAAAATTGGCACCACAGTGCTTCAGCTTCCTGTGTTTTGCCCTCCTAAGGTATGCATTCCCAGAGTGAAATATCTACACCAAAAATAAAACCCTGTACTGCCATAGGTTTGAGGAGATGCTCTTGCTCCTCTTACAGCCACTTGCCATTGATGCAATCAACTCAGTTCCTACATTGAGGTGACATGGTTGGCAGGGACAAAAGCCATGTTCTTCTGCTATGGTGTAATTTTTAATATTTGTTTCATTTTTTTTTCAAACTTGGATAGTACTAGATTTATAGATACTATATATAGAGAGAGAGATTTATAGATACTATATATATAGTATCTATGATCCTGGCATCCAATACTTGACAAACCCCACAGACACAATTAACTCTAACATAGATGAGCACACATGCAAAAAGATTCAAAATAAATTGTGTTCATAATAGAGCTAAATAAACAAGGCCCTAATTCGTGTTTAAAAAGAACCTTCACTTTCTGAATAAAAGCACACACTTCCCAGCCCAAAAAAATTATGCGTTCTTAGCTGTACATCAGGTAAATTAATATTGTTTAATCTATTTCAAGTGTGCTAAACCTGATGCAAAATCAGGATAATTTTGACATGTAATCACTCCCTTAGCAAACTAACTCCTGGGTTATTTGTTGAGATAATGACTGACTTAAATAATTCAATTCTTCAAAAAAAAAAAAACCCTCTGGTTTTTGAATGTGGGATATTGTTCTTCTGTACCCACAATTCAAAAAGCCAGGAAATGGCTCAATATGGCTGCACAATATCATGCCCACATTGTCAGCAGGATAAAGGATGCCAAACGTAACATAGCAAAGGGCAGCCTGAATGTTGACAACACCAATGACAGCAGTCAAGATGGTCTACAGGATGCCCTCTTGGGCTCACTACTATTCACAAAGAGACATAATGCAAGGGGAAATCCCAGAAGCTGACTCCTTTTTTATCATTTAAACACTCCTCACCCAAACACAAAGTAATTGTCAGTGTGAACGGTAGTGAGCAGAAGAGAGTATCCTGTAGACCAAACTGAACCATTTGTCCAAACCTCCCAAACTTTGGCACAGAGCAAAAATGGACTGTCTTCGATATCTGTGCCAAATTTGGTGCAGATCCAAAATCCAGTTTCAAATTTATAACTTTTTGTTTGGGGTACCCTCATTTTAGAATTGCCTTGTAGATTGCTCTGCTGCACTCTAGAAATTGTGCACAATTTCTAGAGTGCAGCAATAATCAAGGAGAACAGGTGTTTGATTGGGGTGGAATAAATATGGCTCTTGGTTCTCCAGCATGGTCTTCCCAGTCAAGAAACCTCACCTCTCTCCAGGGTCTTCTCTGATCAATAGACAACAATTCCAGGTCTCTTCAGGGGTCCTCAAGCAAAGATCTTTCCCAACTGGGGTGTCAAGAGAAAACATGGGGACCCTTGCTTGTAAAACAAACCTTTCCCTCAACAGTGGGCATCCTCTAGAAGCTGCCTATAAAGGCAAATTTTAGTAAAAGATTCTGTATAATAACAACATTAATTGAATGCTTATTGTTATGTAGCACAATCAACAGACCAGAGGGGCTGACTGACTAGGGAGGACAGACAACTGCAGAAGCAGAGGAGAAGACTGGAATGCATCCCAGGAAAGAGCATGGGTGACAGGCTAGCAGACTGAAAAGGAACACTCCACTCTGCAACATTTTGTTAAAGTTCCCCTGTAATGTATGACATCTGTTTTATATATATTGCTCTAGGCTTTCCATAACTGTAAAGTGGAGAAGAAGGGAAAGAGAATGGTCCGGGGGAGGGGGGAAACTGAGGGAGTAACTACACAGGCATTTGTTGCACTGTCTGGTCCACTCTGGGAACAGGCTGGTTTACTCCTTTTATGGACAATGTAATTCCCAGCATGAACCAGCCTTTTCCCACAGGATTCCTACCCACACCTTTCTGGCTCCCTGTCATGGGCTACCTTTTTTTAGGGGCAGGTAGGATCACTTCATTTTGGTTCATTTGGCATAATACGATCACTGGGACTGAACCAAAGCAGAGCTCCTTCTTTCTTTAAATTTCCTATCTAGTTTCAGATTCTCAATATTATTAAGCTTAGCAAGGAAAGAATTCATAGGGTCACTTGAGATGTGTATACCATGTGGATGCAAGGATCACATCAGATGGCACACTTGACCTCTATGCAACCTTAAGCAACTCTGTTCACCCCACTTCTGGCTGCTCCAGTTGAGCCATCTAGCCAAGCCCTGAGTGGACAAATCTCCTTCAGATCCACCTTATCGAGAGAGAGAGAGATTGTGTAATTGATTGCCAGGCATATATTCCTTCTCAAAGTCCCTTAACAATGCCCTGCCAAAGCAGCAGCCCTCTTGAGGAATCCTGCAAACTAGAGAAAGAAGTACATGAGAACTAGAAATAAAACCTTCCCTAATGATGAGATTCAAATACATAATGAGCTTCCATGGGTGATAGAAATGACTCACAGTTTGACCAGTTTGGAGGCACACTGAATAATCCTCCTTGATAAAGTATTTCAGTCACGACTCTAGTGATGGGTCTCAGGAGAGCATCAGAATATTTTGAAAAGCCTTTTCCTAAGGAAAGTTTCATATCATGGGAAGGCAGAAAACAAGGCAATACTTTGGAGCTGGGTGCAGGGATTGCTATGCAAATCTAAAGCTCCTTAGTCATGCATGGATATAATAGCAATAGCCACCCAACTAGAACTCCTGAAGAACAGACTGCTTATGTTAAGAAGAGAGAAAGAAAGAGAGAGGTGAGAGGTGGAAGAGGAACCAAATTGTATACATTCCAGGATTGCATCATGAATCCTTAAAACCAACCTGGCATTCAGCACCAGAAGCAAAAGAGAAGAGACTGGCTGACAGGGCAGTCTACATCTTGAAGGAGCAGGGTGGGGGGTTGTGGAGTGGCAAAACACTGCATCTGTTTTGTTAGCTATGCCAACTTTCCATTACTTTGGACACATCTGATCTCACCTGATACTGGAAGCTGGAGTCTGGATACTACCGGGAGAGAAGACCACAGGGGATTTCTAGGCAGAGCTAGAAAACAATCCCGCCTGAAATATTGAAGTACTATCACAGTTGACAATAATGGTCTAGAATGATGCACTAAAGTTCTGAGTCAGCATAAGGAAGATCCCTATGTCTGTATGTATTTGGCACAAGGAATCAAACAGAGAAAAAAAGAGAAGAAATGGGACTGTCCTTCACATTAGCAAGGAATGTAAGCTCTGATTTGCTTGAGCAGTATTTCATCTACAAGAGCTCCAGCAAGTGAACTATAAAGTTATTATTAAATGTTGAGCCACTGAGTGCCTAGTAATAATCCTTTTTTTTTTTTTTTTTTTTTTTTTTGGTGGAACAATATTAGAGATGGGCACAAATCAGAAAAATGGTGATTTGTTTTGATTTGGGATTCATCAAGGTTGATGAATTGCGAATTACAAATTTACAATTTTTTTCTGATGAATCAATCAATCCAATTTGGTTTTGGATTCAAAACCCCTATAAAATGTTCCCCCAAGCACCAAAAGACACCAAATTTGCAAAGAAGCTTCCACCGACTCTCCTCTACAAGTCCTGCATCTTTTCTGAAGTTTGAGTTTTGGACATCCGAGTTATACATGCACAAGGAGGGGCCTTCCCCGGAAAGTTCCCCCCAGGTACCTAGAGACACCAAAATTACAGAGAAGCTCCTCATGACTCTCTCCTACAATCCCTCCAAGTTTGGTTTCAGACATCCACGTTATACACCTACAAACTGGGTCCCCCAGAAATGTGCCCTTTAGAAACTGGATTTCAGTCATTGTGTATTAAACCTGCTAGATTGCAGTGGTTCCCAGTCTTGGGTCCCCAGATGTTCTTGGACTACAATTCCCAGAAATCCTGGCCAGCACAGCTAGTGATGAAGGCTTCTGGGAGTTTTAGTCCAAGGACATCAGGGGACTCAAGGTTGGGAACCATTCTGCTAGAATAACAAAAGAGCTGCTAAAATATTGGTGTAAACAAAGAAAATGAGAGGCTGTATATCATAATTATAATCATCATATCATTATTAAAATGTTAGTCTTTTAATTAGCAATCAGTCAATAAATCTCTAGTAAGGAGTGGTGACTGAAAGAAATTACCCTACTCACCTGCCAAGAAGAAGAAGAAAACAGCAAACCTTTGCAACAAGAGCTGTACTCTAGAAACGTAACTTTCCCTAAAACTCCAGTTCTATCAGAGTGGCTTGCAGCAAGACAAAATGCAAGAAACCACTGACAAATTCAAATATGAAATTGCAATTCCCTTAAAACTGCCATGTAAAATACCATTTAAAACCAGCAGGAGAGAAGATCTTCATAGAATCATAAAACCATGAAGTTGGAAGGGGCCTATAAGGTCATCGAGTCCAACCTCCTGCTCAGTGCAGGTATACAAATCAAAGGATATCTTAATGCAACAACAAATATGATTTAGACTTAAACTGTGTGTATGAATTATGCTAACATACAGCTATGTACCTTTGTGCCCCCAATTCCTTCAGACACCATTGTTTCCAAGAACTGAGTGACTGCAGAAACTGGGCTGAGGTGTTACACAGAGGTATGTTACCATAATTCATACGCATAGTATGCTCCACTACGACATATCTGTCTGTATCTGTAAACTTTAAAAGTGGGATTCTGAGGGGGCAAATGCCCCCCTTGCCTCCCCCCACATGCTCATCCACAAATAGTGAAGTTCAAAATGGTAGAAACCAGTATGAATGTTTCAGTAAAAGAAGTTAGAGTAGCAGAGGGGAGTAACTTTCCCACTGCAGGCCTTCAAGAAAGAAAAACTATTTATTAATTTTTTCCCTTGATGTTATTTTAATTCTGCTGTTACCTTTTGCTGTTTTAAAATTATTTTCTATTTTACATATCTGAATAGTTTTTTCTTAATTTGATAAGCAGCCTCCAGTTTTGGAGATGGAAACTTATAAATAAGTCAACACTAAAAACATAAACAAAGAAAAGGCTCTGTGGGTGTGGGTGCGTGGTGGTGTTGTTAATTATACATGGCAGATTTGGGTGTAGGATAGTAGAGCTTCCCCCCCACCAGCACCCCATTGCGTACGCAACCTGGTAGAAGAACAAAAGAGCTGCTAAAATACTGCTGTAAACAAAGAAAATGAGAGGGTGTATATCATAATTAAAACGTTACTCTTTTAATTAGTCATTTATTGCATTGAGATCTGGACATAAATATGCCAGTGAATCCTATCTGTAAATAATGAAAAGTATGGATTTTTCCCCCTATCAAGAAGGTTAATAGTTTAATTGTACAGTGTTATTCTTACATTAAAAGCTGCATACCTGGCGAGCTTTATCGGGTAACAGGGACTTTTAAATGTGCCAATGTTTCTACCAAAGTAACACGGGTCAATTGCAAAAGGGATAACCATAATGATTAAATCATTAAAATTTTGTCTATGCTTCACAGAGCATAGAGAAAATTAACTTCCCACCAACCTCATTTTTCTGCTGAACATGAAATAATGATTTTCTGCCAGTATAATTACAAAGCTAACATCTGATAGAGTCAGCATCCAGGGGGGATTATCACATGCATGAGTATTAGACCTCATTACCAGCTTGACTGCAAAATTATTACATCTTGTAATTGGATGGTGAGATTTATATACAGATTGGCCGGGTTCTCTGTAAGATTGTAATTACAAGCTTCGGTGGTTCGCTACTTATCACACGGTGCAGGAGGAGGCAAAAACAAGCAGAGGAAAGACCATTTCATTAAGCCATAACCCTATCAAGGGAGGAGCATTGTAACATCCCGGTATTTATTAGGCCAAACAGAGCTGTTTGCAGAAGGAGAGGCCATTTATTACCGCCTGACAAATGGGATTTCATTTATTTAACCTCCGCGAGATCTATTTCAGTAAAATGTACAAACGAGCCATCCATTTTATGATTCCAGAGTCAACGCCTCAATTATCTAAAGGCTAACTGACTGTTAAAGCACCCATCTGCTAGGGCAAATCCATTGATTTAATTTGCTTCATGCTACTGAATGATTCTTAGCCAGGGAGAGCTGGGAGGAAATGCGATGGTGAGGGTTGGAGAAGGGAGGGCAGGGGAGGGGGGGTGATGATTTAGGGGGAAGCAGAAGAGTGATTCTGTGTCTGTGATTTTGTGCATTTGTGTGGATGTGTGTGCCGGCACGCACTTGTGTGCATTGCACAGGCTTGCCGATGTGAGTTTAATCCTTCAGCACAATGGAAGAAGGCGATCAATAGCAGCTTAAATTTTATGAGACAAGGAGTTAAGTTGTTCAGCTCCAGCCAGAACACCTTTGTTCTACCATAACAAGTAATCTCTGCGGTGGAATTAATATTGACAAGCTGGCTTCTTTGTAGCTAATTTTGTAGGCGCCTGAGCCAATCACGAGGCTGGCAGTAATAGAGTTGTTATTAGACTTCATTATAAAGGCTGTGGATCAATGGGTACACTAGGAGGCAAAGAGGACATGTCGCAGCAGAATGCATATGTATGCTCAAGGAAATGAAATCCTTTTAACGTTCTAGCAATAATTTATTCCATATTTCTCTTTGACATTTCTTTTTTAAAAAAATCTCTCTCTTTTTTTTTCATCGAAACAAAATTAAAAGTGCTCCCTGGTGTGGTTTTTCAGCTCTATCAAAGCGGCAGGATTCTGGCAGGGAACAAGTAGTGACAGAGGGAATCAGACTGATTCTATTGCTTGGCTGGGAGTTTTATTCTGAAGCCCTGGTGTTCAAACGGCAAGTAAAATCCTGCCATTTAATCCGAACGATAGAGGCTGGTTCTTGGGAAAATGCAGTCCAGTGCTTATAATGAGTGATGTTCATTATCCTCCCTCTAGATATCACAAGGAAATATATATATATATATATATATATATATATATATATATATATATATATATATATATATGTTATGAGCGTCTTTTCCCACCCACTTGGCTATGGGAATCCAGCTGGTGTACAAACTTCAAACTCAGAATCATGACATAAGCATGCTTACTAAGCTCCAAGGGGATTCCCCAATGCTGAAGGCAGAATTGCATTGCAGTATTTGTTTACCTTTCTTGAAAAGGGACACGAGAGTTGAAATGGCATTCTGTTTCAAACAGGTGTTCTGAAAGTGCATGCAAACTGCCATGAAAGGGCCCTGAGCAGCAACAGTTCAGGAAAATAGACAAGAAGTTAAGCGTTCCTCATAAATAAGAACATCATCATCTATCATCGTATACCAGCATGTTGATTCCAAGTTATGATTACCCTTTTCATGATTTCCTAGATATAGAATATTCAGAAACGGTTTGCCACTCCCTTCTTCTGGAAGCATTTTGCCCAGGGATACATATATTAAAAGAAGAACAAAGTATACTTCTGTTTTTAAAAATCAGGTTTTATTTTGCTTATATAGGTATTGTAGAAAAAAGGAGGCAGAACACAGAAAGTACTAAAATAACCCTAGAGAAACCCCAACAATACAAACTCAACAATGAAATATTTAAGCATAAGCACCAATAAAAGTCAATTGAATTTCCAAATAAATATCTCTAGACAGTGGCTGTCCATATGCCACAAGCTCAGCTGATGAAAGCGTTGTAAGGTGCTTAGTCCCTTGATTCATACAGTGTTTCTATTTGTCTCTCAGTCATTGCAATACCTGTCATTGTAAGGGCATGAAGAATCCATCCCTGTTGATAGTTTAGATAATTATTTTTTAAAATATACATCCACAAAGTTAAAAAATTGCTCCAATATAAATTGCTATGAGTGCTAGCCGCCTCCCTAAAAGAACACAGGAACGTCTTGATTCCATGCTGATTCCAACTACATCCAGTGCCACCTAGTGAATAAAACTATAGAATGACAGGATCCATGCACCAACTTACTGATTATTATTATTATCATGAGACGTCAAGTCAATTCCAACATATGACAACCCTTTTCAGGGTGTTGTAGGTATAGAGTATTCAGCAGTGGTTCACCATTCCCTTCTTCTGAGGGCACCCTGGGACAGTGTAGCTTGCCCAAGACCACACAGGCTGGATCTTCTCCTACAAGTCACAGGGGACAATTGAACTCCTGGCTGCTGGGTCCACAGCCAAGTGCACCAACTTATTAGACTTTCAATTATTACTACATATTTTGCACTCCATCTTCTTGAAGGCAAATGCCAAGGTGCTGCCTTTTCTCCATTCCAGATAGCTCCTTGAGAAGAACTGGCCAAATGGGGAAAGGGAGTGGCAAATGCCTCTATACAGCAAGGCAGGGTTTTTGTGTGACCAAAAAACGCAGCGGTAGGAACTTTACTCAAGAAGCCTTCTTTGGATCTTCTCTTGATCCCATCATCCTCACAGGCATGAGAGCTTGAGAGAAGGTTTTTTTCAATGGCTGGTCACAGAATTCAGAACTCCTTTCCATCGAAGTCTAGGTTAGCTCTTCCCTCCTGTCCTTGCACTGGCACTCAAAGACTTCTCTTTTCAATCAATGTTTGGATTTTGTCAATTTTCTAATCCTCCTAACAAAAACATTTAGTTAGGTATTTAGAATGTAATGGTCACATTCCTTACTCTCCCAGCAAGCATAGTTTTACTGAAATTGATATGATTATTCATCCATTCATCTCTGTGATTCTCTTGTCCTGGGCTTGGCACCTTGCCTTTCATTGTTGGTTCAAGACATCTGTAAATAATCATGTTGTGTCAAGTCAATTTTGACTTATGGTGGCCCTTTTCAGGGGTTTCCAGGTAGAGAATACTCAGAAGTGGTTGGCCATTCCCTTCTTTTGGGAGCACCCTGGGACTGTGAAGCTGTACCCACAGGAGGCACAGTGTGGAACTGAACACCTAACCTCTGGGTCCACAGCCAGATACTGAGCTCTCCAGATAGCCATTTGTAGGTTACTTTAATTTCTGCAAAAATATGCTTTTATTAGTTCATGGTTTCGGGATTTGATTACTAAATTGCATCTAGTTGCCCTTTCTATGGATTTTCTCCATACACCGGACTATTACAAAATCCATTTTAAAACAACAAATCAAAGACATGGATTTTCAATATTCTTTATCGAAAGCTCACAGATCTTGTTCTCCAATGCACTGTGGCTTAAACATTGAGTTTCCTAGGGATACTAGATCTCCAGATAAACTTATTGTTCCTAGATATTGTCATGCTTTCTCCGGGGCTAAATATAATTGTCTCCCTTTTGCAATATTTGAAGGGCACAACTGCAGTATTCCACATCAAGACTGGTTGTGCACTTAAGGAGATGAAACAGTTGAATCTTCAGCTCTTGACTTTTTTGAATGTAGCCTCCATGGAAAAGAACATAGCAGACTTTACCATCCTATTAAGAGAAATCATTCTGGAAGGCCATTTACATAGTAGCTGGAGTCCCTCTTGGCTAGTATAAATCAATCAATCGCACAGTCTGTAGCTAAATTCCTTTATTCTGTTGTAAAATATCATAAAAAGGCATTACCATTCAACTGAGTGCATTGTCTCTTAAAGAAGACTCTGTTTTAAATCATCATGTTTTATTATTATGTTCTTGCTTTTTAAAAAACTTGGTTCTGAGGCCACACAATAATAAAGTAACTGTCCTGCTATTCTTGTGGTCTCACATGCTATTGGCACATGGCTACTTTCTTATCATGAAATATGGTGTGGCAGTCGCCCCAGGCAGTGGAGAGCTAGGAGCAGTGGCAGAGTTACATTTGCCCCCTTGCTGCTGGAGCCGGAAAGCCCTTCTTCTCATCTATTCTTCAATCTCCATCTATACTAATTCATATATAGTACCATCTGGGAGTGCACAGGAGCACATTAAGCACTCCCTCACTGGAATCAGTGCAAATGACAGGGCTTATCTTTGGCTCAGTAGCACCCAGAAATACTTACTCTCTGTGTTACCATTCTAATACAGCTTGACAGAAACCAGGAGAACACTACTTGATAAGTAAACAAAATGTCATGTACCATGTTCTAAAATTATTTAGAAGTGATATATAAAGTGCGCCCTTCTGGACAGTAGAAGAACCTTGTTGTCACTCAACATATTTTAATAGGTATATCTTTAATCAACTAATATGCATTTTTGCTTACCAACTGTTAGAAATGCACATGTAAAGTCTGGTTTCAACCACAACTTTAAATCAATCTCTTTCTTGGCTATTAAATCATTATACAACTGTTTGATTTTAAGGCTGTAGTCTTTTATATTAACTGAGAACAAGCTCAATTTTGCTTAATTCTGAGTAGATATGGCTAGAACTGTGCTTTCATCCTGGTTTAAATTAACTCATCCAACCAGACTGAAATGTTGCCATACTTCTTTAGACCTCTCTGAAATTATTCTCTGACAACACCTCTCCCTTTCTTAAATTTACGATTGATTCTATGGCCACAAACCCATCAGTTCATACACCAATAATACAAAGTAATATAGTAATTCGCAGACAGGACGGATCTTTATATATTGCCAAAGAAAAGGAAAGACATCACTCAGAAGTTGGCAAGGATTTGCATTAACCCCTATCCTGATTTATCTGTATGGATGGAAGTTTGGAAACTTCATATACTGATGTCAAAACTCCCTTTGTCTTGTCACTTGATTGTTTAGGTAATGTCCTGTTTAGATAACAACAGGAATAAACTTGTTTTCTTTAAAAACCTCCACTCGTTTCTTCTCTTCCTCTTTTACTGCACCCAAACTTTAGCAGTCCAAGATGGGTGGGAGTTATTTAAAAAGAAAATTCTAAAGGCACAACTACAAACAATTCCAACAAGAAAAAGGTAGAAGACAGCAAAAAAGACTAATGTGGCTTCACAAAAAGCTCAGAGAGGACCTGAAAATAAAAAGAACGTGTATAGGAAGTGGAAGAAAGGCCACTCCACAAAGGAAGAATACAGACAAGTAACAAAGAATTTCAAAGATGGCATTAGGCAGAGCCGAGAATGAGCTGAAGTTAACAAGAGACACTAAAAGCAACAAAAAAGTATTCTTCAGGTACTAATGTAGCAAAAGACAGAGAAAATAAATAGCGGCTCAGCTATTCTATGCAGATGGAAAAATGAAAACAGATGACAAGGAAAAAGGCAGAAGTGCTCAACTCCTCCTTTAGCTCAGTCTTTTGCAAAATGACACTCAATGACCCTCCAGGCAAGTGTGCAGTGCAAGTGGAGGGGACAGAATTGTAGCTTGATATTGATAGAGAAATAGTGAAGGAATACCTTATTACTTTGAATGAGTTCAAATATTCAGGGCCTGATGAACTGCATCTAAGAGTTTTAAATGATCTGGCTGAAGAACCACTGTCTATTATTTCCTTGAAGTAATGGAGTGAAATGAGAGATGTTTGGAAGAGGGCTAATGTTGTCCCTATCTTCAAAAAGGAAGAACCTGGAAACTACAGACCAGGTCAATCTGGGAATCTCAGGAAAAATTCTGGAGCAGATTGTAAAGTGGTCACTCTGCAAGCACCTTGAAAACTATGCAGTAATAACTAGAAGACAACACAGATTTGTCAAGAACAAATCCTGACTGACTGATTTTATCTTATTTTTTGATTGGGTAACCTCCCTAGTAGATAGAGGTATGCAATATATCTTGACTTCAGTAACGCTTGTGAGAAAGTGCCCCATGATATTTTGATTAGCAAGCTAACTAGGTGTGAGCTGGATAAAACAAATGTTAGGTGTATATACAGTTGGTTACAGAATTGTACTAAGAGAGTACTTATCAATGGGTCCTTCTCAAATTAGGAGGAGGTAACAAGTGGGTTAACCATAAGGCTCAGTCCTGGGCCTGGTGCTCTTCATTTTTATTAATGACTTGGATGATGGGTGCAGGGAATGCTTATCAAATTTGTGGATGGCACACAATTGATTGGAATAGCTAATACCCTAGAAGACAGAAACACAATTCAAAAAGGTCTTACAGGCCCAAGCAATGGACTGAAAATAACAGAATGACATTAAATAAGGATAATTGCAAAGTTCTACCTCTGGGAAAAAGAAACCAAATGCACAGTTACAAGATGGGGGATACTTGGCACAGTAGTACTATGAGTGAGAAGAATCTTAGAATTGTTGTAGATCACAGGCTGAATATGAGCCAACTGTGCAAATTCTATTTTAGGCTGCATTACCAGAAGTATAGTCTCCAGATCCTGTGAAGTATTAGTTCCCCTCTATTTAGCACTAGTTAGGCCTCATCTTGAGTACATAAGAAGATAAGAAGAGCTCTTCTGGATCAGGCCAAGGACTCATCTAGTCCAGCTTCCTGTATCTTACAGTGGCCCCAACAGATGCCTCTGGGAGCACACGAGACAACTAGATACCTGTCTCCTGATACCACCACCCTCCATCTGGCATTTTGAGGTACCTTCCTTTTAAGCCTGGAGATTATACATCCCCATCATGGCTTGTAATTTGTGATGGACTTTTCCTCCAGGAATCTGTCCAATCCCCTTTTAAAGGCATCTAGGCCAGATGCCGTCACCACACCCTGTGGCAAGGAGTACTTTGTCCAGCACTTTAAGAAGGATGCTGACAAATTGGAACAAGTTCAGAGGAGAGCTACAAGAAAACCAAGCCCTATGAGGAAAGACTGAAAGAACTGAGGATGTTTAGCCTTGAAAAGGGAAGATTGAGGGGAGATATGAAAGCACGTTTCAAATACTTGAAAGATTGTCATACGCGTATAGAGGAGGCATAGGATCTGTTCTCAATCTTCCCAAAGTTCAGGACATGTAATAATGGGTCCAAGTTACAGGAAATCAGATTTTGGTTGAATATCAAGAAAAGCTTCTTAACTATTAGATCAGTACAACAATGGAACCAATTATCTCCGGAGGTGGTGAGAGCTCCAATGTAGAAGTCATTCAAGAGAAAAATTAGACAACCATATGTCAGATATACTTTGATTTGGATTTCTGTGTTCAGCAGGGGGTTGGACTCGATGACCTTATAGGCTCCTTCCAACTCCATGATTCTATGATTGTTTTGAAATGTATTGGTTAATAAGTATATGATGGGTGGGTGGGTGTCAGGTGTGTGGAATGTTGGTAAGAATGGTTCTGATTGGCTGGGAGAAACTATGGGAGTGGAGGTTTGGTTAGATTTTTGAAGCAGTCTTGGGGATAGAGAGATTGAGTAGAGAGCGGTTTTGGATAAGAGCTGAGAGTGATAGAAAGAGTGAAGAACTGAGTTAAATGAATTTAAAGTCTAGGAATAAATAGCATCCTTTGTACAATGTTACTTTCATTAAATCTTGCTACATTAATTCAAGATGAATGTTGTAGAGCTCAATACCTAAGGGTTGGCTATGTGGAGAGTGTCGTAAGAGTCTGAGTGAGGGGAAAAAGGCTCACTCATAGGTGCAGCTATTCCTGCTAGGATCTCCTGCTATAGGACCTTATTGTCTATCATTGTTCTGAGTTTATTAAAATTGGCTTTCCTTCATGATCAAGGTATCTCCCCTGCCAGGTAAGGGAGTTTATAATGTCAACTGGGAGTTTATGTTGCTGCAATTAAAGAAGATGGGAGCAGAAGGAATTTTTCTACAAACAATTAAAGCCATATATACTAAACAGAATGCCAAGATTAAAATCAATGGTCAAGTAACCGAAAACATCCAAATTGAACAAGGCACAAGGCAGGGTTGTCCACTCTCTCCATTATTATTTATTCTAACATTAGAGATTCTAAACAGACAAATAAGAGGGAATGCTGGAATTAAGGGTCTTAGAATCAGGGGAGAAGAATTTAAGCTGCAAGCATATGCCGATGATTTAGCAATAATATTAGAAAATCCCCTGGACAGTTTGGAAGAATTAGTGAGAACTATAGAAGAATTTGGAGCTGTAGCAAGTCTTAAAATAAACTATCAAAAAACAAAATTCATGACTAAAAATATAAAGAAAGAAGACATTGAAAAACTGATAATGAAAACTAACTTCGAGGAGGTACAAAAAGTGAAATATCTAGGAGTTATTATTACACAAAAAACCAAGTAATTTGATGAAAGAAAATTATGTTACAACACAGAAGGAAATACAGAGAGACTTGGAAGAATGGAATAAGCTACAAACCTCAATGATGGGAAGAATCTCGGTAATAAAGATGATGATATTACCAAAACTGTTATTTTTATTTCAAAACTTACCAATTTTACTAAATTATAAATACTTCAAGGACCAGGACAGCCTGACTTCGAAATTTGTATGGAAGGCCAAGAAACCAAGAATAAAACTTAGAATATTGCAAGACTTAAAAGAAAGAGGTGGTTCAGGATTACCGAATTGGCTATTATATTATAAGGCATGTGCTATGGTCTGGATAAAAGAATGGATAACATTAGAAAATCGAAGATTATTGAAATTGGAGGGTCATGATTTAAAAATGGGCTGGCATGCATATGTGTGGTATGGGAAATGCAAAGAACAATCACATTTTGCAGAACATATTCTGAGGAAGGCGCTCTGCTTAGTATAGCAAAAATTTCAAATACAAACCTATAAGAAAATTCCAATATAGGTAGCACCAATAGAAGCATTCACATTGAAAGTATTGAATCAGAATGGAGCGTTACTCACGTATAAAGACTTATTAACTAAAGACCAGAATATGAAAGATAAACAAGATCCAGAGAAATTGTGTCTAGCTACAGATTGGTGGTCAATGTTGAAATTAGAATCGAGATACAAAAAGGACAAAATTATGGGCTTTTTTGAGGGGAAAGTCCAGGTGGATGAATTATGGATTTACACTAATGAGAAAATAATTTTAAAAATGTATACGTACTTATTAGAATATGATTTAGAGGATGAAAGGGTGAAGGAGGTGATGGTAAAATGGGCACAAAACTTTGGGTATAATATTGATATTGACGAATGGACAAAAATGTGGAAAGAGAACCATAAAATGTTTAAGCCAGTGAATCTTAGAGAAAATATCCTTAAAATGTTTCATAGATGGCATTTCACTCCTGTAAGATTGGCAAAAATGTCAGAAGGGATCAGCAATGTTTGTTGGAAATGTAAAAAAAAATCCAAGGACTTATTATCATATGTGGTGGTCATGTGAAAAAGCAAAAAAAAAAAAAAAATTGGATACAGATTTGGGAAATGGCAAAAGAGATTGTTCAACAAAAATTAAGTTTTAAACCTGAAATGTTATTATTGAATATAATGCCATAAATTATTGATAAGAAAATAAAATATACTCTACTGTATATATTCACAGCAGCTAGGTTACTCTGGGCCCAAAAACGGAAGAATGTAGAGACACCAACGATGGATGAGCTATTAAAGAAGCTATTGGACACTGCAGAACTAGACATGCTTTCAGAGACACTATGGGATCAACCAAGAGACTTTGTAAAGCAAAGCTGGAAGCTGATATATAATTGGACCCAGGAAAAGACAGGAACTTGGGGGGGAAATTAGTTTATAGCGAACCAGTGCTCACCAGAATCCTTTGATGATACTCAGATGACCAGACGACGGTGAAATCTCTCATCCACAGGGGAAGGATGGATGTTTAGTTGTAATGTTTTTTGTTCATTATTGTTAGATTTTTAGTGTTTTTAAGTTTGTATGTTTAGATATGTATGAATAAAATGTTGGGGGGGGGGGAATTAGCTTTCCTAAAATCCAGTATACATGTGCATCTACACTCTAGTTTCCTTTGAAATCAAGAACTCAAGTAGAACATGGTCACTTTCCCCCAGAGTTCCCCTTACCGCCACTTTTTTCACCAAGTCATCTCTATTGGTTAGGATCAAGTCAAGGATAGCTAATCCTCTAGTTTCTTCCTGTACATTTTAAAGGAGAAAATTACCAGCAACACAAGCCAGGAATTTCTTGGAAGGTCCATATTTGGCAGAATTTGCCTCCCAATAGATATGAGAATAACTGAAATCTCCCATTACTTCTACATTGTGTCTTTTCAAAATTCTTGCAATTTGTTTTCAAAGTTTTAATCTGCATCTTCTTCTTGATTGGGTGGTGGGTAGTAGGTTCGAACCACTATATTCCTTTTGTTTTGTTTTGCTTTGCTTTTTCCCCTAATTATATTAATTCAGATTCCCTTGATAGGACAACCAAGCTCATTCTCCTGTATTTCTGTGTAGGAAGGTGTATGTTTGACTTATACTGTGACTCCACCTCTCTTTCTATTCTTCCTGTTCTTTTCGAACAATGTATACCTTTCAATTGCTGTATTCCAGTGGTGGGAGTCATCCCATAAAATTTCAGTTATCCCTGTCAAGTCATATTTGCTATCCTGAACTAAGATTTCCAGTTCTTGTTTGTTACCCATACCATTCATATATATGCACTGAAGATGGTGTGATCTATGGTCTGCTTTTCTTTATGCATTTTAATGAAGATTATTATTGGGCCCCATTAGAACTGCTCAGTCCATTCCTTTTATTGTGCATCTATCTTTATCTCTGAGCTTACGTCTCCCTCCCCCTTCCAATTCAATTTACAGCCGTCCTGATGAAGTTTTCTCCCCAGTCCTTGTGAAGTGCAACCCATCACTTGTCCTTCTTCAAGGAAGCCCATGGTCCCAAAATCAAAATCCCTCATGCTGGAACCACCTTCATAGCCGGTAATTCACCAAGAGTATTTTCTAGAGATGGGGACGACTCACCATTTTGGTGAGTCATCCCGCTTTGTGAGTCGTCAAAAGTTGACGACTCACGAAGCATGAAGTTGCCCCCATGAAGCGACAGATAACGAATATATTCATCGATTCGTGGGGGGTTATTTTAAAAAACCACCCCGCCGCCACTGCCACCCCCCCACTGCCACCACCACCCCACCTCTGCCACTGCCACCCCCAACGCTGCCACCCCCCCACCGCCACACCACCTTAAGGGAATCCAGGCTGCCCTTTACAAAGATGGCAGCTGCAGCTTCCCTACCCTAAATGAAGCTGCAGCCACCATCTTTGCAAAGGGCAGCCAGATCCCCCTTTTACACACCATGGCTGCGGAGGCCTGATGGAGACCATGGCAGTGGCAGCGATGATTACGGTAAGGGGGTGTCGGTGGGGGTGGGGGGGCTAAGGTAGGGAGAGGAAGGAGGTTGGGGTAGGCTGCGGGGGTGGGTGGCTGTGGGGGTGGGTGGCTGCCTATCAGCTGCCGATCAGCTGATTGGCAGCTGGTAGGCAGAATGTTTTTTATTATTATTACAAAGTGACGAATAAAATGAGGAAATATTCATCCCTTCATATTCGTGGGGGTCTCTGGAACCCACGAATATGAAGGGACAAATATTTAACAGATCAGCGATTTTCCACAAATATCACAATTTGTTTTTTTATTCGTCCCCTTGTCTAGTATTTTCCTTTCGTTTTCTGTTCCTCTTCTGAGTACTGGTAGGATGGATGAGAAGACCATCTGGGCCCCAAAGTCCTTCAGTTTCCTTCCCAGAGCTTCAAAGTCTGATGTGATTTCTCTGTAGTTCCTCTTGGCTGTGCCATTTGTTCCCACGTGGATGAGAAAGGAGGGATATGCATCCATGGGCTTTATGAGTGATGGCAATCGTTCCATTACATCTCTAATTTGTCCTTTAGAGATATATCATACCTGGCAGGTCTATGGATCTTCCCAGCATATTTCAGTTTCAATTCTACATGGCAGAGAGTCTCCTACTACAACTGTTCTTCTTTTTATAGGGTGTGGCTTCAGTGACTCTACTTGGCAGAGCTTCAGACTCTTTTCTGTCCTTCTGTTGTCTTCTGCTGTCTGCCAGACTTTTCTTCAAGAATTTTGCAGTTCCACTGGTGAAGAGCATCTTCTTCTTTTGCTCCTAACTTTGACTCTTTTCCATGGTGCTTCCTCTACTATGTTTGCTCTCTCCTCAGCGTTCTCCTCCCCTGCTTTGTCTTGCTGTTCCTCCACCTCTAGGGCTTCCCTTGGCTTTCACTGCTTGAGAATTCTGTCTATGTACTCTTCATTCATTTAACTTACTTATTATAAAATATTTTTACTTCACCTTTCTCCTCGAAAGGACCCAATAAGAAAAGCCACTCACAGCTCCAGTTATTTTTTTTCTTCACACAGTGCTGCCAGTCTGCACTTGCTGCATGTGTGTTGTTCTTAGACCCAGAGATGACAGTTGCATACACTTTGCAGATCACCACCACCAAAGTGTCTCTTCCCTCCATAATCCTTGTTACCTTTTTAGTTTCTTCTGTTTGTCTATGAGTGCCCTTTCCTTTGTCTTGTCTGCCTTGAAGGATGCTGGGAAGGCCTATTAACTCTCTGCATTTGTTTCCTTGGTCTCCCCTTTTCGTTTATCTCTTCTTCTTTGTTCACTTTCACTGTTAGCTCACTTCCTGGGGTCTATCTCAGTTTTATTCCTCTGCTGTGCTTTGTTAGGAGTCAGGAAACAGAAAGCCCTTCCTAATACTCACAACTGCTTATTGCTCTTAGCAATTATCAGGACACACCCCTTCCTCTTAAACTGAGCACACACTGCTTATGAATGCAGGATCCCAAGAGGTTACTCCATGTCCTTGTGTTTGTCTCCTTGGTCTCCTTTTCCTTTGTCTCTTCCTTCAGTAGACCCTTCCTTACCACCTTTCTTACCTCCTTTACCCCATCAAATTCCTGTTAGCCCTCTCTGTTTGCTCATTTGCTGGGGTCTGTCTCAGTTTTATTCCTCTGCTGTGCTCTATTAGGAGTCAGCAAACAGAAAGCTTACATTATGATATAAACAATACATTTAAGTATAACCGGGCATCACATTCACCTTTTGAAAGATAAGACAAAGAGTTCTGAATATATGTGTTAACTTATAAATGTTACACTCAAAACAGTTTAGAGACTGTTCCAGTGAAAATCTAAGTTTGCCATTCAATGCATCTCAGTTTTACCTTAGTAATTTAAAAAATAATAAAACCCCTCTTATTCACACCTGTTGGTATATGTAGAAATTCATGATAGCCCAATGTCTTGATTCTGGAATCCAAGTAGCCCAAGTAAGTTAAGCCAGGATTAATAGAAAGAAGCCAGAGCTGTAGTTAAGTACCTCTAAACACTTAATGCAACTTTTATCTCATTCATTTCAACCATCCAAATAAGTCTAGTGAATTACAGACTGAGTCGCCTGCCATTCTCTTTATATGCTTGTATATTACGTTGTTCAGAAAACCTTAACCAACATCATTCTTCGGGAGTCAATAACTTATTCTTTCACTGTGTTCAACACATTAACCCTGAGCATCTAGTAAATGCATTCCCCATTGATCAGCTAAACTGTTTGCTGGGCATTTTATTACCAAAAAAGATCACCAATTTAGCCATCTTTTTGAAATGTGTGTGTGTTGGAGGGTGAGGATAGAAGGTGTGAGAGAAAGACCAGCACTTGATAAAGAATGTGGTGTGCATCATTACTGATGTTAACTGAGTGACACAGTTATCAACACATTTATTGTTTGGGCACTTAGAATCATCACATTTAGATAGTACTTCTGAAAGTTCCAAACACTTATTTGGCATTTCTTCCAAAAATAATGCTGTATAAGATTGCAGCAGTATTATTTATATCTTCTGTACATGAGATGGAGGAGCTGAGGTTGAGAGAGCAGTTTATTAGAGGCTACTAAGGAAGCCTGAAGCAAGAGATTGAACCAAACAAGGAACTTCCAATCTACTAGTGCCTAAGCCATTGTACTACACTGCACTACACTACTGAACTGCTGGATAGCTCTGTGGTTTAGGTATGTGGCTGCAGATCCAGAAGTTGGGAGTTTGATACCCCACTATGCCTCCTTGACAGGGGCTGGGCTCAATGATCCATAGGGTCCTTTCCAGCGATGCAGTTCGATGATGGTGATGATGATGACAATCCACCCATCCAGCAGCCTGGATTAGTGCAGAAAAGGGTTAGGGAAGTCTTCTGGGTGCCCTTCAAATGTTTTGGACTAAAATCCCAAGTGCCAAGTACAACAAGGGCTACAACCAGGATCCCACAGCCATATATATATCTGCCGTATGGAGTGAGTGATCAGCAGGGCCAGATTAAGACCTTCAGAGACCCTAAGCACTGAAAAGATTATGGTGCCCTCTATGAATATGTGTGGTGGGTCCCAACAGCTTGAAAAAAAATATATAACATGAACATTATATGCATGAAAATACAGTAATTTAAGTGTATAGCATGTGGCAAAAAGAACCACATATTGTTTACAAAATCATAAGTACAATCAAATTATCGGCTTCCAGCAAAATCTTGTGCTTTCACACTTGGATTAATGTAGACAGATTTTGTCAGAATCTGAAAACTGAAAAGCTCAAATAAGAGCTTAAAAACTCTTTGGGGACATTTTTAACAGTGGCTGTTATTTCTTTGGCTTGCACATATATTGCAGAGGCCATGTGCCTAAAAGGCCGACTGTTCTTTTTATCCTTATCCCCACCCAACCTCCCAAAATACAGAAGTAAAAATTTCAAAAACAAACACCAAGCAATGATGGTGATGATTTATCATTTCACTCAGAACATGAATTTTCTCACTAGACAAGTCTTTATTCTTTTTAATTTTTACTGGTTCTTACTCTATTACTTTAGGCAGGGAGGTAGTTTGGGGGGGGGGGCTCTTGAAGGAAGGAGGGAGAGAGCCAAGAGTGAGGGATGGATGGATGTGGTTTGGTAAAGAGGGGGCACTATTTGCATGGTGGTCCATGGTAAACTGGCAATGAAAAAAACTCTGTGGTGCCCCTTCCCTTGTTGATGACCCGAAGCACATGCTTATTTTGCTTAATGATTAATCCAGCCTTGGTGATCAGAACTTTAGGTTGGAAGATTCCCTGGCAAAGTGTTCCTAAAGTTTGGAGTGACTCTAACCATCAGTTGCTCCAAGCTCTGATCTGACCAATGAGTTTAGAAAGTACATTTCTGCTGTTGTGCTTCTCATAGGGAGACTAGAACCTTCATGGCAGCATTTAACTGTTTATCAGTAAGGTATCAATTAGAAGGATGCCTAACAATTTACTCATTTCTTCGTCTTCATTTTTCTTTTCTTTCTTTCTTTTTTCATTTTTTTCTTTTTCTTTTTTTGAAGCGTTATTACTTAACACAACCTTTTGGCTTTATGTGTGTCTTGGCTTGTCTAAAACAAATTTCTTGACTTATCGACTTATCAGCAAATCATTTGTGATGTATGATCAAGGCATGATTATTTGTTCTTATGCAGTCAAGAGATTTGTGATCAAGTACAAATACCAGCTTGAACATAGTATTAATATTCAAGGGGGAAAGGGAAATATAAAATATATTCTAAATCAACATTAATCTCAGCAACTGAGACATCAAAAGAAATGTTGTTATACTCTTTTCAGACCTAAGCAATCTGGCATGTTTCACGTGTTTTAGATTACAGCTCTCATGAGCATGAGCCAGACAATGCATGGTCAGAGATTAAGGGATCTATAGTGTAAAACATCTGGAAGGCACCAGGTGGCCTATCTCTGATGTTCACTGTTCACACCTGCAACTCTTTTCAAGGGGAATAGGAAATATATTCCATACATCATGTGATACTTGACTTGAAGTCTGAGGACCACACTGCACGTTACAGATAACCCATCTTTGGAAGACGTGATGAATGTGCTGATGTGTCCATTTGTCACAGTTGGAGCTTTTTCTACTTCCTGTGGTTTGCAAATTAGCTCGTTTCCATAGAATCATACAATTGTAGAGTTGGAAAAATGTGACGCAGGAAACCCACAGTTAAAGTATCCCAACCAAGCAGCCATCTAACCCCTCTTTAAAAAACCTTGAATCCACCACCTTCCAAGGCAGCCTATTCTGTTGTGAAACAGCTCTTACTGTCTATCCTTTGCTGTAATTTGAATCCATTCTTTAAGTGCCTATCTTCTAGTCTTGAGCTACTGAATACAGCTTCTCCATCTTCCATATGAAAAGCCCTTCAGATACATGAAAATGGCTGCAGTATTGCCTCTCAACCTTCTCTTCTCTTCTCTAGACTCCCTAAACCATTTATCTTAGAGCTTGGTTTCCAGACTTTTCATCATAATCTTCATCCTCCTCTAGATGCATTGCAGCTAATTGATATTTTTTAAAAACTGATGTGCCCAGAACTGGATACAGTATCCAGGTGAGGTCTGACCAAAGAAGAATAGAGTGGTACTTGTACTTCTGGACTTCATCTGGACACTACATTTCTGTTGATGTAGCCTAGTACTCCATCCCCTTTTTTTTGTTCCCGCATCGCACTGTTGACTCATGTTACACCCTTTTCATGTGTACTACTGTCAACCTAGCTTTCACCCATTTTGTATTTGGGCATCTGAATTGTCCTGCCTAAATACAGAACTTTATATTCTTCCCTGCTGAAACTCATTTTGTTCACTTGGCCTTGTTACCCATTTATTAAGATCACCCTGAATACCCCTGATTCTGCCTTCCTTCCAGGTTTAGTGTCATCTGCAAATTTTATGAATGTCCCCTCCAGACCCTTATCCAAGTCATTTACAAAGATGTTGAACAACACAGGGCCTGGGACAGAACCCTTGGCAAACCTATTTATCACTTCTCTCCAGGATGACAAGGAATCCCTGGTGAGCAATCTTTGGGCCCTGCATGAGCCCTGTTGCATACAGCTACAAATCCACCTAACAGTGGCCTCCAAACACTTTGCTAAGCCACTGAAAATAGAAAGAGACTGCACCAGCAGCAGCAACATCAGGGCAGCACAATCTGTGACTCTCTGATGCACAAACTGTCCCTTCAGCAGTGAGACTTGGAAAGAGGAAATAAACAGACAGTCTCCAATTAGGCAGGCAGGAAGTCTCAATTATGGAAGTCCTGAAGGAAGATTGATTACTTCCTAGAATAATTAAAGTAATTAACACTGTCGTTATACTATTTAAGGAAGAACAACACCAGCATCGTGCTGAACCATTCATTCGCTAGATTCAAAAATCACCATGGACCCACAGAAATGGCTGGGAAGCTACACACTGACACTGAGGTACATGATGGGGAGCCATTTTTTGTACACGAGCTTTTCAAGGCAAAAAAGTGGTCTGGCCAGCTGTATTGCAGGCATTTTGCCCTTTATTCCTATTACATATGTTTTGGCCCTGAGATTTTGGATTTTGGAAGAAAAGATGGTGTGCACACTGAGAAGATCATACTGAATTACCAAGCTTGGAAAAGCTTTTACTCATTTTCATGGGGAATGGGGTGGGGGTGGGGGTTGGAAAACGCACCCAGGTATGATATTGCCATTAAGTGCTGAGCAATAAAATGAAACTAGGGTTATAAAGCTTGTAAGCACTACTTGCTTCCCTGGTTTATTTTTCATTTTCATCAGCTTAGCTCTACATAAGGTCTCTAGTAAACAAAGCCAAGCTTACTTTATTATTCCTAGCGATGAAGAATCCTGAAACCTAAATATGGGGTCTCAGGATTAGTCTGGAGAGGTGTGGAATCGACAGCCTAGGTTATTCCTTTTAAAAATACCCAATGGCTCCACTTTGCCCTTGTTTTTGACAAAACAGAACATAAATCTGATCATGAGGGCTGGATAAGATCACTGTTCACCTTATAGCTATAGTTCACAATCATAGTGGACAAGATCACAGAGGGGATAAGGTCACAGAAACTCTTTTGGTGTCTCCTACCCTTTGATATTATCAGGAACTCAACCCTAAAGCAATAAAAAAAAGACTGATAAAAAAAAACAGAGGGGAAAGGGAACTGTGATAATAAATCAACTCAACTGCAGAGAATGTGCCAGGGAAAACAATATTGATTTTCCTCCTCCTCTTCTTCTTCTTCTTTTTTTACAAGTCGGTGCACAGATTTGTCAGACAAAAGAATAGAGATGTCAGACCCCACAGAGTCAAACAATAATATTAAGACAGAAAGGATCCTACGGCTTGGGTAGTGACAAAATTTGTGGCTATTCCTGTTTATCAGCAGAAGGTGCTATGTTTTTATCATCCTGCACATATGGAATACTCATATAATATGTTATTAAATAATAAGCAGGCACTTGTACCTCCAGGGTTTCCTTTGTCACAACTCGGCTGGCTAGAAGTACAAAGAGACAATGGTAGAGATAGTCCGGCAAAGCCAATGATGTTGCTCTGGCCCACTGAACAGAAAGGAGATGTTTTGATCTTCACCTGAGGGAGGTGACTCGGTGGTCATCAGCAGTGACCAGGCAGTCACCTCCCTAGGTGCCTCCTTAATGCTTCATGCCTCTGGACTCTTTTGCCAAGCAAAAAGAATGGTGGAACCCAAATCAGGGGTCCATAACAAGGAGGATGTTTAAAACAATAACAAATAACAGAGGCATTCCAACTGAGTTGTGGGGTTTTGTGCATTTTTTTTTCTGGGGGTGGCTCTAAACTTCAACAAAAGTGTGAATGAGGTGGCATGAAGACCAGGATGAAAACAGAGGCCAAAAAACTCTTGCTCTCTCTCTCTCTCTCTCTCTCTCTCTCTCTGTGCATTTTCATTTGTATACTGCCCTATTAGTATTGCCACTCTCAATATACAGTAAAATCATAAAAACACTATATAGATGTTATATGGACAAACATGGTACAGGTAGATATTGCTCAGCAGGATACTTTAAGATGGAGGACATGGGACATTTTTTAATAGAATGCCCTCTGTGTACAGATTTGGGGGATCAATAACCCTTAACAACTGGGATCAAGAACAACAGTTTTATTTCTGCTGGCACAGACTACTATATATCCCATAGGACTTCTAAATTCATTAAATGAGCCATGGAAAGAGAACTCATTGCCCATTTCACAATCACTTCAGGTTAATCTTACAACTTGATACTTGTTTGATAATGTTTATTTTATTATGTTATGCTCTTCTGATTGTTTATATGTATTTATATTAGATGCCAAATGCTATCTTTTCAAAGTGGTTTAATTTCTGTTTATGCATATAGCCTGATTGGCTATGAAGCAATAAAGTATTCATATTTCAGTCTGTATTCAATAATTGAGTTTGTATATAATAATACAAAAATATAATAAAATACAATAAACCCTCTCGCTAGTTAAACACTACTGATAAATAAAAATACATGAATTAAAACCCTTCTGAACATCTCAGGGCAATCGGTAGAAGGCAGCTTTATATAATTTGGTCTTAATCAGCTTCCTAAAAACAGAGAGGGATGATGCCTGGGGAACCTCTGTAGGAAGCCACAACCAAGAACGCTCAATTCCAAATGTTGGCTTTTGTAGTCTTCCGGAGTGCTACAGCACGACACCACCACCCCTTTACCTTTCCATTATAAAATGTGTTTCTCTCTTTTGGAGCCCTTTCTCTCCTTTGAAGATCTGTCACCATCTTCTCCCAGGTGAAGGGTTGCTGCAGAGAGAATTTGCACCCACCCATACCTACTACCTACAGGTGACCAGCATTCAAGGAGCAGCAATGTTCCATTCAGAGTTTCTGCATAAGACAATGGGTTGCATAGGTATGAGAGTGTCTATATATAACTACAATGTGTTCTTAGGCACCTTGAAGATCTTATGAGCAAAATATGGAATAGAAATATGCATAATAAGCAAAGTAATAGTGACAAGGGCTATAGCCAATGGGGAGGAAGGTGACCCCTGTACTGCACTGATGCACAATGAATAGTGCACTTTGTGTATATGTATCATGTGATGACATTTTCATTTCGGTGTGCTGTTTCTGGTCCATCTCCTCCCCTCCAAGCCTTGCTGCCACTCCTGAGTAGTTCTCTTGGAATATCACCCAAGAAAACTGCCATCTGCTAGCAGCTTTTGTGCTTCCTCATACAATCTGAGCATGAGCACTAAACATTTTAGGACATCACAAGGACGCAGCCACAATCTCAGATTTTGGGCTTGAAATTTCAGGTAATGGGATGTTGCCAATCTGACAACTCCAGGTAAGTCCCTTTCTGTCGAAATGCGAAACAAGATCTATGTTAAATATGTCATTTGAATGAATGAAGTGGCACAGTTCAGAGAAGGTAGATGGGGTAGTATTACTTCAGACTACTAATGCCATTCTTTTTTCCTCCTACATTAAAAATTATCCCTCCAAGTAAAGAATTAATGCAGCATAAAGTGGGCTGAGTAGAACATTGTCCTAATACGTGTTATGTTTTACTTACCAACAGGCATTTGTATGGGTAATCATTCACAAATTATATCCTTCACCTAGTCCTGTATGTGAAATGCTCTATTCTACATCTCACTCAAGTTCTACCAAATCTATAGACCTGAAAAAAGTGTACTGATAGGCAGGGCAATTTCTTTTTCCAGGGAAGACTCACCTCCCACATCTTTTCACTGAAGAATATTTACAGACAGAACTTTGGGCAAAGGGAAGGAAGAGATGTCCGCCACACATCAGAAGTTCACTGCAGGGTGGTTTATTGGGAAGCCATCTGTTCTAGAATATAAACCCAAATTCCACTTCACACTTGCTGGATTTTCAAGTGTATATGTTGAGATTCTCCCATTCCATGCTTTTCCGACTGATATCTTATGCCACGCTTCATACACGAGGCTGTGTAATGTTATGTCAGGTGATGGATTCCCACACCTCCATTTCAGACGTCAGTTTTACTAATTTGGGATGATTATGGGTTATCATAAAACTAGCACATAATAAATATTTAAATCCTTCTCTAAGTGAGGGGGAAGGAATAAAGTATTACCACACTCATATTGCTATGAAAGATTAACAGGAACAAAGTCTTAATTCCAGGGCCACATTCCCACTGAGAAAGCTGCCACTCTCATTGGACCATTCACTGCAGATTTTGCAAGACAGGAGAGATCAAAGCCATTTCCCCTATGTTGTTAGAGAAAAACAACACAACAGCTGATGAAACCCATTTCCCTTAAATGGGGGTCATGGGTCCTCACAACAAACTCAGGCCACCACCAGATGAGAGCTGTAGGAAAGGCTGCAGGCAAAGCCAGTGGACAGCATGGAGATAAAAAGGGGGGAGCTGTGTGGTCGATACAAAAAAATAAAATGCAAGAGTATGCAATACCTTTATAGACCACTAATAAAAAAATTAAAAACATACAATATGCAAGCTTTCATGGGTAAATCCCATTTCTTCCTGAGCAAAAGGGAGGGCAACCTTGGAAGCAAAAGAGAGAAAAATGATGGACAAGATCTGCAGTTATTAAATTATTCTGAGAAAGAAATGTATTCTTAAATGCATTTTCTAAATATATAAAATGTATTCTTAAATACATGTCATATTTGCATTTTTTTTAAAAAAATGTAAATATAAATGTGCTATATTTAGTCAGCTGGGTGGTAGAGAAAGATGAAAGAAAATGCAAAGAAATTGCAGACGGGAAAGGCAAAATAGGCAAAAAAAAAAACCCCACAAAAAACAGGAGAATGGTTTTAAAAGAGGAAAGGTTAAATAAGCTGAAGCTGACTAATGAAAAATACTGCCGTAGACCCAAGAGAATTTGTGGTCTCACTTGTATAGTAATTGAGGAAATAATTTCAACATCTCATTCCTGGACACATTTAAAAGAACAAGAGAGAGAACTGAAAGACATATTAAATATGTGGAGTTGTGGTGTACATCAGTGGAAGAAAAACACTTCTCAGTAAGGGTATGCAAGAGAAGTGAGAAACATTCTTCCCCTCCAGCCATGAATCCTAAATTTATTATTTATATATATAGACAGACAGATACACTGGCTGAAACCCAGTAGTAAGCTGCAACCAGAATAATCTCATTGAATCAATGGAACTTACAGAAGAGCGGACTCACAAAATCTCCATTGATTCATAGGTCCTATTCTAGTCGCAACTTACAACTGGATTTCAACCACTGTGTTGTAACAGTATGGCAGAGTATGCCCAGCAGGACTTAACCATAAGCTATGAGTATAGGTGAGATTTAATAGTCCCTCCTCTCAGGGGCCACTTTGGGGGGAAAGGGAGAGCTCAAAATCATCCTTGATGGGAGGAATTTGAAAATTGCGGAATGTCAGAGCAGGGGAGTGAAAAAAACCCTGTCTTTCTCCTCCCCCCACCACAAAGATTGTGGAGTAAACGAACAAGAAGTAGCATTTACCTTCTCTCCATATTGGGTGCAGTTCCCCCCCCCTTCCCAGATGTCTAGGACAGAGTTGTGGTGTGATCTCTAACATAAAGATATAGGATCAGGATGTTAGATCCTCTTACAACCATGCTTGAGATTCACACATATTATCTTATACCTATCCCATTCTGTTTATTATTTATAGGTAATTCATTGGAGCATATAAATATTAGCAGGGTTCCTAATTCCTTCATGTAAAATAGTAGCAACTGCCCATAAGCTGTCAACCAATCTGTATTATTTCATTTTGTCTTGCCATTAATTACAGTGAGATATATTCCAACATAGTGTCCCAGTGTGTGGCTGCAGATGTTGGCAAGTCAGAAGTTAAGCTCAGTGGAAAAGGTCCAATGGCCATCCACGCCAGGGTACAGAGAAGATTATCACAAGACTTCAGAGAGAAGGCAAAGAATAATCACCATCTAAAGGCAGAGTTAGTCTGTAGATTACTAATGTAGCAAGTTGACAACAAACAGGGAACAACTAGAATCAGGATCAGCAAACAATCAAGGTCAGATTCATAGGCTATCCATCAGGCAAGGGAGACAAGGAATGCTGAAGACAAAAAGCAAACAAGATGAAAATACAGGCTTCAGAAACTTGGTTAGGACTTGTGTTCTCTGTGTATCAAGATGTGGTGCGGGTGACCCCTTGCACAGCTGCAGCTACACACTTTTTCGCTACAGCTGGGCTGTCATTGACAAAGACAAGTGCTTTCCTCCATTGTACTCTACTGTCCTACACTTTGCAATGCTAGCATTCTCTAGGACGGGGTGGGTGGGTGATGTCTTCAGAGCCTCCCCTGTCATCTGGAGGAAAGGGGTCTTCTCTGAAAAAGCCAGGCTCTGTCTCAGCCTGTGTTTCTGAGAAAGGGGCTGCCAGCTGGAACCTGGAACCCTTCTGCCCCTGATTCCTCCAGCTCAGGCATGTCATCCTGGCTTTTATTCTCTAAGGAAAACTTTGCCAGGAAGGGAAAAACATTACTTTTAAAAGGTTATCCTTCAAATGCATCAGATTTCTCTCCTCCTGTTTAAAGCAATGGTAACTATTTTAAAATTAACACATGAAATTAATGCATTGTTCTAAGTGCTGTCCCTTTTAAAACATTACTTTTAACATGTTGTTTTCTCAGGATGAAGTGCATTCCTCCTGTCTAACACAAATATAGCAATTTTAACTCTAACCTGCTATTTTCCATCTTTGAAAACGGCAGGTTCCCAGTATCAGGTTGCCAGAGGCCACAGCCTCAGCGCATTTCTACATTTGTATAGTATGTTTTACTTTAGATGCTGTGCATGACTACATATGTTCACTGGCTTAGCTTGTTTCAGGATGTCTGCGTTGTCAGCGTTAGTTTTGTGAATGCTGGTCTTTAAGGTGCCACAGGAATGTACAGTATGTGTTTATTTAAAAGAAAATGATCGGTGGGATCTTCTTCAGAAAGCAGTGTGTGACCTGAAATGATCTTACGGTTGGCAAAGGACAGTCCCCTTCTTCAAATGACCTTATGAATAGTCACTCACTTCAAAATACAGCAAGTCTGCCCTGTTACATTTAGATGTTCCCACATAAAGTTTTCTCCCCTTCTCTCTCTCTCTCTCTCCCTTTCTTTGAAAAGCCAAGAGGTGCATGTGTATACTTTAATTACCAAAACTTACCCATACCCTCCCTGCCAAAGGAAAACACCAACATCTTCCAGTTTCTGTGACAGCATAACATATGGCTTACAAATTTCTGAAGTAGACATCATTTTCAAACATTTTATTTGCAGGGAAATGTATGTATAATAAAAAAAAAAAGACAGCCAGCAGGGTTCCTATTCTCATAAGAGGAAGCCTTGCATCTTGTGAACAAGAGAGCTTGCCAAGGCTTTACCCCTAGTATGGTATCACATCTGATACAACTCAGTTTTCTCAGAGCGGATGCTAAACTCTCAAGATCCTGGAACTGTGTTTAAAATCAAAACAAGGTCTAGCATGGTTCCTAAAATTAAAGATACTCCTGAGGAAAAGGAAAAGCTGTTTTATTGCCAAATACAACATCAACGTGGATAATTTGATGGACTTTCAGTGACCTCACCAGGAAAAGATGTTTTTCAAAACTAATGGAAATTTCAGAAAGGAATACAAACATTTCTCTTGCAAATCATCTTGCTCTAAAATTAAGCTAATAATTTGAAAAACTGAGACCCACTACGCTTTACCTTTGAAATAACTCAGTCTTGAGAAACAAAGCATGGATAACACCACCACAAAACAATAAATAGAATTTTCTGATACATATGCACTGAATCACAGAGTTACCTCCGACCCTCTAAGCATACCAATATAGTAAATGTGTTTCTAAGAATGTGGCTAAATTCACACTTTTTGTTTGTTTGTTTGTTTTAACGTGTGCATAGGAAATTATATGCATGCAGTGCCAAAACTCTCAATATAAAACGGGCATGCTCCAGTGGCAGCTGATCAGTTTCACGCAATGCCTCACCAGCCCATTCCTGCTGGCCTCCTCACCAAAAGTGGAGGATTAAGGCGCACCTGTGTTCTGCACCTGTTGAATTCCCAGCTTCTCACTCTCTGAGAGACCATGGGAGGGACAAGAGGGAAGCAGCAGCAGGATGTCCCCTCTTGGCTTCCTCCACCATTGGCTGCTGTTCCTTCTTCCCCTCCAAACTCAGTGCCCCTAGTGTGCCTATGTGCATCCACATGCACACATCCAAGTGAATTCATTATTTCATAATCATTCCAAACAACCCAAACCAGACAGGAGTAGTAGTGACAAAAAGTGTATTCCTCTTGCAGTGATTTATTGACCAATACCATAAAAAAAGTTTGTCTGTTCATTGACATTGCCTTCAAGTGCTCAGGCTCTCTTTCACAGTTGGCTTCCTTCACTCTTGGTGGAGTCACAATGTAATGAAAGATGGTTGGCTGCCCAGGCAACGTGATGTCATCCTGTCTACTGTGTGCTGGCCAATTGACTTGGATTGCCCATTAGGACAGGTCTAGGAAACATTCCATTCCCCCACAGATGTCATAGTTTGTGTCTCCAAGTGTGGTGAGCTACACAGCAGAAGTCTTTCACATCATCTGTTACCCTGCACTGACCCTTTCTTTCTTTACTTAAAATCAGAGAGGTGAAGGACTCAGCCTGCAATCTTCTGTATGCAGAGCATGTGTTCTGCTGGAATAACAGTACACCCTTTATTGTTCTAACCTTAGTTCAGAACTTGGAAATATTATTGCAAAAACTAGCAATATTTTTTAACAAAAACTACTTTTTACTTGTTAGTAACAGGTTAACTTCTAAATTGGTTTTTTAATATATCACTTTGTAATGCAAACAATGGCCTCAAATGACCAAATAGCCCCTCAAATTAACCACCTAATGCCACCTTACTTACGTTCTTATCTAATAACAAGTAGCAAATAAATTTTATTGCACACAAAAAATCTAATCCCATTAGATATTGCACTAAAATGACATTATTTTCAAAAGTAATGCTGTTGCCTTACAATGCAGTCTGTTATGTATAACCTGTTATTCCCCAACAAACAGAAATACAGATGGTCCTTATTTATTTCAAGTGTGCCTGCAAGAAGCCTGGGAAACACAACTTTGAGCAACTGCACACATTTCTTGGTAAATCCAATACAGTTCCAATTTTCCGCAGTACAACATTACATATATACGTTACCTGGTGCCTTTTGTCTCTACCAAGGAAGACTAGTTAGCTGCATTAGTAGGTTGTCCCAGACAGCACAGAAAACTGTGAAGCTAGCCAAGTGCCAGAAAGTCATTAGCCTGAGATCTACACAGCAGCAAAATTGAAACTGAAATATAAAGAGCAACTTGGGGATTGGAGCCCTTAGTGGATTATGTATTTCACGGCATGCTTCCGGCAGCTCAAGCCAATCTGAAGACACAACTGGCTTTCGGGAGCCATTGGAGAAGTGTGTGTGTGATCGGCACTCAATTGCTGGGAGACACTATTAATCCCCTGGAAAGATCTCACCATTGTTAGCATTAAAATATGTGTGTGTGCAAAGATACATGCTCACATGGGTGTATTCAGATTATTATTGCTGCCTTGCTCAACACTGCACCCCCTTCCAAAAAAGAAAATATCCTTTTTATCAGCTGGTGCTTTTGGATTTGCTTTGAATCAGCACTGGAAAAGCACAGAGTTACATATTTTTCATGATTTGCTGCAAGAAAGAGGGAAACAATGCTTGGACAACTCCCATCTTGCTGACTCCAAAAAGATCACACATGTCCAGAAACTGGGTACAAGGTCAACGCTTTTTAAAAAACTTTCACAGTATTGCACCCATTTTTTAAACATTTAAATCATACATTACAGAGAGCCCATACTAAACAGCCAAAAGCAGTTCAGGTTCCAGCAATATAATCCAGGGTTAACCCCCAACAAGCAATCACAGAACAAAGCTAAATGTGCACACAGCGAGGTTTATGAAAAGCTTCTGCTGTGAGAATCAGATGTTATCAGTACTTAAGGAATTTCTTCCACAATGACAGACTAACTGTAACATAGAGTTTGGTCTTGGATATGTGGATTATATCTCCCTTTGAGAGCAGCAGACACACAAACGTCTCCTTAATATAAAGTATACAATCAGTGACTTAGGTTATAGAAGCTTCTACAGTGAAAATTAGACCCATACTTCAGGAGTACTAAAGAAGCAGAATTGCAAACTATTCTTTCCAGCAGTGATTTTCCAAATTGTTTTCCTAGATTTGCTGGCTTTCCTTGAATGTTTATCAGATGTTTTTCCTTGAAAGACAATTTGCTTTCTGTTATTAATCTTCCATTGCAGAATCCTCTGTGGAAGGTCATGGGGCACACAATCCTTGTAAGAGAGGGGGCTTATGAACCCCCCCTGCCTGGGACATTATGAATAAACTGTAGTAATATACAAATTAGTCTATTTCTGTCTGTGTCATATTTACATATGTTCACCCATAAATTGCTTCCACCTTGTTTTCACATATCTTTGTGATACTTTTTAAAATCTGCACAAGGAAGGAAGGAAGGAAGGAAGGAAGGAAGGAAGGAAGGAAGGAAGGAAGGAAGGAAGGAAGGAAGGAAGGAAGGAAGGAAGGAAGGAAGGAAACTTATTTAAATATTGCTAAACACAAACACTTCACATTTTATGGTTGTTGTGGGTTTTCTGGGCTGTTTGGTCTTGGACGTCACATTTTAAATGCATTGCATACCCATTTTGAATTGACACCATTTGGAGACAAGTGAAATCCAGAAGAGGGCTAAATTCTGATCTCCACAGTACTCTGGAAAGAGCAAGGTCAGTTTGCAAAGTTCTAACACCCTGAGCACATCTAGGAGATGGCATACCACGGAATGTACCCCAGCACATTTGGAAATATTCAGAGATTTTGTGCTATATCCAGAAATGTTCCTAGGCTGATGAACTGATGCTCATCAAAACAGGCTTCCTAAGGCAACCACTGTTGGCAAACCATGTTCTCCACATTTCTGAAATAATACAAAACTTTGCAACTTAAGGGTTAATGGTGTTGAATATACTGACTGTACACGGCAGTTCAAGTGTAGTATAAAAAACACACTGATCATGTATGGTATTCTCCCTTGTGTGTGCCAGCAGTTGAAATAAAATTCACTTAGTCTTGGTAAAACTTTAAGAATGTTTACTGTATAACATATATGTTGAATAAACTAAAAGTGTTTAAAAATTTGTACTTGATATAGACTTGTGTGCATGACATATTTATAACTGTTTCATAACATATTCTTATCAGACATAGTAACAGACAAGTTGTCAGACTAACAGTACAAGCAGGCTCCTAACATACAACAGCTACTACCTCTAACAGAATAATAACTGTTTTATTATTTATCACTTCTTTTTCTACCTGACAGTTAACCCACTTAACACCCATTAGCTAATACCAGACAGCATGTAATTGGTTACATAAGTTCCAATATGTAAATTATACAACTCAAACATTCTTGTAAACACATACATACATGCTAGGTTGTACACATATAGTCCAACATATGCTGCAGAAACACAATAGGATTTTGGCCACTATGTTGGTTGTTTTATATATACGTACATACACTATTGTCCTGAGATCCTTAGTAATAGCAGTAATCATCATGGTTGTCATCCTGGAATCAATTGGAGAACAAGTTCATCATCACCATTATCATGAAGCAGCAGCGCTGGCCCAGTTACAGAAACAAAGGGGGAAAGCTTAGCTTACAAAGCAGTTTAGTGCTCCATTCTAATCTAAGAAGCCGCCAATTGCTCTTCACCTCAAAAACCTGTGCAATTTCAAGGCTGAGACCTCAGCAGTATACAATAAGTTATATGTGTTGTAGGAAAGAAGCCTTTCCTGTCAAAAAATAATAGCTGGCTTAAGCTGCTGACACGAATTTCTCCCACCTCAACATTAATCATTGACAAATAGCCCAAACCAAAGAATTTCACTTTCTAGGACAGGGCATGCCTTGACCACTGCCCTGGCAGAATGCCCTACAGACATTGCAAGGGCAATACAAGGATCCTTTCCAGGAGTAGTTTCCACATTTGTCACCCACCACCCATGGCAGCTCACCTAGAACTGGGTAAAATCTCTGGTTTCTGCTGCTGACCTGGGACTGCAAAGGTCAGGGAGCTGCTAAGCATCTGGCAGGTCACAATACCTGGACGCAAAACAGCACCCTCCAGAGAGCAGATGTATATAAAGGATTGATTACTTTGGATTCACTTGGAGTGGGGAATGCTAAAAAAGAGAGCCAGCAGCCACTTGGGGAGCAAACATGGGTCACTGTCAAAATGCTCATTCATTTACTTCAGCAGTGCATGGTTCGTTTCCAGGATAAAGAGGACTCCAAGGAAATAGGAAAGAAACTCATTTCTTCCTGATGATCACATTCTCATAAATCTTTCCTTTAGAAAACAATCTGAACCACAAGTAGAATACCAAAAGTTGTCATCTCTCCAGGATTCAGAGAAAGAGCCACTCTGAAGCCACCTCCAAGGTTATCAGAGCAGGATTAGATGTGGTGTCGATCCTGGGGATGTTTTACAGCTGCCAATCGTAATTCCACATCTAGTTCTCCCTCCCTCCCATCTCACATTTTGTAAGAGAAAAATGTGTGATGTAATGCCTTGACCTCATGGGTTTCCTCATCCCCTTGCCATTGGTTGGCATTGGAGGAGAGGGGGAAAGGTAAAAGACAACATGAGTCTGCCACTTCAGGATTTTCCTTACTTATACATCATTCAAAGCTAGACCAGAACTTGGAAAAGTGACATTTTGGGCTACAGTCCCAAAACTCCCCCAGGCAGCATTTGGACTGCAACTCTCATGAAACCAACTTAACCCAAAACTACATCAAAAACTAAAATCCAAGAGGTTGATATCTGTGAGGCAGGTGGGGGAACCCAATGGTGGAAACCAATCTGATAATTAGAAGAAAAGCCTCTATGATTGGAGGAAGGAAAATCAGGACGTGATTCCCGAAGGAGCAAGCTCCACACCAAGGGGCTACAACAAAGGCCTATACACTTGCTGACTTAAGGTATCAGGGCACCATCCTCAGACTGCAGGTAGGTTAAGAGAATAAAAAGTCACAGAGTGAGACAAAAAACACAGAGGTTTCTAATATAACCTGAGCCTTATCTAGACCAGGGCTGATGGATATGTCAACAGCCTGATGTTATAAAACTAGAAGACCCTTCATCCTTTACTATTCATTCAGTTGGCTAGGGCTCATGGAAGTTGTAGTCCACATGGTTTCCAACAGCCTATGCTGTTCAGGACCTTCCATGTACTATCAAGTGAGACTTCAATTCTATAAATACATATCTGAAAATAAGTCCTACCGAATTGCCAGCCCCCCCCCCCCCCCAGGGCTTTGGCTGAAGTCTTAGGGGATTGCTATGATTCTCAAGTTCTCCAGGCAAGGAGATGCATCTCAAAGTGAGCAACATGAGAGGAGGAGAAAGTTTGAGAGTGTAGGCACGTAAGGTAGCTTTAAAGCCTGGGCCTCCATCTTTGCCCATTCTTAGATGATGCCAGGGCACACTAGCACAGTGCCAATACATTTTTGTGTGTGTTTTTATGAAACAGCAGCACACCAAAAAAGCTAGGACCATGGGACTAGGGAGAGAGTGGACATGTGCATGTATCTGTCTTCATCATAATCTTTGGAACAAGGCAGAGAATGAAATGCCATTGTCGAAACTCATGAGTGTGCTGCTTGCGTGGACCCTGCCAATGGAGGCACAGGGACTGGAAAATAAAACTGCAGCATGAGCTGGTGCACTGGCTAGATAGCTCAATGAATTAAGTATCTGGCTGTGGAGCCAGAAGCTGAGAATTCAGTTCCCCGCTGGGCATTCCAGAAGAGCCAACCTGCGTGGCCTTGGGCAAATTGCACAGTTCCAGGATACCCCCAGAAGAAAGTAAAACTAAACCACTTCTGAGTACTCTCTACCTAGAAAACCCTAAAAAGGGTCACCATAAGTCAGAATTGACTTGACAGCACACAATTATTATTAATTTTAGGTACCCAGAGTGGTATAGTAGATACAGTGATGGACTAGGGTCCTGGAGGCTAAAGCTCAAATCCCCACTTGGCCATGGAAACTCACTGGGGGAGTGGAACTGGTAAAGCCACTCCTTAAATATCTCACTTACTTTGGAAGCCCTATTAGGGTCACTTACAAGTTGGTTCCAACTTGTTGGCACATAACAATGAGGTGGTAGTGAGCCTTCCACAACCCTACCCCAGCAGCAATGTAAGGTCTGGAAGAACTCCCCACATATCATATAAGATAAATGAGATGTGAGTCCTAGCAGGAATTGTGGCAAATGTTGAAACTGCTAGACACATTTCTCTGCCTGTCCAGCCTGCAGAAAGTAAAGCTTTTCCAATGATTCTGGGTTGCCATATTATCTGGTTAGCAGGGTGTTGCCCAGAATCTGGACCCATTTACCAACATTTTCTTTCTGTCCATTTCCATAATCTTAACCAGTTCTGAGCCCCATTTCACCTTTGCCTGTCCCATCCCTTTTGTTCAAAGGGCCAGCTCCTGTCACATCGCATAAGTTTGCCTCATGGTCCCAGTTCTTCCCCCAAATCTCAGAAAATAGGATGTAACTGCTCTGGCCACCCTAACCATGTCTGTTTAAACATTACAGTGAATGTACAGGCAGTAGAGAAAAATAACTCCTTTCAGTCCCTCCCCTTAGGCATATTTTTTTGGGAAAGCCTGTTCTTTCAGAAGTTGTGCTGAACCGATAGGAACAAGGACAAGGCCAACAGGCAATATCTTACTCCCCCTCTAGTGTATACAATACCAAGGTACAGAATAGGATTTTGTGAGCTTCAATTAGCCCATACAAAGTGCTGGCCCCACAAAATATGATATACTACCAATGAATCAGAGAAATTATCCTGGCATCCCAAGGAGCTCAGTTGCTTGGGACCAGTCCTCACTGACATCTCAGATACCCTTCCCCAAAAAGGGATGAAAACAATATCTTTGTATACACCCAGCACCTCCAGTCTCATAAGATCAATGCCTGAACAACCACTCAGTCCCAATAGCACATGGCTGATTATCATTCTTTGATTGTTGTATTCATTTACTTTGCAATTAACTCGCTGGTCCTGCATTGGTTCCTGAGGTAGAGCATGTTAACTGACCATAACAATTTAGTGAGCTTTATCCACAGGTAATCTGGGAATGTTGCTATTTATGGAACAGCTGCAACTCAAACACTTTATTATCTGGACAGGTGATCATTGGAAGCAAAATACTGACTGAGGCAGGGAGTCAATGTGCAACCACAAAAAGATGCATCCTCAAAGTCATCTCGCTAAAAGGAAAATGGAAAGAGCAGATTTACCAGGGACTGTCCCTGGTGAATGGGGGACACATGGAGAATATGACAAGGACTACCATAGGTGTATGTGATGAGATGGGCTCTGTTCTGTGCTTTGAAAACAAAATTCTGCACTAAGCAAAACAAATAGCTACTAGATTTTCAGTCGTTGCTTGGGTGACATCCCATGCCTTTAACACAGTAAATTTTAATTTATTTAATAAAATTTAGTGATGTAACATTCCCCCCACCCCACGTAGTATTTTGTTGTCACTGTTATGTGCCATCAAATCAGAACTAACATACAGCAACCCTAACAAGGTTTTCAAAGTAAGGTAAATTTGGCATTTAAGGAGTGGCTTTACCATTTCCATTTCTGAAGTGAATTTCCATGGAGGGAATTGAACCCAGATCTCCTGAGTCCTAGCCCATTGCTGGACACAAGTATTATTTTATACGCCACCCCCAAAAAATCCTACAACTGCTTCAGTGTTGTGTGTCATGACAGAAAATCAAGAGCAATTTAAAGAAAAACAGTTGGCAATTGTAATTTTTCAGCAGATTTCCATATATCTGCATAATTCATGCTGTTCTGGATCATCACAGAGATAAAGAGCTGTGCTAGGCACCATTGTTCATTAGAAGCCTCCGTGAACTTCCGTGAACATCACTGCCACCCGAAGATGGGCTACATGACTGCAAGCCGCCCTGTGCAAACAGAACTAGCAATCTGGTTTTAATCTGAAGTGAAAGCTAGTTATGTGTCCAAGCTGAACTCTATGGTGAATATGAAGTTATATATATGTAGTGGATATTCAGTCCAGCTATAAACTATGACATATGTGCCGGCTTACCAATACTTCCTTTTCTGACATAACTTTTAATCTGGAACAGATTCCAGTCTCTCCCCGCCCCTACTTGCTTCCGCATGTTCTCATGACAAAGCAGAGGAAAGGGGGTTGTTCTTTGGCGTCATGAAATAGCAGAGCAACGTTGAAATTACGAACTGGACTCAGTTGCCAGATGCTGCCAACTCAAAAGTTGCATGGGCATGATGAATGGCTCCAGCTGAGCCCCTCCAGGTCTCCGCTCCCTTTAGTGCAAGCAAGTCATCTGATCAAAAGACCAAGTGGGAGTCGGATTTCCCAGCCGGGGGACGGCTTGGCCGAGCTGTTAATAATTTTCACACCAGGAAAGCATAAAAAGCTCTTCTCAAGTTGAGAGTGTTTTGCTTTATTTTAAGAAGGGATCTGTAGTCACACACACACCATGCATCCGCTCGCGCTAAGTGCCAACATTCCTGCACATTTTTCACAGCCTATTTCCAAAGCAGATGAGAAGAGTGACAGGGTCCAATTACTTCACCATTGCTTCTCCACCTCACCCCACTCCACCCCCGCCATCCACCCCCACCTCCGGCCTGATTTTTCAGAATCACCCACCACTACTATTGGCTGCTCAAGGGAGGTGGAAAGGAAGGCTGGGAAGACGGTAAGGCATTAAAATTACTCCTCTAAAACAAAACAGGTCACATTACCTGCTCTGTTTTCTCCTAATCAGCTGGAACAGACTGAGGCATTTGTAGACCTGCTTTCCCATCCTGTCGCCCAGCCTGCCCACCACCGCCCCCCCCCCCCCGAAAGTTCTGTTCCAACATTCTTCACGTTTCAGTAGTTGTGGAAACAGAGCAGCTCCTGGGCCTTTTTAGCAGGCCATTTTCACTGTCAAGTTCACCCAGATGTCTAGAAAGCAAATTAATGTGAAAGGGGTAAAGGAGTAAGCTAAAGCCATAACAAATTTCCTAGGTTATCTATCTTTGTAACTTTGCTCTAACTACAGACAAACTTCACATTTGTTTCTATGTATACCAATTAGCATATACACATTTTATTCAAACACATGATCTCTCTTTTGATGACGCATTTCCTCCTTTCTGGCGATACATAAGTTGGCCAACCTGCCAGAATCATGCTACACAATGAGTCCCATTTCAGGAAAAAGTTAATCCAGGTCAAGGGCTATTGGACTTCTTCACTCTTAGGTGGCAAGGGAAAGCCCATATCCTGCCACTTCCGGGTCTTCCTCAGGAGGAGTGGGTCTGTTCATTACTCAGCAGGTGGGTCAGCCGGATCCTATTACCTTAAGGTGCACAAAGACACTGCTGCTGTATCCAATAAACTCACGTCCGTTTTCACTCACATGGTAGTCCTCTTGCTTTCTGTCACAACCCCTCACACATCACCCAGTTTTTGCTGCTAGGGCTGCACACTGCACACCTTATTCAATAAACTCCTATAAATCCCAAAGGAGAACCAATAAGGTCAATGGTGGCCACGGTGGGTGAATGTTTTTGTTATGTGCCATCAAATCGCCTCTGATTTATGGTGATCATATCAATGAGTGATCTCCAGAACATCCTGTCCTCAACATCCCTGCTCACCTCTTGTAAACTGAAACCTGTGGCTTCCTCTATGGCATGGGTTCCCAACCTGTGGGTTGTGATCTCCAAGAGGGTCACAGAGTGTTTTCTGGGGGAGGGGGTCCCAGGCTTAAACAAACCAAGGGGTTCTATCTGTATGCCTATGATGAAGCTAACAGGTTACTAGTTGCTTCACTTTCTCAGCAAGTATTAAAGGCACTGAGATGAGTTCCTAGAGAGGAAGATAGCTAGGAAAGCAAGATGGGGTGTGTAGTTTAAAAAAAAAGTCCTTTCCTGTTTCTCTTTTTTCTTTATCTGGAGAAACGTGAGGTTTCTCCCTGCCCCCCACACCCATAAAGGCAGCCTCTCTCTTCCTGGATCTGGGAATTCCTTCCCCGGTTTTGCCTGGGGGTGTTGTAATGCTGGTGAGTCCATTCCAGCTGAGCCAAAGGATAGGCTAGGAAAAGCTGGAGGCAGAATGGGAGCAGGCGGAACCCAAATTGCAAGACCAGAAGACACACACACACACCCGGCAGTAGATATTTGGTGGCATTGTTATGTGCTGTCAAACTGCTGCTGCTTTTGGGAGGCCCATGAATTAACTCTCCCTAACCCCCCCAAAAAACTCACTCCTATAGCCAAAAGCTCTGCTGCAGTCTTGTAAAATAAAGGCTGCGGTTTCTATATTGAATCAATCCATCTCAATTTCTCTCTTCCTCTTTTCCTAGTATTATTGTCTAATCCAGGGAAGTTTGTCTTCTGACAGTAGTTTACCCCTTTACAAAAATGTCTTTTTATACAAATGGGGGGGGGGGGGTTGCAGGTTGTGATTCAAAAAGGGTTGGGAAACATGGTTCTATGGAATCAATACATATATTTGTTCTTCCTCTTTTCCTGATACGCTAGGAAAAGTTGAAGGTATTTTCCAATCTTACCTTTTCATTATGCGCCTAAAGTATGACAATCTTAGTTTTGTCATTTTTGCCTCCAGAGATAGTTCAGGCTTGATTTGCTCTAAGACCCATTTGTTGGACCCACCATCTTTCTGATGGTCTAAGCTTTCCTCCAGCACCATATTTCACATTTATCCATTTTTTTCCTGTCACCTTTCTTCACTGTTCAGGTCTCACACCCACCATACATACTGATCAGGAATACAGTCATGCAGATGATCTTGACCTTGATCTCCTGTGACACATCCTTACATTTGATCATATTTTATAATTCTTTTATTACTGCCCTTCCAAGTCTGTCTTCTTCTGATTTCTTGGCTGCAGTTTCCCTTTAGAATGATGATTGAACCAAAGTATACAACATCTTTCACCATTTCAGTTTCTTCATTGTAAACATTAAATCTGTATAATTCTTCTGTAGTCGTGATTTTTGTTTTAATGTTCAACTGCAGTCCTGATTTGGCACTTTCTTCTTTGACTTTTACTAAAAGTCATTTCAAGTCATTGCTGCTTCCTGCTAGTAAGTTGGTGTCATCTGTGTATCTCAAATTACTGATGTTTCTTCCACCAATGTTCACTCCTCCTTCATCTGAATTGAGTCAGGCTTTTCATATATGTTCTGTGACAGACTGAACAGATAGCGAAAGAACATGTACCCTTGTCTGACATATTTCCCTATAGGAAACCATTCTATCTCTCCATATTCTGTCCTAACAGTAGTTTCTTATTCACAATATAACTTACGTATTAGGACAATCAATTGCCAAGGCACACCCATTTCTTTCAGAACAATCGATAGTGTCTCATGATCCACACAGTCAAAGGCTTTACTGTAGTCTATAAAGCACAGATTGATCTTCTTCTGAAATTCTTTGGTGTGCTCTAGTAGCCAGTGGATATTTCCAATACAATCTTGAGTGTGTCTTCCTTTTTGGAATCCAGCTTCAACATCAGGCATTTCCCACTCCATATAAGATAAAAAGTCTTTGTTGCAACATCTTAAGCATCACTTTTCTCACATGAAAAACTAAAGCAAGCATCCTATAGTTACTGTACTCCTTGGCATCTCCTTTCCTGAGGACTAGAATATATATTTAACATTTCCAGTCTGTGGGCCTTTGGGGTTTTTCCCATTTTTTTTGTATATTCTTCTTTGGGTTTGACAGCTTTAGTCTTTGTGGCCTGAAATATTTCTATTAGTATTCCATCTATCTCTGGTGATTTATTTCTTCCAAGTGCTTTCAGAGTTACTTTCACTTCACTTTCTAGAATAACAGGTTCTTCATCAAAGGATTCCTCTTCAAAGGAAACTGTCATCCTTCTATCTCTTCTGTATAGGTCTTCAATATACAGTTTCCATCTTCTCTTTATTTTCTCCTGGTCAGATAATGTGCTTCCCTCTTGGTCTTGCAGCATTCCTAATCCAAAATTTCACTTTCATTTCTTGGATCTGCTGAAATATATTTCTTGTTCTTCCCCTTCTGTTGCTTCCTTCTATTTCTTTGCACTGACCATTATAATTGTGTCTACGTGACAGTTGCTGAAAAGCTGCATTCAGGATTCTGACTCTACTTCTGTCACCTTTCATTTTTGCTTCTTGTCTGTCCTTAACCATTTAAAATGTTTCTTCTGTCATCTATCTAGCTTTTTCATTTCTTTTTAACTACAGGAATTGCCTTTTTGCATTCTTCCTCAATCTGTTTTCTGTTATCTGTTTTCAATCTGCAGTTGTTTTGGCTCACAGTCAACTGAGTTTAGTAATGTAAATCTGTTCTTTATGTGGAGTTTAAATTAATCCAGAATGTTGTTTAAATTATATTTTGGCACTAGGACTCTTTTAGTGCACTTCTTCAGCTTTACTCTAATATTTGATATTAACAGTTCATTATCAGTACCACAATCTGCTCCTGGTCTTGTTTTGGCAAAGAAAATACAGCCATCCCATCTCCTGCTTCCAATTATATAGTCTATTTGATTTCTATACTGGCCATCTGGTGATGTCCATGTGTACGGCCATCTGTTCACTTGCTTGAAGCATGCATTTGTGATTTAAAAAATAATTGGCCTCACAAAACTCTATGAGGCGTTCTCCATTTCTGACCCCCAAGACAAAATTTTCCAAGAAAAAAATTGATACATGATCAATTTCCTCCTGGATACTCAGATAAAAGCTTTCAATTTGATCTTCTGCAGCATTTGTAGTTGGAGCATAGATTTAAATGATGGTTATGTTGATGGGTTTTCCCACAAGTCTGATATTATTTGGTCAGAACTTGCATTACAGCCCCTAAGGGCCTGTGCTACATCTTGCCTCAGTATTAGAGCCACTCCATTTCTTCCAAGTTTGTCATTTCCAGAGTAAAACACTTTGTAGCTCTGAGTGAAAATGTTCCATTCCAATCCACTTTAGTTCACTGACACAAAGCACTGCAATGTTTAAACATTCCATTTCTTGCTTCATGGTTTCCAGTTCACCTTGATTCATATTTCTCATGTGCCATGTTCCAATGGTATGTGTTGTGCAGCATTGGACTTTCCTTTCACCTCTATGCATGCCAGCCACTAAACATCCTTTTAGCTTTAATCTAATTGCGCCAATAGTGACAATGCTATTCATACTTGTTCTTTACTCTTCCCCAGTAACTGATTGAGTGCTTTCTGACCTAGGAATCTCATCTTCCAGCACCATCTTGTTTCATTTTGAACTGTCTTATCATAAGATTTTCAAGGTAAGAAAAGTTCAGAGTGGTTTACCATTGCCTTCTTCTGTGCAGTACTAACAAATGTAAGCTTGCGTGTCAGTGTCATTGTCTGTGAAAGAACCTCCACCAGCATCACCTTCAGCTACAGCTGCTGCCCTCCAGAAGTTTCTCCAGCCCCAGTGCCATTGGAACTATCCATTCTTTTCTGCTGGTGCAGCCGTTACTCCAGAAGAGCATGGATGACTCTTAATCTGGTGCCTCAGCTGTGAATATTCAGCCTTGGGTGTCCTTCTGCCAGGAGTCCAGGCTTGTAATGGAGTCTAGCCTCCTGACAGCGTTGCTCTTGTCTTCTCTGACACACTTAAAGCCCCTCACCACATTAAGTGTGCATCCGAGAAGGGGCACGGTGGTCTACCAGGTGCTATATTTCTGCTTTCTGGGCAGTGCAAAAGCCTGTGCATATTCCAGGCTGATACTGGAACTGCTTCACTCCTACACCCAAAGCAAGGCAAATAAACACACCCAGACCTTAACTTCATGTCACTGCTGGCCCTAGAATGGTCACCTCTATTATGATGAAAACTTGTAAACTAGAGGTGGGCTGCTGTAGCTCCCCAGATGTTTTTGGAACACAACTCCCGTTGACACTGGCCAGCATTGCCAATGGTTAGAGATCATACAAGCTGCAGCCCAAAAACATCCGGACAGCAGCATCTGCCCACCTGCTTGGAAACCAGTGCAAGCCTCCATTGCAAATATATGCCATTTCCCTCAGTCTCTTGCCAGACACACTCCAGAAGGATGATGATAATACTGGCCCCACTTTGCTGAATTGCTAGGGATTACTCTTGAGCCGGTTTAGATATAAAAGGGATCTGGGCATTAAAGCACTTTCTGGGCTGCTTCCCTGCTGCAGCGATTGCCTCTTTGAATTGATCTCTGCGTTGGAGGGAGGCACATCCCTACCTGAGCATATTAGTGTACGAGGGGAACGAGGCTTGCCCAGCGTTCTTCTCCCTACTCTTTTTCTCTGTTGTGAATTGCTGTTGGGTTGTGTTACTGTATGTTACTCTGCAAGACAGCCCACTTTCCGAAGAGACTTGGGTGGGTGGGGATCAAGCTGCCCACTCTTATGCTGTCCTCTTATCTCTTCCTCCAAAACAGGGCCGTAGCCCTTCCCCAGAGCGACCTGCAACAAGGCGCCGAAAGGGAGGCGTTGCACACGTGCAAGCCGCGGGTGCTGCAACTGCGCGTTGGTTTGCGGTTCAGCGTAGTCGGTTGGAGGAGGGCGACGGGCACGAGGCTTTCCGCAGCCTGGAAGCGCTACCGCCCCGGTAGCACATAAACCTCCAGTCAGCTCCAGGGGGAGTCCCTCTTACACCGGAAACCACCCTGGGAAAAACGGCGGACTCGGGCGAAGCTGCCCAGGCCCGGCGGCCGAGGCGCGCTTTCCCTGCCGTGAAATTCGCAGAGTCGCCAGAAGAGGGCGCCCGCCCTGCTCTAGCGCGCCTCGGAGGGAAGCCGCCTTCAGACATTCATCTGTCTCTCCCCTTCCCCGGAAAAGAGCGAGCGAGGGCGCCACGTTGCTCTTGTTAGGATCTGAAGGTTTTTACCCATCGGTGTTCACCAGGGCTTTGTTTTAAACGGCTCCACGGATGCCTCCAATCCCCGTGACGTCCTCAAGGCGAGAAGGGTGCCGGTGGGACAAGAGAGCTGTAATGAGCGGAGGAGAGAAAAGCGGCTTCGGACTTCTCAAAGCCGGCCGAAAGGCAAGGGCTGCCGGTCGGAGCTTTCAGGGGAAACAGAAACCGCCCGGAGAGGCGGCGAGAGGGCAGCCCAGCCCCGGATCCCAACCCCGACCCGCCGCCTTTCGCCTCGGGAGCGCTACTGACAACTTGAGCCCTCTGTAATTGAAGGGAAGCGAGCGAGAGAGGCGCGGGAGGAATCAATATAAAATTCAAATACTTTTGTGCCACCTGTTGGATTTTGCCGCTAATTGCATGTAGTTTGAAGGCGAAAAAAAGGTGGAAAAGGAAGTTTCTGTAGTTAAACGGACAGGCAGTCCCTGAGCGCTGTGTTCAGTATTCCTGCTAGCCTCTTGGAAATGTATCTCTCTTTTTCCCTTAATAAATACACGTGCCTCCCTGTTTAATAAAGGTTGTTTTCCCTACCTTGCCATCTCCACCCGTGGGTCCTTTTTCCAAAGGGGGCAGTTAGTTAACACACAACCCTGATACTAACTTTTGATGTTAACCGTTCTTTCACAAATTGTGTAGCAAAGACTCCCTGCTTTTAATGTGAGTATACGTTAAAAAAAATAAGACTTCATGAAGTGGCCTTTATAGCAGCACAGTTGATTATTTCTTGCCATAATCTCTGAGAAGGGTACCACACATTCAACAACTTTATTATAATATTTTGCATGACATACAGTTTAAATTGGTTCACAACAATTTAGGCCTTGCTCTTACTGAGATGATGTAGCTGTGCCTAAATTGTACCAGTCTATAGGTGCATGTTCTGTACTGGTACCAGTCTGTAGGTGTGTGACTGAATACTTCCACATATGAAAAAAGAATTACCCGTGGACAGAAAGCCGATATTTTGGGGAACACAGCTCTCTCCCTCACATATAGATCTGAATGTTCACGGTTTATTTTATTGCACTTTTTGATTGCCTGATAACCAGAGTTCTGTTTAGGTAAAGGTAAAGGTTCCCCTTGACATTTAGTCCAGTCGTGTCCGACTCTAGGGGGCGGTGCTCATCCCCGTTTCCAAGCCATAGAGCCAGTGTTTGTCCGAAGACAGTTTCCGTGGTCACGTGGCCAGTGCGACTAGACACGGAACGCCGTTACCTTCCCACCGAGGTGGTACCTATTTATCTACTCGCATTTTTACATGCTTTCAAACTGCTAGGTTGGCAGGAGCTGGGACAAGCGACGGGAGCTCACTCCGTCGCGTGGATTCGATCTTACGACTGTTGGTCTTCTGACCTTGCAGCACAGAGGCTTCTGCGGTTTAACCCGCAGCTCCACCACGTCCCTCTCCCACCATGTCCCTCTCAAGAGTTCTGTTTACAATACATTAAAAATATGAAATAAAGCAAGGCAAAACCAAAAACTAAGCAAATTAATTTTGTTAACAAAAAGTGCTAATAATGATGCTAATAATGGGAGTTAAGGATTGCAAATTGGCAAAATAGATCAGAATGTATCTTGGAAAGTACTAAAATGCTTCCTTTTTTCATGATAAATAAAGAAACAGGGACTACAGACAGCAGAAAATAAAGCTGATACAAAACCAACAACAAAGAAAAAAAATACTGTACCATAAAATATCAAACTAAAACTAGCAACAAGACCTCCAGGATCTAAAAGTTGACATATGCAAGAGATTTAAAAGTTCCTTGCTTGGTGTTAACTTAATTTAACCCTGTAAAGTTCGGCACTAACCTCTCTGTGGAGGGCGTCCCACAGACAGAGGCCACCATGGACAGGGTTTTCTTTCTTGAAGTAACGTGCCTTTCCTCATTCACCAGGACACTTGAAGGAAGGCCTCCACTGAAGACCTTAAGATCCCAGCATGTAAATACAGCATCTTGCCTCCAGCTGATGGGACAACATCTATCAGCAGAACATGGGACTCCCATGTTCTTCTGCTAGTAGAAGAAGAACAACATCTATGAGCAGAAGAACATGGGAGTCCCATGTTCCATCAGCTGGTTAATTGGATGCTGTGCCTTTAGAGACTATGGAGGGGTGTTGTGGGCTGTCCTGTCATGAGGGTAAGACTACTCATGGGATATTTTTTACCCAAGTTCATGCCCATCTCTAGAGAGGAACTTTTAAAAATCTGCATCCTTCTTCATGTGTGATAGGTTGTGTTGTCTTTGTTTGATAAACAGGCAACTGATGCTGAGAAACAATATGCTGGAAAAAGAGGCAAGATGATTTTATATGCTACACAATGTAACATGAATTCAGTGTACATTAGCTGATGTCTCGTTAGTCTCTCTACATCACTTCTGTACAGGACTATCACTAAAACGTACTGGTACTAACATTTCTTTCCATAGTCATAGGGGACAGGACCGTAACTTGGGTATAACTCATTACAAATAATGGCCAAAATCCTGTTGCACATACATGCAAAAGGCATAATTTTTAGTAGCAAATTACTATATGTTAATAAATCTTTATAGGCATTCAGTCAGACGCCTTGACATGCAACAGATAATGCCCACAGAGATTTCTTAACTTACAGCAATACATTGTAGAAGTTGCATCTTTTGTGTCACTGCATGACAGGATTTAGGCCAATAAGTTACTTGTAATTATATTCTTTTCCCAATAATGAAAATGTAACTACATTATGTTATGATTGTAGCTAAATCAAGCATATCCTTATCCTTTTGTGGTATAACTTCCTAGTTACTTTTCTAGTTGTGCAGGTGTGCCCTCATTGAATGTTCGAGTAGGAATATCAAATGTTCCATATGGTGATGTGATGTCAAATATGCTGTAATATAGTTTGTGATGGTAATGTAATGAAGTCAGGAGTATATATGAAGAATGATTAACAAGTGTGGAAGTTCTGGTAAAAATTAGAGTTGGATGTTGTAAAGATCCCAGTGACAGCAAGACCTCCAGGAGAGTGTGTGCAGGTGTCTGTCTGACACAGCATTTTGGAAATAGCTGATTACTTTCAGGTAATGTAACTAATATTTACAAACTTAAATTTAGGTGTGATAACTAACCATGTTAATCACTTAGGTTTACAATTTACACCAAGTTACTGTCAGAAGTTACTTTTTGAGGGCATTTTAAGACTTTTGAGGCATTTTGACAAGAATTTTGGATATCTTATACCATTCTCTCAAGAGTCAGTGTGATTTTAATGGATGGTGTTGGACTACAACTCAGGACACCTGAGTTGAAATCCCTACTCAGCATGGAAACTTAGTGTGGGGTTCCAATAGTTAACTGCTCCTTGAACATCTAATGTACCTTGAAAACCCTGTTAGGATCACCATAAATTGGAAGGGACATGGTGGCATATAATAATTTAGCATGCCATTCTGTTATCAGTTCCAAGTGGCAAGGGAATTATTCTTTAGTACAGTATTGTCTTTTGTTTTTTAAAATATTTTCAAGCTGCAATATCACAATTAGCCTGTAGAGGGAACCAGAAATTATTTTCCTGTATTTTTTGTGGTTGCTGATATGCGTCAATAACAAGCAATGTGACAGAATGCTTGCATAATCAAAGCAACTATTATGGCAACCTGGCTGCTATATTTGAAATATATTTCAAGCTCTTGAGTGATACTGTCTGAGATGAGGGAATATCTAAACTGATGCTCTGCCATGTTCTGCAGCTGCTTGTCCAGTAGTGGGTGTTCAGGGAATAATGAAGTAGGCAACAGAAAAGTGTGCATTTAGATTAAAAAAAAATTTTTAAGCCGGTAAACATAACTATGTTAATTATTTCTTAGAAACAGGAAAGGAGATACTTTTAAGAGCTACTAAAATTATAACTATTTGTAACTAACTACTTTTGGGGCTTGGAATTATAACTGTAGCTAATTGTTTTTTAAACAACTCTTAAATTTTCAGGAATCAAGATGGCATAAGATGAGTATGTGATCTTTATATTGCTTTCTGAAATGGAATATACTTGTGACCCAACTAAGTCATGATGTTAGATACCCAGTGTGGTGTAGTGGATAGAGTGATGGACTAGGACTCAGGAGGCCTGGGTTCAAATCCCCATTCAGCCATGGAAGTTCACTGGGAGTGTGAAGCTGGTAAAGCCACTCCTTAAATATCTCACTTACCTTGAAACCCTACTAGGGTCACTATAAGTTCGCTCTGACTTGACGGCACATAGTAAGTCATGATGTCAGCATTTCAGATTTGGAACTCATATTGCACTTGAATTTTCACATTTGATGTATTTATGCACCTACTAGTAACACAAACTACACCAGATATCAAGAGTATCATTGCCCAATGAAGAAGGAGGCTGTAGGTCAGTACAACGTTGAGGAGTTGGTTTGCCTAGTTTAACTCCAGGAAATGGAATTGGTCTATGAAATGCTGAACTCACAGAAAAACAATTAGGCTCCTGTGTCTCCTCACTTTTTTTCTGCATTGTTGTTCCTCCCGGCTGATGGCTGTGAGGGCACATGGCTTTCCTTGAGAAAGTCCAAGATTAACTCCTCAACATCTCCAGTTAACACAGTGGTCTCCAAATTTTTCAGTATTATGTCCTCTTTCTCATTTTGAAGAAACCCTAATGTCTTCTCATCTCTCCTTTGTCATTCTCCGACCCTGCTTTTAACAAAACAAAACAAAAAATCAGTTCATAATTTAAAATTAAAAATAAACATATTTAGTGAAAAATTAATTTAAAATAAAAATTACACACAAGCTGCTTTTCTTCTCACTAAATGTTAGCAAAAATGTAGTGTAGCCTAAGAAATAATAGAAACAGAATTATTCACTCTTGCACACACCTTGCAACTTTTTCATGTATCCCTAGACACATCCTACCCACCCCATGAATCCAATTTTGAGAGAGTGGTAACTGTGGGTTTTAGTCCAGACTTCAAATGAGCTCCTTTACTGTTCTGGTGATATAGTTCAGCACTGTTCAGCACCATGGATAGGTTCTGTAAAGTTCAGACTAAAACTTGAAACCGATTTTCACCATTCCCATGAAATATGAGTTGCCGCCGCCGCCACTGCTGGTGTTAAGTAGTAGGGACTGGAGGGAAATCTCCTCTGTGGACCCTCAAGAGTCATGGCCACTCCCAGTTATCAAGACTGGGCTAGATGGTTCAGTGGATTTACTCATATGCTCACTGCATGAATTCTAGAAAAAAGACCTCAGTTACACAAAGAGAAAAAGGGCTAGGTTTATATTTTTGTTTTGTTGAGAGGTGGTAAATTTTGATCATGAACCCCAGATTACATTAATTCCTATGGGAAATGTTGGAAATCCTAGCCAGGGCTTTGTTTGTTTTACATACAACCCAATAGCATCCTAACTGTTCAAGTAACTGTGTTACTTATATGTGATGCAAATTAAGTTGGCATTTGGAAATTAATTGAAGCCACTTACTTGGCTTTAACATTTATTGGCAATTTAGTAAACAGCAGGATTTCCTAACTCTTCACACGGGGCAAGTTTAAATCTTTAGAATTTGTGGTCAATCTCATTATTCACCAAGGGACCAATTCCTCCAAGTGTCAACATAGTAGCTGTCCACAGAAAGATCCACAGCATGGCACTCGCTCAGAGGCGATGCACAAAGGGTACTTCTACAGTCATCTCATATCTTTTACTGAATTTTATGGGACATCCAGATGACATTATCTTCAGATCGTAGCCATCCAATGTTTTTCCACTATTTTTCTCATCTTTTTCCTGTCCACATGTGCCCTAGAATGCCCGTCCTTTGAAGGATGAGGGTCCCTTCACAGTCAATTTGGGAGTGCAGGATTGTGATGTAGCATGGGTATGACTGAAGAAAAAGGAAATGAAAATTGTGAAAGCAGAAAACTGCTCGAGTGATGTGGGATTTGGCCATCTCTACTGCCTTGGTAACATATTTAGACGATTAACTCTGACCTGAAATGTACGACTGAACTTCTGAAGTATGTTTTCAGAAATGAACTGACGATGTGCAGTGGTACCAAAATATGTCATCCCTTTAAATTTTTCTCTCATTGTCTGTGAATTGCATGAAAAAGCGCAAGTACATCATGATATGGGGACCAATGCCCCCTCCTCCAAGAAACTCCATCCTATCAAAACAGCACAGAAATAGAATATGTTCTAGCAAAAGTTGAAAACGTTTGTTTCAGTGGAAATAAAATCACCCGTTTATATTCCTTCCACTGAAACTAGTGGAGATGTTTTACTTTGGCTGGCTTGGATGCTATGTGCCAATTATTCCTACTGCTTTCATGAAATCCATATGAGCTCCCCATAATTTCTTTTGGCCTGTCATCACTTAATCTCCCATGGCTTTAGGACCCCACATGTGATGACACAAATTACAGGGAGGAGATCCATTAGCTCTGTAGCAAAGCACATATCTTGTGGGCAGGTCACCAACATCTCCAGCCAGGAGGATCCCAGAAGGGAAAAATATGCCAGCTCCAGAAAATCACTATCACCAAGAGCAGACAACACCAGGCAGAATGGGTCAATAGTCTGATTCAGTAAAGAGCAGCTGCCTACCTCAGCCAAGTGTCCAAGCTGTCTCCATAGGGTGTCAAAATGTCAAAGATGGTTTTAGATGAAGTAAATTGTGCTCTGAATTCACAGAAAGAAACCTACGACGGATAAGGCCAGACTAGAACCTGTCTCCTTGGTAGTTTAGTTTTTGGTCTGTGGGGGCTTTACAGTTTGGATCTTTGCTCCTTTGTGGAAATTATTTCAAAATGAAATTTCCCTCATCTGCAGCTGGAAGTGTTTCTAGAAGAAGAGATGCCATATGATTCTACCGCACGTATGTATTAACTAACAATGTGACAAACACATCAAATTGCCTTCTGCTCCAAATCACTTGACAAGGTAAACTAGCAAATGAAAACAGAATCCATTAAGAGTTATTTATTTGTGACATCTAAGAGGTAAATAGTGACTATAAATATGAAGAGCCATACGTTTCATTATTCTCAAACAAGGGTGAATGTGTGTGGCAGAGTGCCCCGCAACGAAACTTGATATTGGGAATACAATTTGTTTACTTAGGACAAAAACATGTGTTACGGATAGCCTATAATTAGCAGAGAGAACAATTAACTTGCTCTAAATTGTAGCTTTGTTATTGTAAGCACCTCTGAGAAGATCCAATAGGCTTTCTAAATGAAATAAGTACAGAAATAACAGGCCAATGAAGTATGTATGTGCTGGCATACCCCTCTCAATTTATGCTTGAATGCATATATTTGTACATGAACATTAATTCTCAGGATAACTTAATTGATATTTATTTATATGCCAGCAGAAGTTCCCACATTTGCAAGACATGCAAATTGGTTGGCCCCCAACCATCATTCGTTTGGTTGGCCCCCAACCATCCTTCATTTGGTTGGCCCCCAAACATCCTTCATTTTCCCTCTCTTTTTCTCCTCTCTCACCCCTCTTCTCTTTTTTATAGTCTTTTTCTCCTTCCACCTCAGTTCTTATTAATAATTTCCTTCATTGCATTCCCCCTACCGTATATAGCAGGCAACAGGAATTCTTTCTGTCTGACCGTCTGTCTGAACAGTTGTGGGCCCTACAGAGAGAAATAGTACATGCTGCTGTCTAAAGGCCTGAAAAGAAATAAATTTCCTTTTCTAGGATTTCCTCCAACCTCAGTCCTATTCAGGGGTTATGGGTAGGGTGCCAATCACTTTGAAGACAGGGCATGTGCGTATAAGCTCCCTCACTTCTCCCCACATCCAGAAGCAAGGCCAATCTTCATATATTTAGTGTGAAGGTGCGCATAGGCACTTGTGTGCAGATTCACCCGAAGGTTTCTGTGGTTGAGAGTCCAGCCTTATCGGGGCTCCAAATGATGGAAATGCCGAGCAAGCAAATGTCTGAATGATTCCCAGGTGGTGTCAGGAGGTGGGAGTGTCGAGTTTAGAAATTTGCATGCCTCATCACATCCCCATCACCCATTCAGCCTTTCATGCTTACAGCCATAACAACTCAACAGTACTCTAGTGTGTACAGAAATTAAGGATGCTGAGCATCTAAAGATGGTACTCTTAATTAAGGGTCATTAAACCCATTTTTAAAATGAGATACAAACCCCAAGATTTTTTTAGTGTTAAGTTTCAGGTGACCAGTTTCATAGTCAAGGTTGGATTGTCAGAGACAGACAGAGAGAAACAGACAGCCTCTCTCTCTCTCCCTTTTTCTCTTTCATTAGTAACAGATTAGAAATTATATGTAATCACAATGTATTTCGGTTTTCCATGAATCTACAGTATATCACAGAAGTGAGTACACCCCCTCACATTTCATAAATATTTTAGTATATCTTTTCATGTGACAAAACTGAAGAAATGACACTAGGCTACAATGTAAAGCAGTGAGTATACAGCTTGTATAACAGTGTAAATGTGCTTTCCCCTCAAAATAATGCAACACACAGCCATTAATGTCTAAACCGCTGGCAACAAAAGTGAATTCACCCCTAAGTGACAATGTCCAAATTGGGCCCAAGTAGCTGTTTTCCCTCCCTGGTGTCATGAGACCCGTTAGTGTAACAAGTCTCAGGTGTGAAGGGGGAGCAGTTGTTATCACTCTCACTCTCTCAGACTGGTCACTGGAAGTTTCACATGGCACTTCATGGTAATGAACTATCTGTGGATCTGAAAAAATGAAATGTTGCTCTACATAAAGATGGCCTAGGCCAGGGGTCCCCAACCCCCAGTCCGCGGCCCTGTGCCGGTCCATGGGCTTCTCGGAACTGGGCCGCGGAGACGGCCGGTAGGTGTGTTGCGCTCGAGGGGGGGTGTCGCACTTGTGTAGGGGGTGTGTCGCGCTTGCACAGGGGGCGTGTTGTGCTTGCGCACGTGCGAGACACAACCCCTGCGCGAGCGTGACATTCCCTTGTGCGAGCGCGGGGGTGCCCCCACCCCCCCCCACACACACACGGAGCCCACCCACCCAACTGGTCCGCGGCCCCAAAAAGGTTTGGGACCGCTGGCCTAGGCTATAAGCAGATTGCCAAAACCCTGAAACTGAGCTGCAGTACGGTGGCCAAGACCATACAGCGGTTTAACAGGACAGGTTCCACTCAGAACAGGCCTCGCCGTGGTTGACCAAAGAAGTTGAGTGCCCGTGCTCAGCGTCATATCCAGAGGTTGGCTTTGGGAAATAGACATATGAGTGCTGCCAGCATTGCTGCAGAGGTTGAAGGGGTGGGGGGGTCAGCCTGTCAGTGCTCAGACCATACGCTGCACACTGCATCAAATTGGTCTCCAGGGCAGCCATCCCAGAAGGAAGCCTCTTCTAAAGATGATGCACAAGAAAGCCCTCATACAGTTTGCTGCAGACAAGCAGTTCATTGAGGGAACCATGAATGCCAACATGTACTGTGATGTACTGAAGCAGAGCATGATCTCCTCCCTTTGGAGACTGGGTCGCAGGGCAGTATTCCAACATGATAACGACCCCAAACACACCTCCAAAATGACCACTGCCTTGCTAAAGAAGCTGAGGGTAAAGGTGATGGACTGGCCAAGCATGTTTCCAGACCTAAACCCTATTGAGCATCTGTGGGGCATCCTGAAATGGAAGGTGGAGGTGTGCAAGGTCTCTAACATCCACCAGCTCTGTGATGTCGTCATGGAGGAGTGGAAGAGGACTCCAGTGGCAACCTGTGAAGTTCTGGTGAACTCTATGCCCAAGAGGGTTAAGGCAGTGCTGGAAAATAATGGTGGCTACACAAAATATTGACACTTTGTGCCCAATTTGGACATTGTCACTTAGGGGTGTACTCACTTTGGTTGCCAGCGGTTAGACATTAATGGCTGTGTGTTGTGTTATTTTGAGGGGACAGCACATTTACACTGTTATACAAGCTGTATACTCACTGCTTTACATTGTAGCCTAGTGTCATTTCTTCAGTGTTGTCACATGAAAAGATATACTAAAATATTTATGAAATGTGAGGGGGTGTACTCACTTCTGTGATATACTGTATGTCCAGGTTAGATTGGGTGAGAACCCAGAAAGTGTTTGTTATTTCTTTAAGAAATAGATTTATTCAAAACAAAAATATAACTGTGGCAAATTTTTGTTCCCAAGTAAATGAAGGTATTGATGTGAATATGGAAGTACGATACAAATATCTTGTTCCACATTAACATCTCTTTTCATTTTTTCTTGTATTCAGTCTTCAAATATGCTTACATGTTACAGGAATGCCATTTTACAAGTTCAGACACAGCCTCAGGCCAAGTGTAACATGTATTTCAGCCAAAGTATATTAGTCAGAGCTTTAAAAAGTGACTGTGCACTATAACGCCCAGACTTCTCAGTCAGCATGGGGCTCAAGAATTCTGGGTTTTGTAGTTTAAAAAGGATCTTTTCCAAGCTCTATTATCACTAATGAATGACTCAGTCACATTTGCTAAGGAAATATTTTGGCTTAATGAAAGAGGAGGCAGCCAGGACTTCCAGGTGAGATAAGAAGATATAAAGTAAATGGAATTCCAGAAATAAACTGCCGTGATAGAAAATATTGTATGGGGAAGAACAGAAGGAGGATGTGGTTATGAATTTTGTATGCAATCATCATTTCAGACACACAGCAGATGCTTGATGATTGTCTTGAAGGTCTGGGACATGAGCTTTTCAAATTGTGGTTCTCAGGAATCCTTGAGATTTTCACAGATTTATCAAGGGTTTCTTGACAAGATTATCAATAATCTTTAAAACAACTTCCTGAAAGTCAGTTTGCCCACTGCCCCTAATCTCCCTTTGTCCTACAAGAACATAAGGGTCTGTTTAGATCACACTCTCAGTTAAAACATGCAAGACTGGGATGTAGGAGGTTGCCCTAGCCAGGCCATGAGTTTACATACTTCACTGCTGCCTACACTGATTGGCCATGACTGTCCTGGGTTCAAACCAGAGTATTTCCATCCCTCTTAGAAGATGCCTGAGATTGGACCTGGAACTTTCTGTACACAATACAGGAGGGTAAGACCAAAACATGTTGATGCTTGAATCAAAGGGCAGTATCCCTCCCCACTCCATTCCATGTACTGAAGGCAAGTAGCTGTCAAAGTTTTCTTCAGCATGGGCTGTCCTCACAGTTCTGAGGTAAGCAAGATAGCTCAGGGGGTGGAGTAGAGTCTGTCTGACAACCCTACAGCTTTGTTCTCCATGCCATCCCTCAAGAGCTGCCACCTGAAGCAGGGTCTCATTCTATCTAATGGAAGAGTTTGCCCTGCCCTGCCCAAACTCTGGGCATCTGCTGTAGGCCGTTCACCAGAATTCACTGCAGATGAGTCACTCTGGAAGAGTTTTCCCCAAGGAAGATTATCTGATTATGAATATGCATACATCATCGGCAGTAAAATCAGACAGCCTGCATCAAGAGGGAAAAAGTCCATTTCCTGACAAATAATAAAACATAGTCTTTGATGTAAAATATTTGGGACTCTGCCAATGTGCCAATCAATAACCTGTGTGTGATAAATCATCAATCAAATATTTTAAAGCATGGGGAAAAATTGTGTTGGATGGGAGGGGGTTTGAATCTTAACTGCTGCCAGACTGTCAATCAGTCACAGATTGCCTAAAGAATCACAAACCATTTTTCAGGGAGAATTTTTTTATATAATAAAAACAAGATAAAAAATTCTGGACTCTGCCAGTCTGCAGGGCCAATCAATCACTGTGTGCCTGATGAATCATGAAACACACTCAGTGACATGTCAGCGCACATACGCATTTGGTACAGCTCTCATCACCCTGAGTTTGTCTTGCAGTTAAATTGACTGAAGGTGAGTTGCAGAAAATGTTCTTTCTCCCAGCTGCTGACCTCTTCCTTCTCCTCTTCCTGCTCCTCCATCACCAGCCAGTCTCAAATTCCCTTAGTATGTCTTTTGATTTTAAACTGGAGATTTCTCAGCGAGGGTTCAACAAGGCAGCAAACAGGTATTTCTGATGTCAAATTGGCTGTTAAACTATCATCGATGTTGTTAGACAAATTTAACAAGAGAATGAATTCCAGCAAGATATGTTTTCCCCTCCTTCTGTTAAACTCATCTGTTTTACTTAACACAACACCACCATCAATGCTACGGCACAAGGATCAGAAGAGCCCTGTTTCAATATCCTCAGAACCTGCATCTTCCTCCTATCATGATGTGTTAGAGATGAGATGGAATGGAAACGTCAATCTAGTTATTGCTCTTTTTCATTGGAAACAAGCATAGAGTGTTTGTTCGACAACAAGCCCATTTTAAGGAGTAACATGTGGGAATTCATTACAACAAAGAACCCCAAGGTCAGCTTCAGGTTGCAGGGACACCTCTTGCAGCTATAACTAAGAGGGCTTCATCAGTGTTCCATTCCCCAAAATTTCAGGGCCAAAGCCTGAGACTAGGAAGGGTCTTTTTGATGTCACTGAGCTTTTCTCATCTTTGATACATTGCAAATTGGCCTGCTTTGTTTTGTGCCTGGTCTGTAGGCCATAAAGCACATTCTCCCATTAGAAGTCTGTTTTTCAGGCACAAAAAACTGTCTCAGTCACCTCAGCTGAACACTGTGATTTTGGCTCTCGCAAGGATTGTACAGTATTGTAATGAAAATTAATGTCACTCCTTTTGTAGTATAACTGTGACTATTCTAGTCCCTTTTATAGTTGCAGGTGAATGTGGCATTACTACTTAGGTGTACTTTGTCCTTTTGAAGAATTGAAAAGTAAAGAGAAACTTTTAAAAACTCCTAAGTCTAATGGTAACTAACTACCTTTTAGGGACTTGGGACTGTAATGTTAACTAAGTCCTTTTTTAAAGGATCTTTTCCAAGTGTTAAGCATCCTTTGAATTAATCAAGGTTCAGATTCAGAATTCAGGCTGAGCACCAGGGTGCGCTCCTGGCACAACTGAAATAATAAAAAAGAAAGGGATGCTTCTTGGTGGCCACTGAAGAACTTCAGAACTGCTTTCCATGGGAGGACAGGCTGGTACCCACTGGAAGACAAAGGCCTTGCTCTTCAGGTATGATTTTAGGAAGCAACTGGCTGCCAAGGAAGGTTTTTTTAGGGGGAATGTTATATCTTTTATCTCTTTAATGTGCTTTTAAATTGTTTTAAACTATTCTTACTCAATGGGCTTAAGACATAATATATTTACTTAGTTTTTTATACTGTGACATTTATAATTGTCTTAACATTTGTCTCTTAAATGTTTTGTAAGCTAAGTTTGACCTCCTTATTGGGAAAAGGGCAGGGTATAAATAAGAGGAAGGAAGGATGAATGAATGAATGAATTAATTAATAAATATTTCTCAGCAAGGGCATAGGGCCTATCTATTGGCAACAAACCATAAAAATTACTCCACATCAACACCATTGTAACACCATGATAACATACCCAATGTCTTCTAAAGCTTTGGTGCAAGTTTGATTATGACAATCAGTGTCAGACGTTCCAGAAGCCTTTGACTAAGTCTGTGTGAGAGAGAACCACACAGAGAGACATTCCTGGAACTGCTGTGAGGTTAGCCTCAAAACCAAGAACTTTGCCTGGAAATTTGCACTGTGAAATTCACAGACAAGAAGTACATACAGAAACATGGGCAAGCTAGCCCTCTTTGTTTCTTCAGACTCCTCAGAAGATTCCACTTGCATGTTGCTTTCAAGATAGGAGAGGAGCTAATGCATCATGCAGAACTAGACTGTAATGGTAAGATGGTGCACTCGTAAGCAATAGGAAGCAGGATCAGGCTTGGTTTGTACTTGGATGATGCTGTATTGTGAGGAGGCACAGTACACTGGATTCATCACTTGGAGCAGAATGGAGAACTTGCACAAAGTGTTAGTTTTGTCTTTTGGCGTCATGGGCAAAATGTAAATCCCCATTGCTAAACTATCAAGGATCCACTCTTTTTTACCATAGCAGCAACAAAATGATGCTAGGCAGAAGACCCCAGGCAGGGTAGAATTCCAGTACCAAATGCAAGAAGGAAATCCCAAAACCCATTAAAAAGGGGGAGGGGAGACAGCTCCTACTGTGCTAACACCGAACTTAAAGTTCAGATATGAATGCAAGCACCGAGCACAGTCACTCAAATGCAGATCAGAATCATAGTCATGTTTGTGTAAGGTTTATGTAACTTGTCATAGCTAATTGTGGCTAATTGACAAGGTTCTGGGCACATGCCTGGTTGCACAATTGAGATGTGTCCTGGTAACTTGTCAACTAGCCGCAATTACCCACAGCAAGTTACACAAATGTTATACAGACACCAGTAGGATCCCAGCTACTGAGTCAACGGAAAATGAAACAGCCGATTGCTGTTTTCCTAAACTAGCTGAAATCTAAGGAAACCAAGGAGAAACATGGTGTGTACGACAATATAAAACACAAGTGGCCTCACTCCAGGACCTTCCCCACACTGCCAATGATTTGAGACGGCAGAAGACATTATTTGTCTTAATTGGAGGAGGATGCTGTCCATCAGCAAAACCCAGCTCCTTCCCCTTTTTCATCATCTCACATCACATCAGCATCTTCCTGACATGGTACTCTAACAATCTGTTTTCTTTCTCCTGCTCTTCTACAAAACTTTACTTATATATTTAATTTTTTACTTTCCAAATGCCCATTTTTTCTGGTGCAATCTATGGTAGCACCGATCTGCACTCGAGCTGGGTGTTTCTGTAAGTGTTTCTATAAGTGTTTCTTACTGTTTCTGTAAGTGTAATATATAATTTGCATCACAAAAATTGTTTTTCTCCATAAAATCAGAACTGCATATTAAGTATTTAAAATAAATAGGCAACAAATCTCTAGCAAGCTTTTGTGTGAGGTTTTATTACTTGATGTTCTCTTCTGCCTATCTGGTGTCACTTGGGTATGTTTAGATGATAAAAATTCAAAATTATATTTGTTTATGTATAATTAAATAATAATAACTGATGTGTACAATCTAAATCCTAGGTTCTTAATATGTGGTCCACAGACAACCCCCCCCCGGGGGGGCACAGTGTCCTCACAGGTGGTCCACGAAGGCTTGAAGAAATGTTATTATCTTTGCAGCTAAAATAGAAAGAAAGAGTGAATTAATGAATGAAAGCAAGAAAGAAAAGGAAACACAGAACAAAATCTTAATTTCCCTCCTTGCTTGTGTAAAACTGGGCTTCCTAACCTGTTGTTGTTGTTGTTTAGTCGTTTAGTTGTGTCCGACTCTTCATGACCCCATGGACCAGAGCACACCAGGCCCTCCTGTCTTCCACTGCCTCCCGGAGTTGGGTCAAATTCATGTTGGTAGCTTCGATGACACTGTCCAACCATCTCATCCTCTGTCATCCCCTTCTCCTCTTGCCTTCACACTTTCCTAACATCAGGGTCTTTTCCAGGGAGTCTTCTCTTCTCATGAGATGGCCAAAGTATTGGAGCCTCAGCTTCAGGATCTGTCCTTCCAGTGAGCACTCAGGGTTGATTTCCTTTAGAACGGATAGGTTTGTTCTCCTTGCAGTCCAGGGGACTCTCAAGAGCCTCCTCCAGCACCACAATTCAAAAGCATCAATTCTTCGGCGGTCAGCCTTCTTTATGGTCCTGCTCTCACTTTCACTACAGGAAAAACCATAGCTTTGACTATGCATACTTTTGTTGGCAAGGTGATGTCTCTGCTTTTTAAGATGCTGTCTAGGTTTGTCATCGCTTTCCTCCCAAGAAGCAGGCGTCTTTTAATTTTGTGGCTGCTGTCACCATCTGCAGTGATCATCGAGCCCAGGAAAGTAAAATCTGTCACTGCCTCCATATCTTCCCCTTCTATTTGCCAGGAGGTGATGGGACCAGTGGCCATGATCTTAGTTTTTTTGATGTTGAGCTTCAGACCGTTTTTTGCACTCTCCTCTTTCACCCTCATTACGAGGTTCTTTAATTCCTCCTCACTTTCTGCCATCAGAGTGGTATCATCTGCATATCGGAGGTTGTTGATATTTCTTCCGGCAATCTTAATTCCGATTTGGGATTCCTCCAGTCCAGCCTTTCGCATGCTACTGCCTCCATAAAAAACAAGTAAAAGTAAAAATCGGTAATGAAAATAACTATTTGATAGCAAGTAACTGTTTGCTCAAAATCCTACAAGGTAGGCTTCAGAAGTATGTGGACCGAGAACTCCCAGAAGTACAAGCTGGATTTCGAAGGGGCAGAGGAAGTAGAGACCAAATTGCTAACATGCCCTGGATTATGGAGAAAGCCAGAGAGTTCTAGAAAAACATCTACTTCTGCTTCATTGACTACACAAAAGCCTTTGACTGTGTGGACCATAGCAAACTATGGCAAGTTCTTAAAGAAATGGGAGTGCCTGACCACCTTATCTATCTCCTGAGAAATCTCTATGTGGGACAGGAAACAACAGTTAGAACTGGATATGGAACAACTGATTGGTTCAAAATTGGGAAAGGAGTACGACAAGGCTGTATATTGTCCCCCTGCTTATTTAACTTATATGCAGAATACATCATGCGAAAGGCAGGACTGGAGGAATCCCAAGCCAGAATTAAGATTGCCGGAAGAAATATCAACAGAGTCGGACACGACTTAACGACTAAACAACAACAACTGTTTGATATTGCTGCACATGGTGAGAACATCCAATGAATGATGATGAGTGGCTGAGAGACAGCACATGACATTTCTTGCTCAGAAGCTGCGGGAAGAGAGAGTCAGAGACAGTTGGTGTCAGTGTGAGTGAGTGTTTGGACAGACTTCGTGATTGTGTTTCTTCAATTTTTGCTAACAAAACCATTTGGTATTGGTAAGTAAAAAAGACTTTTCGATATTATCACAGTGAATTTTGTAACAACACATTTTGGCTGAGCCTCATAACAGATTAACTTATTTCTCCCTTCTCTTCAAATTTGAAGACCCTTCATGAGAAACTTTAAATAAATATTTGATGCACTTTAGGGTTTTAAATCTTGAGTTAAGTCTTGGTGGTCGGCAGCAACGAAAGATATTTAAAGGGGGTCCATGGTAAAGAAAAGGTTAAGAACCACTGATACAGACATATGGTAATAAAACTGAATTTAAGTGAGGGGTTATGATTCATATGAGAGAATCCACACTGCTTAGAAAATCTAACTTAAGGAAGAATCTGAGAGAACCTTGGTTTACAAACTGGCTGATGAAATTTTTGATGGAAGAAGATGGCAGTGTTTATTAAACATGTCTGCTATAAATAACATACTCCTACAAATTTCTGAGTATAAAAAGTTTTTTTAAAGTCTCTTTTGAATCTCGTTATAGAGAAAATCATTCATAGTTAAACATTATGTGAACTAATAGTGCAATTGAAATGTCTTTCAAAAGCATGATGTTCGCTAATATATTAAAGACGTGTTGAACAAATATTGCATAAAGGTTCCACCTTTTAATCAAGCTCATACTCAGTTCAGTTGAGTCCCTAAGGAAATACGGGAAATAGTTCTTGAAAGAACGTCCTTGAGTTTAGGCTTTCAACACCTCAAAGACTTCACCTGGAGCTTCGTCTAAGACTCATCGCGTGCACAGAAAACATTGGCACAAGAAAAGAAGCATTCTTCTGTAATGGGAAGCAACAACAAAATAATTCTTTGAACAACTTCCAAAAAGTAGAGGCACCCGTCGTTCTAAGGCAAGTTGCAAAAACACAGACCACAGAACTGCTTTGGTGGGGCTCAATGAATAGTGTGGGAACAACTGATGGTGTGGCGGTGCAACCAGATGTCAGGGCCTCCCGGAACACCATGTAAATCACTCTAACATTTCTACTAGGAGGGGAGAAAAAAGATAAAAGTTCATTCGTGTTTATTTTATCCATCCATTGTTTCAAGTTACTGGTGAGCCATCAAGTCAACCACAGCCCAAAAGCTGTGTGCTGTAGCTTCCAGTTTTGCAGGCCCAGACAAAAAGTATAAAATGGGAGATTAGTTATTGGAAAACTGCCTTCTGTTAGCTCATGGCTAACATGAGCTTTACCTATCTGCTCAGTATGATCTCCTGCAGGGTGGTTAACCTTGAGATGAAGTTCTAGACACTAATAAGCCACCACCGAGACCCACTGTAGAATGCACGATTCCCTGCTATCTAAAGTGGTGGCAGCTAGAAGCCCACTTCTGGTTTTAACCTTCTTCTCTCCCCCCCCCCCCAACCGATTGTTTTTTTAAAAGGCATACCAAAGTGGGCAAAACCTGTACATCTTGCTTTGCATGAGAATTGACTTCCTGGGGCATGATTCCCCATGCTTTCAGCAAACAAAAAGCATGGAGAGACAGCTCTAGAGGCTGCACAAAGAGCTGGGAGCCACATGTAGCTGATCCTTGGGCTACTCTGACTAGCAGAAGCACACCAAGGTAGCAGTCAGAGGTCTTTTGAAGATTGCTTACCTCCATTTCATTTTTATCTGGTGACACAAGGATTGAACTTGGGGTCCTCTGTGTAGAAAACTCTGTTACTGATTTAAGGTAAACATCCCTAGTTGCTGGTAGGCCACCACACATGACTGGTGTGCTGCAAGCAGTGTTGTGCATCTGAATTACATCAGCGTGTGGTTACATATCAAAATAATTCTGGGTTTGCATCAGGTTTAGCACACGTGAAATCGATTTTAAAATATCCATTTACACAATGAAGGTGCATTTTTTTGGCCAGGAAACATGTTCTGTTTTTTTGAAAGCAAGGTATTTTAAACAGCCTAGAGAGGGCATTCATTTTAACTTATTTTAACTTATTTTGAATAATTTTGGCATGCTTGCTCACCTGTTTTGGAGTAAATTGTATCTGTGGGGTTTGTCAAGTAATGGACACCAGGATCACAGGTTTTGGGCTGCAGGAAAACCTTGCAGTCTGATCTACTATATATATTTTTCCATCTGTAATATTAACTGGCACTAACCCAGTTTGAAATAAATTTAAAAAATTAAAAATAATAAAAATAATACTGGCAGTGGCAGCGACAAAGACTTGTGAGAGGCAGCCAGCTCAAGGTCGTGTGGGTACAAGACAAAGCCTCACATGCAACATGTTTGCAGCACTGCCCGCCCTCACGCTGACTACCTTTCACAGTCCCTCACCACTGCTGGTGTTATTTTTAATATTTTTTAAAAAAATTCTATCAAACTGGGATAGCATTAGTTCAGTATTACAGATAGGGAAAAAAACAGATTGGACTTGAAGGTTTCCCTGCAGCCCAAAATCTGTGATCATGCCATCCATAACTTGACAAACCCCAGACAGTCGAGCACACATGCCAGCACAAGAGTAGACAGGCACAGGACAAAGCCTCAAATACAATTATTTTAAAAGCCCACATAGCCCCCTTGACAGATATACAACACAGTTTAAAAACAAATTAAATGTTGTCCCAAGAGGATGCACAGACTGACCCAATAACCACGTGACTTTAAATCAACTTCAAAAACCCAGCTCCATCTCTTGATTTATTTCAATAATTAACCACACCCTCAGTTTATATTAGGACCATTTCTTTTCACCTTGTGGCAACTTGGAGCAATTCACTCCTGAGAAAATGTGGAAAGACAGTCCTTTTTTCCCTTAAATCCATGATTGTTCAATTGGTTTGTCTGTTTGTCTCATTGCTTCATTGATTGATTATTTAAAAAGTCTTGCAAAGCACTTTTAATTTTATTTTTAATTTCAAAGCAGTTTATCAAAGCAATAGTGAAAACCTACAAACTGCAAGGAAGACAATCAATAAAACACCAAAATAATGGTAAAACAATAAAATATTTCACTAGCCCTCAAGGATGACTGGCAAGGTTCATTGTTGGAAAGACAATTGGTCAGACTAATGAGACTTCCGTTGAATGGGGAAATATTCCACATCAGAAACCCACCTGATATCAATGGACCAAACATCTCACAATGTGGACACTGCCATGAAAGATACCTCCTCTGATTATGACTGTATGAACTTTGCACGACTACAGGAGAGTAAGCAGGGACTGCTCCTCAAAAAGGTAAAGACTTGGGGAAGTCTATGCAGAAATGGTCTCTGTCATAACCTGATATTGCCGCGTTACACAGTAAAGTGGTGGTTGCCTCCACTGATGGATTTGTAGACTCACTTAAAGGCACATCTGGCTTCTTACAACCATACCTCTTAGCCCCAGTATGATGGTACTGTGACTGAACTTGTGGCCTCTGTCCGAGATCTCTGACTATTGATCTTTTTAGACCATCTTTGGTGCAGCTGATTATGAAGTATTATGACACAACTGTGCATACTTGCCTTCAACCATCCTTGAATAGGGATGCAACCAATAACCACTATCTTAATTTTCAATCATAAAATATTGCCTGCTAATTAGTGATCAAAATGCAGCAGTACGTTTCAGAGAAGTTGAGTTCAAGCAGTGAAGCTCACTGAGGGGCTTTGGGCCAACCACGGTCTCTCAACCTCACAGGTTTGTTATGAGGATAAAACGGGGAGAGCAGAACCATGCACATCTCTTTGAGTCTGCCAAAGGAAAGGTAAGAAATATATGCAATTAATTAATAACCAATAATAAGGTAGTTGATGTTCTGAATGGAAAGTGAAGCATTTGAAATGGAGCACCAATGCACTTGGCAAGTAGTCTGAAGCTGTAAGAGTGAAATCTGCAGGTAGATAGCCTGGATCGGCACTTTTTTCTTTTTCAAGTCTGTATTTAAATTGATGCATTTCCTTCTCCTCCTTTCTCTGAAGCCAGGCCTTGCTTCTTCCTTCTTCTAGCTAAGGAGAGACAGACTCCCATGGCATCGCTATAGTAGCTGAGCAGAGCTACACAGATAGAGGCCAGCTTTAGAGACTTCTATAAGCAAGTTTGGGCTCTTTCTCCTGCACTGTCCATGGATGGATTTTCTGAAGTAGTAAACATAAATTTTCTTCTTCTTTAACCTGAGAGTTATCATAGGAGTAAGCCCTACTTAATAGCCATAAGCTCAGCACCAGCCTATGGCACTTTGCTGACCTAGATACCAAATATTATCAAACAAAAACAAGCTCATTTGTGACATCCAGAGCTATGAAAGTTGTTACAAATAGTCATGCTTACTTTACTGCAGAGGCCACCTCTGCTTCTAGCCTCTCTATGTGTTTTGGCCATCAGCTGGTAAGTGCAAATAGAAATGGAGCCAAAATGATGCCTCCCAGAAACAGCAACAACAACAACAATTATTTAAAGGTGTGAGAGAGTCATTTGCAGAAGTACAAAAATCCTGGCGAGGGAGGACAGGTAAAGGGACAGCCCCCTCTGAAACAGAACTGCGCATGCTCAATAACCGCAGAATGCTGGGCACCAACTGAAAAAGAGGGAGGAATGGAGGGATGGCATGACCTGTTGAAGAAGGGCATACCTAGAATCCTGAACAGGAGCACTCTTGGCTGTGGAAGAGTCCACTTGGTTGCAGACCCTGTTTATTTGAACCAACATGCAACACAATGCTTGAATGGCATTTTGAACTGGTACACTCCAGAAAAGGCTGTGCCACTCATTTCTGCTAAAACAAAGTGAGCCTGCTTGTATCTTGTTTGAGATGCCATCCCTGCTTCTCTGGGATTTCCCTTGGCTGCCAGGGCTCTGGTCTGACCTCCGCATGCGTCATTTCATCCAAGTCGGAGGAGCAGCAGAGCAAACATGAAACATGTGTAATTTGATTCCATTCTTCTACCCACAGAGGCAACCAACATCCTCCACACCTCTGTTTAATTGCTAAACAGTCAGTTGGTGAAGTTCAACCCTGCCTGGAAGACATGGCTTCTCTTTGGAAACCATTCCACAATGAGTGGGAGTTCATTACCTACAGCAAAACAGTGCTTTTGCCCATCAGTTACTTCTTCCAGTTTTCATCTACTGTACAGTGGTTGGCTTTCTCCCCAGGGTGACTTCAGTGCAGGGAGATGCTGCTACATTTATTTATTTATTTATTTATTTATTTATTTATTTATTTAACTTATATGCCGCCCACACTACCCAAAGGTCTCTGGGCGGCTTACAACAGTTAAAATACAATAAAAAGACAAAACAATTAAAATGCAATTAAAATATATACTCTAAAAATTGCCATCAGGACCCACAGTTGATATTATTTCAATTAAAAGCCTTCTGGAACAGGAAGGTTTTGACCTGGCACCGAAATGTCATCAGCGTCGGCGCCAGACGAATCTCAGTCGGGAGGGCATTCCATAGTCTGGGGGCAGCTGCCGAAAAGGCCATTTGTCTACAAGCCATCCCTCTTACCTCCTTGAGGGACGACTCTTTCAAAAGGGCCCCCTGGCTAGATCTTAACTGCCGGGTAGGTTCATATGGAAGGAGGCGGTCCTTCAGGTATCCAGGGCCCAAGCCGTTTAGGGCTTTATATGTCAAAACAAGCACTTTGAATTGGGCCCGGGCAGCAACTGGTAGCCAATGTAATTTAAACAGAATCGGCTTGATGTGTTCCCTAGCGGCCCCACCACTCACCAGCCGCGCAGCTCGATTCTGGACCAGTTGCAGTCGCCGGACCGTCTTCAAAGGCAGCCCCACGTAGAGCGCATTGCAGTAATCTATGCGAGATGTTACCAGTGTATGTGTAACTGTCATGAGACTCCGCTCGTCCAGGTAGGGCCGTAGCTGGTATAATTTCCGCAGCTGAAGGAAGGCGCCCCTGGCCACCAAGTCCACCTGGGCTTCCAGTGTTAGACTGGGGTCCAGGAGCACCCCCAAGCTGCGGACCCTGTCCCTTAGGGGGAGTGTAACCCCATTCAGGGCAGGGAAATGGCCCTCCAGCCTGTCCGGCGAAGCACCCACTAACAGCACTTCTGTCTTGTCTGGATTGAGTTTCAATTTATTAACCCTCATCCAGTCCATTATCAGGTCCAGACACAAGTTCAGCACAGAAACCGCCTCACCTGGATTGGTGGAAAACGAGAGGTAGAGCTGAGTATCATCGGCATATTTCACTTCAGCATTCACTTCAATGCCCAGAGCGACCATGGGAAGCAAACTGTGCTGTTCTGTTGGCCATGAGAAAAGTGAAGAGCTGGGAAAAGTTACTGTTTGGACTATAATTCCCAGAATTCCCTAGCCACCATGGTCACTGGGACATGCTGCCCAAAAAGTTGCAATTCCAAGTACTAGAGTATCACAATAATATTCATCAAAGAACTGGACTCTCACCATGTGCTCTGCATGAAGTGGCCCTTAAATGACAGATACAGAACTCCATAAGACCAGACATCAGGGCTGTTTAGTACACAGTTCTTCCAACAGCATCCAGTGAGAAGGTTCTAAGAAGGGCAGTAATGTAATTGCTTATCCCTTGCTCTGGAAGGAAGGAAGGACTGCAAATGAACTTTATATATGTCCTGCCATTTCACATCAACAGCCAGTCCCCTGTTTGGATGAGATCCAATGGCAAGAAAGGATCACGTCTGATCACACTGGAAAGGGTTGCTTTGCCAGCAGCAATATCCCTTAAAGCAACCTTTTCATCCATTGGGAATCACTCCAGTCCAGCCTCCCCACACCACCACCCCAGAAGTAGCCCTGCTGATGGAACAAAAAGGTCCAGCAAAGGCACTGGCTGGGGTCAAGTTTAGCACTATTGCCTGTATGTCACTAGGAAATAGCTCACACTGGACCCCACCACAAACTGTGGTCTATTTCCCCATCTGACCATCCTTTGTCTGTCCTATTCATGCAACAAGTACATTGTATGGGTAGTAAACCTTTTTGGGAGTTTATGTAAGGAAGTATCTGCAGTTTCCATACAACAAACATAAACCCTTGTTCATTTCAACAAGGCAATCGTTAGCTTCTGTAATGGCAAACTCCAGATTGCAAGGAACATTAATGCTGGTGGAGTTTTCTGTGCCATGATCTCAAGCAGGCTTCATTCCATTATTATTTAAGTAATTATCAATTTTGTACATTGCTATATTCCACTCTTTAGTCCCTACAACCCCCACACTGACTTACAAAGGTCAGAAGTAAGATAGCTCCCATCCTCATGATGATGATGATGATTAAGAAGAAGAAAATGACAATGCAGTACTACACTGGGACAAGCACATTATCACAGATAGATGAGTTGATTTTAATAAGCCAGAAACTGTATAGCTGTCATCAGGATAGTCATGAAATAATCCAGCTTCTTGGGTTTGCTTGAAAGCTAGGAAGTATTAGCCCTGGAACTTACCAAATTAAGAAGAACATTCTTCTGAACATGTGCAAAGGGCTCTACTCTCAGAGCTGGGTTTGTTTTGTGCTAAAAACCATGCCAAATGTCTGCATCAAGAGAAGCAGAATGATGCAGTTTCTCTATAAACAATGATGGTGCGTCACATCCAAACTAATCCTCCAGGTTCCTCTGCCAAGATGTTGTTCCCCTTCCTTCTTGTCCCATTCATTTTAACTTGGATGATCAGCTGTAACAGTCTGTACTTTTCAGTTCTCATTAACAGATTGAACTATTTTAGTTTCCTGTATTGTGTGTGGTTTAGGATTTCTCAAATTTTCTCCCATTTGGAGGACACAACTACAGTAGGCTTGTATTCTGCTTTACAAAATGCAGTCCTGTGTTCAAATGCATCTTCTGTTTGAAAGGCTGTCTACTCCTGGTTTAATTTAAAGATTTTTTTAAGCACATAAGAAGGGATAGTATAGGCCTTGTAGATACCTATCAGTATTTAGCACTTGGATAGCAGACAGAGTAGGCACACAGGTCAGTTGATCTGCTTCACTATGGGAATATATATTGGCCAGAATCTTGTCATATAACTAAATGTGTGGAACTCAAAGATGCCCAAGCAATTGCAAAATTGCACCACGGTGGAAGTCATCAGGCACACAATGTGGACTGCATTAGTGTAGCTCACTGATGACTTCCATAGTAGAGATGGACATGAACCAAAAAAAAAACCAAACCAGGAAGTCTGTCAAAAATTGCTGATTTGTTGGATTGGGTTGGTTCGGGTTTGTCAAAAGTGACAAACCAAAATGAACCAAACGAAAGAACTTTTTCAGCAATTTTTGGTTTGTTTGGTTCATTTGCCCATTTTCTTCCCTCTCGCTCCCAATCACCTGTTCCTATCAATCAGAAGCACTAGGTGACCCTGGGAGGGACCTAGAGACTACTCGATTGGCAGGTCAGGAAACCAAACACATGGCTGAAAGGGCTCCAGGAGAGTTGCATGTTCTTATTTATAAGAGTGACTCACAGGAGCCATTTTCACCTCAGAGCCACTTCTGCTAGTCAGAGGAACCCTTCTACTTTGGAACCAGGTTCGCTCAGATCTCCAGCGGCATGTTGCTTGCTAGATCAGGCAGCCTGTCTCTCCCACCCCCACCCCCGCTGACCACAGAACAACCTCTGTACCTTAGCTCAGACTTCCAGTGTGGCATTGTCCACAGGGTTTCTAGAAAGGGCATTTCCCCTCCCCAGTCCACTTCCTGATGAGCAACACCCTCATGACCTACTGCTGGAATTTTCCCTAAGCCAGCTGTTAAAGAGCACTTTCCTGGAGTGACATGATTTGAGGGTGTATAACTCAAATGTCAGAAATCCAAACTTCACCAAACTTGGAGGGGGCGTAGAAGAGAGTCAAGGGAGGCTTCTCTGTTATTCTGGTATCTCTAGGTGGTAGGGGGCATTCTAGGCCTCCCAAACCTCCAAACCAAAACAAACTAATTTGTGGTTCATTTTTTCCAAAAGTTCAGGAAGTTTGTGGTTCATGGACTTTAATGAACCATGAACAACAACAAACTGCCATTTTGCAGGTTCCTGCCCATCTCTGTTCCATAGGCATTACTTTACACCACCCGAAGTGAAATAGGATTTTAGTTATTGTATTAAAAATTATAGTAGTTATTAGAGATAGAAGTGCAGCTATACATATAAATCAGTGTAGAGAAATTCTAAGCAGATGTCTCCCCTTTGAAACTCTTCTTTTTGTGATGATCTTCCTGATTTTGCCATGCTGAAGTGATTCCTTTTGATGCAATAGCCCATTTATTTGGTCTGACAAACCCTTTAGACACAATAGCTAGAGAAATTCAATGATAGATTAGAAGGATTCTTTCTGAACCAACCTGGAGAAAGTATTCATGGAACATATTTAAGACTGGCACCAGGCCAGTTGGAATGAACTTAACATGTGGCAGGATCTATTTTATCTTTCTGCATAAAATAATTGTCATGAAGTGATCCTCCCACCAATGTGAGACAGTATACCTCAGAGGGAGAGAAGGCATGTTTAGCTGTGAGTTCAGTCCCCTTTTTCCTCTTTCTGTATTTCCAGCTGTAGAATCAGATTGCTAAGAAATGTAATTTGTCAAAAGCATGGCCAAAAAATCAGCATACAAACAGACATGCACCAACACACACACTCACATAGACTCAGAGACTTGTGACAAGTAGGAGCAAATGAAGAGAAAATGGGTGTGTGGAGCTTGCAATGGCTTTTAAAGGCAAACACTCAGATACGCTCTTACTTCACCGTGTTGTAATGCAAAAGCTTTCGTACAAGACCTTTTGCAGTGAGAGCCACTGGACAGATGAGCTAATTGGGACTGTCAAGAAAATCTGTTGCCACTCTTTGAACTGAGTAACTGTGCATGAAGGCACTGAAATCTGTGCATCTTCCAAAGCCCCCCTCTTGACCCATAAAATTGCCAGTTCAAATATGATGCTTTCAATAAAGCAATTGGGGGATGATTAATCAGACACTCCCATTCTCAAGCACTTTTACATTGCACTTCGTAACAATGGCATTCTAAAGTGAGCATAGAGTGTAACTGTGGGTTTGTGATCACATAATGAATATATATGGGGGAGGTTTATTTTCACTGCTAAGATTCCTGTTGCTTCCACCTAAAGGGAGCTCAAGAGCAAAAGGACCAGTTGTACTTCAGCCTTTCATCTCCTGATGGATATAAAGCAGCAACCACAATCCAGTGTGACCCACCCAGATATGAGACGTTCTCACTGAGAATGGGGAATGCAAATCTGTATAAAAACAGTCACAACAGCATATCAAACGGGCAGCAGACATTGCAACTTATGGCCTTCTAGAAGGTCTTGATGAACAGCCTCTACTATCTGCCCTATTGTCTCATCCACACCAACACCAACTGTGACAAATTCTGTCTTTCGTTTTCACCTGTCTTTGGGGAAAGAGATCAGAAATGTGAAAACCCACATGTGTGAAGCTGCCCTATAACCTATTTCTTCCACCCTTGATTTGGAAAGCTCTTGGTAAACAAGAATGATGTGCTATATTTTCCAGAGGGTTCCCCACTAGGCAATGCTCTACGTTTGACCTCAACTGACTCTTTAATCTAGTGCATTAACATCTAAATTTTAATCTCCACTGCTTTGCTTACATAAGGATCATGTTGTTCCTTTGTACTTCTGGTGTATGCCACCTCAGCAACCCATGTGTTATGTCTAAGGCAAGAGGCAGATATTTTAACTGCAACTAGCCTTGTTTTTTCTGCACTTGAGACCTACCATTTCTTCTCCATCCTAGGAGGTATTGCAGGGTGTAACCTGAAATGTGCACACCTAACCATCATTCACAAAGCCCATACTGCCATATTGGGATTGAGTGTAAATGCAGAGCTGCAGACCTTGTGAATAAGATACTTGGACAAATTGTTGAACTTCTATGCTTCTTCCCATCACCACCACCAAGATTATTATTTTTTTAACCACTGAGCTGGACAAAGACATCATGAGAATGTGAAAACTTACACATCACTTACACATAACTTACATAATAGAAGTATTGCTTATAGAGGGGAGGGTGTATATTTTTATGAACCTACAAGGCTACTCCTATTTTCATATGTGTATTTTCGTTAATATCTTTGTTTACTCCACACAGACAACCCATATCCATCACCCATTTTGAGGCTGTTTTTATGGGAAAGTTGGCTTGTGGACAATGATCAGGGAGCTGCTAGGTAAGATTCTGTGCCAGTTTGGACTCCTGACAGCCTACTGGGGTTTTCCAACTGTTCTTTCCTACAGGCAATTCGACACTAAATTGTTAGTACTCCCAGGTTCTTTCTCTTTTGAGCTGTGTTTTCCTTCTATTGCCACTTCTTTTATTTTATTTTTTACTTTTAGGGTTTAGCACTAGTAATAAACAGTTTAGTATTTTGTTTTAAAGCCCACTTGGACAAGCAAGATGTCTGCACTCCTATACTTTAAGTCAGTATATTGTTTTGCTTTTCTAAGCAGGAGGCAATGTGTCTGTGGGGGCAGGGGAGGGAGAGACACACACACACAATGAGATTGATAGATTTTCCATGTGGTAACAGAAAAATGAAGACTCTGATGTTTTCAGAATATCTGTTGATTGACAAATGTATAGGTTGGGTGAGTAAGAAGCAAATAAATACACTGAGGTAACTGTAATCACAGAGCAGCATTGGCCTAGCACAACTCCTTGGTTTGTGACAGGTGCTTAGCTGGTTCTGTGACAGTGGCTGGATCTCATCCCACCCCACCCCACCCCACTCCACTCCAACTGCTGCATGTGCCAAAATAGCTGTTCCTGTGTCTGTTCATGCTAACTTTCCTGATGTGATCATGAGCATACCTGTGTTGCCATACCAGTGCTGCCTAAAATAAGGGGAATCTAAGATTGTGAGGGAACCACAAAACTGGCCTCTGGAATTAATACAAAGAACATTGGCAAATCTGGATGCTGCTCTTCTTGTTCTGAGAGTTTTCTGGCCATGTATATCTATTGGAGGAATATGTCATATTATAGGAAGCATGCTTTTTTGCTTTATGTTTCTCTGGGTAGGAAAAGTATTACAGGTCAAATCCTTTCCATTTAACAATACAATCCCAATTATATCTATAAAGCAGGAACAGCATTGTCTGCCAATATAGCCTATGTCCAAGACTCTTCCCAATTGGAATCTCATTCCTGGGCCTGAAAAGATTCCCAACTCCTTTAGTAAAGCTTGGAAGCTGGGAGAAAGTTGTTCCATAGATGTTCTTTCTGCTCCTCTTCACTAACTTTCATTCCTTTCATTTTCCTCTGCTCACCTGCTTAAAACTGTCCTTATCCCTTAATTCCATTCATTCATATCTAATGATCAGGAATTCTGGGGGGTGAAGTTCAAAATTATCTGGAAGCCCAAAGGCTGAGACCAAGGTCCTATATGGTGCTACATTCTCTCTCAGTTCCTCCATGTTCTGAAGGGTAAACCAGTACAACAGGAACATCCCTCTGAAGCCTTGTCTCTCCGCCAAACATTTTTTAAATGTGTTTTTCCAATATAGTTCTATGTCACATAAGCACTGCAGTATCACAAGTTGGTTTCCCATCAACAGATGGGAAACCTTGACATCTGAGCATTGAGCCTGGAGCCAGGCGGTGCAGCATGGCCACTCCCAATTTGAAGAGACACTTTTTCAGCAGGCCGAGGCAGTCCCGAAACCAGCAAAATCAGGGAGCTGGACAGGGGACAGATTGTATTTGTCTTCAGTGTGGAAGGGATTGTCACTCTCGAATTGGCCTCCTCAGCCACACTAGATGCTGTTCCATGTCCTCTACTCAGAGCATGTTGCCATAGTCTCTCGAGACTGAAGGACGCCTACAATATAGAATCACAAGTTGCTATGTCAGTCAGCGCTATGCCACTCATAGATTTTTTTAAAAAAAGACACCCAGCCATCAACATCACCAACATCACCCACCCACTGCCCCTGTGAACCAATATAGGTGATCACACATGCCAGAAACAAGCAGAATCGCTAGCCTAAAAGCAGAATCGCTAGCCCAAAAGAAAAAAGAAAAGAAAAGAATGTGTTTTAATATTGATTTTATTTACCATTTTAATATAATACTTGTTTAATTCTTTTTCATATTTGTATACTTACTGTTTTTAGCTTTAAAATACTGTTTTTTAATGATGTGAGCCTCCTTGGGTCCTTTTAAGGAGAAAAGTGGGATAAAATAATTTAAATAAATAAATAATAAATAAATACACCATAGCTACATGGAAACACATCAAACTTAACCATGCTAACTCCAGCACAAACCATAAGTTAAACTGCAATGCTGTCACACCCTAAGAAAGGACAATAACTCCATTTACACTGGTAATAGTATTTTGTTGTGTGTATCTCTGTGTGTTTTTAAGCAAGGGGCACATTTAGATTTGTTGCTGTTGTTGTTTTAAGCAGGGTGAATTTTTTTCTCATCACATACCACACAGGGTGGCTGCCATGCCAAACACTTACATTAGGGAGTGAGCTCTATCAAACACAGTCAGGCTTATTTCTGAGTGACCCTGCACGGGATTTTGCTGGACCAGTTTGGCCTTTGAGAGAGGAAATCCAGTTCAAATCTCACCTTGGCAACAAACTTGCTAAATAATCTTCGGCAAACTGCCACTGTCACTTTCCTCCCCCATTTGAGTGGGATATTGATACTGTTTGCTTTGTTGTTTTAAGGATTTCTGGGACAATGTAAGTGTAGTACTACGAATGTGTCAAAAACCCTGTATAAAAGCCACACACTGTTTCTGTTTGCCTTTTTAGCAAAGGAAGTACAAAGGGCCTTTCACATCTTCACTACAGCACTGTGTTGAAATTAATGCTTCTTATGGGTGTTAAAGTTGATTATCCTAAATCAAAAGTGCTGACAGGTCTCAAACAATCTGCACCCATGGCTTGCTGCCAAAGACTTTGGCAATCTGCAGCCTTTCTTGGCGATTTCTTGAGAGTGGAAGTTAGAAAGCATGGGGCTGACAGCTTAGCCAGTCCATGGAAGAGGAGAGAAGCCTTCAATGTCATTGCCAGGTTATTATCCCTAGATGTCAGCATGACCATGAGTAGGTGCCAGCAGGTTCATCAGCTGTACCTAAATGCAACCCAAAGTTCAACTTTTTAGAGGTCGTCTCCTTGAGCTGGACCCTCCCCTCAGAATGGTGTTAAGGGAAGTGAAGACAGTGTGCCAAGACTCAAAGTTAGATAATAAGTCCTTGTTACCTAATTCTTAGTTTAAAGAAAGAGTGCACAGTTGTTTTATACTGAGAGAAATGTACTCTGTGTATGCTATGAGTTATTTCTTATCTTCTGTGAGATTAAAAAGGTAGCCCAATGTGTCTGTCTCTGCCATATCTGTAAGATGCCAAACCCTAGGCATCTGAATCTTGGCATGGATATTACTGAGACCCTGCATCTCAGAGTCATGTCATTTTTAAACAGATTCATAAATGTTTCTTAATCAAAATCTCTATGTATATACCACATTGAGTCAGTAGGTGGCAGACACCTCAGCAATAAGAAGACATCTTGTAAGTAAGCGGTCTCTTGAGTTATAGAGGTCTCCTCAAGAGTAGAAAGCCTTGTTGTTTTGGCCCCAATGCTTGCACCTGTTTTTTGTTTGTTTGATTGTTTGTTTGTTTGGGGGAGGGGGTGCAATAGAGGACCGCTACAGTACTTAAATATTTATATCTGGCCTATCTCACTGCTAGAGCACTACAGGATTTTTGTTCCATATCTAGGTAGCCCTACAGCCCAATTGTTTCTTTTTGACTCCAGGTGTGTAAACAATGAAAGAAAATGAGAATGCTTTCTGTCTGATGTTTGGGGGAAGGAGAGGAAAAGGTTCAGTGAGCATGGGGGTGTGGAAGAGAAAAAAGTGAGAAAGTTGCCACCTCATCCACTTAGCTGCATTTTACTTGAATTCTACCCAATGCTACCTGATGTTCATCTCTCCTGGCCTGGATTCCCAGCTTTCATTAGGGGGGGGGGAATGAAATCTAGTCTTTGTACAGTTGAAGATATGAACCAAAATATAGAGCATTTTTTTTTCTTCCAAACTGAGGTGTTAGTATGTGAGGAGAGAGGTTTAAAATTAAACCATCTTAGAAGGACTGCAATCCATCCTACGAGGATGGATTTATGTATGTCCACCTCGTATGTCCACTTACTTAGAAGTAACCTCATTAAAATCAATTGTACCTATGTCTAGGTAAGCATTATGGGACTATATTGTCAACTGATTTTTTAAAACAGAGAGTAACTTTGTGTAATAGTGAAAAGCCTTTGCACATATTCAGAGACAGCTGGGCCTCAGGTCCATTTCTGAAAACAAAAGCCAATTAATTTCTCAGAGAAAAAAACACTGTGGAGTGGCACTATTTACTTATTTAATTGCAGTTGTTATATACTGTCACTAATAATAATGCACTGTTTCTAATAATACAAATTTCCATTTTAGAAGTGTTTTTTGAATGTATAAAGTATTTTTCCTATATTAGTTCAGCAATCCTAACAAAAAATGAGATCAGTATGATTCTCTCCATGTGGTAGATGGGCAGGGTGCTAAGCATATAAGATGCTGGATGACTTAAATGCCTCAAGCAGAATCCCAATGCCTACAGAATCCCTATTCCTGGGAAAGTTATACTTCTTGAATATTTGCATTTTTTGCAGCTGTTAAAGGCACAGGAAATCTGTGAACAAAAAAGATTATAAAGGATCATTGGGGTGTCCGAGACCTTGTGAATTCCAGGGTATGGGCTCCTTCATTACACGCAAAGAATATCAGGAAACCCTGGTGTTTCTTAACTTTCAAACAACTTGGAAAGGTGTGTTTCTAAGTGGGAAATTGGTGGCATCTCTGTTCATGCTCATGTCTGTGCACATGCATATGTGTTCTGAGCAGCACTGTTATGGCCCATCACATGGTTTCCTTAAGGAGCAAATTCACATATTATTCCAATGTGGGTATCTAGATAGAGGATCTAAAATATGGCACACCAAAGACAGGGAGAAACTCCTGGAGTCTGCTGAGGTTGAAGAGGAGAGACAGAGAACAGGAAGGCCGAATGAGCACCAGGGTAAAGTAAGAGAAAAACTAAAAACAAAGAAAAAGATGAGGGGGCAAGGAGAAGAGATAAATCAGCAGGTAAGCCAAAAACCGTGGGAAACCTAGGGGTTTCTGATCCCATTTGTGAAGATAGTGCAGGGTAAATGAGTATTGGAGTGAATAAATAGGAAAGATAGTCATAAAGAAAAAATAGAGCGGGGGGGAAGAGAAACAGCATCAGGATAAGGATGGAGACTCTGTGTTTTTCAATCCTGATACTTTCACAAGAATGACAGAGGGCTAAAAACATGGAAGAAGGTACGACAGCCAATACTGGGCTGAGCCAAGAGTAACAGGCATGGCCAGGGGGAAAGGTGCAGATTCATGCACACACAAGCATCCACATGCAAAGGGATTATACTCTTTCCTCCTCCAGATAACGTGGGGAGGGAAGCAGGCAGCTGTTCACATGCACAATGGAGGAGATGAAGCAGGGAGATATGATCCAGCGATATAGGAATATGTGAGGAATTTTTGAACTCCCACTCAATCTCCCAGAAGCTTTACTTTTTGTACTGTTTTGTCTGATTATGGACATTTTTTCCATATTTAAAGATCCATATCAACACAGACTGCAGCTGTAATTTTCACTTACTAAAATTCTGTAATGCTGTAAAATGAACTGCCATCAAGGGGACTAAAAACTGAGTTCTGTCCAAGCTTCTTTTACTCATTTAGGCATAAGAAATTTCTGGCAGAGGAAATGAGAGTGATGATGTGCTTCAAAAACAATTTCTTTATGGTTTATGGATGATAAAGCTCTTCAGAAACACAGTCAACTGCTATTTCCTGAACAATTAGTGGTGAAACCAGTGAAAACCAGTGAAACTATAGTAATTGTGTCTCATCCTCTTTTTAAAGGTTTTGCTTTGTTGAAAATGTTACAGTTCTACATTAAAACAAAAATGTCCCTTTGTCCCTGCAGATGTTGTTGTAGTATATTATAGCTCTCAGCAAACTATGGGTTTTCACAGGTACACATATCACTTGATGGGGTAGCCTGAGGCTGTGGTGAGGCAATGCCCCATTCATCCTAATGGGTCAGCCACCACTGCCTGAAACATTCCTCATACTGCCAATAGTGTGACAGCCACTGAAATGACAAGGTTTAAATGGTCATTCCAAAGATGACTTAACGGGAAGGGTCTTTTGGTCTTTACATACAGTGGATAAACTGTGTGAAACATTTCAGCCTGGACTGGAATGTACATTTCACACTTTAGGATGAGAGGGATCTCCATGTTTGAATGTTCTTTCAGAAAACCAAAATCCCTGCACATAGAAAAATAGTATATCAGGGAGATTGTTAAACAAGAAGCCTTTTCTCTGTCATAAAGAATGGAGTGCCTACCAAGGGTAAATCATGCTTTTGCCATTCAGAAGGTCACAGTTTGAAACCCTGATATCTACAGGTAAATCTAAGGAAGGTATTCCTATTGAAAACTCTGGGAAGCTGCTGTCAGTCAGTGTCATCTATGCTAAGATAACTATGCTAATTATCTGACATGGTAAAAGGCAGCTTGTTGTGTTTTTAATGTTGCGTATATCCAAGGAGGGTTCCGTTTTTTGGCAGGGAAGCATCCAGACCTTCTACTAGAAGTCTTCTATAGTCACATTTTGGGAATGACCATCAGAAGACAAGTCTTTCTGTAGGCAAGACATTTAAAATTTAAAATATTGTTAAACAACAACAGGTGAGCAATAGTTATGTAAAAACTGAATGAGCTGTGTTTCAGTTTACCGCCAAGCTGTGGTGTGGTTTTTCAGGGTGGTCATATGCTATCAATTAACAACATATTCTAAGCCAAAGCTCTTTAACCTCATTATATGTATCATCCAGTGCGGAATTTCTCCACAGAGTCTTGTAATGCCAGCTCCTGCTTGTACAGAGGCTAAAAACAATTAAAGATTAGAAAAGATCCCTGTTCAATTACCAGTAGCTGTAAGGAGCTTGACACCTTATTCCTGTTTTACTTTGCATTCCAAGTATTAATCCCTTCATATTAGTTTTTACTATTGCTCAGGGAACCTGAACAAAAGAGAAATCTTTTACTTGCCTCCAAACTTATTAATAGCTTGTGTGTGTGTGTGTGTGTGTGTGTGTGTGTGTTAAAAAAGCCATCTTCCTGTTTATAAACAATTATACATAAATTCCATGAATTTATTAACATATATCCACACAGTTTGATGGAGAAAGCAGATTCAATGTTTTGTTTTCCCTGGTTTGACCGTAATAGATCAGTTGTTTGGTGCAAGAAAGAACCTGGTTCTCTTTATGAAGGTGCTTTAATCTTTTAGCATTTGTTTTATTTTGCAGAACGCTAGCTAACTAGTTTTCTATTGGCTGGTTGAAATTAAAATAATGAAATTTCCTGACACCACCTCTACAGCAACTTGCCAAGCTAGGCTTTTCACTCTGTGTATATGAGACACGCACCCCTTCACAGATTGCTGCCTTGTCGTGGCGAAGGGGCTTGAGTAATTCAGAGAAGCTATGGGCTATGCTGTGCAGGGACACCCAAGACGGACAGGTCAGAGTGGAGAGTTCTGACTAAACGCGATCCACCTGGAGCAGGAACTGGCAAGCCACTCCAGTATCTTTGCCAAGAAAACTCCATGGACAGAAACAAAAGGCTAAAAGATATGACGCTGGAAGATGAGCCCCTCAGGTCGGAAGGCGTCCAACATGCTACTGAGGAAGAGCGGAGGACAAGTAGCTCCAGAGCTAATGAAGTGGTTGGGCCAAAGCTGAAAGGACGCTCAGCTGCGGACGCGCCTGGAAGTGAAAGGAAAGTCCGATGCTGCAAAAAAAAAAAAAGCTGCATAGGAACCTGGAATGTAAGATCTATGAACCTTGGTAAGCTGGATGTGGTCAAACAGGAGATGGCAAGAATAAACATTGACATCCTGGGCGTCAGTGAACTAAAATGGATGGGAATGGGCGAATTCAATTCAGACGATTATCATATCTACTATTGTGGGCAAGAATCCCATAGAAGAAATGGAGTAGCCCTCATAGTCAACAAAAGAGTGGGAAAAGCTGTACTGGGATACAATCTCAAAAATGATAGAATGATTTCAATACGAATCCAAGGCACACCTTTTAACATCACAGTAATCCAAGTTTATGCACCAACCACGGATGCTGAAGAGGATGAAATTGACCAATTCTATGAAGACTTACAACACCTTCTAGAACTGACACCAAAGAAAGATGTTCTTGTCATTATAGGGGGCTGGAATGCTAAAGTAGGGAGTCAAGAGATAAAAGGAACAACAGGTAAGTTTGGCCTTGGAGATCAAAACAAAGCAGGGCAAAGGCTAATAGAGTTTTGTCAAGAGAACAAGCTGGTCATCACAAACACTCTTTTCCAACAACACAAGAGGCGACTCTACACGTGGACATCACCAGATGGGCAATACCGAAATCAGATTGATTATATTCTCTGCAGCCAAAGATGGAGAAGCTCTATACAGTCAGCAAAAACAAGACCTGGAGCTGATTGTGGCTCTGATCATCAGCTTCTTACAGCAAAACTCAAGCTTAAACTGAAGAAAGTAGGAAAAACCGCTGGGCTAGTCAGGTATAATCTAAACCAAATCCCTTATGAATACACAGTGGAAGTGAAGAACAGATTTAAGGAACTCGATTTGGTGGACAGAGTGCCTGAAGAACTATGGATGGAGGCTCGTAACATTGTACAGGAGGCAGCAACGAAAACCATCGCAAAGAAAAGGAAATGCAAGAAAGCAAAGTGGCTGTCCAACGAGGCCTTACAAATAGCAGAGAAGAGAAGGGGAAAAATGCAAGGGAGATAAGGACAGTTACAGAAAATTGAATGCAGACTTCCAAAGAATAGCAAGGAGAGACAAGAGGGCCTTCTTAAATGAACAGTGCAAAGAAATAGAGGAAATGAATAGAAAGGGAAAAACCAGAGATCTGTTCAAGAAAATTGGAGCTATTAAAGGAACATTTTGTGCAAAGATGGACATGATAAAGGACAAAAATGGTAGGGACCTAAGAGAAGCAGAAGACATCAAGAAGAGGTGGCAAGAATACACAGAGGAACTATACCAGAAAGATCTGGATGTCCCGGACAACCCAGATAGTGTGGTTGCTGACCTTGAGCCAGACATCCTGGAGAGTGAAGTCAAGTGGGCCTTAGAAAGCATGGCTAACAACAAGGCCGGTGGAGGTGATGGCATTCCAGTTGAACTATTTAAAATCTTAAAAGATGACGCTGTTAAGGTGCTACACTCAATATGCCAGCAAGTTTAGAAAACTCAGCAGTGGCCAGAGGATTGGAAAAGATCAGTCTACATCCCAATCCCAAAGAAGGGCAGTGCCAAAGAATGCTCCAACTACCGTACAATTGCACTCATTTCACATGCTAGCAAGGTTATGCTCAAAATCCTACAAGGCAGGCTTCAGCAGTATGTGGACCGAGAACTCCCAGAAGTACAAGCTGGATTTCGAAGGGGCAGAGGAACTAGAGACCAAATTGCTAACATGCGCTGGATTATGGAGAAAGCCAGAGAGTTCCAGAAAAACATCTACTTCTGCTTCATTGACTACGCAAAAGCCTTTGACTGTGTGGACCACAGCAAACTATGGCAAGTTCTTAAAGAAATGGGAGTGCCTGACCACCTTATCTACCTCCTGAGAAATCTCTATGTGGGACAGGAAACAACAGTTAGAACTGGATATGGAGCAACTGATTGGTTCAAAATTTGGAAAGGAGTACGACAAGGCTGTATATTGTCTCCCTGCTTATTTAACGTATATGCAGAATACATCATGCGAAAGGCTGGACTGGATGAATCCCAAACCGGAATTAAGATTGCCGGAAGAAATATCAATAACCTCAGATATGCAGACGATACCACTCTGATGGCAGAAAGTGAGGAGGAATTAAAGAACCTCGTAATGAGGGTGAAAGAGGAGAGCGCAAAAAATGGCTTGAAGCTCAACATCAAAAAAACTAAGATCATGGCCACTGGTCTCATCACCTCCTGTCAAATAGAAGGGGAAGATATGGAGGTAGTGACAGATTTTACTTTCCTGGGCTCGATGATCACTGCAGATGGTGACAGCAGCCACGAAATTAAAAGACGCCTGCTTCTTGGGAGGAAAGCGATGACAAACCTAGACAGCATCTTAAAAAGCAGAGACATCACCTTGCCGACAACGGTCCGCATAGTCAAAGCTATGGTTTTTCAAGTAGTGTTGTATGGAAGTGAGAGCAGGACCATAAAGAAGGCTGACCACCGAAGAATTGATGCTTTTGAATTGTGGTGCTGGAGGAGACTCTTGAGAGTCCCCTGGACTGCAAGGAGAACAAACCTATCCGTTCTGAAGGAAATCAACCCTGAGTGCTCACTGGAAGGACAGATCCTGAAGCTGAGGCTCCAATACTTTGGCCATCTCATGAGAAGAGAAGACTCCCTGGAAAAGACCCTGATGTTGGGAAAGTGTGAAGGCAAGAGGAGAAGGGGACGACAGAGGACGAGATGGTTGGACAGTGTCAATCAAAGCTACCAACATGAATTTGACCAAACTCCGGGAGGCAGTGGAAGACAGGAGGGCCTGGTGTGCTCTGGTCCATGGGGTCACGAAGAGTTGGACACGACTTAACGACTAAACAACAATATGAGACACCCAGATCTTTTCAGCTGAAGAGCTCTTAATAGTCTTCCAACTAAAGCAGCAGCCAGGTCTGGTGCAGAAGCAGGGAAGAGAGCAAAAAGAACTTTTTTCACCCATTGGTTCAAGGAATGATTCAGACTCAGAGAAAGAAAAAGGGAGGTCTCCATCAGAGTCCATTCAGACTGAGAGCATAGCAGAGGGGAATAATTAACCTCCTTTCTCCAACAATGGCATTCTCATTAAATAATTCAAGTAGGGAAACATGCATGGATGTGTTTTGTTTTGTTTTCACATTCATTTGTTTCACATTCATTTAGACTCCAGGTCATCAGTGTCCTTCATCTAATATCATTACGACTGCCAGGTTTCTGAGCACTATCTGAGTTCTCAAGTAGCTATTCTACTTGCCTGAGTCTCTGGTGAGGCAGAGGAATAAGTCTGACCTTTTTGTGTGTGTGAGGAGACTTTAAAGCTACTCGTCTCTGTCCATTCCAAACTGATGCCCGACCTCAGTGACTGAGGGCAAAGGTGTTCCTGTGTGTGTGGTGCTTCTGCAATATCGGCGCACTGAAAAAACAGGAATGACATTAGCAGGGACTGGGAAAAACTCTCACATCATGGAAATGGAAGAATGTAGAAGTCACTAAGAAATGGCACAAATGAGTAGCCAGTATTTGTAGGGAGAACACATAAGAAGGCTAAAGGTCAGAATAAACTCAGGCTCACAAGGGCCACTGAATCTCGCCTAGTGCCAGAACAGAAAAGCCCAGTTAAAACATCACGGACAGGTAGAGTATTTTAAGGCAAGCTACACCTGCCAAAATTTCCTCCTTCACATAGGTATTAGAAGTACATGAACTCAATCTTGTTCTACATCTGGTCAGTCTATACAGAGGCTATTAGACTACATTTTCAATTGTCTTTTACCACTGGCTGTGCTGCCTAGGATTGATGGGAGTTATACCCATATCAGCAGTAACCGAAAGCAAGTAGGGTGCATAGATGCAAACTAGGCAGAGGGTAGAACAGGTTACAAGTCAACCAGAGGGTTTCTGTTCATGTATGGAGATGGGTCTATCTCATGGGCTAGTCATAAACAAGATGTTGTAACTCTGTCTTCCTCAGAATCAGAGTTCATTGATGCAGCAGAAGCATGCAGAGTAGTGTTATGGTTGCAGAAGCTACAGAAGGAGTTTGGAATAGAAGAAGTCAGACCTCACCTGGAGTATTGTGTCCAGTTCTGGGCACCTGAATTCAAGAAGGATGTTGACAACCTGGAACGTGTCCAGAGGAGGGCGACCAAAATGGTCAAAGGTCTGGAAGCCATGTCCTATGAGCAGCGGCTTAGGGAGCTGGGAATGTTTAGCCTTACAAAAAGAAGGTTAAGAGGGAACATGATAGCCATGTTTAAATATTTGAAGAGATGTCATGTTGAGGAAGGGACAGGTTTGTTTTCCACGGCTCCAGACACTAGGACAAGGAGCAATGGTTTCAAACTACAGGAAAATAGATTCCACCTGAATCTCAGGAAGAACCTCCTGACAGTCAGAGCTGGTTGGCAGTGGAATATGCTGCCTCGGAGTGTGGTGGAGTCTCCTTCTTTGGAGGTTTTTAAGCAGAGGCTGGATGGCCATCTGTCAGGAGTGCTTTGATGGAGTTCCTGCATGGCAGGGGGTTGGACTCGATGGCCCCTGTGGTCTCTTCCAACTCTGTGATTCTATGATTCTATGATTCTAAGTGATGCCTGTCTAGATGATAAAAGAGAACCAGAACTGTATCAACTGGTTACAAAGTGAGATGATGAATGCACATTGACATGAGACACCATTTGGTTCATGACCTGATCAAGAAAAGGGTCATACAGATGATCTACTGTCCTACTGCAGAGATGACAGTCGATATCTTGACCAAACTTGCAAGTCATGGTGGAGCTTAGGATACAATCTTGCATGCTTCTTTAATATTGGATGTCTATATGGTGCATGCTCTGGATCTGCTACAAAATATAGAGGTTTCTTCATTCCTCAGAGTCTTTGAAATGGCTCCATTGTTTCCTTTGTTAGCTGCCTTTCTCCTCTCCCCCATTTTTCTACTCTCTAAAGATAGACATATGGAGATGTAGCTCCACACAATGGCCAAAATCCAGTAATAAATCACACCTAAGTAGGTCCATTGAATCAATGAAACATATGGAGAAAACTGGGCATATCTCACCATGCTTTCTCTGCACTAAAAGAAAGAATAACCAAATTCCAAATCACTCCAACATACCACTCCCCCATGTATGTTTTTCATCAGCACATGTCTCAAGGGACAGAAAGAGGAAAAGTATTAGGAACACCAGCATGTTCCCGAAGTTTATAGTGCTGCGTAGCACCATATGTTCCAGGTCACAGCACTTTATTTTCTCCATTTCCATTTTTTCCCCAATTTAGAACATAATAATGCATACAAGGATCTTCAGATATTTGAACAAATCATTTCAAGCCACCTGAACATCAGCTCAGGGGTTTTGTTCCCACTTTGTGCAGCAAATATTTGTACACAAATCAGATTGGATGGTGTTCACACACCAGTAACCCTCAAAAAAAAAAAAAAAGCAATGTAAAGATGCCCAAGAGTAGAATACCAATATTATCTGAATCATAGTTTTCTCTATTTCACTAAAAACTGGCAGAATCTTAGTAATTCCTAGCCACCCTCCTACATGTACAAATACATTCCTACCTCTCTGGAGCTTCTCCAGCATTTGGAATTGAAAGCTTTATTGATATGATTTAACTGGAGAATAATGACATTGTTACCCTACTGTGATACACTGATCTCTATAATTGGCTGATAGTGACCGTAAGGTTAGAGAACTACATATCTGAGACCATATTTCATCTTACAAGGAACACTCTAGATCTCTTTCCCACATATCTTTTTGATTGACTGCAGTGCCATATAAAGCATCTATTAATACCCTATCAAGTTTAGAAGAGAGATATTTTTTTTGCTTTCTGGATTCAAATTAATTAGTTCCTCTGTTGAGTTAAGGGGTTTAGATGCTTGTTCTCTAACCATAGTTAATGAGAGAAAGTGATTATTTTGGAGTTGAAACCAGGATGGTGTCTAATTCAGTCCAAAGTTGTCACGGTTACATTCAGCATTCTAACCAGCCGTCGTAACTGCAAAGCAGGGTAAAAACAGCATAAATTGGGCATCCCCAAACCTCTCTCCTTGGAACCTCAATAACTGATTTTTTTTATTTATTCTTTTAGGATTCTGGCTCTTGGTCCTTCACTGGTAGATATTATGAGCAGCTTTTGCCAAGATCTTAACACAGTTTTGATGGGCCACACTGGTGAGAATCTGTGTATGTAGGTGCCTGTGTGCAAAATAAATATATGAGTTTGCATGTAATCAACAGCAGCAGTTCAGATGTAGTGAACTGCCATGCAGTCCACCCAGCAAAGTCAAAGCTGTTGGGGAAAGCTTCCTGAAAACACTAACAAAAAAAAAAAAGGATCCAAGAGGACTCAAGATCTGGGCCATCTGAGCATGAAGAAGAGGGAAATCTATTCTAGCACACTGTCTATTACAGCGGTAACATATTTCTACTGCTGCATACTCGAATGGTACGAACCTTGGGCCCTCCTAGCAGGAAGTCCAAAGCCCTCCTACCTTGTTGAGGGAACTGTATAGCTTGGGTCTAAGTTAAACCAAGTGGGGAAAAAGCAGTTTGTGTTTTGAGAAGCAGCAAAAGAGGAAGAAAGGAGAGAAGCTGATGTCAGTTCTTAGCAGGGGAATGACTGAAGCTCCAGAGGTAGGGATTCCCAGTGTTAAAGAAAAACCTGCAGCGTTGAGGGAGAATGGTAATTATAATGAGCAATGGAATGTTGCTTCTGGAGATGGGATAACAGTGACGATAACTATTTACTGGTGATCCAATGTAGAGAATAACAGAATGAGTTCTTTTTAAAAAGTAACAGTCCCAACTCTGTACTTAAAAGATCCAGTTGTTACAGGTAATCCTTGTTCAAGAACGAGGAATGAATAATATTAACTTCTAGATCATCCATACTGAATCCTACAATAATAGATATTTTAACATCCATTATTAGTCCTCCTAGGTAAAGGTAAAGGTTCCCCTTGACATTTAGTCCAGTTGTGTCAGACTCTAGGGCACGGTGCTCATCCCCGTCTCCAAGCCGTAGAGCCAGCGTTTGTCCGTAGACCGTTTCCGTGGTCACGTGGCCGGCGTGACTAGACACGGAACGCTGTTACCTTCCCACCGTGGTGGTACCTATTTATCTACTTGCATTTGCATGCTTTCGAACTGCTAGGTTGGCAGGAGCTGGGACAAGCGACGGGAGCTCACTCCGTCGCATGGATTCGATCTTATGACTGCTGGTCTTCTGACCTTGCAGCACAGAGGCTTCTGCGGTTTAACCCGCAGCACCACCATGTCCCCTTAGTCCTCCTAGAGAACCATAAACTGATATGATGGTCAGTGCTTGTACAAGTTCTGTTTTTAGGGTAGCTGCTCAAATTGCCGCATTACTGGCAAACAGGTTTAATAAAAAGGATGCTCTAGGTTTTTTCCCCCCTTTGGATCAATAACGAAGCAGAATCAAGGCTGTGTTAGTCCTAATTACAGCCTGCTGGTTATTATTACAGTGCCCGTACACATGTTTTAAAAATATGGCCCATTGTTTCACAAATGTTTAACAAAATTTCCAATTCTATGGACTGAAACACATTAATTTAATTACAAAGTAGAAGCATTCGTGACTTTATTGCTGTAGCTTCCTCAACCATGTATCAGTGAAGAAAGATCAAAAGTAACACATTTTAAAGCAACTTTCCAATTGCTGGATTCCTCATCTCTGTGTAATATGGGAGTCACAGCCTGGACCAAAGGGCCGTGCTATGGGATTCTGGGTAGTGAAATCCCAAACAGGAATTCCTTCTATTCCCTCACCCACTGCCAATTAGATCCATCTTCTTCTTACCCCTGTTTTCCTTATAGGGTTGTGACTAATGACCTGGTGATTCTCTTTCTTGCTAACATGAATGTTTCCTAAAACAAAAATCTAAAATCTATAAGGCACCATTTTTGCTGCGAAATTGATGAAACAGGAACAGGCACTTATTTTAAGGGCATTTTGCATTGACTCCCTTTCTAGTCCATCCACACTCAGTTACTCCATTTTTATGGTAACTCACTGAAAATGAAGACGAGTTGTATTAATAACACATATCTATTTGGAAGACTTCATCTTTCATCCATTCTTCCCCCTGCCCCCCCCCCTCTTTTTTTACAGGTCTGTCTTTGTCAGACATAAGCTGATAAGATTACAAGTGCTAAAACAATCTGTGAAATGATGCATAGACTTTTAAGCAAATTAATAAGTGCCTCAGAGCAATGATATATATATAATCACTGAAACACCTGAATCTTTCACAGGAGATAGAGCCTCGGAGCGTCTTTTTTATCTGTTTAATTATAGTGGAGGGGATAAATTGTTGGCTTTGCTGGAAGGAAAAAAGCCAACTTAAAACATACAGTCTGGGGAATTTCTTTTAGAGAATACACTTCCTGCACTCTTAAATATTAAAGTTTGATGCTTTAATATTTAACCAATGGACAGTCCACGGAGACACCTATTTCATTTCCACAGGGGTCTCTGTACAAGCTTCAGCTAGTTTTAATAGACCTCACACTTTTTTAAAAAATAGGCACCGTTAAGTCACCATTCAGCTAAGAGCCATGGGGCACAATATGCAGTGTGGGTCAAAAGCACACGTCCTAGAGGAACCACTGAACTAGAACTGTGTCTTTGTTATTAATCCAGAAATTGCATTTTTGAACATATATTGCTGACTATATAAGTCTTCCCTTTTCTCCCCTTGTGGTAATTTTCTCTCAAAAACAAGACTTCCTCTTTTTATTTTTATTTTGCCCCTTCTTCCAGCAAAGCAACTCTGCAACTTGGCTTCTTTTTGAAAAACATAGGCAACATTTTATAGAAATCTGAATAAAGTGTGGTCTGACTGGTTCTGTGTGTTCGTGCCAGTGCTTGTATGAGACACCTTTAATAACGTTCCCTATCTGGATGCGACTGGGATATGACCCTCTTTGCAAATGCAAGGTAACTTCACAGGATCCTTCTGAAGACAGACTGTCAGGTCAAACTGAGGTAGTTTAGGTGTGAGGTTTGGTACTGGCTGTAGGCCAAAGGGGAATAGAAGTTGCTTGTCTCCCACTTCATCCAGGACCTTGCTATTGACTTGAACTACTGGGGCATGAATTACCCATTTTTCTGTGTTTCATTTCCAGACAGAACTGTAATATTGAATATAGTTTTAAACAATGCATACCACATAGGTACTTATCATAGTTAGAGCCAGAGAATTTTTGCTTCCATAATTCTTATCATACAATTATTTTATACAAAATATTCTCCAGGTGTGACCAGTTTCATGGGGGGGGGTGTGCCTTATTTGGAGCCCATTACTCAATGTTTAATATCTCATTTAGTAATATTTGATGTCATATATGGCATTTAACAGTTCAAATTTGACATAATTTGACATTTATTTTGGTTTTTGTGGGCTTTTTGTTTGTTTGTTTTTTCATGAAATGGCAGTGAGTATGTGACAGTATTGGATGCTGACATACAATAGTCATTTGAGTTTAGCAAAATTTGAAGTGTGCCATGAACTAGTATTTATTATATATGAAGCAAGGTATAGTTTAGTTTTACTATATGATAGCATTAAGGCCAGCATCACTATTTCTTTTTTACATGAGTTGGAGAATATCAAAAGTGAGATCTTATAATGGGAGAACTAGATTTCCTACCATTTGAAAATGAGATTTTATTCTCTGGAGATTCTTTTCCTCCAGCCCCTAGGTAAAACTAGCCAATCTGGCCTCAGTTGACTGACTTTATTTATTTAACACAGGACCTAAAATTATCTCCAGCTTTGTCAATGTAAAGATAGCTTAGTTGCTGTTTCCATTAAAGGAGCTTCTTATTTCCACATGGAATACAAACAGATCTGAGCCTGTAGGAGGGCCTTTCATTTTCACAGAGGAGATTTTTTTGGGGGGAGGAGAGTTCTTTCAATTCTGAACATGCATAGAAGGCTACTCCCAAGGTGAAACTTAATTCCTTCACATCACTTGATATGTTCCACTTGAGAGTCTGCAGATCTTTCCTACTCATTACAAATTGAGACAACATGCAGGCTTTAAGGTCAAGTCTTCTTCCTCTCCTCCACAAGCTCCCTTTTATGACACCTTGCCTTATAAAGAGATCTAGAGGTCTCAAAAACCTCTTAACTGTTTCAGCCCTATAAACATATGGCCACAATGTGTTCTGAATTTGTCCTACCGCCAACATGACTACCTCTGATTTTAGTGTGTGTCAATATCAGATAGTTGAGGTAAGATAGTATTTACATTCTGATCAGATCTGATAGGTAACATGCAATATTCTTTGACTAAGCCCATAAAATTCAGTACTTGGCAAAGTTGTCATGAACAAAACAATCCGTGTCCATGCATCCGAAGTACTGACACTTTTTCATTCTGTATGGAGTGTTACACACAAAGTTTTAGATATAAACTTTCACATCGGAACTATGAATGGCAAGAAAATGTGAATTTCAAAAATATTAATTTCAAACAAGGTTGAGGGCACCATCTCACCTCCCAAGGGTGTGATTGGTTAAGTATAAATCACAGCTAGCTTCCTTTCAGGGATGTAGGCAAGTCTTTGGATCCAAATCCCAAGTCCAAGTCTTTGGTACCAAGGCCCCAGTCCCAAATCCAAGTCCCTATTAAAAACAAGCTCTTTCCCCCAGAACAAAGGGAGGGATGGGGGTGGGGGTGTTCTGAGTTGAGGGTTGAGTCCGAGTCACTGAAAAAAACAGAGTCCAGTCCAAGTTGAGTCACCGGTGCAACTTAAGTCCGACTCAGCAGCAAGTGACTCAAGTCTCCATTCCTGCTTCCTTTCATACCATCACGTTTTGTTTCCCTGTTCACAACTCCTTTTTGCATACCATTTATAGTATGACCACTCAATAAAAGTTGTCATTTGTTTAATTTTTCATGCACGGGGACAGAACCACAATCACCGAAATGTTCTTTGTGACAAAATCATTTATTTATTTATTATTTCTTTGATGTATAAACCGCCCCATTTGTACAATGCACTATTGTGGGTGGTTGGCAAAAAATAAACATATGCTAAAGAACACAAATACAACAATAGCAATTTAAACAATTAACAGCATTTAAATTGTTTTTAATTAACAATTAAAAGAAGCAACTCTTTGAACGTTTTGTTTTGAATCAGACACCTTGAGCGAAAGAAGAAGAAAATTAATGACTTTCATATATTGGCCAGCACCCAATTAGTTCTGCCCGCCAATATTAGTGCAATCAGCATAAAAATGTCAGAAGTGGATTGCCATGATTTAAGAAGTCAGTGTAGAGGAATTGGCTTACAAGAAAGTAGCATAGTCTAGTATTAGGCATCCTTCAGTCTCGAAAGACTATGGTAATGTGCTCTGTATGGAGGACTTGGAACAGCGTCTAGTGTGGCTGAGAAGGCCAATTCGAGAGTGACAATCCCTTCCACACTGAAGACAAATACAATCTGTCCCCTGTCCAGCTCCCTGATTTTGCTGCTTCCGTGACTGCCTCTTTGCCTCGGTCTGCTGGACAAGGGTCTCTTCAAAATGGGAGAGGCCATGGTGCAACGCCTGCCTCCAGGCTGAACGCTCAGATGTCAGGGTTTCCCATCTGTTGAGGTCCATTCCTAAGGCCTTCGGATCCCGCTTGCAGATGTCCTTGTATCGCAGCTGTGGTCTCCCTCTGGGGCGATTTCCCTGCACTAATTCTCCATACAGGAGATCTTTTGGAATCCGACCATCAGCCATTCTCACAACATGCCCAAGCCAACGTAGACGTCGCTGTTTCAGTAATGTATACATGCTAAAGATTCCAGCTCGTTCTAGGACTACTCTATTTGGAACTTTGTCCTGCCAGGTGATACCAAAAATGCGTCGGAGGCAACGCATATGGAAGGTGTTCAGCTTCCTCTCCTGCTGTGCACAAAGGGTCCAGGACTCACTGCAGTACAGGAGTGTGCTCAGGACACAGGCTCTATATACCTGGATCTTGGTATATGTCGTCAGCTTCTTATTGAGCCATACTCTCTTCGTGAGTCTAGAGAACATGGTAGCTGCTTTGCCAATGCGTTTATCCAGCTCGACATCTAGAGAGAGAGTGTCAGAGATCGTTGAGCCAAGGTACACAAAGTCATGAACAACCTCCAATTCTTGTGTGGAGATGGTAATAGAGGGAGGTGAGTCCACGCCCTGGCCCATGACTTGTGTTTTCTTCAGGCTGATTGTTAGTCCAAAGTCTTGGCAGGCCTTGCTAAAACAATTCATGAGTTGTTGGAGGTCTTGAGCAGAGTGGGCAACAATGGCTGCATCATCGGCGAAGAGGAAATCCCGCATGCATTTCAGCTGGACTTTGGTCTTCGCTCTCAATCTAGAGAGATTAAAGAGCTTTCCGTCTGATCTAGTCCGGAGATAGACACCTTCTGTTGCAGTTCCAAAGGCGTGCTTCAGCATGACAGCAAAAAAGATCCCGAAAAGGGTTGGTGCGAGGACACAGCCCTGTTTCACTCCGCTTCGGATGTCAAAGGGATCTGATGTTGAACCATCAAAAACTACAGTGCCTTTCATTCCCTCATGGAAGGACCTGATGATTTTAAGGAGTTGAGGTGGACATCCAATCTTGGGAAGGATTTTAAAAAGGCCATCCCTGCTAACCAAATCAAAGGCCTTTGTGAGATCTATGAAGGCGACAAAGAGTGGCTGTTGTTGTTCCCTGCATTTCTCCTGCAACTGTCTGAGGGAGAATACCATGTCAGTGGTGGATCTATTAGCTCGAAATCCACACTGTGATTCTGGATAGACTCTGTCTGCGAGCACCTGGAGCCTCTTCAGCACAACACGGGCAAGCAGCTTCCCTACAATGCTGAGAAGAGAGATGCCACGGTAGTTATTGCAGTCGCCCCTGTCTCCTTTGTTCTTGTACAATGTGACGATGTTTGCATCCTTCATGTCCTGTGGTACTCCACCTTCCCTCCAGCAAAGACAAAAGATTTCATACAGCTCGGTAGTGATGGTCTCTTTACAGCACTTCAGCACTTCAGTAGGGATGTTATCCTTTCCAGGTGCCTTGCCAGAGGCGAGGGAATCCAAGGCCGCTTTTATTTCTGCTAAGGTTGCTAAACCAACCAACCTTAGCATAGTCTATGTTTAGTCAAAGCCCCAGAATGGAATGCGGGAGGAAGATACAGAAGTTCACAGTGGTGTCTACCAGAGGCTGACATTTTCAGGTTCCCTAGGACTGTTGGGATAATGAAACCAGAGCTGAGAACATGTAATGTAACTAGTTGTAGATAGGTAACAGGAACAATTACCTATAACTAGTTATTTTTAAGTGACAAGGAATGTAATTAGTAGTTACAAAGCTAATTTTTAGGTGCAATGAGTAAGATCTATTCATTTAGGTGCAATGGGTACCACCTTGTTACTTCCAAAAGTCATTTTTAAAGTTATTTTTAGAGACATTTTGGCAGGAATATTTTAGATTTTGTGCCATTCTTTAACAATTTTAAGTGGCAAGAGAGGTAATTCTTTAGTGTTGTCTTTTGTATTTGTATGAATATTTCCAAGGTGCAATATTGGAATTGGCCACTAGATGGTTCCTTGTATTTTTTTAAGCTATTGCAAATGGTAACGCAACACTTGAATAACAGATAGCACATAACAGAATTGTCCTTGTCTTTGGACAAGACACAAAGGCTCTATTCTTTCATTATTTATTAGATTCTCAGCAAAAAAAAAAAAAAAAAAAAAACCCTGGAGAGGAATGTGCACACTTAGAAAGATCCCTACTGGCATATAAACTCTCCACACAAGCAAGAACCCAATTTTCTAGGACTGTTCTCTTTTTTTGCATATATTGCCTTCCACATGGAGGAAGTGACAATGAAGAAAGGGCAGTATCCTGAATGAATAGGTATGCTGGACCCATCCTGATGTAGAACTTTACAGGGAAGAAACATCGCATCTTGAATTGGCTTAAGGAGGTCAGCAGCACCCAGAAGTGATAGAACTAGGATGGCTAATTATGCTTGACAAAAAAAAGAAGGATAAAGGAACCCACAGGTTTCTATAAAATTCTGTATGCTCATTTGCATATGGAGGTACATATTTAGAAGTAATTACTACAAATTAAATAGAAACATGCCGCCTAGTTTGGTTTAACAACCAAGGACCAGAAAATGAGACAGCAGGGGCCTTCAACAGTCAGTACCCAGATTGTAAACTCAGGAGGAAAACTGGTCACCTTGTCACAGACTCCTTCACATATAGCAGAACCTCTCTTCTTCTGACGATCCCTCTTCACAGTTCGAGGATGGTAAAAGGAGGTGGGGTTAGCACACTTCCATCCCTTCCATGTCCCTTATGAATAGTTGAATAGTGTTAAGTTCCCCCTCCTTGTTCTTCTTCCTCTCAGAACATCAAACACTTCCTACTTTTGTATATGCACAGAGCACTTATTTATTAAACTAGCTTTTTAATCCTATTTTTAAAATAGCAGATCCTTCCAAAAGATGCAGCTAATGTTTTGGGGGTTATGATTGTCTTGATTACTCTGAATCGCTGACACTTTGCTTTCAGAATTTTGTTTTATCAGTTAAAATAGCCCAGTTTAGTCTTTTCCTTTCTTGTTGATTTGTTATTTGAGTAGTAATCTTATTGCACATGAACCTTAATGTATTAAGATGTGCCACTTTACTCTCTGCTCCATGCCTCTATCTTCTAGAGCATGTATTGCACCAGGACTCTCTGATCACAGTTTTTGAAAGAACTTTGTTGAGGTTTGGTGGTAGTTTAGCTTGTGTTTCTTCCTTTCCTAATTATTTTCTAATCCAGTCTCATGCTTGCTTACTCTTTAAATTTGTTTCTTATTGGGGTAAGTCCTTGTATTACTGCTCTTTTAAAAATGTTTCTATAAGGCGGCAGCATTTTTTTTATCCTCTTGCACATCCACATTCATAGATAATGCTTGATTTTGATTCAATCTGCTATTCCCTGTGTTTGTTCTGTTTTTACAGACTTTGCCTTAGTGCACATGTACCACGAATGTATTTCAGACCCTACAGAGCAGCAGCACAGGTAAGGAAAAAAGCATCACACACTTTAGCAAACTTTAAAAGCAAATCTATGGCCAACAGTTCGGATTTCCAAATTTCAGATCTGATTTGGGTCCAAATGAATCAGGTCTGAATCAGTGCAAACCTAATCAGCTCCAATCCAAATAATCAGATCAGGTCCCAAATTTAATTGGGAGAGCCTTACACAGCCCTTCTCATCTGTCACTGGAATGGTAGGTGGCTGGCTCACATCTGACACTGCTGCCAATTGGAACCCTGCCTATCTTCTGTAAGAATCCATTCCTGTTTATAGACTGAGAGATTCCCATCGGCTAAGATGTTATACCGGCCTCTAAGAGGCCTCATCCACCTGCTTCCTGTATTGTCTGCAGGCCATGATTTGAGGGACGTCTGCCTTATGCTCCTAGCACTTAATGCAATTGTTAATTCCAATTAGGGTATACCCACTGAATCAATGAGACTTATGTATATATTGATTTAACAAGTGCCATTTATTCAATGGGCCTATTCTGGTTGGGATTAACAACTGGATTTATCACCTATAGAGCACCCATAGTCAAAACATTCCCCAGTTTTAATCTGGAAAAACTATTAGCCAAAATCCAAGATTTAGGAGAAACCATCACAGATTCTGTCTCTACAGGCTTTATCTACCTCCGGCTCAGCATCTCAGGAGCCATCACTTCCCCAGGGCTAGTCTGGCTGTATTATTACTTGTAGGTTAAAATAACAAAAGGGAGTCCAGCCATCGCTAATTAGCTGGCATTACGATGATGCCACCTAATTAGGGAAATGTATCTTGCCATAGAGAAGTCATGCTTCTATGTCAGTGTCCCTTTGCCTCTGCTTCCGAGCATCTGAAGCATTCAGCCTGAGACATTCCAAGAGAGAGTGCTGTGTGAGACACTGAAAACCCAACCTTCATGCATCACTAGCCCCTGGGTGTTACATGCCTCACCGCCTCACACAAAAGGCCCATTTTCAGTGTGACCATGCATACGTGATTCCTTCTAAAATATGTACAGCCAGGAGATATGTGTTGTGTTTCTCTGCGAACCCTCCTGGCCTTGCTTTAAGTTAAGGTCACAGTGACTGATTTAAAAGGCAGCATATCAATCAATTTAAAAGATCGTCTCTACTGCATGGGTTTTATAAAAATTCTATATTTATATCTGAATCTGTGTTTCAATTCTTCCTCTTGTTACTCATTATCTACTTTACAGTTTTGCACAGAGGTTACCAAATGTCCAGCCATTGGGGAACCTTTTCCACATCAATTAGTCTGCTGAGGAGGGAGCACATGCTGCAATGGATTCTGGGATGCATTCTACAGTGTGTTTTCGATTCATCCAGGGATAAGAGCTTACATGTTGCCTGGTATACTCTGAGGGTGCAGGAGGAAATTGGCAATGGCATACATGCCAACTTTCCGGGAGACTAGTCCACCAGGTCAGATTCTTCACACACAAAGAAAAAAAACATTCATGAGTATCTGTGGAACCTCAGAATTCCTTGAAAGTCAGCATCCCTTCACTGTGAACCCCGGCCATAGGGCATGATGCAAGCCATATTGCTAGAGACAGCATGCACTTTCTTCAACGCCCACAGAATAGAGCAATTAGCCCCACTACTTCCATTATTGCCTTCTTCACACAGTGAGTCTAAAGAGAAGAGGTTCTTGCTCATATGTAGACCCTCCACCTGCACAAGAACACTGTAAAATCTGGTTTCTTGTCTGCATGTGGAGTCTACACAAGAGCGGGAACCTTGCCTCATTAGATTCATTCGCATGAAGAAAGCAATGACAAGAAGGGGTGACTCTAGCTGCTTACCTCCAAACTGGTTGATCAAACTTTTAAATATTATATTCTGTTGCTCAAATTGGTGGAACTTATGCTAGGACTATAAGAACAGCCCTATTCAGTCATTATTAAAGTGTGTGTACTCCAGGCACAATGAGGGGATCATGCTAGCTCCAATCCTTCCATTATTGTCCTTATATAAAAGCAACGGTCTAAAAAAGTTCCCAAGGCAGAGGGATGGGTATATCTCACCTCCTCTCATTTCATTACATCCCAGCTATATTCCATGTACAAAGATCATGACACTAAGGTTTTCAAAACCAGAGGCTCTGTTCTCTTCATCTGCCATTAAGGAACAGCAGATTGCCATCAGTTAAGGACAAGAATGGTGGTCCGGAATTCTACCCCCAACAATCTCCATCAATCCTTCTCTTTGGATGTTTTATACAGGGCCAGAAGACTCCTTTCTTTCTTTTTAGTCTTTCTTATTCCAGGAGACACTACAGGGAATCCAACTTTCAAACCATGACTCTGTAGCCAGCTACTCATCACACTGAACTATAAGGCCAGCTATGCTGTAGTCTACTGCATTTCTTTTATTTGTAGTCTGCCTTGTGAAAATTTAGTCCTGATAAATGGGATAAATGAGGTGGCAACACAACAACATGAAGAAAGGATTACTTCTCTCCCCACAACCCCACAACCATGCTGATTCTGAAATACTAATTTCCTCCTCTATTGATGAGAGGAAAACATACCCACACGTTGGGAATTAGCAAGGGGACAGATTTCAACTTCATCCTCAGAGGTTAAGAAAGTTCCTCTCTTTTCTGGAGGGCTACACCTCTCAGAATTCCTTAGCCAGCATACCCAATGGCATACTGGCCATGCTAACCAGGGGGGTGATGGTCCTGGGTGCTATAGTACCAAAAAAAAAAAAAAGTTATGTCTCCATCTTTTGTGGCCACCCACACCCCTTGCACCACAGTTTGGTCCAGAGACCCAGCCTCTGTGGTGGCTCATAAGGGAGCCAGGTATGGCTGTCCTGTCACCTACATGACCTTTGCCACAGCCAGCTCTTGATGGGTTGTTCCCATAACACTGAGTGGTGGAGGTTAGAAGGGTTGCATAGCAACACAAATGTTGAGATCAAGAGCTTTGTATTAGATGGGAAAAATGACAGGGGTGGTAATTGGTAATAGAAAACTCATAGCAGTTAAAATTCATGATTAGAGACTGTCAAGGAACAAGAACAAAGGCCTATAATTATCAGCCAAATGCCCCAGGCACCACCCAGGTGTTACAGAGACACGTCACCTGGGCATGCAAAAGCTGTCCTTCTATGCAAAATCCTTCTACAGCTGTTGTTGATTTTGCAGTAATAGCTCGAGAGCAGTCCATTACAGTTTGAGATTCTAACACTGCACATTCTTCTGAATCTTCTCTGTTTTCTAAAGGTGTATTTGCACATGCAACTTCAATCAGATTTGTACCTGCTCCCACAAAACTGTAACTCCTACATTTAGATACAACGTGTATTGTATTTCTCCTCCTAATTCTGTCCAGTTTAATTTAACACATCTAAAAAATACAATGGAGACTCTACTACGTGATTTAATGAAAACTCCAGTTCATATTTTTAATCATTATTTCCTCTCCCTCACCCAAAAGAAAAAAAATTTGCAGAGTTCTGCACAGAGAATCTAGTGTCACTGTTCACAAGAACCATTTGCTACTAATTATAATACGTGAAAACTGAAAGAACAGTTGCAGTTGTCAAGCCATACCATTTCTTGAGTACCAAGAAATGCTTCGTTCATATGAAACAAAAAATATAGGTATAGTGCCTTTCATACTAGCTCTTTTCTCTGTGATGCCCACACTTTGTTCACTTGTTACAGGGAATCCAGAGGTTGACATACCATTGCATTCCAATGTTTACTATATTCTCCTCTTTTTTCAACCTTTACCATAGTAAGACTGTATTATGTTGTTGCTTTGCAATAAACACACTTATCTACACCAGCTAACCCGTGTACACACCCCAGAAGCTACTAGAGACCTATTGAGGCTTCTAATGGCTTCTGTGATTTAAATATAAGCTCCCTGTTTACAGAATGGGCAAATGTTATTGCTTCTTGTTCAGTGTAGTTTCAGGATTAATGGTCGATTGCTTCTTGTATCAAAACCTGTTCCCACAAGGGAGAGTTTTCTTGCATTATTTTTTTCCTTTTCCTTCTTTCTTTTTCTTTCTTTTTTCTTTTACTGTGGAAACAGAGAAAAAGAAAGACAAATAATTCAAGGAAACAAGTACAGTGGTGCCTCGACTTACGGAATTAATCCGTATTGGAACGGTGGCCGCAACTCGAAATTTTCGTTAGTCGAAGCACCATTTCCCATAGGAATGCATTGAAAACTGATTAATCCGTTCCGGCTGTTTTTGGTTCTTATGTAGAGGCGCCGTTCTTACGTCGAAGCATTAGTTCCCATAGGAACTAATGCAAAGCCGGTTAATCCGTACTCTACCACTAGGGGGAGAATTTTTTTTTAACCTAAGATGACCTAAGGTTTAAAAAAGGGCAGGAAAGGAGGGAGGGAGGGAGGGAACACCTTTTAAACAGAACCAAGCAGCTTTAAACCAAACCAAGCACCTTTTAAACCAATTTTTGCATTTTAAAATTACAGTACCAGGCAGTACCAGGCAGTCCAAAGTGCATTTCCCGCTTTTTCCACGTTTTTTTTTTAGTCTGTAAGTCGAAGCTCCGGCCGCAAGTCGAAGCAAAATTTTGCGGCCGGAGCTTTTCTTAAGTCGAAATTTTCGTAAGTAGGGACGTCTGTAAGTCCAGGCACCACTGTATCTACTCCCAAAACACCTCATTGCCTCTCACACATACCCAAGTAAGGAACATGAACTAACTAGGGACAATATCGGGTAACATATTGCTAATTCCCCTGCCATACTAAAAGGGAAGAAACACTCCTCCAGGAGTTGCCTCCGAGTGGGGGCCCACCAGAGGAGATGGAGCTCGGAAGTGCCAAACACCTGTTGGGCTGCCAAATAATCTGGGCTGAACCGCTGAACCAGCGGTTTGTGCCCGTCTCTAGTTGTGAGTACACACTGTGACAGGATCACGTCCATGGGGACAAGTGTTCTGTGGGGGCACAATTTTAATCCCATTTCCAGCTAATTGTGGGAAAGAGTTCTTTAAATAACAATCTAAATAATAAGAGATATGGTGATAGCAGTGAAACTGATGGTGGTAGGGATTAGGTTACTGTCAGTGAAGGTTATCATTCAGAAGAAGAAGGGTCTCTGGCAAGAGGGCCTCTGGCTGCCAGTGGCCATTCTGTCTGTAGCATACAGAAATGTAAAGCACACAGAAAGGCTTGGTGAAGAACAGGGCCAAAAAATGAACACGCAAGAGCCTAGCAAACTGGGTAAATGGAAGACTTTAGCTACCATGGTTCAAAAATAGAAGGACAAGGAGAAAGAGGCAGAGAGGAGTCTGAAAAAGAAAGGAAAACCAGAAAGAGAATCAACAGAGGAAATGTGTACATTGTCAGGAAACGTGGAAATGAAGAAGGAGGAAGCTCATAGGATGATTTGAAATAGCCAGCTACATCTTTGGCTGCAGGCTCTAGACTCCTTTAAAAATCCCATCTCATTATAGCATGAGGAAACAGAGATTTAATGCGAGCTATAGCTAAACTCAATTTTATGTTATTTTTCTTCAATGAATGCTATCCAGGTTAGGTTTCTGGAATGCTCAAATATTTGATTAGCATGAAATGCAGCATTCCTACAATTACGTCCCTCTGAAGAGGAAGGATTCAAATTAGTTATGCTATGAGTACTTTGATGGATTTAAATATATGCTTTTATATGCTGCCGCTCGAGAAGGGATGGGGAGCAATTGATGAATACACTTTGGGATGTTGGAAATAGGCAGTGAATCCAAATAAAGTGGCATAACAGAGGGGGAAAGTGGGAGATGGAATGATCAACAATAGGGTCCAGAGGAGAATCATGGGTAGAATTAATGCATTTAAAAATTAAATTATGGGTAGGATCAGAGACAGTCTGTGGGTTACAAGGCATGGAGAAGAGTTTGTTGCTGAAATCCTGTTGTTTGGCCAAAAAAAAATTGCACTGCAGTAGGCCATTGAACCCATGGGGATTTAGTGAGTCATCTCCTCCATAGGTTCTATTGATTCAAATGAGCCTACTCTAGCTGCAACATACAATGCTAAGCAACAGGATTTCAGCCATTGAGGGAAGAGAGGTTGCAATAGATTATCACTTAATAGATCCAACAAAATGGCACAAAAAAAGAGAAAGTAAGCATTCAAAAATGCTATCTCTTCATCAAGCACGATGTGAAAGAAAGTGGGGGTGTAGAGAAAGGAAGGGGGAAACAGGGAGGCTGGATCATAATTCTTTGTTATTCAATGACAAATTAGGTAAAGGAAGTAAATGACCAGGATCCAGATGCCTGATCATATATCTAATAGTGTGCTAGCTGTGTGACTCTGCGTTTGATGAGGGGCTTTAAATAACAGTTATTTGCTACTCCCATTTGATGGATAACTCAGAGACTTAGGTATCTGGTGACTGGATGGGAGTTCAGTTCTCCACTGTGTGTCCCAGGAGAAGAGCCAGCCTGTGTAAGCTTGGGCAAGCTGCACAATCTGAGTGCCCCCAGAAGGAGGGAATGGTAAATCACTTCTAACTACCCTATACCTAGAAATCCCTTGGAAGGCTCACCATAAGTTGACTAAATGGCACACTATTATTATTTGCTGCTCCAATTTACATCAATGTATTTACCAATGCATGGACATTCTTTTGGGTTCTGGCCAAAGTAGGTAAATTGTTTAGTTTTACCTGTTTTACTTGGTGACGTCCCATCTCCCAGAGTATAAACCCCTCCAGTGCAGGTCCCAATGCTAAACAACTAAAGCAGGGAGCCAGTGGCTGAAATCCTATTGTTTTGTTACACAGGTGGAAGGCAAATGACCTAACATTCACTCTATTCCAGCCAGCAATTAAAGACTCCCCACTGGGATTCCTGAGCACACGCCAAGTCAGTAGGTATTTGCACCCACAAGAATTACAACAGCAACTCTTTAATAGCTGGCTGGAAGTGAGTGAATGTTACACTGTTTGTCATCTGCCTGTGTAAAAAAGCAACAGGACTTCAACCAGAAATCACAAACAAAGGCAGAGATGGACATGGTAGCCCATAACAAATTCCAAAATGCATACTGGAATGATATCTTTACAGGCCAACTAAAAAAGTGGAGGATACAAATAAACAAAAAAGGGTGCCTGCTAATTTTTAATATCTTGCCTGATGAAGAGGTAGTGTTGTCACAGGTGTCTTTTAAATATCTATATTCTTATCTGGAAGGATTCCAAAGCTGACAGATCTCCACCCATACACTGTCTTTGAAATAGAGAACCATAAGTTCAAAGTGAAGAGTTCTACTGCTCCCTCAAAATCTGCTGGTAATGGCAGCTTATATTTTGGGGAGCCCTAGTCTTGACTTATTAACATTCAGGTCAGAATCCTCTGGATGCACTGCATGCATACTATTTCATGGAATTAACGAACTGCAAAACTAAATATTGCCAGGGAGTGTTTGCCAAGTGAAAACATTTTGGTAGCGTTATAGTGGACAGAAACCTGTCGGGGATTTACACCGCCTTTAAGAATAACTGTTTAACTCACAGTGGCAAATTGCCACTAGTTAAGAAGCTGCCACTTGCATCCTGGTAATGTACCAAGTTCCATAACTAGTACCTGACCAGGAAAGTCAGCAACAAGTGCTTAATTAGTCATCACAATTTACACAATTAAGTTTAACGACAACATAAATCTCCAATAGGATTCTGGTCAGTAATGTTGATAAGTGCTAAGACATCTAAATACTAAGTAACTAACACCTACTGCCAGGTGCTCTAAGTTTGATTGATGGATGGATGGATTGATTGATGGATGGATTGATTGAGGGTTACTACTGTATTCACCAGAGTCCTAATTGATAGCATCAGTGGCCATATTACTGCACTCATTCCTTGAGTGACTAATAAAAGAAAAAAGGCAGATCCTCTTGTAGAAAGTCTTTTAAAAGCATTATCAAGTGTGTGAGCTTTTCATTTCTCACTATTTCTCGAAATAAAGTTGGGCTGAGATTACACTCTTGGCAATAACTGGTTTCAGCAATAAAATATTTCACTTCTCATGTCTAAATCAGAAATTAATATTTAAGAACATCTCAGATTTTTCATTTTTGAGAGAAACGTTTATCTAAAACCAATGTTTCTGAGGCAAATGTTCATATAGAAAACAGAGAATGTTAGCTTTGTTGGCATCTCAGCATTGTTTTGATTTTGGCACATGACAAACAAGTCATCAGCTGTCAACCACTGTCAAACCATTGCATGTTTTTGTTTACCAAGAAACTCACACACCGAATACATTGTATGTCATATGAGAGAGAGATCATCAAATGCAGCTTTATTCCAATTGTAAAAAAAATACAAGTATTATGTATCTGTGCACGTCACCTACCAAACATGTTCAGATAGTAAATACCACTACACATTAGTCATAAAATTAAGAAAGAAGAAACATCACTACATTCTTGGTTGTACTGGGTGTCAAAATACATGAAATAGTGTCAAAATACTGTCAATTTTTAAATGCCCAATAAAATATTGAAATAAAACATCACTGACTGATGCAAGCATATTAAACATTTGACAAATATGTTCAATATTTTATGTATACAGAGAATATCTAGAGAATAATTTCTGCAAAAAAAAAATTGTGAAGGGGAATTTGTGGTCGTAGAAGTGGTTCAGCTCTTGCCCAGTTGGAAAGTCAGGCCTCACTGGCTGTTCCTTTTGTCCCATATGTGCTGGTTCTAATGTTTCTTCTTGTTCTTCGATTTTGGAACAAGTCCTGCCTTCTTCTTAAGTTTCCTTGGGGTCATAAAACAAATTTTATCTGCTCCATCAGGTAACATGATTCTACATCCCACAGTGGTGTTGTTCAGCTTAGTACATGTCAAGAACATCCTGTTAACCCTTTGGGGTGTAATGAATAATGTGCGAGAAGATCGATGCATGTCCCGCCATTCATTTTGAGAAGGGCAAATGAATGTAAAGAGTGCTCAGGTAGATCTCCAGGCACAGTTCAGGCAAGCAGGTATCCTGACAGAGGCACTGTGAGGATGATGAGAGAGAGCTGGTGCTCTTGGGCCTAACAGCAACAGCACAGACGGATTAAACAGACAAATGGCAAATGAGATGTTCTTTGGATGTCTGGATGACTTTAAAACTATTGTTTCTGGGATCTTCCATCCAAGTGACAGTTAGTACGAAAGAAATTTCTAATTTCTGCTACACTAGGGTAAGCTACAGGGCAAAAGAGTGGAAGAAGCTGCTTTAGGAACAAGGATAAGTGAAACCCTTTCCAGTCCATGACACTTCTACATATTGTTACCAGCTGTTCAGGTTCCCCTAGGCCACCCAGGTGCCAGGGCATGTATCCCATCAGCCACACACACACTTAGAGTGTTCTTGGTTGCACTGTCGGTAGGGATCCAAACACCCAGACACTGACTCCACCACCAAATACTCCATGCCATTGAGCAACATGAACTCTGTGGATTTATACTTTTTTTTTCTCATAACACATGTTTATTTTTCCCCTAAGAAAACATATTTTTTGACTTAGTAACTATGTTTATTTACTAACCTACTTGGAAGGAAGCCTCACTAAACCCAATTGGAATTACCTTTGAGGAGACAGGCTTGCACTGAGAGCAGTCAACGTGTCTTTTTCCCCCAAAATACTACTTAAGCACACACTATAGTGCTTTTAAACTGCTGGAAACGCTGCTACAGCAGCCGGAGGAGTGCCTCTAAATGCAAAATCCTTAACATGTAGACAAACTGGTTAACAGTTCATCTATTTTGGGCTTTTCCAAATTGACAAAATATCTCTCTTCCCCCCCCCCCCAAAAAAAATATCATGATTTCACTTTGTTGCATATAATACAGCATTCCTTCACTACAAGGTGAGCTTTTAAAAATGTAAACAACTATTTTCTAAGTGACTTGTATATTCATTTCACTGCACAGCAAAACCCAAGAGATCTGACACATTTTAGAGTGACTTTTCCATTTCTCTCCACTAAAAATTGATTATTTTTTTTCAGAGTCTATACAAATTCAATGCTTTCTACTCTTGGCAACTTGATGAGACAATCAGCCCTATCTGTTGTCCATTAAGCAAAACTATGTGAAATTAAATCCCTTGGACACCCAGGTAGCAAAAAGAAAAAGTTGGTTTGCAGTCCCAGGTTGGTTTACCTAGGAATAAGCCCCATTGAACACAATGAGATTTACATCCAAGTAAACACGCATAGGATTGCATTGTTCGGAGTTCTGTCATCCTGTTGAAATCAGTGGATCTTAAGCATAGATTTAATGGAGCTCCATGTTCTTATGTGCCATCAAGTCACAAGCCATTTATAGTGAACCTAAGAGGGTTACCAAGATGCATGACATATTTAAGGAGTGGTTTTACCACTGTCTCCTGCCAGTGAGCATCTATGGCCAAAGAGAAATTTGAACTCAGGTATTCTGAGTCCTAGTCCACCACTCTATTCACTACACCACACTGACTCTGTGTAGGCTTCAGAAAGGTCTAAATGACTTAGGCTGCAGCCTTATAAACACTTTGGAAGCTGAGAGTATGGCTCTTTGAATTCAGTGGGGCTTTTGGGTTGATGTGCATAGGATTACACCGTAAAAACCCCAGGCCCAAAATGGCTTAAATTCTGATCTTATGGCTAAAATAAACTGTATATCAAATGGTGAAACAAATTTTACTTACTATAGTCATCAGTGTAGACAGCAGTCACAACTTCTAGCAAATAAATAACTTACCTGAACTTGATACAAATGTGAATCCCATTCATGGGAGCTCTGTAACAGCATTTTTTTACAGGTCTAATATACTTCTGGGCACACTGCAATTTATTTATTTTTATTTCTTTATTTAATTTATATCTAGACTGAAGTCTACTCTGGGCGGCTAACAACATACAAGAATAATAAAATAAAATAAACAACAACATTTAAACCATAGGATAACAATAAATTAAGTATTGACAGGAGGGAAGGCCTGCCTAAAGAGCCAGGTCTTGAGTTGGCTCTTAAAAACACCCAGTAAGGGAGCCAGACAAATTTCTGGGGGGAGATTGTTCCAGAGGTGAGGGGCCACTGCTGAGAAGGCCCGCTTTCTTGTTCTTTCTCTTTGGGCCTCCCTCAGCATTAGGCCCCTCAGCCGCTCATCCTGGCTAGAACGAGTGATTCGGGTAGATCTAGGTGGGAGGAGGCGTTCTGCCAGATATTGAGGTCCTAAACCGTTTAGGGCTTTATATGTCATCATTAGTACTTTGAAATCAATGCAGAAACGAATGGGCAGCCAATGCAGGGCAGCCAGAGTAGGGGAGATATGTTGGTGTTTTCTCACCCCAGTAAGAAGTCTGGCTGCCGCGTTCTGCACCATTTGAAGCTTCCGCATCAATCTCAAAGATAGCCCCACATAGAGCGGATTACAGTAGTCTAATCTTGAGACTACAAGCGCATGGACCAGAGTGGTGAGGGCCCCCACATCAAGATAGGGACACAGCTGAGCAATCTGCCAGAGATGAAAATAGGCGGTACGGACCACGGACACTACCTGGGTCTCCATGGTGAGCGCCGGGTCAAGATGGACCCCCAGACTGCAAACCGAATTCTTTGTGGTGAGAGTCACCCCCCCAAAAGAGAGGGAGTTCCCCAAACCACTGACATCAGGGCCACCCACCCCCAGGACCTCCGTCTTGTCCGGGTTCAGCCTCAGACCATTCACCTGCATCCACCCCACTACGGTCTCCAGACAGCGCTGAAGGGACGAAAAGGCATGTTGCAAGGCAAACCTTAAATGCAATGTTGCAAGGCAAGCCTTTTTTAGCCCTGCATGTGATCAGGAGGAACAAATTACTAGGGCTGTACACTAGTTGTCAGTAGGTTCACCCCATTTGGAGGGTAAGGAAGACACTGCAGTTCACACTAGGTTCAGGAGACACAAAATGAGTGTGTGTTAAACCCTAACAGTACAGTTGTGTGTGTGTTCTGTGCCATCTTATAGTAACCCTAACAGTGCTGATAAAGAGATATCTAAGGAGTGGTTTGACCAGTTCCACTCCCCATGTGAGTTTCCATGGCCAAGTGGAGATTCGAACCCTGTTGTCAAGAGCCCTAGTCAGTCACTACAGCACACTGGGAATCAACAGTACAGTACAGTACAGTAATTTATATAGGATATCTATTGGAATTCTCACGGGGACAGGAAATATCTCACAACTCAATCAATGCTGAGATTTTTCTTCTTCTTTTCTTCCCCCACCCTTTTCTTTTAAAAATCCTAGCATCAGAAGTATAATGGCCGTTTCCTGACTGTACAACGTACACCCCATCTACTACAAAATGGCAATAAAAGAAGTTTGAACACAGGAACAGTCATCAGGTATCTTTTGTCCAAAGTTGTCACTATTTTGCTTCCATTCTGTGATTCATTCAGCATTTACAAAAGGTTATTCTCTACCTCTGTGACAGTTACATTTTACAAGGGGAAAAAAAAAACCTATATCACACACAAAAAAAGAGACAGGAATTTTGGTTTTGTATATATATATTTTGCAGCTCAAGTGAAAGTCTCTCCATCTTGTTCAGTTAGAGAAAAAGGAAGCCATTTCATGGAAAGCCAGTCCGTAACTAAGAATGTTTATGGTATTCTGAAAACTGTAGGATGTCTCTTAGGGCACCAATGAGGTGGCTCCAAAGACATGCATGCCTGATTGCACTGGACAGGATCACTTTAACTGGGGCAATTGCCCTTAAAGCATGTCTTCCACCTGCAGGGGAATGGCTCCAGCCCATCCCCCAAAAGCCAAAGCCAAAAAGACCCAGCTTGGGCACAGATCAGGGTCAGGCTGGAGCACACTTTCCCATGCGTCGTGTGATCGCCAGGAAATAGATCTCACTTGACTGCGTCATTGGTTTTCTAGTTTTTAGACTTTGTTTTATTACTGGTGTAATAATTTAGGGTTATATAAATTCACAAGTGGTCCAAATTGCAATCTAGTTCATTGTGTGATCATCACACCTTAGTTGCCAAAAGAAACCTTTATTTACTTGAATGCTTTATACATACATAGCTACAATTATTTGTAAAAACATTCACAGTGCTCAAAAGAAATGAAACCATCTATACCACCAGTTTTAAAATTTTCTATCTTTGGATAGCCCTTTGCCAAGACTTTTTGGTACCTGCCTGATTTTTCTGGAAAGCACATGCTTAGTCATTGTAGGCTGCCGGCTGCCACTCCATGTCTCCCACAAAATGTGATATCATGGAAGTCTGAGGCAGTCGTCTCACCTTGCCAGATGGTAGAGCTTGTCCTGTCTGCTCAGGAGATGTGGGTGAAGGTGAAACTTTCTTTTGGGTAGGATTGACTGCCAGTCCTGATCGTCTTCTTGAAGAACCCCACAAATGCTTCACCAGGAATCACCAGAGCTTGGAAAAAGTTAGTTTTTTGGACTACAAGTTCCAGACTCCAGCCCCAAGCCAGCAGATCACTGGCTGGAGAGTTCTGGAAATTGTAGTCTAGAAAAGTAACTTTTCCAGGTTCTGATCAACCTATGCTTGTGAGATTCAGCTAACAATGGATTTAGCTTAATACCACAATTTAATTTTAAAAACAAATGCTACAACAAAAGCAAAAATGCACCCTTTAAAAATATATTTTTCTCTTATATATGTTGATTTTCCACGGAGGCAGAGGACCTCTCTGCAAAACCTAAATTCTTCAAGTAAGAGAATTTCCTGAAGAGTGAGACGAAAGCTTTACTATGACAGATGGGTCTGGTGAGTACTTTTCTGGAATAATAAAAATAAATATGTCAGCTTGTCATTAAAAGAAATAGGTTGTCATTCTTTTTTATTAGCACTGCCTGTGACCCAGGGTTACCTCTTCTGTATAAATAGGCTTGACAGATATCTTGATTTCTTCTTTCTCTACCAGGAAAAAAAATGGAAGTATTGTCTCATTTATAACATGGAGGAGCTAGAGGAGAATATTAAGATTTGCTTTTCCATTGTTCTACTGTTTAGATATAGTAGAATGCAAATGTAATATTACTGATAAGTATATTATATACTATGGAATGTGACGGTGACTTATGGAAAGATTAATGGGTCTAAAACATTTATCAGTGCAAATCAACATTACAACCACCATCATTCATATGTGATACTAAGAAAACTGTAAGAAAACTTCTATTAATTGGTGTGTGGGTGTGGGTGTGGTAGACTCATCAGATTAAAAGTCACATTACAGGTGTGGATCCTTTTAATTAAAAGTGCTTCTTTCCTGAAGAAAATAGTTCTCTTGAACTGTGATGGGTGAAAAATATTATGTTCAAGCACTTTCCCTGTCCTTTGATAGGGAAGTCAAACATTTTTATCTCACACTCTGTTGTGAACCGTAGTGAGTTACTGTCAGAATCTCCTGGATTGTAGGCCAGGCATCTTCTAATTTTCATTGCTTTGCAGTAAACTGCTGACTGGTTCTTTAGTTGGATGGTTGGTTGGTGTTCTGTCCCATCTTTTTCCCTTCCAGTATCAAAGGCAGATGATATAGCAGAACCACAGTATCCATGGAATCAGTACCTGTGGTTTTATTTATCTGCTGCCTGAAAATATTAAATAAATAATTTAAAAAAAAAACACAGAATTACCATATTTTTCCATTTATAACATGCCCCCATTTATAAGACACCCCCCCCCCCACTTTTCTAACCCCCAAATTAAGAAAACTTAGCTTTGAGTATTCAGCCTCTAGGCTCAGAACATCAGACATTATGAGTCTGAGTCTACAGGCCCCACCTCCAAGGAAGTGTGTTCCAATTGGTTTGTACAGCATCAGCTGACATCAGTTCCATAAGGCTCATAATTGGAGGAAGCTAAATCTCCTGACTGTAGGAAGCTAAGCCTCGTGACTGAAGGAAGCCTGTTTACAGAGGCAAGGTGTGTGCTGTTTTGTTCTCTCCTCAGCTATCTCAGCTTACTTCTGTGTAAAAGACGCCCCTCAATTTTTAGTGTAATGATTTTAGGAAAAAGTAGAATCTTATACACGGAAAAATACAGTATATGTTTCTAAGATGTATTGCCAGAACTGGCCACTAGATGGAACCAGAGACTATGCTATATATAGGATTTCTGTATCTGCACTTTCCAGCATCCGCAAAGGGGGTGGAACTGATCCCCCACAGACAACATGCTGCTATTGTAACACAAATTTCAGGCTTTAAAAATACAATAAATGAAAGTATTAAGCCACTATTAACTAGATATTGAGCAAGCAAAATAGGTAAGAACCATTTTAAACTAACAAAAAAGTACTACAACACCCACCATTAAAGGCTCTTCCTCAATTATTAGCCAAAGGCCTTTCTTTTTTTTCTTTTTTTAATGTCTTTGCTTAGGGGAGTGTACTGGCCTTTCTCAGAAGGGAAACCCAAAGTCCGGAGATATTCCCTGAGAAGGCCGTCTCTTGTGTCCTCACAAAATGTTCCTATGAAGGTGGCAGGACAGAAGGAAAAACCTCTCCTAAAGATCTCAAGACTTAGACAACCTAATGCAGGCAAATATGGTCCTTCAGATAGCTTGGTCCAAAATCATGTTGGACTTTATAGGTCATAATAGGTCATAATATTGGACTTTATAGGTCACTTTGAATTGTGTCAGAAATTGACCAAGAGTCAGTGAGGCCATCTAGCAAAGAACTGATGTTCTCAGTTTGTGGGTCCAGTTCACAATTTGGCTGCAGCATTTTGGACCTATGGGAGTTTCCGAACACTTTCCAAAGGTCACCACATTGCAGTAATCCAAGGAGCCTGTACTCAAGGCCAGATCAGAATTCTCCTGGAATGGATGCAGCTTGTGCTGTAGCTCTAAACCAGGCGAAAGCACTCCTGGCTGCTGCTGGACATCCAGACTCAGGGCTGACTCCTGGAGTGTGTCCAAGCCACAACCCTAAATCTTTAGAGTACAGTACAGGCTGAATTCTCTGTATGCCTTTGAATTGACCAGGAGAACTTCTATCTAGTATGGGTTTAAGCTTCAGTTTGCTCACCCTCATGCTATCCATTATTGACATCAGAAACTGCTTTAGGACTGAAACAACTGTTGGAGTTTTTGCATCCTCACATGCTGCCTTTAGTAGGTGTGGCTGGAAGAGACCTTTCTGTGGCGAGGTGATTGTCAGTCACTAATAGCACTAACCAATTGTTCCTTCCTTGCCTCTGATTTCAAAGAGAGTCATGCCTCTCTGCCGGGGGATTTTTCCCTCCCTCTCTTTAGTCTGCCGGCAGTTAGTAGTCTGTCAGAAGTTGTTTGTCTGTTGAGGTCTGTTGCTGAAATTCAGTCAGTCATCTTTTGTCAGTTTGCTGTCTGATCAGTTGATCTGTAAGTAAATGAAACCTGTTTATTCTTTCTTCCTACTAATGTCTCAGAATGAGTTATTGAGACTGTAAGTGTCAGTTAATGAGATAAAAAGGTTAGACTTTGGGGAACTTAAGGCTATCATGCTCTTGGAATTCCTGCACTTCTGCTGTGCAGCTAGAGGAATTTAACCAGAAAATCAAAACTCTGTGACGACATCCTTGGATTTGGATGGAAAGAAAAAACAGAGTTGAGAGTGATCCTCACCCTGATCACATTGAACCCCAAAATTCCATTAAATTATATGAAGAACAGGTGAGAACCATGAGAGAGATCACAGGCCAATTGAGAGGGCATTACATAGGAATTCTTCAGCCCCACCTGCTGAGTTTGCCCCTCCACAAAAGACTGGAGCCACTCCAGAACAGTGCTCAAAGACACAGTCTAGAAGAATATCACGGGCAGTGGTATGGAAAGTCATCAAGAGGTCTAGTAAAACCAAAAGGGACACACTTCCCCTTCTAGTTCCAGGCGTAAACCACTCACCAAGGTGGCCAATGCGATCTTCATAAACCAGGCCTGAAGCCAAATTGAAAGGATCCAAATAATCTGCCTCATTCAAGAACTCTTGGAGCTAAGAAGCTACCATGTGCTCCAACACTTTACCTAGGAATGGGGTATTAGAGACTTACTAGTAGTTGCCCAGTACAGTGACATTCAAAGAGGGCTTTATCAGCAACTGTCTTATTACTGCCTCCTGTAAGGAGGAAGAAGCTGCTGCAGAGAATCCAGTGTCTTCCAAGGAAGACTCAACGTTCCTTAGTGATAAGCTGCTCTGTGCATGGGTAACTGCTTTGCTGAAATGCGAGAATCTGTAACCAACGAACATATATTCCTCAGGGACCAATCAACTGCTGCATACTTTTGTTCTTTTTTTAGAACTGTATAAAAACTTGAACCCTGTTGATCTCGGGGTCCCCACCCTACTGGGCACCCAAGTGCACACTTGTTTTACCTGCATAAACCTGTTTCCCTTTCCTCCAAGAAATTGTCCAGAATACATTGTCCACTTATTATTATTATTGCTGGAGACTTGGCTTAATAGAATTAGCTAAGACACCAAGCTCCGGGAGTAACACTCCTTTACTCAAGCTGAATCCCTGCCTTACTATAAGCAGGCCTTTATGTCTTGACAAGTTCCTCTCCCCCCTCAGCTGTTGATTTTCTGAACCAGGAAGGGCAAAGATACAGCTTATGTGTGGTAGCTCTGATTTTTCCGAGGCTGCTTAGGTTCATGCTGTACAAACTGGAACGGATCATACTGGACAAATATGAGCTACCATTACATTCACTGGGCCTGCATCACCTGCAGCATCCAAATCAGAGGAGTTCTACGCTCTTTTGTCTGCAGAAAGCTGAGCATGTATAGGGAAGGGACAGCATTTTCTTTCCAAGTTCCACCTTCCAGAAAGTTCCTCTTCCCACTAAAAAGATTATAACTAAATTCCATTGCACTTGTAACTTAACAAGGCATAAGTTCACTCTTTTTGTGATGCAAATATAATTTTTAGTTACATTTATGGTTAAGGAGGTATAGTCTCACTAAATATTGGAGGAGAAATATCATATTGTTCAACTATTGCCTCAAGATGTGGTTGTACGGCTGCCTTTTGCTCCCTTGATGCAGCTGAAGAGACAGCAAGATAGATGACAGGAGAGTGTGTTTTGCACCATAGAATTTGCACCATTCATATAGGATTATTTTTTAAAATAACAAATAACCATTTTAGTTCTTCTGAGAAACAGGAATTACACAATATAAATGCAGGAGAGGTGATACTTTTATTAGACCACTAAAAAAATATCAAACAATCAGCAAGCTTTTGTGAGTTGAATCCACTTCTTCAGGCTATGCGGTGATATTGCAGAAAGATTGTTATAAATGAGAGTCCCAAAAATTCATGGCAGACGTCTGTCAGGGATACGTTTCAAGATAAGCTCAAACACTTTTTCAGATGTTCAAGCTGTACTAGTCTTTCATCCAAAACAAATACAAAAGAAAAACAAGAGGGGGGAAAAAAACCCTATTTCCCTGAAAATAAGACCTAACCTGAAAATAAGCCCTAGTATGATTTTTCAGTATGCTCGTAATATAAGCCCTACCCCAAAAAATAAGCCCTAGTTAAATGAAACCCCACCCTCCACCATTGTGCAGCAACCAGAAGATGACATGACTGTAAAATAAAACATCCCCTGAAAATAAGCCCTAATGCGTTTTTTGGAGCAAAAATTAATATCTTATTAATGTCTTATTTTCGGGGAAACACGGTAAAAACAGAATAAATCAAAAACAGAAGCAAAAACATTGTGGCACCTTCAAGACTAACACATTTATTTCCGTGGACATTTTTGTGAATTACAGTCTGGTGCTTCAGACCCATATAATACAAAATCCATGGATTGCAGTTGATTCTTCTCCATGAAATTCATAGTGAAATAAATTTTTCTGTCTTAAAGATGCCACAATACTCGTGGTTTTCTGGGTTTTGTTTTTCTTTTGTTTTCCTTTACTTTTAAATAGACATTTCCATACTCTGAAAGAAATGCTCTCAGGCCTCAACCATGGCTTAGGCTCTGGTTTTGATCTCCAGCTCTCTAATCTTTCCCTAGATCAGAACTAGAAAGTATCACAGGTGGGCTATATGTATGCTCCCAAAGTCATTGCTGTGCCCCTCAGAACAACCACAGTAATTATGGTGATGATGGTGATGCTTCATGTCCCCCCCCTCCCCCTTCACCAGGAAACAGGGGAATTATGCCTCTAGAATCATCATGCTCTGAAACAAGATGTGGTCCCCACACATACAGTACCTTGTTCGGGCACAACATCTAGAGCTTTTGAACCCAGCGGTGTGCATAGGAGGGTGGACATTTTAATGATGAACAGGGGGATATAAATCAACACAACAGTAGAAAGAAGGGTAAAAAAGAATACTGAAAGTGACCTTCTGGGCGTCTTCCATTTCCTCTTGATGGGCAGCCCTCAGAGCTGAAAAAACAGGCCTTGGAAGTTTGACCACCTTTGCTGTGCTTGTGTGACCTCTCCTTGACATATACCCTGCTTCCCTTCAGTCTTCCAGCGTCCTTGGAATCTTTCTTACCTTGCTGCTACCTTACTTTCCTCTCCTTGCCTATTTTATACTGAATCTTCATCTCAGCCTCAATTCTATAATCACTGCTTTCAGACGGAGCTTCTTCCATTGTGTTTCCCAACATCACTTTCTTAGGCTTTTTATACCCACCTGTGGAACCTGCATTAGTTCTCAGCTCACCTCTATTTAGACTGCACTAAGTTTTAAAGTTCCTTTACAAATACTGATTTTGGAGAAGAGCTTCTGCATCTACATATAGGCTAAAATCCTGTTGCATAGCCCACTGATCCAGTGGGCTTACTCTAATTGGAACTTACCCTGCTAAGCAGTAGGATTTCAGCCATTATCTACATAAAACCAGAAAGGGATTTTTTTAATGCATGTATGAATGTACATTCCTTCTCTCTTATGAGAAGAATTCATAATTGCATAGTGTTGTCCCTCATTGCTGTGTACATCAAAGCTTAATACATATGGCCCCCAGTTTAAGGAAGAAGGTATGGATTCAGCTTCCAGGGACAGAAAGGCAAGGGAGGATCGAGAGAGAGAGAGAGAGACTCAAGATAAAGGCCTTCTAATGAAAGGTGTTTATTTTTGGACACCATTCATCTGCCAACCCTGGTGTTCTTGTCCCTCATGAGCACACCGTGTGAAAAGGCACAATGCAGCTTTCAGAGTGCGTCAGTACCATCTAGTATGTGAGAGGAAGGTAGATTTTGCTGCCTGATTGACCTGAACTCCTTCCAAGTAGTTTGCTAAATTCCCACTGGTTGAGAAACTGCAGACCTAGGAGTGCAGTAGATGGAAACCAGAGGTTACGATAATTGTACCAAAGCCTGCTGAGATTTTCTTAACCACTTCCAGTAAAAGGAAAACGTCCCCTAGTAACAGGAGCAAGTCCCACATGAAGGACCGAAACACTATGTTCACTCATATATGAATAACACTTATTTTATCACATGAAGTTATGGATCCAGGTGCCCTAATGGAAATATGAAAGCATGGAGGAGGGGAGAAGATTAAGCGAATACCTGACTGGCTAGAAAACCAATTTTCTTCCAAAAACAAAAAACAAACCAACCCACAAATAAAGTATTTATTCGCAATTCAAGGGATGTCGGCTTTACTTTGGTGTTAGAATGACTATTTGGCGATGGGATCACAGCCACTATACGAATTGGTCCTGGAAGGCAGCCCCTCTAACCATATCCCAGGTGTGGCTCAAACACACACTGCTTTATGAGCATGCAGTGCACTGTTATTTTGTATTGGGGGTACAAACATTCTTCTTTCTTCTGCATATGTTAATACCAGGATTGTTTGAATGACTCAGAAATATTTTCTGTTAGGGGTGGGCACTAGGTTTGGGGGAAAGATCCAAATGAAGTGAAGCAACGATATTCGCAGCTTACCACAGTTGCTTCGGGGTGGTTCAGGAAGCCCCCAATGGCACTTGAGCAGGTTAGGGTGCTCCTACAAATTGCTGAACTTTGCTCCACTGTTTGGGGAGTTTAAAATGCCAAAAATTGAACAAAAATACTTGACACCAGTTGCTGGAGCAAAAGGAGGAAATGCCAAAGCAGAAGGAGGTGGATATCTGAAGACCCAATGAAATTCAAAAACCTCTCCTGGAAAGTCCGATCACTGAACCTTGGAGAGAGCCCTGATTGACCTCACTAGACTCGATTAGCCACCCACCCAAATAAGCAAGCATTTTGCATTCAGCATGGCAAGGTGAGGGTGGTACATTGCTTCTTTGACTGGCCACATTTTGGAATACTTTTGTTTTTTCTTCTTGGCAGCTACCTTGAATCTTCATTACACTTAGGACTGAATGTATGTATGAACGTGGGGTAAGCAACAGGCGGTCTTGTGCAAGCTTTGATTGGCTAGGTGAACCATTAGGAACTATCTCACACACAGAGACTGCTTTTATTAGATAGAGATACAAAATCTGCTGCTAGACTTTATTTGCAGAACTGTTTTTTCGTGGTGTGTCTGCTGGTGTATGTTCCAGAGTGGGAAGATGCAAAACTTATAGCACTCTGATTTGGGCTAGGCAGTGAGTGAGCTACTCATTGGGAACACAAAGAGGATGTATTCCAAACCACCAACACTCCAAATCAGCTTCAGGTAGGTTAGTTCCACTTTGTACAGCGAATAGTTGGATACAAATCAGATCGCACAGCATCCATACACCTTTATTTTCTGTTGTATGATTCTGAGATTCATACAATATTTTTTTAAATAAAAAGTGGAAGAAGCCACTTTAATTCTTTCAGAATTCTTTAATTCTTTTTAAGAAACTTCTCAGTCACCACCCTGTAGCCACTTTTATCATGGGAAAAACCATATTCTTTTGTTTACTTGCCAGCTGAGGCACTGAACTTGCTCCTATGGTTATCCTTATTTTCAAAATATTTCTGTTTTAAAAAAGTAAATAGCTTCTTCTGCTTGAAGGGTAACATTTGGCTTTTTCCACTGTATCTCCAAATATTTAAACTGGTTCTTTTAACTGGCTTTTGTTAGTTGTACACTTCTTCTTTGAATTGCACAGGTTTGAGCAGCAGGGTTTTGGTTATATGTGGAATTTTTTAAAAATACATACATACATACATACATACATACATACATACATACATACATACATACATACATACATACATACATACATACATACATACATACATACTGTGCTATTTAGCTCTAGCAACTGTCCTGAAAAAGGTGGGTCTCAGACTTTCTAAGGCCCCTGTTGTTGATGGTGGCCCCGCTAGCTCCTAGCATGGTAGCTCCACGTGATGGCTGGGGAGGGTGGTTGGACATGTTGCACAGTTAATACAGTACATTCATCGGGGGGGGGGTGAGAGAGAAAGAGAATCACCTGTTTATGCTTTGTAGTTATGTTTTAATGGGCATTAGATTTATACATGGATTTTGAACTACACAGGGGTCCAGCACCCCTAATCCCAGTGTGACTGAAGGAAGAAGTGTAGTTTAAAATTTCCTTCCTTCCTTCCTTCCTTCCTTCCTTCCTTCCTTCCTTCCTTCCTTCCTTCCTTCCTTCCTCATAGTTAATATCTTCCTTCCAACTGTGCTACGCTTTAAAAAAACAAACCCAGAAACAAAAACAAAAGACAAGTTTTAGCTAAAGTGCTTGTCTTGATAACAATCTGCAGATTCACACAGCTAGGATTAGAGGCAACCGTTGACATGACCCTGGAACGAGCTTAAAATGCAGAGAAACAAATGCTTATTTTCCAGTACATGACCTGTGGAATTTGTTCCCACAGGATGAGGTGACGGGCAATAGTATAACCAGGCTTTCAAAAGGCTATCCCTGCTATAATGCCATTGGCGCTGCACATTGCTTAGCGATATTCCTCTGTGAATAACAGTCATGGACGCAGCATCAGCGGTCCCTATCCAATCAGCATTAACCTTGAAAGAATGTCACCTTTGACATTAAACTCCCCATGCTGAGAGTGCTGCTCTATCACTGTTAACACCAGAAAACTAGGCAGGAAGAAATGAGAAAAGCCATTAAGCAGGAGCTGAGTACTACCACAAGATCTGGATGGGCTTTTTCTCCTATATCGTCTCCCTTGAAGTGTTATATCCAGCCAATTCTGAACACACAGATATACAGTAAAATATACTTCGTGCTTTTCTCATGCATAAAAAACATCCATGTGTATATCTCCCTAGCAGAGGTGGCCCTATCATTGGGCATAGTAAGGCTTAGGCAGCAGATATGGAATGTCCGAAAGAGCAGCAAATAGTTTATCCTCATGATATGTTTACTGCCAAGGAGGGAGAGAAGCCCCTCTAAGATTTTCTGCCTCATGTACCAGAATAACTCAGCTGACTATAGGTCCTGTGTATTAAGATGGATAGTGCCATTTCTTCCTCTGCTTCAGGCAGCAAAATGCATTGGACTGGTCCCACATGTCCAAATAAATATTTCCTGTCTGGATAGATGTAGGTAAAATATGGTGCATGGCCTTTGGAAGAGGACGTAGGTAAGCTGAATATTGCCCCATGTTTTATTTCATCAGCAGTAGTATTTTGTATAATACCAACAAACTACATGGTGCTCTACAGAATTAGATGAGCAAAATGCATAGATCTCTGCCCCCCAAGGAGCTTAGACTCTCAGAAGCAGTAAAAACAGCACAGGAAGGGGAAGAAAAGAAGGTGGAAATGAAATAAATATGACAGCTAAGGGAAGGGTATGAGCAAGTGCAGTTACATTTACTTATGCTTGGTTTCAGCTGGGGATTGGAATGACGGAGCAATACCAACACTTTACAAAAAGGCTGAGATATTGTTTGAGTGTTTCTTAGATTTCTATCTTTTCTCCTCAAGATGAAAACAAGGGAGCCCCTCAGTAATGCTAAATAGTAGAATATTTATTTATTAGTTACTTATTTAAAATATTTTTAACCGGCCTTTCTCCTTCAAAAGGACCCAAGGCAGCTTAAAACAATTAAAAGACAATATTTAAGATTATTAACAATGAGTATACAATACTAAAAGGATCAAAGAATACAATAAAAAAACATTCAATGCAGGAAGGTACAACAATGCATTTAACAAACCCCACTCAGCAGGCATTCACTCAGGGAAAGCTTGCTTGAAGACAAAGGTCTTCACCTGCTTGTGGAAGGACAGTAAAGATGAGGCCAGTCTAGCTTCCTGTGGGAGGGAGTTCCAGAGTCTGCGAACAGCCACAAACTCTCCCATGTCCCCACCAAACGCACCTGTGAAGGTGGTGGGACTGAGAGAAAGGCCACTCTTGACGATGTTAACACTCGAGCAGGCTCATAAAGAGAATATAATTAAACAGCAGGCTCACGAAAGGAATATAATTCAAGCAGACTCATAAAGGGAATATAATTAAACAGAAAGCACAACCAGCTATTTAAAAAGAATTTAACTTACAGTATAATTTAAAACAATTTTAAAATATGTCCAAAAAAAAAAAAAAGCTTCAACATCCTACTGGCAATAAGCCCAAGCCACAACACCAGTCAATTGCTAAAAGCCCACCTCCATTAAAAAAAAGAAAGAAAAGTCTTTATTTATTGCCTGAAGGACAGCATGGAAAGGTCCAGACTAGCCTCCCTTGAAAAGGTCTGGGAGCAGCCTCCTTTATGAGAGAGATTTGAAGAGAGAAAAAATATGCTATTAAGTAGCGCTTTGGGGATCTGGTAATGTAAAAATGTACCTTCTCCCTTGTTCTAATCCCACACCCAGCCAAGTGCAATAAGGCTCTTCTGTGGTGGTGTCATCTTGGCTGTCGAATAGTTGCCCCCGAGATACCCACCTGGCATTTTTCCCATGGTCTTCTTGTACCAGGTGAAGGCATTTTTAAGCCTGTACGCCTATCTTTTAAATAACTCATGCTTAAATCTTGGGCTCTCCGTGACGGCTCTGTCATTTTTCTGAACTGCTTTATCTTATTTTATTTCTTCTAAACATGGAAAATACATATTTAGGTACCTGATTATGATATTGTATCTTATTATTTACAAAGGAGTAGCAATAAAAAGAGTTTTTTGGCACTATAAAGACCAGAAAGTTTTACTTACCATAAACTTTCACTGTAGCATGTTTCTTCAGATACAGCAAGGGGATAGAGAACATATGTTATGGAGTAGCCTATACAAATGCAATGAATTAATGACTTACTGTGCAAATAGTTTACATGATATACCTACTCATTTTTTTAAAAAAAATTATTAAAATCATACAAACATAAAAATATCTAATGACACATAGCCCCCCAAAAAAACTCTACACAAATCTTGCTTTGGCCTCCCGTTGGTATCCTTTGGAAGTTAAAGCCATTCCCCGCTCCCAGCATGGGACCCCATTCTCCTTCCAAAACTGCATTGATTCTTATGAAAGTGTTTGCCCCTTCCCCTTTATTAATACAAAATCAGTGAACTCTCCCCATGTAATTATAAATATATTCTTACTTATCAACCCCTTCTTAATTTTAATATTACATGCTAACTTGTCATTAATAGCTATATCCCAAATCTATCTATACCATTATTTAATTGAAAATCATACATTATTTTCCGGCTGCTAGCTACAATTAATCTTGCTGCTATTAATAAACTGGAAATTAATTTTTAGTTGTCCAATTGTATTGCTACTTATCAAATACTTATCAAGTGCTTTTTTAGGACATCTTTCTATCTTTAACTTAGTTATTTCATTTATTTTCTTTAAAACAAATTGCCAAAATTTCAAAGTATTCCCACATTCTCACCATCTATGATAATAAGTACCTACTTTCTGACAGCCTCTCCAACACGACGTGGAATAACTGGTATCTATTTGTTATAATTGTCTCCCTGCTTATTTAACTTATATGCAGAATACATAATGTGAAAGGCTGGACTGGAGGAATCCCAAGCCGGAATTAAGATTGCCAGAAGAAATATCAACAACCTCAGATATGCAGATGATACCACTCTGATATCAGAAAGTGAGGAGGAATTAAAGAACCTCTTAATGAGGGTGAAAGAGGAGAGTGCCAAAAATGGTCTGAAGCTCAACATCAAAAAAACTAAGATCATGGCCACTGGCCCCATCACCTCCTGGCAAATAGAAGGGGAAGATATGGAGGCAGTGACCGATTTGACTTTCTTGGGCTCCATCATCACTGCAGATGGTGACAGCAGCCACAAAACTAAAAGACACCTGCTTCTTGGCAGGAAAGCGATGACAAACCTAGACAGCATCTTAAAAAGCAGAGGCGTCACCTTGCCGACAAAGGTCCGCATAGTCAAAGCTATGGTTTTTCCTGTAGCGATGTATGGAAGTGAGAGCTGGACCATAAAGAAGGCTGACCGCCGAAGAATTGATGCTTTTGAATGGTGGTTCTGGAGGAGACTCTTGAGAGTCCCCTGGACTGCAAAGAGAACAAACCTATCCATTCTGAAGGAAATCAACCCTGAGTGCTCACTGGAAGGACAGATCCTGAAGCTGAGGCTTCAATACTTTGGCCATCTCATGAGAAGAGAAGACTCCCTGGAAAATACCTTGATGTTGGGAAAGTGTGAAGGCAAGAGGAGAAGGGGACGACAGAGGACGAGATGGATGGACAGTGTCATCGATGTGACCAACATGAATTTGACCCAACTCCGGGAGGCAGTGGAAGACAGGAGGGCCTGGCGTGCTCTGGTCCATGGGGTCACGAAGAGTCGGACACGACTTAACGACTAAACAACAAAATTTGTTATAATTCCCTGGAGTTAAATGCTAAATTATATTTTTAAAAATCCTTTATCCTTACAGACATTGGTTTCAATATTGTTATATTGCATATGTTTTTCCAAACCCCGGTACTTATTTCTTCTCCCAAATTGTGTTCCCATAACATTTTAATCAAATTCTCCTGATCTTCTACTTCCAATAATATTTTTTTTAAATTACTTACTATCCCTTTCATTGCCTTAATTTCATCTAAGATTTCCTTGTGTAGTGCAATTTCTTCATTTCATGAGTTCCCAGCATTTCTTTTTATTTATTTATTTATTTATTTATTCGATTTCTATCCCGCCCATCTAGACCAAAGGTCTACTCTTTTACCCAATCCTTTGTCTTCTGCTCTAATAGTATAAGATTAAACCATTATATTTTATCCGTTTCTCACACTACTTTTCTTTTCTCTTTATTCACCATTTTTCTAACAAATTGCTTATCCTAATAACTTGTTTCTTTCTTAATAAATTCTTCATTTTGGATTTCCTGGAAATTTCTCCAACTCTGCCACTAGATATTGTGGAGAAATTGATGGAATAAATATTTTTCTATACACATTCCAAATTAAAAGCATATTTTTAAAGAAGGGATTTTCAATATTTTTACTAAACTGTTATTATATCATAAAATAATACTTGGGGTTCAAATGTAATTCTTGTGTCTCCATATTTAGCTATATCGGTTTATTAAACTTAGATATAATATCAAACATGTCTTATTTGATTAGCTATTTAATATAATCTTAAATTAGGAGTTCCCAGCCCTCCTAGTTTTTAAGACTTATACCACCTCTTCTCATTAATTCATGATTTTTTATCTCCATTACAAAATGTATTAATCATCTTTTGCCAGTCTTTTAACTCTTCTTCAGATATCTTTAGTGCTAATATTATGAATAAAAAATCTTCTTACATAGTGCTATTCTACCAACCCATGAAAATCCATTTTATTAAATAAAAAAAGTGATCTAACTTAATTCTCCTCTTTCAATCTTTCTACATTTGTTGGAATATTTATACCTAAATAGTTAATAAACTTTCAAATATTAATATCAATTTTATTTCTAATTATTTATTTTTCATCTTTATTATAATTAAATAGCATCATCTCTGATTTATGCAAATTTATCTGCAACCTGTTATCTTTCCAAATTTTTAAAGAGTTATTTTACCCTATCAATAACCTTTAATGAGTTTTCTATTGTTAACAATGTATCATCAGCAAATAAACTAATTTTAACTCTAGTACCAATATCACAAATAGATTTCTCTTCTCTAATAACATTCACTAGCAATTCTATAACTAAAGCAAACAATACTGGGGAAAGGGGTCATGGTTTAGGGATATCTGTTCGTTCATCCCATCATCTACTGCTGCAGTATTCTCTGAATATAATAGATTTATCATATGTTTAAATCATTCCTCAAAACTTGATATTTGTATTATCATTTTTAATGTTTGCTATTCTATGTGATCAAATGACTCAAAAATATCTAATGAAATTATTCCCACCTTCACCTTGTTTTTTTCATTACATTTATTACATTTAACACTCTTCTAGTCAAATTTGTCATTTGTCTTCCTATCAGTTCTAAGATGATGATGATGATTAAATATTTCCTCTCCAACAACTTTATTTCTTCCTCAACCCTCTTCATGTGTTTTTCTCATTTTTTAAAATTATGATTCTCTGATACTAATTCCTCTCTTTTTTACTTTCATAATATCCCCTATATTACCATGGCTGCAACCTTATCTGTCATTAATTTCCCATGTATCCTTAATTTCTTTTTTACTCTTTTAATTACAAAACTACTGTCTGTTCTCTATCTTTTGGCTTCTCTATAATCACATTTAATTTTAATATCCATATCCAAGAAAGTGTGATCAGTTACTTTTATAATATCCACTTGAGTATTAATCACTCTCAAAATAAAATTTTTAGATACAAATATATAATCTATCCTAGATTAAAATTTATAAACTAAAGAATAAAGAGTAGATTTCATGTCCGTTCATCAGTCTTCAAACATCTCTCAAATCAGTTCTCCTTATCGTTCTATTCAAAACCATAGCATTGTTATTCTTCTCAGCTTTAGTAGGGTTTGATTTGTCTTTATCCATAACAATATTAAAATCCCCTGCCATTATTTACAAATTGCTTCCTGATTTCTTCCAATTCTTTAAACATTTCCTTTAAAAAATTAACTTGATTTACATTCAGATAGCAAACATGAATTAAAGTGTATTCTCTCATCCCATTACTTATTTCCATAAGCTTTTTTATAAATACCAAATCAACTCAATTTAAGTTAATTTACGTACACCTTATTTTGTTTGATAAGTCTCTTATAAAAATATTATTTCCACTTTATCCTTATTTAATAATGCCTCTATTCTTTTCCTCTTAATAACACTCCTCAGTCCTTTTACATTTAATCTTTTAACCATATTTATCTACCACCATTTGTCTGGTTCCATATTGTGTGATTTCCCCTAAACACTACCAAAAACATCATTAACACCCCAATCCTAAACAAACCAACCTCTGCCCTAACCCACCATCCCTACACATATTTATTTCTTCCCCTTAATCCACCAGGATTCCAGTACTCTGACCATTTTGATCCCAAACCCTCAGGGGGAAGGAAACACCCACTGTCCCCAAGTCAGCAGCCTCCCACAGCCATCCAATCTTCCAGATTTATCTCTTTTTCCCATACTTCACTCACTACCCAACTCTATTTAATTATTCCCACTTCTGTCCTCTATATCAGTGGTCCCCAACCTTGGGCCTCCAGATGTTCTTGGACTACAACTCCCAGAAGCCTTCACCACCACCTCTGCTGGCCAGGATTTCTGGCAGTTGAAGTCCAAGAACATCTGGAGGCCCAAGGTTGGGGACCACTGCTCTATATATTAAAATAATAGCCCCATTTTAACTATACTTTTCTTATTCTATCCCCTTATACACAAATGTATTTAAGTGTTATCTAAGCTTTATCATAGCCTATTACTCAATCTTCCTCTCTCTATAAATGCTGGACACTAACAAAAGATAATTATATAATTAGTAACTCTCTTAGGATGATCTGCTATTAAAATCATAGGTCACTCTAACTCCCATATACCTTATTCTCTTCACTGATTATAAAACTTTGTCCAAAAAAACCCTTCCCTTTAATTTTAACACTTTTTAAAGGGTAGAGTTTATAACGTAAAAGAACCTTACATTTTCCTCTCAATAACTATCAATTCCTCTTAATAATGATCAATTCTTCATCTATTTCTCTTTCGCTATTCTTCCCCACTGCATTATTGCTATTATATACTTATTTATTCTCAACCGGTTCCTCGGGTTGATCATCTGATCATATTTATATATTATAATTTATAAAGCCAGTCACCATAATACCTACCTCCCAATTAAAACTATTACTCAAACCCTGCAACCTTATTGACAACCTATCTTATTATCTAAAAAAGTAAATTTTAAAAAAATGAGGGGGAAAACAATTTTGAATAGTTCACAAATGAATCTTCTTTATATCTTCTTAACTTCTTGGCAGATTTAAGACTCAAATATTATCTCTCCCTGGGCTGCTGGACTGATCCAACAACCTTCCACCAACAGCTCCTTCTTGATCCTCTTGAATCCCTCCTTCAGAATATGTAGAGCGATCTTACTTCTGCTTGTCAAGTTTTTTCCTCTCTTGCTCCCACCGTTGATTATTCGTCAACATAGATATGATCAAATTTAAACCTTGATCCAATGATATTATCCTGTAATATTTCCCACCATATAAATCTCTCAGATATACTGGATACCCCCAATTGTAACTTATTTTATTCTTCACAAGGAGAATATTGACCAGTTTCATATTATATCACCAGGACACCATTCGGTAACGAAGACCCTGATACATCTGGATCAGTACATCTTTATACAGCAGCTGTCTTCTTTTCTCAAGGCTAAACATGCCCATTTCTTTCAGTCTTTCCTCATAGGGCTTGGTTTCCAGCCCCCTGATCATCCTTGTCGCCCTCCTCTGAACTTGTTCTCATTTGTCAGCATCCTTCTTGAAGCGTGGTATCCAGAACTGGACACAGTACTCAAGATGAGGCCTAACCAGTGCTGAATAGAGGGGAACTAGCACCTCACAGAGTTTGGAAACTATACTTCTGTTAATGCAGCCTAAAATAGCATTTGCCTTTTTTGTAGCCACATCTTTAATCTCTTTAATCTCTCTAGATTGAGAGCTAAAACCAAAGTCCAGCTGAAATGCATGCGGGACTTCCTCTTCACCGATGATGCAGCTGTTGCTGCCCATTCTGCTGAAGAGCTCCAACATCTTGTGAATCGTTTTAGTAAGGCCTGCCAAGATTTTGGATTAACAATCAGCCTGAAGAAAAAACAAGTCATGGGCCAGGGCGTGGACTCACCTCCCTCTATTACCATCTCTACACAAGAATTGGAGGTTGTTCATGATTTCGTGTACCTTGGCTCAATGATCTCTGACACTCTCTCTCTAGATGTCAAGCTGAATAAACGCATTGGCAAAGCAGCTACCATGTTCTCTAGACTCAGAAAGAGAGTGTGGCTTAATAAGAAGCTGACAGCATATACCAAGATCCAGGTCTATAGAGCCTGTGTCCTGAGTATTTATTTTATTTATTTATTTATTAGACTTCTACCCCGCCCATCAAGACCAAAGGTCTACTCTGGGTGACATTACAAATTTTTAAAAACAGTGAAACCAATAAATGTATACTATGAATCCAAGATGGCAAAAATGTCAAAATTTAACATACAGTAGGAGGGAAAGCCTGCCCAAATAGCCAGGTCTTAACTTTACTCCTGGACCCTCCTGTACACTCCTGTACTGCAGTGAGTCCTGGACCCTTTGTGCATGGCAGGAGAGGAAGCTGAACATGTTCCATACGCGTTGTCTCTGACGCATTTTTGGTATCACCTGGCAGGACAAAGTTCCAAATAGAGTAGTCCTAGAACGAGCTGGAATTTTTAGCATGTATAAATTACTGAAACAGCAACGTCTACGTTGGCTCGGGCATGTCGTGAGAATGGCTGACGGTCGGATTCCAAAATATCTCCTGTATGGAGAATTAGTGCAGGGAAAGCGGCCCAGAGGGAGACCACAGCTGCGATACAAGGATATCTGCATGTGGGATCTGAAGGCCTTAGGAATGGACCTCAACAGATGGGAAACTTTGACATCTGAGCATTCAGCCTGGAGGCAGGCGGTGCAGCATGGCCTCTTCCAATTTGAAGAGACATTTGTTCAGCAGGCCGAGGCAAAGAGGAAGTCCCGAACCCAGCAAAATCAGGGAGCTGGACAGGGGACAGATTGTATTTGTCTTCAATGTGGAAGGGATTGTCACTCTCGAATTGGCCTTCTCAGCCACACTAGATGCTGTTCCAAGTCCTCTATTCAGAGCACATTACCATAGTCTCTTGAGACTGAAGGATGCCTATTGCTACTGCTAGCCACATCGCACTATTGATTCATATTCAGCTTGCGATCTATGGCGATTCCAAGATCTTTCTCGCTTGTAGTATTGCTGAGCCAGGTATCCCCCAACTTGTAACTGTGCATGATGGAGATGTTGAAAATTACTCATGGCTCTCCCTCTCTTAACAACTATAGCTTGGAGCCATGTAGTGATACTGAATAGTAGAAGATTCAGAACAAGTATAAAGAGTAATATCTTCATACATGTTGTCAAATTGCAAAATTCTCTACCATGCAATATAGTGATATCTAATAATCTGGGTTGCTTTAAAAACAATTAAACAAATACATGGTATATAAGGCTATCCAAAGCCAGTTGTCTGGACGGCTAACCATTATTTCTATATCAGAGGCAGTGCACCTCTCAATCAGAGTTTGGGGAAATTGTTTCATCAAATACAATTCCCTACAGCCCCTGGCCAGCACATTCATTTTTGCCCATCATGGCAGGGAGCTTCTGAAAGCTGTAGTCCAAAAGTTACCAAGGACCATGAACAAGAGAATGCTATCATTCTCACGTGACAATGTAGGATCTTTTTATTGGGTGGGCCTAGAGATAGAAGCTGAAATCTTGTTGCAGTTAAGTAAACAGCATACATTTTAGATGTGAATTTGCCAAAGTTAAGAAATCTCCATTGGCATTATCTGTTGCATAGTGAGTCGCACAAATTGTCATGCAACAGATAACACTTATGGAGATTGCTTAATTTAGGGCAGTTCACATCTAAAAGTTATGCAGTTTGTGTAACTGCACAACAGGATTTCAGCCAGAGAATGTTTAAGGGGCCACAACTCTTTTTATTTGTTTCATTGCTGAAACAGACCAACATAGCTATCACTTTGAAAACAGAGATAACTGTAAGAGATAAATAGGTACAAGATAAATGAGAGATAACTGTATGAGGTAAAAACCCAGTTCTTTTACCTCCTTACACCACTGATGTCATGCACACAACAGGACTTCCACTCTGACCCTTACTGAATGTTATCTTGCTGGTACAACCTTTTTTATGCCCCACCTCAAAGGAGACCCAGATCCAGGTTGTATCCAGTTCCAAACGAATCTGGGCAAAAACAAGAAAATCCCAAATTTGCAGGGGATGTCAAGATGCAGCATGTCATTGCACAGCTAAGAAGGTACTGAGAGGCAGCACTGCTACAAATGGTGACTGCTAAAGTAAGGATAGGATGTCTGAAGTTGACATTCTTGTTCCTTGAAGAACATATTTGAACATGTATGAGAAAATCCCCAAAACTGAGGAAACTTGGCAGACAAAAGCCTTAAAAGCAGAAAGACTGCAGTGAATACAGTAATGGATCTTTTCATGAAAATAAGCAACATTCCAAGATGATGGGAAAATATGACAATTGTTCAATGTGCACATTTTCCACCTGGGCCTTTTTGGTCTCGACTATTTTCATTTTTCTAATTCAGAGTGGCTTTAAAATTCATGAAGAAGTTTCTGCTTTCCTGTCAACGGGTCTTGGCAACTTCTAGCCACTGATTCTGATCTGTAATAAAGTTGCATAAAGTTCATTAGATATTCATGCGATAGTGAGAACGGTTTTGGTGGCAAAGGCGCGCTGACAGCTCCTCGACAGCAGCCACTGATCAGGCGAGCCATATTGGTGATGCACTTATAAAATTACTTATTCATAACACAGGCATGGAATACAATGAAAAATAAGGTACATTATGTTAGAAAGCATTTTATTGTCTCCTTCTGTATCTCATTTTATGCCTAAACTCGTAAATGGATTTCTTTCTAATGACATAGCCATGTTATTATCAAAGTGCATATTGTACTGCCCAAGATGAAAGCAGCGTGTTTGGAAATCCAATTACAAATTCTTTCAATCAAAAAAAAAAAAGTACTGTGAAAGCATTTGAACATTCCTTTAACCCAAAAGGATCAAAATTACAGGTAAAACGTGAGTTTAATGTGTGTCCCTTTTTCTCTTTTTTCTTCCTTTCTTTTCCTTTCCTCGCCCCCTCCACTATTTCCATTGATTTGCTAATTTCCTTTGAAAAACAGGTTAAGCCCTTGGGCTATTAGTTCCCAAAACTGCACTGTAGAGCAAGAGGGAAATTCTGTCCATATTTTACATATTGCTTCCTTCAACAGATGCCATAACACTAGCTAGCCTTCTGCAAATTAAGAAGATACTTTCTCTAATCTCATGTGTTCTATATTTTGCATTACCCAGGGAAGGAAAACAACTCAAGATTCTTTTCTCTCGTTCCCAATGTTGCCATAATAAATCATTGCTAAAAATATATAATTTGTTGACATAACATATCTGTGCTGTTGCAAGTAGTCCCAACACCTACATGTCTCTGGCTTTTTTAACATTGATCGGGCTACTGTCACTTGATATTACCCAGAAAACACAGAACACAATCTATATCTGTATTGAGAGCATCCAGGCTTCACCAATACAGAAATTCAGGAAAAGTTCGGAAATAAGTGATCAAAATCCTAATGAGGTTTTAAGGCAGTCTGGTGCAATTGGTCTAAATCTCGCTGGAGAGTTACTTCAAGTAAAGAAGTTAGCATAGGCATTTGTTGCTGCATACTAAATCATGCAATTCAGTGCACAACAGCAAATGCCTACATTAAGTCTTATCTTGCAGCAATTCGCCAGTGAGATATATGCCAACTGCATTACAGAGGCAGGCATCACCAACAGGATTTTGGCCCCTATTTATTTATGTATTCTCATATTTATATTTATATTAATTATAATTATGTGTTATCAAGTTGATTCTGACTTATAGCATAAACACACACAAACATACAGGTTTCCTAGTTATAAAGTACTCAGAAGTGGTTTCCCATCCCTCCTTCAGATAGTGCTGTAGGTCGGCACACCAAAGCCATACCAATGGCAGTGCACAATTTGGGTGAGGTCAGCTGGTCCCTCTCCCAGGAAGTACAGTGCAGGGATGGGGACTCAAGTCGCAGGACTTGTTGTCAAGTCAAACTTAAGTCACACTGGTGACTCAACCCAGACTCAACTCAGTGTGTGTGTGTTTTTCCCAATGTCTTGGACTCGACTCACAACTCAGAACCCACTCAGAACCCCTCTCTTTTTTTTCTGGGGAAAAGAGCTTGTTTTTAATAGGGACTCAGACTTGGGGCATGGGACTCGGGTCTTGGTACGAAAGACTTGGATTTGGATTTGGGACTTCGTATGAAAGACTCAGACTCAGACTTGGGTCTCGGACCCAAAGATTTGCCAACATCCAAGGTACAGTGGGAATTGGACCTCTTTGCTCTTTGCTTCACAATCAGGCATTCCAACCAAGCTATGCCAGTTCACACTGATATATTTATATTATACTTTTATTTATATTGCTCCGTATCCTGAAGCTCAGGCTAAGCATAAAATCTCATTCCAGTAACATGATATGTTGCTTGAGCAATTGTTGCAACTGGCCAAATGGAAAGTTGGTTTTCCTAATGGAGATGACTGCCTGTATAACAGCAATGTACACACAACTGGTGTAATCCTGCATCACTGCACAGACAAGACTTCTGACTCAGTAGAAGTTCAGTGGGGAACTGGCCTTTATATTTATGTATATTTACATTTACATTTCAACATTGTGTATTTATATTTGTACATTTATATAATTTATAAAACAATGTATTTAGCTAGCAGAGCAGAGCATAGGAATATTTTTGTTTCTCCCAGAACTGGTGCCAGAAGCAGCTCAAATCAGGATTAAAGTTAATATGGATAAAACCAACAAAAGGATGATACAGATAAAAACATACAAAAGGGAAACATGTTAAAACATAATTAAATGAACTGTATTATCCAGGCACTATTTAATTAAAATCTAATTTAAAATACATCTATCTAGAAACCTAGTTACTTATAATTCGTTCACTTTGCAAGCAATACAGCTATAACTACAATATATTACAGTTTTAACTTAACAAGGAATAATAACAGTCTTCCTGAGGTGTTACTGTAACTTATTAGTCTTGTAGTTATGGAAGTGACATTTTGATCTTCTTAGGAGGGTGATGTTGGAAAAGCTGGAGAAAGCTATTTTTATATACAGTACCTAACAGTGCCCCAGGGTTAACTTCCAGTTTGCATTTTTGACTATTTTACAGTTACAATCTTTTTTGGACTTTGACTTTCCCCTTTGAAGATACTGGCAATGTTTGGTCCTTTCATTAAGAGAAGGGATCTACTGTATAAGCATGCAGTTGGGTATATAAGTTGTATAAGCTTTCCTCCCATGTTCTCTGCTTCCTGGAGTTAGTCTTCACTGGTAAGGCTCACGCAACCCTTCTTCTTACAGACATGACATTCAGCCTTCCTAAAATGGCATTTGCTTTGTCTGTGATCACCACTACCATCATCATAACTTGATTGTCTTCATGAATTACTTGATCTAGATGATCTTTTTGATGAAAGCATGACTTTCTGGACTTACTGAGGTAAATTTTTTTAACTTTCTTTGGCTGCATTAGGAGGATAACATGGCAAATCCCATATAGAACAGTCCTCTTCCTTGTTATAACCATCACCATCATCATCACCTTGGAACTGCAGAGATGGAAGGGACTATATGGGTCAGTGTGTCCAGCCCTGTCAAGGAGGCACAGTGGGGAATTGAATTCTCAACCTCTGGCTCTGCAACCAGATACTTTGTTGTTGTTGTTGTTGTTGAGCTCCCAGAATCCCATAGTCTGCACAAGCACTGGCTCTGGGATTCTGGGTTCATTAGTCCAAAAATGCAACTTTCCCCATCTGCATGATGGAGCCTTTTAATGCTGCAGGAAGCTACTTCAGCTACCAACATGTGTTGCTGTGCAGCAATAAAAAGTCAGGGTGGATTCCAAGTGAAGGGGTAGCTGACTTGCTTTATCTGCAGGTCTTCAGATCCGGGGGACAAGGAGTTGGCCATGCATAAGGCTTACACAAAAGGTGGGATACATACATTTTTTAACTAAGCAGGAAGGAGCACATGCATAAACACAGTGTATATTATTTCCTCTGAGAATTGGTTATCCTTACAGTTACACACTGTAACACAAGCCTTCTCAGATATGAAAATGCCTCATAGATTAATGCAGTGGGGGAAATCAGTGATAGGCAGTTGGGAAATAGTTAAGCACTTTCTGGCACAGTAACACAAATTCCTCTGAGCCCTGCCAGGAAAAGCAAGCATATATCACTGAGCATCTCCTTCCTTGAATCCATGCAAAACTTTGCTCTTCTTGGATGATGTTCCGTTCAAGAGGGGTATTATTTTTAAACATTGTTTATTGCAGTTGGAATGGGTTGTCATTGCATCTTCAGTGAACTCTTAGGAGTCCTTGAAAAACCCTGCCATTTTAAATGTCTTTTGTGCTGAAAACCTCCTGTCACGCTAACATGATGTCCTGCTATCATTCTGCAATACAGTTTTTCTTTCTGCTGCTGTTTTCCATCACAGCTTGCCGTAGCTGTAGTGAAATTCTCTGATAATCAAGTCTCACCCACAGGAAGGTTATTAGTTGTGATCTCATTGGTGTCAAATCCAATGCGCTTTGGATTGTTCTTTCCTTCCATGACCCCTTCCTGCTTGTATAATCTCTGACCATAAGTACTTTTTTGAAAAAAGTGTATGAGGAGCTACTATTTGGGGGCAGTTCTTCCTTCTCGAAGACTGGTTTCAGCACTGGGGTACCCACCATTGTGTAACCATTGTCCTCTCTCATGAACCTCTACACATCATAGAGTATAACGTGGTAGAACTGTGGAATACAGTTTCAAATCAGAGCTGGGACATGTTACTTTTTGGATTCCAGTTACCAGAATCCACCAGCCAATATGGCACAGCGCCTGGGGGAGGCATCTGGGTCTTGAAGTCAAAAAAGGTAATATTGTTTCAGATGGTATGTGAGGAAGATGATATTACTATGACCAGCTGAACTCCAACTGTAGACCTACTGCACTGGACTTGGTCATGCATGTATACAGCTGGGCCTGTGTAATTGTCACAGTGGCCCAATCTACACCAGGATGTTGGCAGAGCTAAAGAGTTACCCGAGTTGGCCACTCAGGATGAAAAAGAGGAACAGGAAGAGAAGGATTAGGGCTTTGTGGGCTGGACTGAAATTTAATTGCTGACTTGCTAGTGCTCTGTGAGAATTCCTTCCATGTCACTTCAGAACAAATAAGCAAAACTTTTTTAAAGCTGTAGCTCAGAAATCACTATCACTGGAATGTCACTGGAATAGCATTTGTACAGTACATTAAAGTAAGAGATCCCTAAAAATAGAGGAGGATAAGCACAACCCATTGGGTAATTCTCCCTTATCAACTCCACTGAAATGAACAGAAGCAGTGCATCTTGGTGAGGAGAACCTTTGTCTAGTGAAGGGTTGAAATGCCACTGGTTCAATCCAAAAACATTGCTGTGCTCACCAAATGAATGTGATATGAGACCCCTCCGCACTGACATGAGGGAAACTATCCCCATCTACTGTAGTGACTGGGGGGGGGGGGTGATATCTCCATGCAAAGAGTCTGCCTTTGACAGGATGCCCCTGCTCCCCTGGCATCACCTACCTCAGCTCATCACCGGCGGTGGCAGTCTCCATTTGTTTCGGAAAGGTCTAGCCGCTTCAAGGCAAAGGCCTTTTAAAATTTGCAAAAGATACATGAAATATTTATGGACATTAAAAACTCAGGATATTACTTAAAGAAATGAGTGAGGAAAAGAACCAGGGAGTTCAATGGTTGAGGGTAACCGTAGAAGTATTAGGACAAAAGAGTTCTCTGTTTCTCCATATATTACATAAAGCAGAATCCTTTTCCAAAATAAATTTCAGCTGGTAATATATTTCGTTGGGATTTTTACAAAAATAAGAGGGAAGGGTTTTGAAAAAATGTGTAATAAAGGAATCAGTCTATTCTGCTTTTGCCTCAGCCGATTTTGCCTCAGCAAAATCAGGGAGCTGGACAGGGGACAGATTGTATTTGTCTTCAGTGTGGAAGGGATTGTCACTCTCGAATTGGCCTTCTCAGCCACACTAGACGTGGTTCCAAGTCCTCCATACAGAGCACGTTACCATAGTCTCTCGAGACTGAAGGATGCCTAATCTATCTAATCTATTCTGCTTTTGCTCAGACCTCATCTACAGTACTTTGCCAATATGATGTAGTGAGCAGAGTGTTAAACTAGGACTCAGGAGACCTGGGTTCAAATTCTCATTCAGCCACAGAAACGCATGTGAGTAAGCAATGGTAAAACCACTCTTTAAATACCTCAGAAACCTTGGAAACTCTGCTACAGTCTGTAAAATACTATATTAGAATTAATTTGACATCGCAGAACACACATGAAGGAATCCTATGTGTGTATATATGGAGAGGATTGTCCAAAAATCAAGGCTTTCTGGAATGTGGTATTAAAAATAATTACAATAACAGACTTGAATCCTCATTGTGCATCCTGCTCCTCATACAATAAGAGGGACAGCAAGGGTGAATGCAGTAACTCCATCTTCCTCTGGTGTGTTCCTGTGTTCCTGTTGCATTTCACAGGTTGGGAAAATGAATCTTGCACCATGTCCTACTCATGGGAGGCTCCTTATTTTCTTATTTTCTTTTATTTCTTGTCTTTCTCCCAAGGCTCCTTATGAAAAATAATTTAGAAAAGGAACAAATTATAATATTAAAAAACAATTAAGCTAATAATAATAATAATAATAATAATAATAATAATAATAATAATAATAATAATAATAATAATAATAATAATAATAATAAACAACTTTTAAAAATTAAAAACATTTTTTAAAAATAAATAACTATAGATCATCCGCAGTTGAACTCTGTTTTCTCTGCAGCCCATTCAGTTGCCAAATGCTTACTCAATGAAACAGATCTTCTTCAGTCAGCAAAATGACAGAAGTGAAGAGGCCAAACTAACTTTCCATGGAAGGAAGTTTCACAGCCTGAGAGCAGTCACCAAAAATGCCCACTTCCGTGTCTTCAATAAATGTGCCTGTGAGTTGGATGGGACATCTTAAAAATAAGGGAGGCTCTTCTCTATGGTCAGCTAAGGGTCTCTATCCCACGTCTCAACTCATAGGCAATGACACAATAGAGGCTTGATGGAGAGAATACATATAGAGAACATGCAGCAGAGAAGTATATGGACCATCTGGAAATACATGAACAATTTAAAACGCAGAATGCCCAAGATCCAGACTGAGACAATGTTCAGCTTTTCATACTGATTTCAAGGGGAGCTAAGCCCAGTCCAACATCTTTAAAGGGAGAAAGGAGTCAAATCCAATTTCTAGTGCAGGAGGACTGATCCACTAGAGTGGTGGCAGGGGATCCACATGTGGAGGAGTACAACAAGGCTCATAAACTCTTATTTCCCCTGTTCCACATGCTAGCATGAGCTGTGGGGAACTAAGAGGCATGGGAACCCCACCCATACACCCTCTACATTCTACACAGATTTTATCTATATTGTGCAAGTCACTGACATGACTCAGGAAAGAAATGTTGAACAAGGATACCAAAGACATAAAGACTTCCTCTTTTCTGCAAAAGCCTCCTTATAGAATCATAGAACTGCAGAGGTGGAAGAGAGTCCAAGAGTCATCACGTCCAATTTCTGATGAAGCAGGAAATCCACAGTACAAGGCCATGGGTGCCTTGAGAACCTTTTGTTTAAACATCTCCAGTGAAAGAATCCACTGCCTTCTGGGTAAGAACAGCTCCCTACTGTCAGGAAATGTCTCCCAATGTTTAATCAAATCTCTTTTCCCATAATTCGAATCTATTCACTGGAGTCTTGCCTTCTGGAAATGTAGAAAATAAGACTTTCCACATGATAGTCCTTCACGTATGTGAAGATATGTGATTATGTATTTTTCTCCTAAATCCAAATCATTTACATGCATGTTGCGCAATACCAGACCCAGGACAGGACCCTGTGGCATCCCACTTATCAGTGCTCTCCAGGATGATGAGGAATTGTTGATGGGCGCTCTTTGATTATGGCTTGTCTGCCAGGTACCAATCCACTGTCAGTAGCATTGTCTGGCTCACATTATACTGCCTTCACTACAAGAATATTTATATTGATTTTTTTGAAATAAAAATATGCTACATCCACAGTATTCTTCTTAGCAAGCCTGTGATTCTATACAAAAAAAGTAATAAACTTAGTATGACATGACTTGTTTTCCAGAAATCCATGCTAGTTTCCAGTAATCACTGCATCCTTTTCTAAATTCTCACAAACTGTTTTCTGATCTGTTCTAGAATTTTTCCTAGTCTTCATGTCAAATCAACCAGTCAATGCCCCCTATGCCCCCTTTTTTCCCCCTTTCAGAAGATGGAAACAATATTTGCCTGTTTCCAGTCTTCAGGAACCTCACCTCCTCTACAAGAAATCACAAAAGGATTGGATACACTCAACAAAGATAAGCAGCAACCAACCAACAAGTAGAGCTTTTCTGCATAGTTTGAGGCCTTGTTTCTTCTGGACAAAAGCAAACATTACAACCAAGTTCTGTGAGAAATTAGCAGCACATTTAGATCCATTGGGACTTGGACTCCTTGTTGGGTTCAGTAGATCAGGTGGAGGCATCCAAAGCTCCATCTAGTCAAGTTATATTGGATTTCAGTTAGTGTGGTCTGAAGATGCAGACAAAGCATGCTGCAAAGCCATCACTTCCTCCTTTGATCACTGCCCTTCACAGCTTTTAAAATTAGTCAAAGAGGTAACTACTGAATAGGCCATGCATGTCAGCAATACACCTCTTCTGGAGAGATATTTGCCCCCAACCTTTGAAAAAAGGCCTTTATAAGGCCCATTCTGAAGAAACCAAACTTAGCACTGAATACTTTTAACAACTATAGGCTAATTGCTAACATTACATTTCTGGGCAAGTTGATTGAGAGAGTGGTGGCTGACCAGCTGCAGGTGTTCTTGAAGGACACAGATAGTCTAGATCCATTTCAGTAGATGTTTAGGATGTGCCACAGAACTGAAACTGCCTTGGTCATTCTGCTTGATGACGGAATCATAGAATAATTGAGTTGGAAGGAGCCTATAAGGCTATCAAGTCCAACCCCTTGCCCAATGCAGGAATTGAAATCAAAGCAGATGTGACAGATGTTTGTCCAATTTTCTCTTGAATTATCTCCTGAGGGAGGCTGACAGGGAGAGTGTTAACCCTACTGGTCCTCCTGGACCTTTCTGTGGCTTTTGATCCATTGACCAGAGAATCTTCCTGAGCCAGCTCTTGAGCTTGGGACTTGGAGGCACAGTTTTCCAGGGGTTCCAGTCCTTCCTTGAGGGTTGTTACCAGATAGTACAGCTTAGGGAGGTGATGTCTGCCCCTTGGGATTTCCATTATGGAGTCCCTCAGGGATTGGTCTTCTCCTCAGTGCTTTTAAACATCTATATGAAGCCACTGGGAGAAGTTATCCAGAGATGTGGAGACTGTTGCCATCAATATGTGGATGACACACAGCTCACTCTCTCCTCTCCATCTATAGGTGATACAGTGTAGGTACTGGAGTGTTATCTGGGTGGGATAATGGACTGGATGGGGGCCAACAAACTGAAACTGAGTCCAGATAAAATGGAAGACTTACTGTTGGAAAGTCCTCCTGACCGGTAAGAGAGTTATTTACCTGACTTTGATACACATTGCACTATTGGGCAGTAGACAAGTTAACTAACTGACTGACTGACTGACTGACTGACTGACTAACTAACTAACTAACTAAATAAATAAATAAATAAATAAATAAATGCCCTGAGATTTTATCTGCACATTTCTGTACTACATTTGGATACAGTTCCTCTCACCCTGGAGACTTGAATTTCTATCAAGTAGGACAATTCTTTACCTATTCTGGGCAGCAGCCACCACTTTGTCTCCCTTATGGTACTTGCATTAGGTTGAGAACTATTTTCCTCTTTTGAGCAGACAGAGACAAAGTCCTTGTTCAGCAGCACCACTTTCTCTTTCACTTATTAGCATTATTCCATCCTTTCTGAGCAGACCTGCCACTCCTTTGCTTTTTCTCTTACTCTGAACATAGGTGAAGTGTGGAGGAGCATTTTTGTAATTTCTAAGCCCTCTTGCAAATTTGAGCTTATTCTGAGCTTCAGCAACCCTGACCCAAGTGCACATTTGGTACTCATTTAAACTCTTCTCTGGTGATTTACCTAACTTTCTGTTATCTTTACCTGCCCCTTTTAAACCTTAGCTCATCTGAAAGCTCCTTATGCAGCTACCTTCGTTTTTTAAATGCTTCTCACTTTCCTTTCTCATAGGACTTGTTTGAATTATGTCTTCAGTATCTCACCTGAGGAAACTCCCTTCCATTGTGAACTCTTTGAATATTTCTGACCCAAGATCTAATCTTTACTTAAGCTTCATGAAATTAACTTCTTAAAGTCCAGAATATATGTTGTACTATCTGTAGCTTTCCATTTCCTCAGACTGACATATCTCAGGAAAGTGTTGTCACTTCAGCCCAACGTCTTCACTTCAGCCCAAGGTCTCTGCTATTTTCACCTAATTGAACAGTTCTTCTCTTCTGATGAATACCAGATCTAGGACAGCTAATATCAGGGTAGCTGAAGTCTCCCAATAACTCCTATAGCTCTCCTCTTTGACTGTTTGCAGTAGTTTATGTAATGTAAACTTTATGAGAAGCCAGAGGTTGAGAGTTCAATTCCATACTGTACCTCCTGTGAGAAGAGCCAGCCTGTGTAGCTTTGGGACAGCTGCACAGTCCCAAGATGCCCCCAGAAGAAGGAAATGATAAATCACTTCTGAAGTACTCTCTACCTAGAAAACCCTGGAAAGGGTCACCATAAGCCAGAATTGACTTGACAGCACATGATTATTATTATTAATAACAATAATCTGATTTAGGAGGACATCATCCAAGTGTTCATCTTGGCTTAGAGGTTTGTAGTAGTCCCTCATGTTGTCCCCTCTCCATTGTTTTTTACCTAAACATTCTCTACCAGCCTGTCATGGAACTCCTCACAGGGGTCCATTGCTTCCTGCTTACAAACCTGAATGCTCATGTTAGCTGGAGAAAGGATGAAGAAGACATGGACTCTGGTGAGCTTGGCAAACTTACCCATAAACGTGTTTAACTTGACTGGACGGGAGCAAGCTCAGAGCAGTGACTGCTGTGCGAACATGGAGGTGGGGCGGGGTTCTGAGACTGATCATTCTGCTATATATTGCTTCATGAGAGTCCTCTGTCCAATTGGTAAACATAGGTTGGAAGAGCACAGCCATGCCAGCTGCCCCCATCCCATGTCAATGGGTCTCTGACCTTTATTGGATAGGATGTCTGTTCATGACTCTAAGCCATAGATTTTCCCTTTGATTGGAAGCCCTAGTTGCACAATAATTATCATTTCAGAGAGAAAATGATATGTGTACAATATGTACATATATTTCCCCTTCCAACATTTGCAGAACATGTGAAGTGGAGAGAGGACACTAGTACAGGTCTAGCCAGAACTTGGGGAAGTGACTTTTCTGGACTATCACTTCCAGAATCTTCAGCCAGCATGGCTGCTGATGGGAATTCTGGGATTTGTAGTGACTTTCTTAGTTCTGGGTAGAGCAGACATAGCCCCACTCTCTCATTTTCAGATTAATTTGGAGGATGGATGGGCTCTTTTGCAGTGGAAATATTCCAATCTGCCCCAGGGCAAATATGGGTGATAATTGTCCACACCCAGTGAAGACAATCTGGGGGCGGGGGTATCCAAGAACCAGTAGAAGGTGCAGAGAGCTGCCATGCCTCCAATACCTTGTTTTTTTCCAGCCCACTGTCTGGCTGTAAAAGCAGTATGAAATTCAAAGGAAAATGCTAACAGCCTCCTGAATGCCGTTTAACTTCACTGAAGAAACACATTGAGCGAGGAGGTTTATTCAAGTCCCCAATGGGATTTAGGTTTTAGTTATAATCATTCACCTGTTTTTAATACTACAGAATGCTTGAATGTTGAAGAACAGAAGGCAAAAACCAACTGAACCGTGAAAAAATATGTACAGGGACAAATATTGATTGAGGAGCCTAGATTCCTTTTCCATTTTATTTTCCCTTTTGTTATAGTTGTATATAATTTCATGGTATTGAACATTAACGTTCAGAATGGTGTAAATTTTGTTTGTGAAAGCTGTTTTTTTTCCCCTCTGAGTGCTTTGAGAGGAAACAAAATAAGTTACCCCTTTATCTAAGGCAATGTTTTTCAGATTTCTGACAACTGAGGAACACATATTTTAGTTATGGTCAAATTCCTCTCTCCTCCATCTCAATTCAGAATGAGCTCAGCTATGCCTGTTTTTCTTAATATGTTACTTCCAAAGCTTTTCCAAAATGTGGGTCCTATTTCATTCCTGATAAGATTTCAGAGAACATGCTGGGCCAAGCACCTTTCTGAACTCTTTCCCAGGCACCATTCAGGTACCTATGAATCCGTCCCCTGCCTATTCCCCAAAAGTAACTGCTGATGGGTGCAGTAATACAAAGGACTTGCAATACATTGTGCTAATACAGAGAGGTGTATTGTACTCAAGAAACCAGATTCCTGGAAAACTTTGGAGGGTGTTTCGGTTCAACTTGCAATCAGCTTTGAAAATCTGAATAAATGATTGTGTTCCATCATGTCAATTCTGGCTTATGGTGACCCTTTCCAGGGTTTTCTAGATAGAGAGTACTTAGATGTGGTTTTCCATTCCCTTCTTCTGAAGGCATCCTAAGGACTGTGCAGCTTGCCCAAGGCCACACAGGCTGGCTCTTCTGGGATGCACAGCAGGCTGTGCACTGAAAATCTGAACTATAGAGATATGCTCCTCAGACCAACAATTTTGAATTTCACTGTAATCATTTCCTGACTTAAAGATGTATTTCTCTTGAAAACAGCTCTCTGCCAAACACTACCCACCTTCAGAGAAAGGTAGTGTATGAGCCACTCTCCTGGAGATGCCTTCTCCAAGCGCAGGCCAATAATACTACTGTATCGCTGCACTAAAGATTTTCTACACCAAGTGTGGCCCTCCAGACATTGCTGGACTGCAACTCCCAGCATTCCTCATCATTGACTCTGCTGCTTTGGGGATATGGGAGATGAAGTCCAACCACATCTAGAAGGCTGCACTTTGGTCACCCCTGTTCTACATATTTACCTGTTCTGAGCAGAATGCTATAGGATTGTGTTTTGATTGGGCCATTCAGTGCTAAAGCAGTAAGCCCTGCAGAGGGGTGAGTAGCATCTTCTCTGGGTGGATACTTTGGACACACAAAAGACTTTATTAATTGATTTTGCAAGGTGCATTAGCAGATTTCTTTCGGCATTTAGTACAGGAATTACTGACCTAAGAACCCCTATTTTCTTTGTTACTAAACTTCAATGAGTTGTAAATGATTATACACATGTGCACTACACATTTCATGTTCTGCAAAACCTTCTTTTATCCTTTGATCTGGTTGGGATGAGGCAAACAGATATCAACAGCTTTGTGATTTTTGTTTTTAAATTGGCAGCTCAACATAAATATTTTAAGTGCGCATATAGTAAAATATCAACAAGAAGCCCAAATCTCTGTGGATGTACTTTGAGGGACCTTTTTCTTGTTATGTGTAGTCTTGCATACCACATAAACAGTGAAGATGGCCACTCTGTTTCATGACTGAAAGACATTCCAAAAATCCACAAATAGCAGTCTTTTTCTTAAGACTAACCAAAAGGTTGCAAAACTGTATGCCCCACTTTTGAGTATTCCAAAACTTCTTATCAGAATAAACGATACAAAAGACAAGGAGTGGCTAGGGCAGAAACAAAGAAGTCTCAAAATTAGGTCATGAGCATTGTATCTCAGACCCAGTCTTCAAGATGAAGAAAGGGGAGTGAATAAATCCATCTCTACTAGATACAAGGAGCACTTGGTGTTCTCTTGCCCCTTTCCTAGCTGACTCCTATTTCTGAAGACATGAAGATCGACTCTTCCCCCACCTTCAGCAACATACCTGCACACCTACCACAGGAAGGTTCCAGGATAGATTGACGGCAGCAGTAAAAAAGAAGCGTGACTGTCTTTATATTAGCAATCTAATATATTCATTTGTTTCAGCTACTCCCTGAGTGCCACTGCCACCACCTCATCTTGGGGAATGAAAGGCCTGGAGAAATGTTCTGAAGTGCTTTCTCACCTGCAAGTGCTCTCTGCAAGAAACAGAGGTATTAATGTTGGCAGAAAAAGCACCCTTGCTTTCAGTGGAGATAGGAAAAGGTGGTCCCTTCAGTACTGCTTCCCTTCTTCAGGATCTGTGCTGTAGATGTGCCCTTCTCCTCAACTGGCTGGGAAAGAAGTGGGGCCACTTAATTGCAAGCCCGCAGCCACAACGGCCAGTCCCAGTAAAATGGCTGAAAGGTATTTCATTCTCAAGGAGCAACACCGGAGCAGCCAGCTAAGTACAACTTAGCTAGCAGTGGTCACTGTGCTGCTACGCAAGATAGAAATACAGTCAGAAATCTCGAGTGTATTCTAGAACATGTTGAGCCTCTTTCTGACAAAAAGCGTTTTGACAGACTTCATCCTTTATCTGGTTTTACTGCCAGCTCTCCCCTCAAGAAAGCTTGGAAATGGTGGATCTGGAGGGAAAGCAGGCAAAGAAAAATTTAAAAGAATCATCACCACCCTTCCCAAATTATAGTTCCCAAGACAGAGGGGCATAAAAATTAAATTGGCATACATGTCCACCCCGTCATTTGAGGGGATGGGAGAGGCAGAGGTGAAGGTTGGCAGAATTGTCTCCCATGCACCCTAAAGGGTACAAAAGTATTCACTGAGGCAGAAGGGGGGGGATAATGAATTGGAATGTAGGGGGCTAGGAAGGTGCACTTGGGACCCTGAGGGAGCACATACAGCTCACAGGCCTCACTTTGCCCACCCTCGTGTAAAGGGATACAAAGAACTGCCAGCTCTCTCAGCAGCATTGTTTCTGAAGTCTCCTAGGGCTCGATCAGATGAGCATTTGTCCCACTGTTTGGTGCCTTGCCAGGATGAGCTGGTTCACTCTTTTTTCTGGTGATCAGATGATGTAATGGCTAGAGCGAACCCCAGAGCAGCCCAACCTGCACCTTTCGCAGGCCCTGTCAAGGGCTGCCACTTTTTTTGGTGTGGGTAGTTTCACTCTTCACCGCAAAACAGTAAGATGGCACAGAAAAGACCAACCGCAGAGCTCCCAAGAATGCAAGAAGAGTTAAAATGGTTTCAATAGACAGTCCCAACCCATGTGAACATACAATTAATAGGCCCAAAGTTAATCTGCATTTTAGCATGTTAATTAATCAATTCATGTTGCACATTAAAACACAGCTCCATGTGCATGCGCAATTTGGGTGTCTTCCTGAATTACTGAAAGGCATGTGGGGTACCTTAACATTTGCTGCAATCATGTCCACATTTATCTCACTGTAAATCCTACTGAAACCAATCAGTAGGTAGTATAGGCTTGTACTGAAATCTGCTTAGCATTGCTAGAAGGCAAGGCCATTCTTTTTTCATTCCCTGTTACAGTGTTATTAGAACCCTGTAACACAGAAAAACCAAAACAGTCTTTTAAAAATGTAAATAAGCAAGACCTTAATGCACAACATTTAAAACTGTCCCCACTGATGAAGCAGCTAAAGCTTTTCTCGCTTAATCAAGGAATTGAAGCGATTAAAGGGAGCAGTCCTGTCCTGCATCCAACAGTTTGGATTAAGATTTCCAGAGCCGTTAGAAAGGTTTGCAGAACTGTTTCTATATTTAAATGTTCATCAAACTATTCAAAAGGTACCCATCTGCATTTCATTTGAGTATGAGCAGTGGGCGCTCTGTGCACGCTGCGTCATCTCTAATGGAAAAGTCAGGTCATTTGCTCAGGTATGATGCACTCCCTCCTGAAAAAAACATGATGATTTGTCTCTTTTTATTACGTATTATTCTGATATACTACTAAATAATTAAGTTATTTAGAATTCAGAAATCTGTGATGCTGCCATTGTAAACAGAGATGATAATAGGAAAGGATTTGGAATACTTCCACTTAGATTTTATGCGGTCCCTACAGATTTTACAGGAGACGTTAAAGTTCTAAAAGCACCAGAAAATCATTTTTGAAGCTCTGAAAGATTCATTTGACTAAAGGTGGAAACACTTGAGATTTTAAAAAAAAAAGTAGGCTACAATAGTAGAGAAGAAGAAGGGACAAACGGGATGTTATGCCAAAATAATAAATTTCCATTGTTCTGTGGCTGACAAAAGTTTGTTTCACTGCACGAATTAGAAGAATACATCGGTCTTTTTATACATGGAAGCATGGATGTTCATGAATTATATACATAAATCTTTCTTTGTTCATGTCAGAAGAACCACTATACAATTAATGAATGTATCAGCTAATTTTCATTGAATGAGAGGTGACATCAAGAGTGTTTGGGACAGCTAACATCAAATATTCCATAGTACATGTTGTGTTTGCTTTTAAAAAATCTAACTTTCTTTGCTAAGAAAAGAATGTTGAGAAGATTTAACTTTTTTTCAGGCAAAGCTAATTGCTACAGAAGACATGGGGATGCCACTAAATAAGCATCATGAATCTAGTTGCCTGTTTCTCCTCCATTACACCTCATGAAACATATCCCATGACATAGAGCCACCACAATGTAAGTTGCATTGTGCTTGCTCCATTTTATTTGCTACTGCTAGAAAAGGCTGATTAGAGATGTGAAGAATACTTGCTGAATTTCTTGTTGATACAACACATCAAGGCACCTCTGCAAGACCTTTCAAACTCAATGTGGTTTCTCCTCTCCAATGCAAGAGCAAGACAAACAGATGTTTTTTAAAAAATAATTAGGGTTACCAAAATTTGTGCAAAATGTCTCTGCACTAGTTTTGTACAGAGACATATTGCAAAAATTGCCCCTTCCCTTTGGAAGCACACACACACACATAGCAAGCATAGAACGACTGGCTGACTGTTTAGCAAGATGAACATAATCCATCCAGTGTTTCATATTCTCAAAAAGTCAATGCAAGAAACCAGCAGCCATCATAGTTGGGCCCATATTTGCAACTTATGTGGAAATCATTCTCAACAATGCAAGAACACTTCTTGGCAGTGCTAGAAAAAATTTCATTGGCTAGCAGGCAAGAAGGAAAAAAAAGTGCTGCTTCTTCATAATCTCTGACGATGAGACAAGCAAGGATTTACATCTCCAGGGTCAAGAAGTTCAACAATGTCGTTGATTTGGTGGGTTAGACCAGATTTTGTGAAAAATGAAGGGCAAACTAGAAATAGAGTGCTGTTTTCTAGATAGTCCCATGCCATTGGTAATGCCTAGCTACAATAATTTCTCATATCATAGAATCACTGTGTCCTTTTTCAAGCATTCCATTTTGTGTTTGATCAACATGGGAGAGGGAGGATAAGCGTAAAAGCTTGGCCACCATCACTTTCTACCATCTGGAGAGAAGACTCCTGAAAGTGAGAAGACTTCTCTGCTTTTTTAGGTTTCTCACACCATTTCCCACACCTGATTTACCAAGGTTCTGAACTGCATAGGAATTCTACAAGAACAAAGATTCATGCTTCAGAAGTTACCATTCCAAATTGTGAAGGGTGACGAGGCTATCTCAAGCCATTTTGTTGTCTGAGGCTAGGTACAGAATGCCAACCCAGTCCACCAAATACTTCATGTACAGAACTGGACTAACAGTTGACTCATAGTTAGCACTGTTGACAAATCATACTCAGCAACACTGTTCCTAAGGATAGCACTCTGACTTAGGGGATATAGGACAGGCCAAGTAGCACACACAGCTCTGCCCTCTAGCACCATCTGCCACCTGAGGGTATTGCTTCCCTCTGCCTAATTATAGGGTCATCATAAAATCATAGAATAATGGGGTTGGAAGCGGCCTTTAAGGCCAACAAGTCCACCCCCCTGCTCAACACAGGAATATAAATCAAAGTATATCTGACAAATGGTTGCCTAATTTTCTCTCAAATGCCTCTATCAGTGGAGCACTCATGACCTCCCAAGGTAATTGGTCCCATTGTTGTACTGCTCTAATAGTTAGGATGTTTTTCATAACATTCAACAAAATTTTAACTTCCTGCAACTTGAGCCCATTATTATGTGTACTGCACTCTGGAATGCTTGAGAACAGATCCTGCCCTTCCTCCATATGACATTCTTTCAAGTATTTGAAAAGTGGTATCATCTCTCCCCTCAGTCTTCTTTTCTTAAGAGTAAACATGCCCAGTTCTTTCAGTCTTTCCTCATAGGGCGTGGTTTCCATCCCGCTGATCATCCTTGTAGCCATCCTCTGAACTTGTTCCAGTTTGTTGACATCCTTCTTAAAGTGTGGTATCCAGAACTGGATGCTCAGGATTAGGTCTAATCAGTGCTGAATAGAGGGGAATTAGTACCTCATGAGATTTGGAGACTATACTTCTGTTAATGCATCCTAAAATAGCATTGGCCTTTTTTGCAGCCATATCACACTCTTGAGTCATATTCAGCTTGTGATCCACAATGATTCCAAGATCCTTCTCACTTGTAGTATTAGCCAAGTATTCTCCATCTTGTAACTGAGCATTTGGCTTCTTCTTCCTAGGTGTAGAATTTTACACTTATCCCTGTTAAACTTCATTCTGTTGTTCTCAGTCCAATCCTCAAAGTCTTCAAGACCTTTTTGAATTTTATTTCTGTCTTCCATGCATTCCTATTAGCTATTCCACCCAATTTTGTGTTATCTGCAAATTTGACAAGCATTCCCTGCACTCCCTCATCCAATTCAATAATAAAAGTGTTGAAGAGCACCAGGCTCAGGTACGAGCCTTGTGGTACCTTACTTGTTACCTCGTCTCAGTTTTAGAAGGAGCCATTGATAAGCACTCTCTGAGTACAATTCTGTAACCAACTGTGTATCCACTTGGCAGCTGTTCTATTTAGCCCACACCTAGTTGGGTTGGTAGTCAGAATATTATGGGGCACTTTGTTAAAAGCTTTGCTGAAGTCAAGATATATTATATCTACAGCATTCCCACTGTCCACCAGGGAGGTTGCCCCTCATTCCTAGAAAGTGATTTGGATGGTGGCTCGATGCTGGAGCTAGCCTGTTCATTCTTACTCCCCCACTATGTAATTGGTATTGCAGATAGAATACAGAAAGTAGTATACTCAAATAGGGCTAATTAGAGAGCAAATTCCATATTTGTGCAGACACTTCTTAGACAAGAGTCAAGAAACCTGGTCCAGAGTCCCATACAATAGATATGTTCGGAAGAGATACCTGCATACTTGATCCATGTAGGATTATTTACATGTTCTCATCATAGTCAGCAGACAAAAGAAGCAACAATAAGCAGCCTTGGGTTGCTTTCTTGAATGAACAGTAGCAAAATGGTCATCAGAAGCAGGGGCAGGAAAACGGCCATAATAGTATGTCCAAATACAAGGAATGTTAAGCTAGACATTACAGAGAGGAAGGGGGAAACTGGACATAGGCCTTCCATTTCCCTCAGCATCCTGGGAACACATAGCTCTGCTCTTATTAAGAACATAATACCTTATTAAGAATCTAAGAAGGCTCCTGCTGGATCAGACCAAAGGCCTGTCTAACCTTGCATTCTGCTCCCATGGTGGCCAACCAGGGGCCCCAATGGAAAGTCTACCAGCAGTACACAATAGCAACAGCACCTTCTAACACATTAACCAAGTACCTCTTTTGAGGAGGCTTTGGGAAGAACCCCTGCTTAATGACCAAACACATGTATTGATGCAGAAAGGTTCAGTTCCTTTTATGTCCAATTAAATTGTGCATTACCAGGGTTTGGAAAGTCACTGCCAGATAGCACTGGGCTTGATGAGTCAGTGGTTTCCTCTGGCTATCAGAGGAAACTATGCATTCACATACAGAAAAGCATTGCTGTTTAGGTACAACAATCCCACCTTCTCCAACTCTCATCATTTCTGTTCCTATGGGCCAGCAGCAATAGGGAGAATTGCATTTAAGTTTGGTTTATGAGTGACTGGTACTTAAATCTTAGTGACAACCATCTACAGACTGCAAAGTATAGAAGGCCTCTTGCATTTATTTTTAGTGTTGTGTGTTTTTTTAAAAAACTTAATAACTGTTTTAAATTCATATGTGAGCAAACATGGGTTCCTCAGTCCTCAGTGCAGTTAGCACCATAATAAAACTATCAACCCCTATAAAACAATATTGACTTAAACTACATCAAGAACCAACCAGTCAGCAGCAGCAAGGGAAACTAATGAAAATCCTGGTCAAACAATTAACAAATGAAAACATACCCCCATTGGTTGAGTCAAGGTCATCTGGAGATTGAATTTAAAAAAGGCCAAAGTATTGTTTTCATTAGTGGCCTGGAAAAAAGAATGGACAACAATGAAGCAGACTTCAAGACAAAAAAAAATAACTCGGGTCAAAGCACCAGGCAACTGTGCTGAATGCCAGAGAGTCAGCAGAGAAAGGTGACATGAGAAGCTGATGACAGGTAGTGTTTCAATATTAACACATGCAAAGCAGTGCACAGTAGAGAGAATAAATATATTTAACTTCTCAGATCCTTTAAGCTGTCATCCTAAGAATTTTCAGAAGCTATATGGAACCCAGAGTGGATTTCCTACATGTCAGTCCTAGAATCTAAAATTAAAACAGCCTGCCTCTGACCATGAAGGGCAGAGTTACGTGTTCCCAGGATACTGAGGGAAATGGAAGGCCTATGTATGTCAAGTTTTCCCCTTCCTCTCTGTAACATCTAGCTTAACATTCCTTGTATTCAGACATACTATTATGGCAGTTTTACTGCCCCTGCTTCACACATCCCTGGCTCATGGAGTTAGGGAAACAGACAAGAAGCATATCACTGTTTTGTAAGTAGAGATGGGGGTATTTGTATTCGTATACAAATATCCCCCCACAGGTGGAAATAACAAGGATCCAGCCCCATAGGGCCAGATGGTCCACTCACGATTCTGCCGCTGCCGCGAGCTCAACGGAGCCTTCCTATTGCTCCGTTGCTCGTGATGGATTAGCCACTCTGCGACCTGGCAGAGAGGCTCGTCATCCCACCTTCTGCCAGGACTGGCTAATCTATCGCTAGCAATGGAGCAATAGGAAGGCTCCGTTGAGCTCGCAGCAGCAGCGGAATCATGAGTGGACTGTCCGGCCCCATGGGGCCAGACCCTAGTTATCCCCACCTGTGGGGGGATATTCATATTCATATATGAATATTCCCATCTCTATTCGTAAGCAAATGGTGTACGTTGAATGAGACATTATGCAGAGGAGGTCAACATTTAAACAACTGTTTTCAGCAATAGGTGTAAAGTGTGCTTTCACCCTATGCTTCATCATGACTGGGCAAACAGACAATTGTAAGCATGCTATCTAGCAAAACGTGCTATCCCTAGACTTCAATATAGGCTGACATATAATTGTGGACAGTACAGTCTCAACTGATGACCAGTGGTTATTTCAGTCCAAGATTCTTGTAGAATTTGTTCTTCCCAAATTCCTACACAGAGGAGCATCTCTTTGAATAATGGACAGATCAATTTGGTTTACACACCTCTCCAAATGTTGCAACACAACTCTAGCTACTTAAATGCATCCAAATGTGTCTTTAAATATATATTTGGCACTGAAACACATATTTAAAAACATTAATTGAGCAGGGTTTTTTTAAACTGCAGCATAATGTGGAAGTAGAATGGAACATGATTATGGATAGCAACATCCCAAAGTGACATACAGCAGAAGAACAGAAAAAAATTAGCTCCTGGCTGCTTAGAGAGATTCATGTGTGCCATTTTTTAAGTTCACTTCCAAATTTGTTTCTCTATCCTCAGAGGTCAATTACTACACAATTTCCCTGGCATCTGGTTCCTCCAGAGCTCAGAAATTTTCCTTTTTTGGACCAACTCCCAGAAACATATTTCTGAGGGGTTCTATAAGATGTAGTAACTTCACCCAAGACTCCACGTTCTGTTGCCCACAGTTTCAATATAGTTTCAATCACACAGATTATATAATTGTTCAAAGTTGGAGTTTGGCTGAACAATGAGGGACTCATGTCTGGCATTCAGGCACTTTGGTAGTGAAAACCCAAGAAGCCTGCAACATGTTCAAATGGTAGCACAGAAACTGGGTGAATCAGCAACAAACTGGAAATGAGGCTCAGTGTAAAGTAAATGTGAAGCAACAGACAATAGAGTGAAAAGTCCTGACTTCACATACAGTATACACAAAGGGGGGCTGAGCTAATGGTTATGAAACAAGAAAAGGATCTTGATATCATTATGGAATGCTCATTAGAATGTCCACCAGTATGTGCTGCAAAGTATTTCACAGTGGCAAAATTATGAATGAACCTAGGATAGAACTTCCGTGAGCATAACATCTTGATGGTTCAGCCACTGTTAGAACACCATATATAGTTCTTCCGCATCTCAGAAAGACACCATGGAGATAGAAAAACTGCAAGAGCAACAAATTATCAAAGGGATCAAGTGCCTTCCCTACAAGGAAAATTTACATTGATGCGTTTGGGTTTTTTTAAAAAATGCATATAATACTGATTTAATAATAAAAAAAGGCAAAATTAAGTGCAGAAATGACATAATTTTATAAAATTATCCATGGGTTTGAGAAAGTGGTTGAACAAATTATTGTCTTTTACATATCACAAGAACCTAAGGTCATCCAATTAAGCTAATTGGGGGAAAAAGAGAAGCATATCTTCACACAGCACAAGGTAGATTTATGGAATTTGCTGCTGCATGAGGTAGTTGTGACCATTGTCTCAGATGGCTTTAAAGGAAGATTAGATAATTTTGCAAAATAAAGGGCTATCAATGGCTATTAATCATCCTGGCTATATGCATCTGTCAGGTTCAGTGCCAGTAGGATTCAAAATACCTGTTACTGACATTAGCGCAAAGGTGCGGTGGAGCAAAACCTCTGGATGAAAATCTCAGTAGAGAAGAGACTTGTTTTAAAAAATCCTGCCAGCTCCCCTTTCCCCAGTAGGTTTCCAGTCAAGTTTATTCTCACATTTCTGCACAGGAACAGTTCTCCCAAGTTCCCAAGAAATCCAGGGATGGGGAGTGGGGGCTATGCATGCTGGTTCTGCACCAATGTCAGTGATACGGAAATCTTTGTGAGTTGGGCTCAGTGGTCAGAATCCTGTTGGCTTATATAGTCACAGAATGGCAATCATGCCAGCTTCCATACACACACGCACGCACACAGTATGCTGTCCTTCACATGACTGGTCGCACACTGATTTCAGAATCAAGCGTGCAACCAGTCAAGCAATTAACTGTGTGAAGGATAACCTGCAGGAAGGAAAAAAAACCTCTGGGTGATTGCCATAACACAGACAGTTTTTATTAACCATTTTCTGCCCCATGTGTTTGGAATCCTTCATGTTCTTAGATTCTTCCATGGAATCAGCGCCCTTTGGGGCTGGCGTTCTAAAGAGCATGGCATTCTAAAGAGCATGGAGGATTCTCACAGTGTTTGTCTTCAAAACCAAAAGTGCCCTCCAGACTTTTCTCCTCAAAACAGAAAGACCAGAAGAGGGCCTGGAGGAGATGGGGGCATCTGGGTTAAGAATGTGTGTCAATGTTTTTGTGTTTCTCAAAACATTTCCTTACTATCCCTATTTCATCTCATGCAAGGCCTTCAGTTTCCTTCCCTCACTAAATCTGTGAATTTTCATGTGTTTTTCCTGATACACATTTATTCATAGATATTATCTAAGTCAGGAGACTTCTCTCCATTGACTAAGGTCCATTTGTTTGCCTCCCCCACCCCCAACTATGCACATTTTTTGAATGTTCCCATTGTTTTACATACACTTTATTTCTCCAAAATGCCCTGTAAGACATGCAAATATATTAATTCTCAAGGCCATGAGAATTAATGGGCTTGAGAATTAAAACAATTAATACTTCTTGCAAGGAGTGCCAGGAGATGTGAGAACACAAAATTGTCAAATCCAGAACAATGCTTTTACAGCCCAGGTTCAAGGCAAGTTAAGTGCACTGGAGCCAGCTCACTCCCAACACATTTTTAAAAGGTACAGGAAAAAAAACTTTTGAAAAGGGCAATTGACAGTTCCAATTTTTCCCTTTTTCTTTTTTTTTTGGGGGGGGGGCAGAATTTAAGACCACAAAATATATTATCTTCAGGTACATGAAGCTTAGACCAGGTAGGCAACAGTCTTGTGTTTTTGTTTATATATATATGAACAAAAACACAAGATATATATATAATACCAACAGAATTACCTGGCTCAACAGGAGTTGAATGATTAAGCAGAATCCGAAAAGGCACAAGACAAGAAATAAAAGCACCCTAAGTCGTATAATGAAGTTATCTATCACACTGCCTCATTGGGAAGCTTCAGCTAAACCTCACAATAAAGGATGGTTGGCATTTATATGGCTTTACCTACAGTGGTTAGTCTTTTCCAAGGTGGGGGAATTACATCCCAATAATTCATTTTGCCACCCTCTCCTCCACTTGATTATTCATGCATCCCTTATCATTTGAGAAAGGAAGGGGAAATCACAATCATTTGTGCAAATTGATCTATTGTGATGCTCTATCCACCCAAGCCAAACCAAAAATTTGAGAAAACACCACCTTTTCCTAAATGTGAGGATGGCTTTTTCCTTTCACTTTTGCACTACATGTGAATTCAAATGCCACATGGGAACATATCTTGCTCTTTACTTATTCCAGTTTCCTTTCCTGTATATTCAACCAAACACACAAACGACAGAATTTCCAGGCAAAATCATAAATGGGCAAGCAACCACTAGCACTCATAGGAGAGGAAGAGATGTGGAAACAAAACAAAACTGAAGGAGATGAAGAAGAGCCTAACAAGACAGGAAATGGAATTGAAATGAGAGCCACAAACCCCCTCATTGTTTAGCTGTTTTGTGCCACCATCTCCTCTTTTGAACGATGCTGAGTTTAACTAATGGCGTGCTCAACAAATACTAAAACTGATGAAAACGCAAACAAGAACTTTTATTCATTCCAACATGGAGTTTCTGTGAAGTAATGCTGCCAAATTTTCTTTGGTATGAAACTAAAGGACAACATTTTAGAAAATAGCTATATTCAGGAGAGGAAGAAAGCCAAGCAGTTTCCTCACTGCTTCCACAACACAAATGAATGCTGATCAAGCGTGGGTGAATTTGTTTCCTTTTTTCCCCTCTTGTTTCAAAGCTTTTACTCTTACATTCTTTTTATCAGATATGTGAAGAATGTGCAGATTTTGGTAAATTCTCATCACAAATTAATCAAACAATTCTCAGCTACCTCCAGTAGGCAAATTCAATTGATACAGCTATTCCTAGTGTGGAGAATGTGATTTTGTACCTGCTATTTGTTACACAGGTGCTGATGGGCCTCTCCAAAAAAAAAAACCCTAGAAGCAATCCTAAATTAGCACCAGAAAGATGGCCAAATCCACAGATTCAAAGCCAGACTTGGGAGAACTAAATATTCAAAGCCTTTTAGAGGGATTCCATTTTATTTTCTCCATGATTCCATTTTTTAAAATCTTATATGCTTTCGGCCAGACCTGTGAAGAAATGTGCAAGTCTGAGGAAAATTTTATCAAAAGATCATAGAATCAGAAAATATCTGAGTTGGAAGGGACCTATTAGGCCTTGAGTCCAACCCCCTGCTCAATGCAGGAATCTGAGTCAAAGCAGATCTGGCAGATGGATTGGCTTCCCGTTTGGGAGATGTTTGAAGTAACAGTGGAGATGGTCCAAACACACACATACATATCACCAGCCTATGGCCTCCCCAACTGGGGAGACAAGTGCTATTCAAGAAGAGGCACTTGCCTCCAAGTACTGGCTCTCCTCAGCACTTTTCACCTTCCCACTGGAAAGACCAGTAGTGTGGAGCAGAATCTCTCCACATTGGACTCACTCCCCATGTTAGAATTGGGGCTTTGAGAAAGAAAGGACCACGGAGAAAGACCCAGGACCTTCCAAGGGCCATATGGGTTCCTTTGGCAAACCAGAAGCTCCCCTCTTTCTGGTCTAGATTCTAGACTGAAATTTCTGTTGGAAGGGGCAATAAAACTGCATGTTCTTTTATTGTCTATCTCTTGCACTTGCCTCTCTTAGCAACTTGCCTTACACTAATGCTCTATTTCAAAAGCTCATTTTAAGATGGACAGTATTACCAGCAAGGAAAGTTATGCAATTTGTATTTTGTTCTGGTTAATACAGCACAGAAACACATTGCATTACAATAGCACATTTTTAAAAAAAAAATATGTTTGTTTTGCAAAATGGCCATCTATATATTTTATAGGTCACCATCCTGCTCTCTTTTTGCTTTGTTATACTGCCTATAGGGAATCACTTTTCTTTCTTGTTGTTTTCCTAGTTTCTAGAGGATGAACCATCATATGACACCTTAGCACAGCTGAGTTGGTGATTGCCATCCACGGTGAATTTCCCTATTGTTCAGTGACCCCCAGTGCTCCCCTTTGCCAGCACAGTAGGTGGGGAGTAGTCAACAGAGTTATAAAAGAATGTGTCAAAATAACCCTTAGTTCAAAGGACTTTGCTGAAAGGGAACATCTGAGCTTCTGAGCGAGTCCTCCTGCATTCCCAATAACATGTCACAATTCCCTCCATATGACTCTTCTTTTACACCTCCTTCTTGCAAATGACAGATGAGGCATCCTACGTTTTTCTGATCTGTGGAAATTAAGCGTGCAGTGAGGCAAGCCAGGGGTGGGTGAGAATTCCATTCAATTTGATATAAGGAAAAAAATATCAAATTTTTGAGAAGGGGGACTTGATATTTTAACTCTTACAATGTGGGAGGCCCAGGACTATGAATGCTTCACTCCTGTGGGTCAGGCTTTAAATCTTTTCATTTTCAGTCATGTTCTGAAGCATGGCATTCTGTCTGTCTGTCTGTTTGTTTTTCTGAAAGGGTCCTCATCTTTTAGTGGCTGCATGGCACATGGGTACAAGCTGATTTTCTTCATACTGGAAACAATGGTGCAATTGAATTTGATTGTCACAGATTGGGAGAGAAATGCATTCTACGTTGGTTTTGAAAAATTTGCCAGATTTTGCAAATTTATTCACATTTTGGTGGGAAAGAATGAGAAATCCAACATTTTTCAGTGGCTGGACAAGGCAAAGCTGACACACATATCTACCCTGAGTGGCATCTCAACAATTTGTAAAGCTGTAAGAAGATTTGAACCTTGGTTCTTTGAAACTGATTACTGGAACAGATGGAACAATCAATTCATTTGTATGACGAGTAAGTGGTTGTGTAGCTAAGGGGCTGCTCTGCACCCTAAGCACAAAAAGGTGATAGACAAGTGGTAGAGCTCAAGATTTTATCACTTCAGGCTGCACCTGAGAGCTCTATTTTTTATATTGTTCTCCTAACTTTTAAAAAAATCTCTTAAATACTCAGTTAACACACTAGTGAGAGGGTTTTAATACACAAGCACACACATCAACAACAAACAAATAAACAAAGTCTTGTGGTTCCTTCAAGTCCCACAGGTTCTTTTTAGTATGTATTTTTGTAGATTTTTGTAGATTACAAGAAGTGGGTCATAATGTTAATTTTAATGGGCCAAAAACTTTTGTTTTTCTCTGCTCTTTGTTATACATGTTGGAACAGGTTAACTCTCACAGAGACACCAAAGTCTTGCCATACAGTCTACAGCAAGTTGTTAAAAAAAATACCAGCTGTCTTTCTTTGTCACATGACTCCATCACCCAGAATGGAGCCATTCTGGAGCAGTTCCTATTTAGAAAAGGTAACATGAAGAACTGGGAGAGTGGCTTAAGAAAAAGAGGATGAAAGAGAAAGAGAGGGCAACAGGCAGATGCAGTTGGCTTTAAAAAGTAATGAAGCAATCCAGTGCTAATCACCAAAATTGTACAACTAGTTGTGTAGAAAACCAAGCCCTTCTTCTTCGGGCACTGTAACTTCTTTTTTTAAACAGGCTATCTTAGCACATGGAGATGCACGGAGCTCAAGTCACCACTGGCCTGCATCTATCCATTCACCGCTGGTGGGAGGTTGCTATCGGTAGCATTTCTCTGGCACTCGCATAGTGGCTGAAATCCTGTTGCATAGCACTGTGACATCATCACCGGGGCAATTTGCTGCTAATTAAAAGCGATTCAGCCAATGAGTGGATTAGGGTTAGCAGTGAGAGGACAAAGATCTGTTCTTAGTATTTGTCTCTCATGCAATGCAAGTTTAGATGTTGTTCATAGATGTAACCTTATACTATGCCATGCTATTGGTTCATCCGGCTTGAAGAAGAAGAAATACCAGAAGAACCTGAAGAAGCTCCTTTTTGGATCAGAGTTCCCAAAAATCCCAGCTGTCATCTTGGCCTGAGAACTCTGGGAACTGTAGTCCAAAAAAGTAACTTTCCAAGCTATGCCCAGTATTGTCTGCTTGTCTGGCAGTCATTATCCAGAAACAGACCTTAGAGTTAGCTTGTGAGTAAAACAGGGAAACAATTAATTAAAGCACCTGAATACCACAGCCTAAATTTCTTTCATCTCTGGGATTATGCAGATTGGCTTGATTTGTTTGGTGAGTGGTTTTGAGGATTTAAGCATGGGATTCCTTTGAAGCCTGATTTTAAGAAAAAGGAAAGACTGCCTCAATCACCCCCTGGAAGGTTAACCTGCTTTCAGCTGTAATTATGGCCTATCTCTTATCTAATCTGTTTATAACTGCAGTCAAAGGTCTTTCCACTTGGCTTCCTATTCCATCTTTCCAAATGGAGGTGCCAGTGACTGAACCCATGACCTTCTCCTTGCAAAGCATACACTCTGTGGCTGTCGCATGAAGTGGACTCATGGATCTATGGATGATTGCTTATATAGTAAAGGCCAGGTGGAGATTCCAGAATGGCACAAGGCTGGAATGTCGCACCTTGACCATGAGTTCTCTATCAGTCTTTCAACAATTTGGTCTGCTCTAGACATGCAGACCAAGGAATGATTTCAGAGCCTTCCATGGCCCTTCAGATGCTGTTGGACTACAAGCCTTTGCATTCCTGATCATCCTGGCTAGAGATGGTTGGAGCTGGAATCCACCCAAACTGGGAGGCTATCAGTTCCTCAACACACACACACACACACACACACCACTTTATACTGTATACACTATGCAGATCCCTGTGTATAAAGTATACTACATGGATGGAAGGAGGAATCTCAATTCACACATACAGAGGTAATGTACATTCAGCTTGTACATGCATTACTTCTGTACATGGAGTGAAAGCACAGGACCAGGACCCCATTCCTCCCTTACACGTCTTTGTTGTAACTTGTCTGCATACATGGCAGGACTAATTTTCATCTTAAGGCCTCAGAGCAATGCCAAATGAAGAACTGACAAAAACCTTTAGGAAAAGAACACAGTGAAGTTGCTGCATGTGCTTTCCATAAGGGCGACAGTTCTTTGCATTCCTCTTTTTCAAAGAACAGTTTGCACACAGTCCGTAGCTTTGAGGAGGTGGCTGTGGGTAAGCAGTGGCTTGTTTGTTGGCCCTACAATGGTGCTACATGGTCAACAGCAGGGACCAGAGGAAGACTTGTACCTCTGCTCAGGATTTGACTTGTTTGTGTGCCAAACTATGGTCAAACAAGTGGTTTATCACAGTTTTATTCCTTTTTCAGATTGTATTTGTCTTCAGTGTGGAAGGGATTGTCACTCTCGAATTGGCCTTCTCAGCCACACTAGACGCTGTTCCAAGTCCTCTATTCAGAGCATGTTACCATAGTCTCTCGAGACTGAAGGATGCGTAATCATTCCTTTTTCTCCTCAAACCTCAGAGTGATACATGCAGAGTCAAGCTGCAGAAGGAGAACAATCCAAAGTAAACATTTTGTACAAAACCACCACCTTCTTCCTTCCCCTCTCTCAAATCTGCTATGCAAAGGATTGCATTATGATATTTTTCATACTGTACCCTCTCAGTTGTTGTAAGTTGAGTACCCATGTGTGTAGCAAATGGTCTGAACCAGTTGGTGGGGGAGGCAATGCACACATACATAAACTATTTGTGTTGCCCTTGTCTTCTCTAGATCTACATGTAGAGTGGCATTCTTACACTTCATTCTTCCTCTGTGCTAACTTCCTGTTTCTTCTTTCTCCTTAATCTTTGAGGCAAACCTAAAAATGGGGAAACCTGCTCTGGGGGCTTCTTTAACCAAGTTTAATTACTTATTTTCTTCCTGCATGGTTCTTAAATGGATTTCCTACGTTAGAAAAACAATGAGGTCTCCCCTCCACACACAATGCATCCTATTACCAGTCTCTAGAGTTATTGTTCCCCTAATTTGATAGTCACAGGCTCAGCACTCGACCACTGCGCTTTGCCAGTAAATAACTAATAAACTTCATTGTCTTCTGCTATTTGGTTGCTGCCTTTACACTTTGGCATGCCCTCCTGTTGTGCACAGAGCTCACACACAGCAGAAGAGATAGTTTCAATAAACTGCAGAGGGCACGTGGGAAAGTGTTGCCAATCACTTGCCCAGCAAAGGTAAAGGGTAACCAATAGAGAGTCGAACTCGGCTCTGTAGCTGTTCTGTAGCCTCCACTATCATTATGTAAGGCTAAGCCAATCCCTGCTCCTAACCAGAGAATCCCCTCCTCATCCTGTGTAGCAGGCCCTCTCCAAAACAGACCCCAGGGCTAGCCAAGGACATTTTGCTGTCCAAGGCACAGCAGCAAAGGTCACTTGCCACAACCCAGATGAAGGGGTCTACTACTCAAAGCAAGTTATTTTAGTCTATGAGGCCTATCTTCCTGTTGTGGCCTGTAAAATTCAGCTAGAGCAGATAACTAATGAATTGCTTTCATTGCATCGCAGATCTGTTCACCAAACTTTGCCTAATGGCAGGGCTGGCCTTGGCAGCCCATCAAGCTTCACAAGTAAAAAATGTGCCCTACGGGAACAGATCAAAGGCTCTTCCTCTAGTATGTTTCTTCCATCCTCCTGGAAAGTTTGTCAGGAGGTCATGAAAGCAACAGCCTTTCCCTGATGGCTGTTCCCAGTATCAAGTACTCAGCACATCAGTGCCTCTGAACATGGCGTTCCATTTAACATTCTCTTAATATTGTTAATGCACTGTTGGTTTTTTAGCTGCCTCTGTTTTGTCTTGTTTTCATTTAGTTATAAGCTGCCTTGAGTCCCATGAATGAGAAACATAGATTCTTTCTTATGCCTCCAAAAACATAACTACAAAGCATAAATAGTTGATTCTCTCTCTCTCACTCACTCGCGCGCACACACGCACACACACCAGACTAAAGCAGACACTTCAGGCAGCAGATTATGGTTGTCTTGAAATGGCAGGAAATTGGTAGTTCTTTATTTTGTTATTATTGTACTTTTACTGTGAGGTAAAGGACTAGGGTTGGTGGCATCTTCTGGCTCATGTGTGAGGGAAACTGGCCAACTTTGGGTGCTGTGTATCTTGACCTGGAGTGAGGAGAGCACCATTGGCTCTTTCACCTCAGGCAGCACAAATGTTTTGTGGAAGCCCTGACACTTAACTAAATCATACATCCTGTGAGTGGGTCACAAGTGGGTCACACAGTATCGTTGTGCGTAGGTGGCTTGTGTCTAGAACAGACTTCTTCTCTCCCCACCCCCTTAAATCTGGGGTGAGGCTTCTCTTCCTACTTGATCCGAAAGCAGTCATGCAATGAGGATGGTAAGGCATGTTTCTCAGGTAGTTCGAGCATGGGAATGAAATATTGACAAACCACGTGAAATGCAATCCTCAACCCTGCAAATGTAGGTCTCAGGAAGCCCCTTTTATGTTTTTCTCGCCTCCTTATCCTGTGTCAACTGGAAATTCATAATATCAATTTTTGACTGAAGGCTGGCTTTAATTACAATTTCTTTTACAGGTTTCAACAGCTTTTTCTTTTTCTTTTCTGTCTTCTTTTTTTTTTTTTTTTTTGTATCATAGGAAATGGGAGCAATTCTGTCTCTCCAGCTCAAAAATAGAAAATGAAAAGGCTGTTAAACGTATAAGTAATTTTAACTGATTCATTGATCTGAATACTTTTTAAAGTAATACTGTAAGTATTTTTGTCACACTTTGAAGTTCAGCACGGAGCTTGGTTACATCCCTTAGGGTTCCTTTACAGCCATTAAGAACTTGTACCTTTTATCTGGTGCCTTCAATTAATTGAATTTCAGAAATATTCCAAGATGTGGTTGCTTTTTTTTTTTAAGAAAATCATTTCACTCCTGGAGGACATTCCTCTGTGATTTATTGTTCCAGTAATTAAAAACACTCAGTATTACAGTGGTCACTGCTGAAACTCCTGTCTGCCCCTGGCTATATTTTGCTTTAACTTTTAACACACGCAGGTAATGCGAAAGACTTGTCAAGCCAAGCAAAATTGTCTCATTTTCTTTATCCTTCCACCACCAATACCACCCCCACCTCCTGAATCTTGGCACAGTTTTAGGCAGAAGCTCAGCAAGATTTATATGACAGCGATAAGCAAACACAATTAGACCTCATATCAAAAACATTTGACTAACAAATTTTGGTTAACTGCAAATTCTGCTGCTCTCTTTCTCTGTGTTTATAATCACTGACTTTTGAGGGGAGTCACATCCTCTCCTTCTTCTGCAGCAACTGAGAATACAGGGAAATGCTTTTCAAAATGCTAATGAGAATCATTAGCAGACAGTTTTGTTCAAGCATTTCCTAACAGGGAAATGTAAATGTTGCCTTAATTATTGCATTATGAGGTAATTGTCACTATCCTGTTAATTCCTGTGTGTTAGTAATCCTATGTAAGTATAACTGGCACAGGTCAATCCCGTGGTTCCAGTCATCATCATTTTCTTGCCCAGATATTCCAAGATTCTCCTGCTAGGGAAGCTGTGGCCCTCAAGATGTTCCTGGAGACCAGTTCCCACCCATCACCCCATCTGCTTATCTAGCCCAGCTACTGGAGAGGAATCTAGGAATTAGTAGTTCATAAACATCTGGAAGTTCATGGCTTCCCCACCTCAGTCTTCTGGCTTGCTGGCTTTTTAATTCTGGATCTTGGAGCAGCTTTAAATACTGGCCAGATTCCTATTACTCACACTCACCAGCATATGTCCATCAAAATAAATCTCAGTAGCAAATTCCCACTAGGTAAGAAGTTGGTGTTTGTATTTGGTGTCACACACCAGTCACATCACTTGGCAAATGACAACAGGTGCAAATGCTGACTTCTGAATTTGCCACTGAAATAGACACAGACGGGCTTACGCTAGTTTAATTCTTCAGTTGGATTTTGCCCATTACTTTGGGGCGTTGTTTGTTTTAGCGGTAAACCTTAACATGTGGTGTGTAGCTTAAAACTATGAGCCCAAAAAGAAGTATTGGAAAGCACATATATCATTACTTCCATGAGAAAGCTGTTACTGACTATAGCTAGCCATCAATTTACACTGCATTGGATCCAGATGTAGTCATATTTAGAATTAGTGATGTGTATTACCTTTGCACCGATGTCTAAAATCGAATGGAATCAGTCATTTTTGGAGCAACCACATGGTGGAGCAAAGAATCCAGGAACATTAATGAGGTGGAGTGGCATACACATGGAGGGTGGGAAAAGAGAAAGAAAACAACTCAGGAAGATGCTGAATTGGTGGCTAAGGAGATGGAGACTATGCTCTTTACCTTAGAAATGAAAGCTACCTTGCCTTTTGCACTGCAGAGCCATTGACTGAATCATGAAAGTCTCTACTGTGACCATAGCAACACTAATTTAAGGCCCAGGGAAGAGGAAGTAGTGAAAGAGAAAAGACATTAAATGTGAAGAAGTATAGACTCCCTACATAGCCCTTTTTAGAAGGAATCAAAAAGGTCCATACCCACTGGCTTTTTGAAGTCCCTCATTCAGTCCTCTGGCAGTTATTGGCTATCTTATGAAACCAATGGGAGCTTTCTGCTGGTATCTAGTGAAGCTAGAAGCCCATCTGCCATACCTGCACCACTAAGTCTATGACTTAAGCCTGTCATTTGCACTTCCACATTGACAGGAATGGGTTTTTCCCTAAGAACTAGAAATGTCCAAACCTGTACCAGCACAAAACTGGACAAAGATCAGGTCAGAGGATGTCCAAACAAGCACAGGGTGGGCTGGGTACCAAATAATCTTATTAGGGCACAGAGAGGGTTGGGGACCAATGCATATCCCTACTTAGAATAGGCCCATTAATAGACCTTAAGCTTAGTCATAACTCTAGTCCCATTCATTGCAGTGGGTCTACTCCAAGGACAACTATGTCTGGATCCAACCAAGATTGCCACTGCATTATGTGTGAATTATGTACTCCTCAAGGTTTGGCAGAGGAAAACAGAGATACTTGTGAACTTGCAATATTCCTGTTCACCTCATTGTCAGAATGTCTTTTGCATACACCTGCAAGCTCTTCTATGTCATAGTAACTGACTTTAAAATAACCATTCCTGCACAAAGGGCCAGATGAAGATGTTTTGCAGATAGCAGCCCCATACCTCCCCTAAATCAAGATGCAGAGTACTCAAAACCAGTCAAAACAACAGTCAACAGTCAAAATTCACAGTAGGCAATACTTTTATGAAGCCCAGCAGTGCACAAAATATGCAAACTTTCAAGCTCTATAGAACTCTTCATCAGACTAGAGGTCATAAAGTCTCAATACATAGCAAGATGCTTCCAGTCAGAGAGAACTGGAAACAAACATCTCAAGAGGAAAAATGTGGCTGGATGTCTCAGACAGACATGCATGTATGCACAAGACCTCTGGCTAAACCCACCAGGGATCAGAGAATTCAGAGACGGACTAATCCGGGTGCATGTTGCTGTTGTTTTTGTCCTTGCAGAGAATGTGAGTGTGAACATGTCATTGGAGAGAATCTGTCTCCATCTTGCCCCCTGTCCAGCAGGTTTTGCCAGAGGTCATATCATACAGCTGTGTTTGTCTGACCTATCAAACCATGCTTTGAAAAATGGGACTTTGTTTGCAACTCTCTATGGCTTGAAACCATATATTCCAACTTCCAATAGCTTAGCCATTATTCAGAATTCCATGTCTTGCTTCTTCCCACCAATTTTTTTATCAGCTGGCCTGCTATAGAGTCCTATATTGCTCAAGAGTTTGCATATTTTGTTCATTTATAAATGATCCCAATAAAGGTATTGGCCTCCTGCAGAATACAGAGTATAGGTTATATCCCCCACCCACCCACTCCTATGGATCCTATGGATTAACACCGGCTCATCCGTTTTTGGGCAAAGCAAGTCAAATGATATCACCACAAGGCAGAAAATTTCAACAGCCTCTCTCCCCACTCCATGGCTATACAAATACAATAATAACAAACAATGTTATTTAACATCTATATGAGGCCACTGGGGGAGGTCATCAGGAGTTTTGGAGCTTCGTGTCACCTATATGCAGATGACACCCAGCTCTATCTCTCCTTCCACCCCTCTGCAGAGGATGTCGTCCCGTCCCTTGAGCACTGTCTGGATGCTGTGCTGGGATGGATGAGGGATAATAGACTGAGGCTGACCCCGGACAAGTGGGCCCCCCTAGTGTTTGCGGTCTGGGTGCATCCCTCTCTTTTGGGGGGCTACTCTTTCCATGAAGGATGAGATGCACAGTTTGGGCATACTCTTGGACCCAACGCTGTCAATGGAATCCCAGATAGCATCTGTGGCCCGCTCCGCCCATTTGCACTGGTTACTTGTTCACTGTCATACTAGCTTCAAGGTGATGGTATTAACCTAGAAGGCCCTAAATGGTTTAGGACCTCGATATCTGGCAGAACACCTCCTTCCGATTAGATCTGCTCATCCTGTAAGATTGTCACAGGCAGGGTGGTTGAGAGTTCTGACCCCGTGAGAGGCCCGAAAAGTCACAACCAGAAACCAGGCCTTCTCGGCGGTCACCCTGCAACTATGGAACACTCTCCCACCCGAAATCCACCTTGCCCCTTCATTGGGAACCTTCAAAAAATCATTATCAGTGGAGCTACAAGCAGGACAAAATATATACTGTGATTCTGTAAATACAAAGGACTTTGTATCTAACATATCTGTTGACCGATAAATCAATAGATTTAAATATAGGTCAGTATCTCCTTGGAGATCACAGAGCAAAACACCCCAAAATCTCAGGCTTACTCTTCTGCAAATTTAACCAGACTAGATTCTTGATCCTCCCAGCAGTCAATAGTGGCAGAATAAACTATGGAAAATAGTAAAAACTGCAAGATAAATTATACATAAGGAAAACTATTATATGTAATTTACATAAAGCACTAATTGGAAAAATTCTACTTTTAAGGGAGAAAAATTTAGGTACCATACTTCAATATCTTAATTTTTGAATACCAAATAAAAACAGATCTGCCAATAAGCTACTTAGGCTAAAGTATTGTACTCACATAAGCCATCAATGCCCAATATAGTGAAATTTTAAAATGTGCATCTTAGAACTGAAACAAAATCTGATGCACAAGCACAATTTATTTGAAAACCAAATTCTGGTTTGAAATTTCAAAACTGCATTTGCATTTTGTTATCTGTATTTCAAGATTAATAATGAAATGTTCTAAAATATATTTACAGCAAGAAAAAAATCCTACAGGAGATATACCCTACAACATGTATTGCATTGACTTACTTGAGCACTATTTTTGTAAAATAATTTCTCAGATATGGGGAGGAAAAGCAATCAAGTAAGGCAGAATATAGTTTAGGTATATTCATTCTAAATATACCAAACAAATCAAAAAGAAAGCATGTATAATACATGTTATGTCATGAATACTCCCAACTATCCTGTGCACCAGGATCCAAATGTAAAGGTAATGTAGCACATGGGGGAAAGAATGCAACACAGAGAGAGATACATGATGCACATATGTATGTGTGCACCTGAGTGCATATTACATTAACTTCATATACAAATTTGGATATATTTGCAGATGTTATCACATACATCATTATTCTCTCCAGCTGATAAATCTGGTCTGCCCTGAGGGGTATATGCAATGCCTGATTGCCAAGATATTCAAAGTTTCATACTTCAGAGAATCCTCTGACATAGATCTGTCCTTGCATATCTGCTGTGGAACTCGTGAGTACTAATGATTTGGCAATACAACCAAAAGTGGACAGTAAGTTCATATAAAGTTCTGGACCTGAATCCTTTTGGATTCTGCCAAATTAGAGTTGCTACATCTCTCTCCCTCGCTCCCTTCTTTCTTTCTTTCTTTCTTTCTTTCTTTCTTTCTTTCTTTCTTTCTTTCTTTCTTTCTTTCTTTCTTTCTTTCTTTCTTCCTTCCTTCCTTCCTTCCTTCCTTCCTTCCTTCCTTCCTTCCTTCCTTCCTTCCTTCCTTCCTTCCCTCCCTTTTTGTTGAGAGGGCGGGTCTCCTGATCTTTAACATATATATGGTGAAGAGGAAAAACCTGGTCATCTTCATGCTCAAAATAGCTGTAGTCTTTAATTTGGTGAGTAGAGATAGGTGACATTTTCAGTTCAGTTCAGTTTTTAATAGGGATGTGCATTCCAATTTGGGAATATTTGGAATTCATGGTTCTTAATATATCCAAATCTGCATTTGATGGTTCCAAATATCTGTAATAATAGCTCCTAATATTTGGAGTTCTGTTTACTCCTATAGATTAGAAAGCAAAAGGCTAGTTTTCTGCTTGCTAGAGGAAGATGTGAAAGTCAAACGTATTTCTCAGGGATCCTGGAGTGATTTCTTGAGAAATGAAATTTAAAGACACTCCGGCACCAAGGGTCGTGGTGCTATGTCATGCCATGCTTCAATCTACCACTCCTTCCTTCTGCCTCTTTCATTCTTCCAACTCCTACTCTGAGATTGTGCTCTCTCACTCAATTTTGTTCTGCCCTTTGCTGTTGGCACAGTTCCCACCCACTACAGGCTATCTTCTGCTCCCATCTGACTCCAGCACTGCCCAGGGAACTCCAGTACTCCCCAATGCAACCTGTCCTCTATTTCCCCAGTGCTGCTGGCATTTCCTGCTGGCATCCCCAGTGTTCAGTGTTCAACCAGTTTGCCCATTACAGTTATTTCCTGTTACCTAGGCATTGCTGGCTGTTGGTATGCACTCTTTTTGTTTGGCCCAGTCACTGGGAAGCCGTCAAGAGGACACAGGGAAATCCTTTTAAAATGTTTTGCCTGTTTGTGTTCTTTTAAAGGGGGAAATAATAATGACTATATAGCATTGATGTTGACTTTAACAGAGTTCCAGATATCCTGAAATTCCATTTTTTAAAAAAAAATTCTGAATTCTTAATCCAAAGGGCTGTAATTCCAAATTCTGAATCTGAATCTGAATTTTAGTGCTAGTGCACATCCCTAGTTTTGAAGAGTTTCCCCAAGTGCCGTCACATATGTGGCATGGAAAGAACTTGAGTTCATGCCAGTTTCTCCTTTGGCTGAACAGGTGTTTGCTGCTTCTCTGCCTCACCTCCTCCAGGTGTTGCCTCTGAGTGGGTGCCCACTGGAGGACACAGGGCTGGGAGGCACCAAACACCTGTTCAGCTAAAGGATGAACCAGCACAAATTACTACCCATCTCTAAACTTGATGTTTCAGAAACTAAATGCATGAAAAACCAAAACTGACAGATTTGTCCTGTTCCTGGTTCAGGTCTATGTCAGGTATGGTCAAGGTTGATTTTTTTCCCCCCTGTTTAACCATGTCAGCATAAGCAAAGCTTAGCCCAATGTTCAGACTCCAAATCATGTTTGCTGCCGTATTAAAGACAAGAGATCCCTGATTTTACTAGACCAGGCTGGATATCTCTGTTTTGGTATTATAAATACTGCTTCTGGCCATGAATGGATCATCTAAAACAGCCATTCTCAACATTTTTTTGGCCATGGCCATAAACACATGAAAGAAATATATGCCAAATCAGGATTGTGTAAGTCGCATCACGAACCTTGTAAGGTGGTATGTAAAGAATTGTTTTCAGTCTGTGTCCCCCTTCAAATGTGCCAGGTGCACCTTAAACTAGTGCCTCTTTTTTTTTCCTTGCCAGATACAAAAAAACAAAACAAAAAACATACTCAGTGTTCACCATGCTTGTGCATGGAGTGAGTCCCATTGCTTTTTTTTTAAAAAAAAACTTATTTCCAGTTATGTATAAATGATGCTGGCCAAAAATGTGTTTTGACTACATTGAAAGACACAGTTTCTGTTTTCAGAACCAGCCATCCCTATGTTTTATTTCTAACACAAAGCAAACTTTTGAGGCTTTATTGCAAGGGTGGATAAACTGTGGGGTGGGGGTGGGGGGGTGCAGCCCTCCAAGGCAATTCTTGCCCTCCCAGAAAAGTATGCTCAAAATAGTTATTTTCAGTGCCTGGGAGTCTCTGGGAGTAATGGTCTTTCAATAAGCAGGATAAAGGGCTCCCATCCTGCAAAAGCTAGAAGTAAACTCCCAGCAACTTTTCTTCATCATATTATATTTTCTTCTTGTTTCTGGAGTTGGCACAGCCCCCAGGACGGGATGGAGGTGAGAAACTGGCTCCCAGGCCCCTCATTGCTCAGCCAGCACTACAGGGTCTGTAGAAGTGAAGGTTTGGATAACTGCAACTCAGGGCCAGGTAAACAGTTAATATTTAAATATAAGCATCCTTCCAATTAATACCTTTCCCTTTATTCTGAAAGCCCTAAAGGACTTTCTAATGTGTTTCCATCCTCTCAACGTCAGGTCACGGAGCTGTTGTGAGGAAAAAGAAAATAAATGTCCCTCTTTGCAGGTCCGTGTACATTAGTATCAACGTTGCTATTTGGAGACGAGATGAACACGCCATAAGGGAGCTGAAACAGCCACCATAAAGACCTGATAGCTGTCTCACTCTGTCCTCAAGCCAAGAAGAAGCTGAAGAAATGAAAACAAACAGCGTGCTATTTACACCACGGTGTCGCTGGCAGATCTGGGCCTTTTCCCTGCCCCTTCTTCCTCTTTCTCCTCTGCAACCTCCTCATCCCTTATGTATAAGGGATGAGGCGGCTTTGTTAGCTTAAAATACCTACCTGCCTGCCTCCAGACAGGGAAGACAAAAAGATGACGAATTAAGACAGCTGTTCATTGTGGTGTTTGAATGCCACTTTTTCGGTTGTGTGAATTTGAGGTTGGGAGTCCCCACATTGTTTTAGGCTGCACTGCTGTACATAGACCTTCTGGCACTAGAACTCCCTTCATTCCTTACTATTGGTTAAGTTGGGTAGGGCTGATATGACAGGTGGCTCAATAACAGCTGGAGAACCACAAGAATCACAACCCCTACTAGACACACTTTCTTCTGGGTATTACTTTGAGGTAGATTAATTCTAGGACTATTAAGATTCTGGTTTTGAATGTCCATGATTTTATGTTCAGACTTCACAAGGACATACTTGCATCTAATTCACCATAGGTCACAGGAATTTGAGTCAGTTGCAGACAGATGGTGACAAAACTCAAACATCCGTTGGAAACACAGACTCCAAATGGCCTTTGAAACAGAAACTCAACATTAAAAATCTAAAAGTTCTGCTTCTTTACTTTAGGCGCAAAACCAAGGTGAGAGAAACCTCAGTCCTCATCCCACTGCCTGTCGCAATAAATAATTAGGAGTCATCAAGTCAATTCCAGTCTATGGTAACCCTTTCCAGGATTTTCTAGGTAGAGTACTCAGAAGTGGTTCACCATTCCCTTCTTTTTCTGTGGGGGACTCTGGGACTGTGCAGCTTGCCCAAAGCCCCATAGGCTAGTTCTGCTCCTGGGAGACACACTAGGGAATCAAACTCTTTCTCCTTGGTCCAGCTCCAGCTCACTAAGCTATCCAGAAATAGGGAGATAATAATACTGGCCTGCCTGAAAGGGTAGGTGTTGTTATAAGAATCACTGAAAAAAATGGATGCTACCCACTGGGTATCTTGTAGTGTTAAATATTCAAAGATACTGTACAGCTATCAGGCCTTTCCTTCCTGGAGCAATTTTCTGGATTGGAAAAAGTGGAGGAGAAACAAGAGAATTATGAGTAGAACATGGTCATGGGAACCCCTTGGGAAATTGGAATATGAGTCATGGCAATTGCAAAATAGAAGCTTCACCTGGAAGCATCCTACTTCTGGAAAGTACTTCAAACATACCGAACTATTATCTAAATGTAAATTGTGGCCGTTGTTGTTCTTACAGATTATTTGTCTTTCCCATCCACCTTCTCACCAATTTGAAGACTTCTTCTCCCGTGCATTGTAATTGCCAATGATACAAAATGTAATTATTATTTTTAATTTCAATTTCCTAGCCCTCCTTGCAACTTGTAACAGGCTCTCAAGCAAGATGACAAACTAGGCACTGCAATCTTCCACTGCATTGCATTGATTATTGGATTAATAATAATAATCTTAGAACTGCAGAACTGGAATCATCGAGTCCAGCCCCTGTCAAGGAGGCACGGTGAGGAATCGAACTCCGAACCAGATACCTAAACCACTGAACTATCTAGCAGTGTAATGTTCACAAGTTTGCAGCCAAAATATCCCCAATAGAGTTCTATTGGTAAGACTTTCACCCTGCTTTTTTCCTCTTCTGCCTCTCTACACAGAGCTAGAAAGACAAAGCACCTGCATCTGGCACGTGTAAGATGCCACAAGGTTTAACTCTAAAGAAGTGCCTTTAGCATCAGTGTGTAACTTAAAAGAAAGAAAAACTTCAACCCTAAAACACTGAAATGTTTAGCAGACTGCAGGAATCACAGGGATTTGAGGGTGACATCCCCAAATATAGAGCAAGGCAAACTTGCTCCCCAGTGATTAAGCAGGGCTTTTTTCTTCATAAATGTCCCCAGGAGTTGGATGGGGGGCACTGATTCCTGCACAATCATCCACAAGATCCTTTGCCCAGCTTTGCATTGGACTCCTTCCAGATAAGTGGTTCTGGTGACAGTGACTGTAAGTTTTCAGAAAAGCCCAACTAAAAACGAGCACTAACGAAGCGGAAAGCTTTTCTAGGCTGCATGACTTCAGAGGACAGGTTAAGGCATTGTTTTTGTTTTTATTTAAATTTATTTTAATTTTAAAGCCAGGCAGGGTGAGGAAAGGCCTGGCTAAAGGAAAATTCGTTTGTGGAATTCATTGGAAAGAAACTTAACCTAAATTTTCTTCCCTGACTACTCATTTTGAAGCATCTCTCATCCTTCACTGAGTAAAAAATTAATCCGTGTTCTTTCCCCCCACCCTGCAGCCATGTGATTCTTGGAGGGGGGGGGGGATACTCATTAGCCCAGCCCAGCCTTTTTTAGGTTGGAGGCTCTACTGCAGAGTGTCAAGCTCAAAAGAGGGCAGCACTAAGATAGTGATCTCCTGCCCCCAAATCAAGATGTCAAGGTCTTGGGCTGCAGCTGTCCAGCGTACTTTTCCTGCCTCACCTCTAATACAAAGGTTCTAAAGAGGGCTCTCCTTCGCCTTCCCGGACCTCAGCTTTGCTAGACCTGGTGGGCCTGAGGTCGGCTCCTCCTAGAGCTGAAGGACTTTCGGTGGAAGCAAGATTAGAACCCCTTACTCGAGAGATTCCTGCAGCCCACTCGCAGAGAAAGGCATTGCAGATCCTACATCATCAACCTGGCATCAGCCTGCTCAGAAAAGAGAGCTTAGCCACAGCAGAAATGGGGCTGTTTATTAGGGCGGAGCCGGAAAAGCAAACACTGGCCATTTATAGGGCAAATCAAATTGTGGGCAGCGGTAGGGAAGATGAGAGGGAGCAGAAGTCCGATCCTATGCAGAAGTAAATCCTCTTCAGTTCAACAGGAGGTATTCCCCATTCAAAGCGCATACTGTACATAGGATCGCAGCCTACATCTGCAGCTTTGGGGCCAAGCTCCGCCGAAGAAAGCCAGACTTACCTCCTGGCTCGCGTCGCCTTTACCAAGTCGAAATGTCTTTGGCCCCTGACACTGCGGCCGAAATAAACGACGGGGTGGCCGGAGTGGAGCTACTCAGCAAGCGGGCAGCCAACCTCAGGCCCCTTTCCCCCAGGTAAATCCGACAGACCTACCTGCCCGGGTTGTTGTGAGAGAAGCTGGTTGTGGAAAACAGGGAGCGCTACTCTCAAGCGCCGTGTCGCGGCGGGACAGGAGGCTGAGAGGCGGGGGCTCCTATTAGAAGCCCAGGGGTGTTGCTCCCGCACGCACACACACACACACACACACACCCCACCCCACTCCCAACGAGCTCCCCCCCCCCCCGCTCCCCGCGTCCTGATCTGGGTTGGCCACGGCCATCGGAGGAAGTGGGGAGCGGGGGAGTCGCCGCCGCCGCCGCCGCCCTCGCAGCGCGCCGGCGAAAGTGTTAACCAGGAGCGCGGGGGTGGGGGGGGGGCGGGGGCGGGGTGGGGGGAGCGGGCAGGCGGGCTGGTCGCGCTTGCGGAGCGCGGCTCTCCACTCCAACGTCACGCCGGGACAGGGGGTGAGTGAAGCGACTGGGGCGCCTGGGGACCGGAGGCACTCACGAGCCGGACTGACTCCAGTCAGGTATTATATACACCGAGCGATGTCTCCATTAGCGCGCTGCGATCGCTCCCGCTCCTGCTGCCGCTGCCGCTGCCGCCGCCGCTGCTGCTGCTGCTGCTTCTGCTCTGGCCGCCGCTGCCGCGCTCTCCAAAGCGAGCCGCTGCGATCGAGGCGAAAAGAGGCGGCCGCCCCTTGCCATGGACAAGCCCTCGCCGGGAGAGCCTAGGCGCAGCCCGGCGTGATCGCAGGTAAGGGGGAGGGAGGGAGGGAGGGGGAGAGCAGGAGAGGAGGAGAGGGCGAGCGGGGAAGAGAGAGGGAAAGAAAGAGAGAGAGAGAGAGAGAGACCCTTCTCTGGCGCTCGCTGGGGACTTCCGTGAGGCTGCCTCTCCGCCCGCCGCCATCCCCCACAATAGTCGCCTGCCTTTTCTAACGCGCCGCCGGCTGGAGGTGAGGCAAAAACTCCCGGGGATCAGTCCCATCCCGCCTTGGCACCGGCCATCCCGGGCTCCGAGGGGGGATCCGTAGAAGCCGGCCGTACTTGTTGGGGGGGGGGGGAAGGGAAGGGGGAGAGGAGAAGGATAGAAACGGGATGCAGGAGAACTTTCGGGGCTTGCTGCGGAAGGCATTCCGGGCTGGTGGGGGAGGGCGGCCGAGGGTCCGCGATCGTCTTTGGCGGAGGCTGCGGGAAGAAAGTTTGGTGAGCGGGAGCAAAAAGCCCAGCTTGGAGTAAAGCAGCGGGGCGGTGGGGGGGGGGGGTCGTCAGGGGGAAAGTTGTGACCCTGTAAAAGAGGGAGTTTGACTCGAGTGGGGGGGGGCTGTCCATCCCAGCAAAAGTCCATTCCTTTGTTGCAAAGTCGTCCCATTGAGTTCAATGGGGCTTCTTCTTGTCCTGAGTCGCTCTAGAATCTCTGCGTCTTTCTCTCCCCCGCCCGCCCCCCCCCACGCCCCCATCCACTGAGAGGGGCCGGAAATAACGTCTGCCTAGAAATTTTTTGCCGCCTGGCACTCTGCACATGCTCGGGCGCAGATTTATTTAACCGTTTGAGCATTCCGTAGATTTCGACATCAAAAATGGGTTCGGGGTAAGCCCTGTGGAAATGTGATTTAAAAAATAAGAATCTTACCCCCGACCGCCAGCGTCACCACCGCTTCCTTTTCACAGGTATAAAGACTGGCGGGGGGGAGCCAGATTTAAGGGATTGGGGTCAATTTCCTTAATCCTGGAGTCCAAAGATGCTGAGAAATAAATCCCACCATTTGTATGTGTTTTTTTATTGTTATTATTAACAAAAGAAAAGGCAGGCGAAAGGTCTTTTTCTTGTTATGCACTGGGTAAGAAAGAAACCGGTTCAAAACTTCTTCTGCGCCAAAAGGTGTTCGGAGATCCAGCCGGGAACCGAGCCCCGGGGTGCCGCCCGACTGGGGATACCTTTACATTAAATTCGGTTTGTACAAGAGTGGTTCTTAGACCGGTTAGAAGGTTTCTGGCTATTTCAAGACCAGAGTCAGGCCATGCCAGGTGTGGTCCGCGACAGCAGGCAGGTTTCCGCAGTTTGCAGCCCAGAGAGCTTCGCCTCCCTCTGGAAGCCAGGCAGGGACCTTGGAGAAGTAAAAGGACAGCTCCGAGATACCAATACTGTACTTGAGAAAGGTTGAGATGAGGCTCGCCGGTTCATTGCGTACCCTCCCAGCTAGATCCTCTCAACTATGTTTACTCGGGAGGAAATCCCGTCGATTTTCGGGGGGGGGGGGGAATCGCCACCCTATAAATATGCCCAAAATTGCAATTCTTTCCGGCTCCTCGTGTTAGATGCGCGAATTGAGGAAGGGGCAGATTTTTACACCCGTTAATTACTGAATCCTGGCGCGGTGTCAGGGGCCAGCCCGGATCCCAGTGACTGGCTGCAAAACCGGAACCGAGAGTCTAGCTGCTGTTCGTGGGTAATTAAGTCGATGTAACTGGCGGGCTGGTGCCAGGATGGTTGCCAGTTGCCAACCGATGTGGGTGTACGGAGAACAAAACCACCTGGTTTCCCCTAATTGCTCCAGACGGGTCCCGCTCACCTTTCTGCCGACCTCCATCCAGAGCTGCGGTGTAACCTGTTCGGGTGGCCGGTGGTGTGGGCTCTCCTGCTTTTGCCTTTTGTTTTGGGCCGCTGCCGTGTTCTTGTGCACAGCACCCACGCGTTTCGACCCTGGGAAATTGTCGGTGGGTCGATGGATCGATCTTCACTGCAGACTGGTCCTGACGGTGGCCTCCTTCCCAGAGGAAAAAGCTCCGGCCCGGTTTGTTTAAGGTGTCTGTCGTTGCTCGTTGTCCCCGGGCTTAGACGTTGGCTGCATTGACCAGACGAAGTTGTTGTTTTGAAAAGGTCGAATTAAGATAGCGCGCATCTTCTAGCCCCCGCGCCAGGCTTTCTCCTCCCGGCAGGGAGTGCCTGCAGGACACGGTTTGCTGTTGTCTATTTCTTTTCCTAGCGTCCCTAAAATTTGGGGAGGGTAGTCATGAAATTGAAAATGAAACTAAGTAGGGCTGTGTGTATCGAAGGTCTCTCAACTCTTCTAACAAACGAATAGGTTTATTCCCTTGGGGTAGGAGAGGAGTGGGAGTCCCCTGGAGAAGGAGAAGTTAAAAGGGTGGCCGGAGGAAAAGACAGATGGGGAGAAATGGGGGGGGGGGGTGACACACGCAGAAAGTGCCAAGTTCGGCCCCCGACATCTCCAGGTAGGGCTGGGAAAACCTCCTGCCCGAACCCCTGGTCCGCCGCTCACCATCCACAGTCAGTGTGAACAAGTACTGGCCTAAATAGACCGAGGGTCCGACTCCAGTTTCTAGTGTTTTTGTGAAATCGTACCTATCGCTTCCCGTTTCGGGTCTGAAGGACTTTAACTTCCGAGTCGGTGGGTAGGGGCAGCCCCGGACTCTGCCCCTAAGAAAACCGCAGCAAATTGCAAATTGATGCCTGTTCCGAGCGCACTCTGCTCTTAAGCGCGGTCATTCCGGACCGAGGCTCGTGGGTCGGGACGAGGATAGATGGTGCGATTTCTATCTTACAACCAAGGGGGCTTCGGGAAGCAATTCAAAACGGCCTGGGGACGTGCCTTCCAATGAATGGAAGGGATGGAGCCCGTCTCCTCCTTCAGACAATACGGAGGGGAGAGGGCGGGAGTCGGTGTATCCCGTGGTCTTGGAGGAAAGTGGGGCAACAGTCCCGTTGATTTCTCCCCAGCCCCTGAATGGTTTCAGAAGGATCGGCAGGTAGGCGGGCAGAGTGGCCTGGCTAAGCCCGAAGACAAAAAAAAGAGGCAGGACGCGATCGGCCATTGACACTCTACCGGTGGGACTGTTGGCCTGGTGTTGCTTTTAAAGGAGGCGGGGAAGAGGTGGATATACTAAGCTGGGGGTTGACAAACGACCCTCTGTCCCTCTTCTGCTGCCTCCTTCGGCCCTTCGCAGCGACCAAGGTGAGCCCCTTCGGAGAAGATGCGCGCCCCCCCCGCCCCGCCCCGAGCCGAGCCCCAGGTGGTGAGTGCCGCGCCTGCGTATTGGGAGTAAACAAGCCCGAGTCCAGCGGCAGGAACTGCAACCGATAAGTTAGTCGGGAGGCGAGGGCAGCGCGGTCAGTGGATGAGCTTCAGGGGTTCTGCCACTGGGACTCCCTTCCCATGGAGGGAATGTTTAGGACCGGTGGCCGAAGGGAAGGTCCGTTGGTTTAGAAGCACCTTCCATTTTAAGTCAAGGACGGGCGTGACCTCGTTGAAAGCAAGCTTGGCGAGAGCAGCCCCTTCCGTTCCTTCATGATGCTAAAATACAGATTCAGACGGGAACCCAGAGTACTAAAGGATCTCCAAACGCCAGGTGGCTTCGTCCTATTGAAGGCAGGAGGAAGGTTTTCGTTTCTGGAAAAGGTCCCTCGGCTGGTTGATGACGAGCCGTAGGCAAGAAAGGGGACTAGAAAGAATTGGTTTAGGATTACATTCTTACTACAGTAGTTAGAAGTTAGTGCGGGAAGTCTCGGTAAGCAAAACCATAGGAATCTTTTCCAGGCCTTTCTGATTGAGAATCCCAGTCTTTCGCGCTCCTTGACCTGCTAGGTGGGATGGAGTGACTCCGCTGAAGCCGCTTTGTTTAGTTAAGTCGTGAGCCGATTAAGCCGCTTTAATGACCTCCGACTCAGAATAGTCTGAAGCTGATATGAAGTCCCAGTCTAATGAGCGCCCTATAGGCAAGATCCTCCCCCCTCCGCCAAATTAAATACAATTTGCATCCTGCTGAGATAGGGCACGTGCCAATCGGCTTCAACCTAGCCCATTCGGGCTTAATCAGCTTGTGGATCGACTTGTTCCAAAACATCTGCCTGCCTCTGGAAATCGGAAGGGCTTTTTCTTTTCTGAGTTCAGAAGCAGTTTGAAAACTCGTTCGTAAGACCTGAAAATGTTTAATACCCTGAATTTCGCCACACTTCTCCCTCCTCCGCTTTCACATGCCCATCAGAAATACAAGATGTATAAATGCAGGGAGTAATACTATGGCTTTATGAACCCTTATCAAAGTCACCTAAGTTTCATAGTCCAGATAAATACCCCTTGGCCTGAAATGCTGCTGAGGAGTAAACCCCACAGAGATCAACGGGAACTACTCCCAGACAAGCATCACACTCACTGGTAAGAGCGATCCTACGTATTGTGCCAGAAATCTGTTGTTTTTGTTCTCTGGTAGTAACTAGAACTATTTATTTTCACCAAAAAGCAGCAGGATAGAGGATAGATAGCAGAAAGGATGCTCCCCCCCCCCTTGTCTGAATGCCACCCTCAGCTACTGTTTGGCGCCATGCTGGCGAAAGAAAAGGGGAGGGGAGCAAAATAAGTAGTGCATTGAATCGGACTGCTTGGAAAACTCCCATTAGTTTTAGTGGCATTTCTTCTCATCGTGTGCTCAGGATCAGGGCGAGGCAGGCTCCGCTGAGCTGAAGCATTCAAGCCTTTTCTTTTTCCCTACTAAGCGCGTCTAGGATCGGGACTCCCTCCTCTTTGTAAAGCGCCGCTCCGCTGCTGCTCCCGCTGCCTTCCACTCGCTCCTTCTGGAACTCAGGCTTTGCCTCGGTAAATTATAGCAATTACGCCGCAGATATGATTATATTAGGTGTACTGCGGTCTCCAGATAGTCATCCATCACCCTCAATCGAGCTGTCAGAGTGGGCAGATTCGTCCCTGGGAGGCACCAAGTCTTCCAGCTGGGGAGAAGGAGAGAACATCATCATTAATTAGAGTGTGACCCCCGGGGCTATTCACATGTCTGAACTCAGGCAGCTCTCTGAGCAAGTCTCCACTCCTTTCCTCCTCTCCCTCGGCCCCAGCCGCCCTCCCCTCCCTTCCCCTCCCCTCCCTTCCATAAACACACGCCCAGACACCAACGCACACACCGCTTGCGCAGACGCTACAGAGAGACCCACTCACTTGCCTCCTGCAAGTTTCCTTAGCCAGGAGACTCCAGCTTTGAGAGATGGGGCTCTCCCGATTCCCATACTCATCCATGGTTACACAAATATCTTGGCAAGAAATTCCAGGCGCTAGACCTGTGCAGGGAAAGCCTGGTTAAAAGCGGACAAAGATGACTAGTTGAAGGGGGAGCGAGCAAGTGGTGAAGCTACGGGTTGTACTAGTATTTCTGCAGAATTTTCTACTTCCTGTTCCTTAAACCTGTTATGTGGGAGGTATGCTAGGTGCAGTAAAGTGTCATCTAACTTACAGCAATCTTAGTAGGACTTTTAAGGTATATGAGATGGCTAAGGAGTGGTTTTACTGTTACCATCTACCAGTGTATTTCCATGGCCCAGCAAGGATTTGAACCCAGGTCTTCCCGGTCTTAGTCCATCACTCTGTCCACTACAATACACCGGTCTCCTTCCTTAAATGCAGGGGGGAAATCCACTGAATGCAGTGAGGCTTACTAATGACCATAGGATCCCTACATCGCTTGGAAAATGTTTTGCACTAACGATAAGTTAGTGAAGTGTAGATGTTACAGCTTACTGGGTTTCTACCTGGATTTGTTTTTCATTCATGATTCCATGGGTTCCTGTACTGAGAGAAAGGCAGAGGATGAATAAAATAGTGAGTAAATAAAAAAATCGTGAATAGCATGGTCTGCTAGGGATGCATGTCTGCTAGGGAAATAAACTGTCCTGAGTTTGATAGTAGGTGTTTACAGTTGCAAACAAAGAAAAGGTAATTTTTGCTTTAATGAGCATGCTGGAAGTAAATTCCATAAGAATTAGTGGGATTTATTTCCAGTTATAGTTAATTTTGAGTTTGCCTCCTGCCTGGCTTAGGGGCAGATAATCTTCTGTACCCCCCCCCCCCCTATATCAACCCAGCCAAGCCACAGCAAGTCCAAGATCCTGCACAAATTTGCCTTTTAGAATCATTTTTGCATGTTTATCAGAAATCTGATGCCCCCCTTTTAAAAAAAAACAAATTTCATTCTCCCAAATCTTTGTGGGTCAGCTCACTGTTAATCCAAATTTACAGAATGACATTTTATCCTGGAGGATGCCCTTTCATTGTGGAAATATACTGGAGTGTGCTGCCTTCCAACCCTGGCTGAATTCCTAAGCATGCCCACTTAGAAGTGAAACGACGATGAACTCTACGGATCCAAGGACCAGTGTGCTTAGCATCCCATCCTGACGGTGCTGGAGGTGCTTAAAGGCTCAAGAATGGGTCTTTGAGACGATGTCTCCAACTGTGCCTGAAAAAAGTGGGGGTGGGGGGGAGATCCAGCTCCATTTAAGAAATAATAGATATATAGCTGTTAATGTCAATGAAATATGGAATGTTAATTAAATATTGCTCCTGCCTGGTAGTCATAACAGTGACTTGGGCTAATAACCAGCAGGAGGAATAAAAAGAGTCAAAGCATTGCTCTGAATGAAGAGTTGGAAGCGTCTAGTTGTCAAACTGAAAAGCCCTAGTAAGAGGCTTTGGAACAATTCTCAGTGCTGGAGTTTTCTGAATTTCCAAGAAAATCGTTTATTTGTGTGTGTGTGGTCTTGTATGCCTTATGGTCCAGTCTGGTAAGAGAATGGATATGCAGGCAACATAGATTAGCCATCCCATAATAGGTTTTAGCCATTCTCTCTCCTCCCAGTCACAGAAACACTGCAACAACTAATCCAATTTGGTACCTGGGGGTGAGTGGGGGTTTTTTCTGAACAAACATGGCTACTTTTGCTTCTTAGGCGAGGAACAATGGATGTCCAAAACGAACTAATATGAAGTTTCACATGAGAATTGTGTTGTGAATGTGTAGCTTGGACAAGAAACCAAAGATTCAAAATGAGCCCTGTGGCGCAGTGGTTAAACCGCTGTACTGCAGCCAATACTGTACTCACGACCCCGGGTTCAATCCCAGGTAGCCGGCTCAAGGTTAACTCAGCCTTCTATCCTTCCCAGGTCGGTAAAATGAATACCCAGATCGCTAGGGGTGGGGGGGCAATGTGTGGCCTGCATAATTGTAAACCACCCGGAGAGTGCTTGAAGCGCTATGGGGCGGTATATAAGCAGCACGGTTTGCTTTTTTTGCTTTTTCAAAAGGGGGTGGGAACTGAGCTAGACTCAGTTCTGCCTCCTGCCTGTACTCAAATTGAGTCTTCTAGTGAGAAATCAAAGTGGTTTAAATAGGGTATAGAGTTTTCAGCTTCCTTTTGTGACATAACAGGACTATTCTGGGGTTTAAATTTTAGGATTAGCCCCATCTAGAGTAGACCTGGTCTGGTCCATGGGGTCACGAAGAGTCGGACACGACTTAACAACAACAACAACAAAGAGTAGACCTACAGAATGAATTGTTAAATGGTGAGCCAACACATATGTTCTACTAATTCAATGGGCCTCCTCTAGATTTGACTCCTGTGGTATTCGGACTCTGGGGGTTTCTGTGTGTTTTTTTGTTGTTTGTTTTTTGGTAACCAGTGGCATTCTGAGGCACTGATTGACTGGTCATTGAGAGGAGGGACTGAGCTAAAAAAACACACAGACAAAACCAAAACCAAACAAAACCCTCCTGAGCTTTGAGAGTAACAAGACCTTAAATCTGTACTTGGTGGAAGCAAACACACATTTATTTTTAAATCTTTTGTGGTGCTCTTCAGTAAAATTCCCAGGAAGGCTTAAAACAGAGATGACACATATGTCAGACCTAGATCAAAGACTAAGAATGAAGGGTCTCAGAGTGGATCTCCTATTTAGTTCCGAGATGTTTGGGAGACAAATGAGTGTCTGAGAGTGATGAAGAGAGACTGGAGGAAGTAGAATGGGGTTGAGTGAACCATAAGTGGTAGGTGTCATCCCACCTGTTCCAGCAAATCATCACTAGAAATTTGTTGGCATGGGCCCAGAGTTTTGGTGTAAGAATGTAAAAACTTTCCAGTGACACCAAGTACTTCAGCAGGCATTCTGTCTGTTAAATGCCCTGCTATAGACCCTCGATGCCTGTATGTAGCCCAGGCGACAAAAACTCAAAGCCATTAAGGGAACTTCAGAGAGACCTTTTTTAGCATAACAGAGAAGAGCTATGAACCAGGAAGCGCTTGCCCTAGTAGCCTTCTCTCAACCTCAGCCCTGTGTCTTCCAGATGGTGTGAAACTATACCGATCTACTTTGGGGGTGGGGGAGAACATACAGGTTGTTGACTGGAGGTATGGTCATGAAGTGCTTTGACAACTGCCTTCTACAGCATCCCTAAACAGAACTGGGTACCCAATCTTGCTTTGGGATTTAGCACGCGCGGACGCCCTTTTTTGTTTCTCAGATGGTCCAACTGGGGAGTAGAGAGAAAAGCTGTCAGCTTGGGGTTCGAAAATCCATGTTGCTCTGCTTGCAATAGGATAGTTTGATTTGCGGACGAGTTTGTCGACCGCCTTTGCTTTCTTTCCCAAGAGATGTGGGAGGGGGGCTCTCTGCTCCCCACATCGGAAGTTTAAAGGTAGATCACCTTCCCCTCAGGATGTCTAAGCCGATGAGCCTCAGTTCCTGGCAAATGCCTGCGTTTTTATCCTTTGGGGTGATGGCGAAGCGGGGTTGCCTCAATGGGATCACAGATCTGGAGGTGGAAAGACCACCTGGGAAAACAGCCTTTACCCACGTGCCACCTGTCAGCGTCGGAGCTCATTGCAACTGTTGATGTAAACGCTTTGTCAGCGCGTGTCCTCCTGGCTGGCCTCATTTGTAAGTGGGACTGATGACTACCGGGCGGGTAGAAAACCAGCAGGCAGCTGCTCATTAATTAATTTCTAATTAAAAGCGCTGACCACCCTTCAGTGATTCCGTATGTGTGAGCCGGTGAGCGACTGTGTGTGAGTGAGATACGGGTCTGGTGTCACCCTGATTTCTCATTTCCAGACGACTTGCTCCGAGATGTGGTTATGAAGCTCCTCGATCGAGAGGCGGGAGCTTTGCTTGAACGTGTCTGCGCGCGCGCGCGTTGTTATGGTCATCTGAACAGGGCCCCTTTCATTTTCACCGGCGCAACAGGATACCTTGAAATAGTGATCCGCAAGTACTGTGCGCGCGCGTGTGTAGAAGATCAAACGAACTTTGATCTATTATAGGCGCAGTTTGGCGATCCAGACTGCAACCTACCCCAAAGGTATTTCTGTCTACACACGCGTATACACATCTCCCCACGTGCATTCGCACACCTGCGCGCCACAGTTTCCCTAGGGGTTTTCCTGACGTCAGATATTCTTCCAGTCGACGTGAGTGTTCGAGCCACGGGTGGATTCCCTCCAGGCTCCCTCCCCACTGCATTATCTTTGACTGTGTGTGGGCAAAAGAGACAGCATACCTTCCCGACGAAAATTGGCTTCAGCCCTGGCTTTCCAGTAGCAAGACTTAGCCACGTTCCTCAGACGTTCCCCCCCCCGCCTCACACACACACACACAGTTTTTCTTAAGATCACGGCTTCGTTTGTGCATGGGGTGGGGTGGGGTGGGATGGGTGACAAGGGTGATTCACCTCCCCAACGTTAAAATCAAAGTTCTCCCGGGCAGACAGATGACTTCAAGGCGGCTTTGTGCTTGGTCCTTTAAGCCCCTAGGAGACTCCAGCGACCCCATCCATCGGGACAGTACAACAGAGCAAAGCGGACGCCGGAACTCACGGATCCGACGCCTCTCCCGGTTGTTCCTGGAGCCTGGGAGCTCCCCGTGGCCATGTCCTACCCCCAGTTCGGATACCCCTACTCATCTGCACCCCAGGTAAGAAAATCTGCGCCGGAAGGGAGATCGAATCCGGGCCCTGCCCTTCCCTTTCTCTTCCCTTTCCCTCTGTTACTGCTCTGGACCTGTCTTCTCCCCTCCTCATCTCTCGTCCTCCGGCGAATCTGTAGGAAGCAGATGTATTTGGAGGCAGGGAGAGCAGAGATTTCCGTCCCAGGCTGCAATCATAACATGGAAGTCGGTCCCAATGAAATCAAACGCACTGATTTCCAGGTAAACAGGAATAAAAAGTGACCACTAAAGAGAGGGGAGAGGGTTGCGCTGGTACCTTAAAAGCCGGAGTGCAAAGGACACTCACTGCTAGGCTAAGCAATATATTCATACTTTTCGGTAAATATAGTATATTTAGGAGTGCATTGTAAATACCGATTAAAGGTCACTTGAAATCCATAGGAGAAAGGGGTTGTGAGGGATCGGGATGCAGAGCATGGTCCTTGCCTTTTAAAGGTCTCACTTCGAAAGGTCAGAAGATCCGGCCCGGTAGAAATGTTCCAGTGTAATCCTACACGTGTCTACTCCGAAATAGGTTCCGGGGCTATCCACTACCATCCACACACGTGGCTAACAGGATTTGAGCCTTAAGCTGTTTAGCTGCAAAACACCAAAAGAGGCTGGCAGCGCCTTGGAGCCGAGTCAGCCCTGAATTCATTTTTGTCTTGTTTTCAAACAGCTTTTACACTGATCCGCGTAGTGATCTAGAGTGGAGTGGGGGGTAGCGGGAGCTTAAGGGAGAGCAAATACGCTTGCCCCATTTCACGCCTGATCAACAACTCCCGGGGGTGGAACTTGAAAGTGAGGGGCATTACACTGAGTGGAACTCAGGGTTTTCGGCTTAACTGCTTTCTGGATCGTTCAGCTAAATTTTGCATGGCCGAGGGAGTAGCATGGAAGCGGCTCTTAGAATGGAGATGAGAGGTAAACGCCACGAACACCAGATTTTTACATCTGAATAGATGCGTTCTAGGAATGATAAAATCTATACAATATCACTGTATAAATTGTCCTCCAGGGGAAAGAACTCATTAAACGTTGAAACATAAAAAATGTTTCTTTTTGTCTGTCTCTTTCTGTTTTTCTTTACCTGACATGTGTGAACTAGAGCTAGGTTTTCCCGTTTCTCTCTGTTCTTTAAATTATAGGCCGATTCACAAAGCAGTTAAGCAACTGGGTTTAGCATAACATATAAGGTACTTCCTTCAGCTCACTTACTCTGAAAAGTTCACCGACGTCTCCTGCTGCAGCTAAGCCGGTTCGGTCAACATTGGCTTTCCTTTGGTTCCCTATGGCTGCAACCCCATACGTCTTTACCGGATAGTAGGTCGTACTGAATTCAATAAGGCTTACTTCTGAGTAGACCAGCAAAGGCTCGTAGTGTGGGCAGGAGAGTCTAGTCCGCCCTTCTTTTTGATTGGGTCGTTCCAAAGGACCATCCTACCACACTTCTGCAGCTGCGGATGCGTAGTACCATTCACCATTTTCACCCTTCCCTGGTAGATGACAGAGACGTCGAGCTAGCCTGGAACACCTCGATCTTGAGCACGCAAAGGGGTTGGGTGGTAGTTGCTCCGGATTAATGAAGGTGGAGAATGGGTGTACATCCCCATTAAAATCAAGGACAGCGCTTGACCCGGAAGTGCAGAGAGGGTTTGGTGGCAGTTCCATAGTTGCATCAGCCTATGTCGGTGGCCTTCTCTATTGTCACCTGGGGGGTCCCTCACCCGGTGTCCCTTCTCCTCCTAGTTCCTGATGACCACCAACTCCTTGACCACGTGTTGCGAGACCAGCGGCAGGACGCTCACGGACTCGGGAGCGGCCGCCTCGGCTCAAACCCCGGTCTACTGCCCGGTGTACGAGAGCAGGCTGCTGGCCACGGCTAGGCACGAGCTCAACTCGGCCGCTGCCCTCGGCGTCTACGGGAACCCCTACACCAACACCCAGGGCTACGGCAACTACGTCACCTACGGGACCGAGGCGTCGGCCTTCTACTCCTTGGTAAGTCTTGGGCAGGCAGCGCTGAGAGAAGAAGACCTCCCTTCGACTATTGATAGAGGCGGCCGAGGGTGGGGGGTCAACTGCTTCCAAGTAAGCAAGCCGACAGCCCCAGGCAGTCAGTTTTAAACGAGCCTGCATCCGAAGTACCAAACAGTGCCGGTCAAGATATTTTGCTGCCTGAAATGGAGAGGCATACCGTGCCTTCACCCAACCATTTCAAAGCTGCAAGGTATCCAGAGCCGGCCAATACTCTGGCACATGAAGTCTAAACCCCGGAAGTAACTCCCTCCCCAGTAGACTGCAATTGCAGTAAATGAAAGAACTGCTAATTCGCTGCCCTTTCTTGAAGCTGAGGCCACGGCTTCCCTTTGCCTAATAGTAGTGCCGGCTCTTTTCTTAGTAAGTCTATGTGACCTTAAATGTAGGCAGAAGGCATTAAGGTCCATTGAACTCAGTGGGGACTTAAGTATTCCGAATTTGCCAAGGGAGAGTCCTGTCAACCCGCTGCAGCAAAAATAACTAAGCATATTAAAGACGGCATGAGATTTTATCTGGCATGAGATTTCGTGGACTATAACCTACTTCTTCAGATGCGAGAAGCATACTTTCTAAGAATCCCTGTGTTCTTTATGCTTAAAATTGTTTTGTGTGCCCAGTTTACTTATATACTTTTTAATGTTAAGGGGTCTGGGTAGCTTACAGGCATGATTAACACGATCTGAATAGAGGCATGCGGGGGGTGTGGGTAGAATAACAAGTAACATAATCATTCCGACAACGTGGAGGGGGGGGTGTACTCACGTGATGCCACATACTGGCTAGTATCTTATTGCTACTCCCAACTAGAATAGATCCAGTGATTTAACGGGATTTACATCACTGTTAATTTAAACATTGAGTGGTTGGTTCAATGAGCTGGATCTCTAGTTGGAACTAACAATAAGATACTGGCCACTGATATTTACCCACTGTAGTAGTAGTGCAAGGATGGCCATGTGGACAACCTGCGGCCCTCCACAGATTGTAAGACTCCACCTCCCATCAACTCAAGTCCTCATAGCTGATGGTGCAGGATGATAGGAGTTGTAATGCAGCAACATCTGGAGGTCCTTCCATTGCTCAACCCTGTTGTGGTTGATGTTTTTGAGGCACAGACTGGCATGGGGGAGTAACCATGCCCCCAAAGATAGTAGAAAATGCAGGCAGCTGGGCTGGTCCCTATGTACACACACAGAGACACACACCCTTTGCATCACAACAGGAGTAACTTCATTTTCATATGTGGCCCTTCTAAGTGAGGGTTGGGGCTAAACTGAGAGGAAATAGGGGTGTGGTGGGTTATATCATCTGAAAGGAGGGTCAGATGAGCTACACATATTTGCTTCTGGAGATACCACCATTAGAAGTCCAATGCGTGAACTTGGCCAGTGTTGGAATGTAAGTTCAACCCTCCTGCTCCTTTCCTGGGGCACCTCTTGGAACAAGTTTTGCATGGAAGCTACACTTTCCAAGGTAGTATGTTTGGGGCTGTGCCCTCTTTAAGAAGGGAGTACAGTCGGAGCCCACTTCCTTTTAGCTTTCCCACCACAGTTGGTAAGGTCGTTCCAACTGCTGAGGTGTCATGCTTCCTTCTTGTGCCTAGCGATTTGACTTTGGCCCCTCAAGAGAAAGTATAAAATAACTCTTCTTTAGTCTGTTGTTTAGGGGAGTTGTAATAGCACAGTATCTGTGCTATTATCTATGCATTCTTTTATTATTTTTGGTTGTATGTTTTGCTTAATTATGTAAACTGTCCTGAGTAGTATTTCATTAAGTTGGGCAGCCTAGAAGCTCAAGAAAGAGAGAGAGAGAAGGAGGGGACTGTATTGGATAGCATAAGGTTGCACGTTTGTTTGGAAATAATATGACACACGTAGTTCTGAGTATGCATGCATGAGATTGGGCTGGAAAATACAGACGTTTGACTGGGAAGCCTTGGTTTCTTAAAGAAAGTGGGACCGAAGTGTTTCCTTCCCAGCTGCAATTAAAGCACCTTTAAACCCCTTCTACTTTGATTAATTTAAAGTAGAGAGTTAGGCAGGAGCTAGCCTCTCTCGGTGAAATTAAAGGGTCCTCTGTCCGTCGATGTGTTCTGTAGCGGGAAAATGTACCCGCGGAATGGATTGGTGCCTCCCTTGCCCACTGCCGGCGGGGGAGGGGCGGGCTGATAAGTGCCGTGCTTGGTTTTTAATGTTCCAGAACAGCTTTGATTCGAAGGATGGGAGCGGATCTGCGCATGCGGGAATTACTCAGGCGGCGGCTTACTATCCCTACGATCACACGCTCAGTCAGTATCAATATGACAGGTAAGAAACAAACAGCAATTAATTGCAAGGCAGAACCAGCGAGAGGCGGCGTAGGGGGTGGGGGAGGGATGAGTGGTTATATTTCCTTCCCTAATCGGCAAGCATTTTACACATGACTTCCGCGGTCTGCGCGCATTTGTGCATTTCTAAAAGGGTCACCCTAATCACCGTGGAATTAAGTGGAAAGGATTGGGGGGGGGGGGGAGAGAAAGAGGGCCGATCCCACTGCGTCATGGTCGAACCTATTCTCGGATGAGGGAAGAGACTACAGTCGTTCTAGGGAGGGAGCTGGTTATACAGTACCCATATGTAAAGGCTAAAACACTGGATATCACGTCGAACAATCAGCGTGGATGTCTGAGGGGTTTTTTTCCCCTCTCAGCGACGATAGCCTTATGCATTCCAACGTACATTTGGAGTTGATTCTGGGAGACATGCTGATTGCCTGAGGAACGCCACCGCAAGAGGATAGCGTGCATGTCTGAACGTACCTCAACTCCCCCAAAAAGTCGATGCTTTTCAAGGGAGGGGATTCGCCCAGTCAGCCGCGGAAATGACTGCGCCAGTAGGAACCTGGTGCAATGGCTGACAATTATAGGCTGAGAGAGGCGCTGACAGGAATAATACCTCTGTTTTTACTAGTAATGCCCTCTCTCTGACAAGCCATCGACCTGGCTTTCTATTCACTCCCTCTGCAAGGGTGGTGGTGGTAATAACGTTGGCCTACCTTACAGAGGGTCTGTCAAGGATCTCTGCGAACTTAGAGGCGCTGCTCCCCATGCTTGCAACACAAAGAGTAGTTATTAAGTCAAGGAGTCGCGTCATGTTATGACGTGCAGTGATTTCAACAGAATAGTCCACTGTGGAAGAGGAGCAGAGTGCCATAACATGTCTACGTAGAAGTAAGCCCCACGGAGTTCAGTGTGCCTTGCTCCCCCGCTGAATGCACATAGGATCGCAATTCTAAAGCTGCAATTCACCACCCATTTTCCTAGGAATATGATTTAGGTGTAGCTTACTTTGGAGTAGGCATGCTTGGTATTGCCCTGTAAGCAGCCCAGGAAGGCAGTCATAAGAATCTAATTACCAGGGAAATAAATCACAAAATTCCCAGCGGGTTAAAAGTACAGTTCAATGATGCCCAGCTTTTATCTGCATAAGTGCCAATGAAAAGTTGTGTTTGCGTTTTGTCTACATGAGAAGAAGTATGGGCGCACATGTTTGTACTGATAGGAAGCTTGTTTACACCCTCTGATCCTGGATTCCTCCTGGAGGAACTGGCATCAAACACAGAAGTTGCTTCTTTACCTCTTTATTCTCCTGTCACCATACTTTGCTCCTACTGATTCTTCCTATGCAGGCTCAGGCTTCCTTCTGGATATGCATGCACAACGTTGCAGTGTTCAGCTCCAGGGCATGCCTCGTCTATAGCTATAGAAATTCTTATAGACTGACTTGATATTCTGTTCCCTAGCTATTTCTCCTCCCAGCCAAAAGCCAAGCCCTGGGCTTCGATACAGGGCAACAGGAGATTCACTGGGCACCCCTTTGTCCATATAGCAGGGGTGGGCAAAATGTGGGCCCCCCCATGGGGCTCTTGATCTCCTTCCCTGCCCCAAATTTCAAGCCTTTAGTATTTCCACAGAAATGCAGAGAGGCCGCTGACTGTACATCCCCTGATAATACCAACCTGGTAATACCAACCATACACATGAAACAGATCCTTCGGGTTTCCAGTCTATCTCTTGGAACTTTAGTTTTAACTACATATCTCTAAGTTTTAACATCTAGTCAGGAGGATTTTTCCTGTTTTTCTGCACCATCAGCACCATCACCGCCTATTCTGATTAAGAGTTCTGTAGGACCCGCAAGCTCCCCAGTTGCTGATATTTTAATAAGGGTTTATTACCCATCCGTGTTTACTGAATAAACAAAGATCCGTCTCGCCCATAAATACCCCCATCCCCTCTCACTATTTTATGCCGGAATAAACTGCAGTGGGTCTTATGTCCAGTTCTGAGTTCGAAAGGGATGTCCTATGGAGAGAGTCGCTCCAAGGCACCGTCCTAGTGGACGTTCTTTCTGAGTGCGCGCCTTGTTAAGTGGAGCTGCCCCTCCTCTCAGGACTGTGGCGATCCGTCTTGCTGTCACTTCCGTTGATTTCAGTGGCTCCCTTGCTGCAGGCTGAGTTTCCCGACGGAACTTCCTGCTCTAAACGTTTTCACCGTTTCTACAGATCTAAGCATGCTTCCAGTCTCCTTCTGCACGTGCGCAAGAGCGACTGGTGAATCTCTGGCTCGGCAACCCGAAGTACAAAAAAGGGGAATGCTAGCAACAAGAAGCGACGGTTTTTCCTGTTGATTCACCTCTTCTTCTTCTTCTTTTTTCATGCATATAAACACCCAAGAGCAGACTGTAGTATCTTTTAAGTGACCACAAGAAAGTGCTAGGCGATCTTGATGTCAAATTTGGACACCACGGACGATGCGATTGCCTCCGCTGATCATTCTTGGTTTGATCATAGCTTTCTCTTCTTGATTTGTAACTGTCCTTCTAGAAGCTGGTGAAGAACGAAAACCTGCTTCATAGGTGCTCTCTGTCTTTGGCTAGTTTCGTAACCGACACCCGAATGTCTAAACCGCTACTGAAAGCATTCTGATATATGGCACGGAAGTTCTTTATAAAGTTCAGATCTAATTCACGCATACAAATCATCACCTGATCTAGCAGCCCTCCAGGGATCCATACGCAAACGTGAGCCATGCTTTGTTCATGAACAGCTGGGTGTATGAGTTGCCTCCGCGGAAAAGCATTGCTTAGAAGACGGTATAAAAGTCCAGCTTGAGGCTTTAGACTTGCCATAGCCCATTCACACAAGCAAAAAAATCCGTGTGTATTTTCTTCTCTGAACCAGACTGTTCACTCCTCCCTCGGTGTAGTTTTTGTTTCCTTTGTTAGGGCGGATTTCCGAATATTTCTCCTGAATGAGAACAGACCTTCACACACACGCACTGCTCACCCGCTTCACATATCGTTAAATAATCCCCCTTTTAAATTCTTTGGCATGGTTATTGTTTTCTGTTCTCTTTTAAGAGCATAAACCAAGCATCCCGCTTACACTATTCCAACCTTTTAAGCCCGTTGGGTGTTGATGACCTTTCCTTGGATGATGTACATTAAATATTCAGGTATAGCCTTGTGCGTTTAAAAATAATCTAGAAAGAAAGGGTAGGTGAAAAAAAATACTAATAAGAAAAGAAATAATCTTTTTTTATTAGCGATTGCACCCTGAGGTTACTTAGGTGCATTCCGTCGGGGAAGGGTGGCTGTTTTCTTAACATGTCTATTTTGCACCAGCTAAATTCTGCCGTGTTTAAAGAAAAGGTTCTCCTCTCCGCATGCAAGCTGCAGTCCTAAAGACACTTCCGTGACAGTAACCCCGCCTGAACACAGTAGGGCTGAGTTCTGAGCAAAATGTAAACAGGAGTTGCTCTCTGAGGACGCTGTCTGATACACCCTTGTTCCACAGTAAACGCCAGATAAGCCGCAGGAGGCTTACTTACAAGCAAAGATCTATAGCATCCTCAGGCTTCTTAAGGATCCGAGGCAGGCTGTTTCAACGCAAGCTGATTTACATTTGCTAAAGAGTAAGACTATATATGGGTGTTAATTTGTGAGCAAAATCCCAAAGGCTGGGTTCAAATTTGAGTTGAGCCTACATTCCAAGATGAGCGGCACAATCCTGTATTCGGTGGGGCTTACTCCCAAGTAAGTGTGTATAGGATTGCAGCCTCAAGCACATTTGATCGCTTTGGTTTTCAGATCTAAGCAATTAGCCCACTTTGACTTAACTGAGCCGGAATGGTTTCCCATAAAATCCGACACTCCAGTTTGGGCTGCGATGGGGTTGGGGCAACGATTTCTCCATGGGGGCGTCTTTTCTGCTGAATAGACTCGGAGCCCCTTCCTTGGTCTGTTTCCATCGGGGCGCGTTTTCTCACTGCCGCTTCTTGCGCCCCGCAGATACGGGACCATGGACGGAGGGACCAGGAGGAAGAACGCCACGCGAGAGACCACGAGCACGCTGAAGGCCTGGCTGCAGGAGCACCGCAAGAACCCTTACCCGACCAAGGGCGAGAAGATCATGCTGGCCATCATCACCAAGATGACCCTCACCCAGGTCTCCACCTGGTTCGCCAACGCCCGGCGGCGGCTCAAGAAGGAGAACAAGATGACCTGGCCCCCGAGGAACAAGTGTGCCGACGAAAAGCGACCCTACGAGGACGACGACGAAGCCGAGGGTCAAGGAGGAGACAGCCTGAAGAACGAGAAACTCGAGGGTATCTCCCCAGACGTTATGGTCCTTTTTGCAGAATACTGTATTAGGCAAGAGGCAAGGCAGCCCGTCCCTTCCCCCGCCCCGCCCCGCCTTCCAAGCACTGCTGACTGAACCCTTCCACCAGAGGGACTAGGAGAAGATCGGGCACACCAGAGATAAGAACTGGGAAACATTTAGCCCTGGCCCGAATTGTTAACGATTGTACCCTGAGGTTTCTTCGGTGTTTTCTGTCAGGGAAAACTGCGCCTAGTGCCAGGCGACTCTGTTAGCAGGTTGCCCGCCTAGGTTCCGAGGGGAACTTCCCTTTTTTAAAAAAGTAGAGCTTGGGGAAAGTACTTCCTTGGACAACTCCCAGAATTCCCTGGCCAGCAGAGGCCCAGGGGCTGAGGAATTCTGGGAGGTGTCCAAAAATGGAACTTCACAAAACTCGGGGAGGGAGCAGGACTTGAAAGGTTACACTGTAAAAGCGAACGGGCAGGGAGGAGTTGGGTGTCCCGCTAACACCAGCGTTGTCCAGATCAAGGTCCCGTATTGTAGCCCCGTTGGGCAAGTATACGCTACAAGTAGCCCCTGCTCCCTAGCAAAGCTGCAGGCCTTGTACTTGCTATGGATGCGTATGTACAGGGCGCCTGTCAACTCGATCGAAGGGCGAAGGTGGCTCTGGAATGAGAGCGACATTTGTCCTCCATTTTTGCAATCCTGCCGTATATTCTGTCACCGCCCTCTCTAAGTCCAAAGTCAGGCTGAGGAACGTGTGACCCTCCCATTGTTTCTAGGATGCAACTCCCATCAGCCCCAGGCGGGGGTATCCCATGGTAAGGGATGCTGGGAGATGCAGTCCAACCCAGATCCGGAGGCCCACACTTTTCTGAGTCTGGGTTTAAGGTTTGCTCTCTGTGCCAGCCTGTAATCTGGGCTAATTTGAAGGCAACATCTGAAACGTTGATTTATTAGCTTCCTTCCTACCAGAGCCCAAAGGAGAATTCAGGCATCCTCTCCGTTCAAGTCCTAAGTCATGACCTGGCTTGGGAAAGGCTTGGCCAGGTTCCCTTCCCTGCCTAAATGCTGGGAATACTGACCGTACCAATGCTGTTCTGTGAGGAAAGAAAGAAAGAAAAAAGAGGTGCCTAAAGGATCCCGAGGTTTACTTGATGGACCAGAGCTTTCTGGCCATCCAAGTCCGGGATGGTGGGTTCCGTCCTTTGATCAAGCCGTGTCCTCCTCCCCTCCCCGCCCCGCCCCCTCTTTCTGCCCTCAGAACCGGCGGGCAAGGAGGACAAAGACCTTGGCCTGAGCGACCTGGACGACTACGACCCGCTGGAATCCGAGAGCTCGGAGGGCGAGCTGAAGGCTCAGGCCTTCGGCCACGTGGAGAGCGACGCGTGCGCCAACGAGGCCTGCAAGGAGCCTCCGCTGGGCTCCGGCGCTGCGGCGGCGCTGGAGAGCAGCCTGGAGCGGGCCAAGAGCTGCCTCAAGGAGGCCGCGGCCGGCCCCGAGAACTGCGAGGCGGCGGAGCTGCTGAGCGCCCGCCAGAGGAGCTGCGAGGCCAAGCCCTGTTACCAGCAGCACCACCAGCAGCAGCAGCAGCAGCAGCTTCTGGAGGCTAGCAGCAAGCCGAGGATCTGGTCGCTGGCGCACACGGCCACGTCGCTCAACCAGGCCGAGTACCCGTCGTGCATGCTGAAGCGCCAGCAGGGAGCGCCGAGCTCCTCCTCCTCCTCCTCCTCCTCCTCTTCTTCCTCCTCCTCCGGCGCCGGCGGGGCCGCCCCGGCGGCTGTCAGCGTCCTGGAGCGGCACCCGAAGGATTCCCCCGTCACCAACCTCAGGAACTGGGTGGACGGCGTCTTCCACGACCCCCTCTTCCGGCACAGTACTTTGAACCAGGCCTTGAGCAACACCGCCGTGTCTTGGGCTACCACCAAAGGCTCCATCTTGGAGACCGGGGCCTTGGGGCGCTCGCTGGGCAGCGGCGCCGCCGCGGCCGCCGCCGTCCTCAAGGGCCAGCTGGCCGGCTTGGCGGGGCCCCAGGACTCCGGCAAAGACTTCCTGGCCTTCCCCAAAGCAGGCAGCAAAATGTTCTGCTCCTAACGATCGAGCCCCGTCCGCCTCCCTGGGACAGGGTAGGGGAAAAGGCAAGACGGGGGCCAGAGACTCGGCTCGGAGGAGCCACGGAACGGGCTGGGCTGGGCTGGGCCGGGGGACCAAAAAGACCGGGACGGAGGTTCACCTTTTAAGACGGGAGACTTTTTCCAGGAGCAAAAGGAAACATGGATTTTCCAAAGTTCACTTTGCCGATTTCGAGAGAGAGAGAGAGAGAAAGCGAGAGACTTCCTTCTGTGCTGTTTTGGAAGCGTTTCACTTGGCTGCGACCTTAAGGGATCAATGTCTTCACGGTTATTTAAGTCCATCGCACGTTCCACTAGTTGATAGAGGCGCCCTTCAGAGTTTACCTTGAGCCAAGTTTACAAGGCGCGAGATTCGGATTCTGCTTCGGGGAGGGGAAGGGAGTTGTTTATCTATATGCTTTCATTCCTTTTTTTTTTCCCCCTTTTCCGTTCTTTTCCTCTTAATTTGTGGCATGCCAATCTTAGTTACCAAAAACGAACAAAAAGAAAAAGAGACTTCCTCCTAGGACTTCTGTTTCCCACCCTCCCTCCTTCATTGTTAGCATTTCACCCACAAAAAGGAAAAAAAAAAAGCAAACACTTCTTCCACCTAGTTGACACCATTGCGCGCACGCACACAAACACAGAATTTGAACTTGACAAATAAGCTATGTCGAAAAGGTATGTTCACTCTAAATAAATTGTCTGTCTCTCAGAGATACCCTACGATCTGTGGTCTCTGTTCCCATTGCCCAGGGGGAAAATTGGTCGCAATCGCTTCGTCTCCCCACCCACCCCCACCCTGAAATTGAGAGAGGGGAGAACGGCAATCAGGCCAGCGTGGTAGGCAGCCAAGTGGATCTCATGAAACTTTGCATAAAGTAGTTGGACATAAAAGTTCTTGGAACTTGCACGCCTAAGTCCTAAACACGGTTGCAGAGCCATGTTCATTTCGAAAACAGACTATTAAAACGAATGTTCTGTTTCTTCTTAGGAATCAAGAACACGTTAGACTGAATGTTTCTTACAAAGTAAACGTCACTCATGGGGCGATCCTTTTACGTCTATCCTGAAGTAAGCCCGGCTGAGTGTAATGAGGCTTATTCCAAGTACCTGTAGAACTGCAGCCTAAATTGGTAGCATTTATTTCTAGGTACAGGGAATGATAAACCACTTCTGAATACTCTCTATTTAAAAAAAACTCTAGACAGTGTCGCCATAAATCAGAATTGACTTAATGGCACATAATTATTATTACATGTATGTTTTGCCCCCCCCCCCGCCCCCATTCTTTGAGCACTCTTGCCCGGAACAGAGAGGGCGCCCCCAGTGCTTATCTACGGAAATGCACTAGAATAAGTGCTCCCGATGAAACGTGCGTGGGATCGGATGAAAAGCCTCTAAGCATAAGGCAAACCCGCAACTTCTATAATCGGAGAATTGTTAGTTATGTGGCTTGCTTTTACACGAACCTAAGACCTAACGGTTTGAGATTAATTTGGTTCAGAATGGCGTCCTCAGCCATTGAGGACGGGAAAAAATCTTCCTGGATCATTCTTCGTGATTTTTTGGAAATGTTTATTTCTACTCTTTCGATGTTCAGTTTGAAATAGGGGTCATAAGATGCCAAGAGAAGAATTTTCTGAGCATAGTACCTTCAGCTACAGGACACCCCCCTACTCCCCCGCCCCTTTTTAAAAAAAAAACATTATAAGCATCTTTGCCCGTTTGTGAAGTTTGACCACTTCGGGAATCAGCAAATGGGGAGTTAAATTCCAACAGGAGTTTTGAGATACGTATATTTCTGATTGAGGAGGCGAGGGAATACATTGTTTTAGACGTTAAAAAAATTAATGCTGTCGTAGTATTTATACAGTGAACTCAGATTAAGCAAAAGATCACAGACCAGTCGAATTGCTTAGAACAGAGGTACCTCAACATGGGGTTTCAGAAGCTATTGAACTGCACGTGGCAGAAGTCCTCGCCTTTGGCTCTGCCAGTTTGCACTTCTGGGAGCTGTAATCCAAGAACGTTTGGGCCCTGAGTTTAAGAGCCACGGGTTAGAACGGAACCCACTCAACGTGTGTAGAGGCGTAGGTTGGCCTTGGCGTGGAAGAATCGGGTCGTAGTCTGAGAGGGAAAAGGGCTGTTCCGTTCTCCCTCTCCCTATAGGGAACTTTCCCGAAGAGATGAGGAAGGAAGGAAGGAAGGAAGGAAGGAGAGAGAGAGAGAGAGAGAGAGAGAGAGAGAGAGAGAAAGAGAGAGCAACTGCTTGCTGTTCATCCCTTTTAAAATACAACCAGATCGATCCGATATGAGCCGCTTGGTGATAACTGCGACCCTAAGGCCACGGAGTTGTGGGAGCCACGCAGTGATTTATACAGCAGGTTCCCCGATTCAGGTGTAAGTTAGCCAGGGGCACAACCCTTCGTGAACGTGGGAATACACTCCACTGAGCTCAGAGGGGCTTGATTCTGAAGGCTTGCGCTGTTCATGTGTAGCCTGGAAGGCAGATCCAGAGGGAACTGGTTTCGAATAGATACGTAGGATCGCGTTGCATGAGTAATTCGTGAGTTTAAGGTCTTTCAGTTCCCGCCGGAATTGAAGCGTGTTTACAGCATTGCTGATTAAATAAATGGCCAGTGAATCAGACTGCCCGTTTATTCAGAGGAGGACGTGGGGAGAAAGAAGCTAAAACGCTGCGGAAATGAGAATGGGTTTGAAAAGGGAGACATCTCCGGGGCGGGGGGGGGGGGGGGAACTCTCCTTTGGAAATTGAGTTGTTTGGATGTGGAGTTCCCGGGGGAGAGCAGCTCTCCGCCGCTCTTGCCGGTCCTTGCCCGACGCGTCCCCCTCCAACCAATTTTAATGTGTGCGAAGCAATTGATTCACCACATGGAACATTTGATGTTTTAAACTACCGTTTTAACTTGAAGCTTCAGTTGCCGGTATGGAGAGAGAGAGAGAGAATCGTTGGATTCTCTATGAATATTTCAGCACTTCAGGACGGATGCGTTACCGTTTTGACATTAAATAGAAGCGCAGCCAAGAGAAAGAGGGAATGCTGCGCCCGCTTCTTCTCCCGGCCCCCCCCTTCCGCGCCAAAGACCCGGGCGAGTCTCCTTTTCTCTTAGTCGCCACAAGGACGCCCCCCCCCCTTTGCCCTCCGGGATTTGGGGCGTCCACTTTTTCAGCAAGGCGAGGGAAAGAACCGACAGTCCAGCTTGCTTGAAATCTGCCCTCAGAAGGAGGGGGGGGGGGCAGAGTTCATAGGCTGGAGGGAAGGCGGCTGTTCAAAGGGATCCTTCACCTCTTCCGCCCCCCGAAGGAAACACGAAAAAGTCACGATATTCCCGCACCAAAGAAGGCTCCGGTTTCCGTCGATTTAAATCCTAGAGGGGAAAAAGCAAAACTCACAGCTTGCCCCGTTATGGCGGCGTGCGATGTAGACATTCAAACCAGGCCCGGAGAGAGGGATTTGATCCTCGCCCCTTTCCAAAGTACATGGGATTATTTCTCAAAAACCTCCGGCCAACTCCCTGAGTGTCCGTCCTGGATGGCTTCGGTTCTGCCCTGCGGTAGAGGCCTTTTCTCTCCAGAGGTTCAAATCTCAGTCACAGCTCTTCTCCCCCCCCCCCCCCCCGCCGCCGCCAAAGGTGCCTGTTTGACCTTGCGGTCGTCATTCTGAGGTGCGATCCGTTCGCAACACAGTGGATCCATGGGATCCGCCAAAACTGTTTTCTTTAAGCCCTGTCTTGCAAGAGGATCTGCAGGAATGTTTTGGGTTTTTTTCCCCCGAGCAAAGCTGCCCAGGGGTAATGCCTTGACTGCAGCCCAGGGTATTCGTCTGTGGGCATCAATATAACAAATAGATTTAGGATCGGAGGGAGCCCTGCGGACACCAGGTTGCTGTATGGTCTCACGAAGTCCCTAACGTGGAGAGGAGCGTTCAAGATGCAATCCGAGGATAAGAACTTCCCTGGGACCAAGCTCAGGGCGGACTCGGTGGCATCCGCTCTCAAAGGGACATGGCTCGAATCGGACCGTGAGCGCTGCGGTCCATTTGGCAGCCACCCTTCCGATCATTGACATCTCCCAGCTCACGTGGCGATCCCGAACAGGCACCCAAGGGACGCCGTAGGTTTCCCCCAGGAAACAAGGAATTAAAAGCCATGCTCAACACAATAGCCACCTGCTCTACGACCTCGGTTGAGCGAATCAACTTCAAATCTCGGGCAGGTGGAGACGGACCCACGGATGCAGGTTGAAGATAAGACCACCCCCCCCCCCATCTCCAGCCCCACCTCGGCTTCAGCCTAGGGGTGGTGATTTTCTCCAAAAATCTCCGGCAAGCTCCCTGGTTCTACACAAAGCCTCTGCGGGGCGTGTGTGCTTGCACAACAATATAGGGCCCGTCAGGCCAACGGCTCCCCTCGCTTTAGGCTTATAAGGATCCGGGGGATCCAAGAGGATCTCCGCGATGCCGGGGACCAAGCCGTCGAGAAGGAGCCGGGTGGCGGCGTGGAGCGTTGCTCAAGGCCCGGCCTGGAAGGGATCTGCCTGCCGGGGTTGCCCGAGCGCCGCCCTCCCCTCCCCTCCCCCTCCCCCTTTGTTGCAAGCGGCTGTAATTGGACTGCAACCCCCCCCCTTCCCTTCCCCTCCCCTCCCCTCCGTCATTATATTGACTTTCGCTCTCTTGGATGATATTATCGAAATGAGTGAACCTCTCCGCTGATGGGGGCTGTCAAAAGGCTGAGACAAGAGGCCCCCGGCCTGGGGAAAGGGAAAGGAGAGAGAGAGAGAGAGAGAGAGAGAGAGAGAGGAAGGCGAAGGGTTTAAAAAAAAAAAACACTTGCATCAGCCAAGATAATTTGAAGTGAAAATTTCATTTTGACAGTAAAAAGGGGGAGGGGGAGTAAGGGAGGGAGCACCATCCCATTTCTAACAGTCTCTCCAGTCGGAGATCTCGGTGACGATGGAAGGTTGTGGGGGGGGGGGAAGTGTGGGGGGTGGAAATAAAGGGGGAGGAGGAGAGAAGGAGAGGCTTTGCGGAAAGCCACGTCTTTAAAGCTGAAAAGGGCAAAAGAACTCGAATTAGTTGTAATAGATAAAAAGGGCAAAAATAAAGAGTCAAGGGTACTTGACAGTAATAGCGAAAAGTGGCGTCTCTGGGGAGAGGGCTTTGCAGCCAGAGACTGGACAAAGAGGAATTTTAATGCAGCCGGGGGGGGGGGGGGCGGGCGGGCGGGAGCAGGAATCCAGTCCACCGAGAGACAAAGACAACATCAAGGCAGGGGAGGAGGGCGAGGGTCCGGGTTTGGGGAAAGCCCACCCTCTGGTGAGAGCCATGGGGGGGCAAGAAACTCCCCCGCGCCCCCGTCCCCCTGAAAATAGGGGTGAGGCTACCCCTCCCTCTCCCGCGAAGCTGCTGTTCCGCCGCTTCTCTTTTTCCTGTCCCCGAATGACCGCCTCAAGGCCATCCACGCGGGGCCTCCTTGGAAGCAGATCCCGGGGGAGAAGGATTTGCTGTGACCCAAAGATCCTTCGCCGGCGGTTGGTGCTCGGCCGGCCATTCAGGGCGTCCATTTCCCCCAAGCCCCGCCAAGTATTTAACTGTTTCAGGCTATTTGAGAGCCCGGCAGAGCGGGCCAGGGATCCAGACCGGAGCTCCGAAACGCTCGGGAGGCGTCCCCAGGTCGGCTCACCGGCGGAGAGATGCCCGGCTTCTGCGTGGTGGTGTCAAAAACGTTTTGATGGCACGGCGATTAGCCGAGAGCTGGCCAGCGGACGATGGAACAGGCTGGGTTGCTGTTGTTTTTTCTCCATATAGCAAAAAAAAAAGGGAAAAGGAAGCCGTGTTGACCGGAGGAAAACCCTACCTGCCCATGACACTTTTATGAAGTCACTCCAATGGGCACCGCCATGTGCGCAAGCTTTCGAGATCCCCAGATCGCTTCATCAGGCGAGATGCTGCAAAAAGCAGATGGCAGGGGGGGGGGGGGCTTACGGCTTCGAAGGCCTCCGTCCACACCGCACCCGCTTTCTGTAACATTTCGTCTGACAAGATCTCGAAGGCTTGCACACATTTTTGTTCTCTCGCGGTTGACCCAAAGAAAGGGACCCTCTTTAAGACAGGTTGTGGAATTTCTGTCTTTCCCCAGTGCCGGTTTTCTTGTAATGAACGGTAGCGAATGCACAGGGAAGGATCATTGAAAGCTCTCTTAAATCCGGCTGATTTCAAAATCGGAGCATAGCCCACCCTGAGGTGTCTACAGTTCAGAGAACTGGAACATAAAACCACTTAACGTCTCAACCTTATAATACTTTCCTGGGAGGAAGACCCACTGAGTACACTAGGATTTGAGTTCAGCGCAAGCACACGTGGAATTGCCGCGTACCTGTGTTCGGATCATGTCCCATATCTTAAACCATATCACTCCGTCTGTTTTCCTTGGCTACAAGCCGGAGGTGCAAAACATCCCTCCTTCTTCCCCTTTGCCAAAAATATTAAGGCTGCAATCCTCTGTAAGCGCCGCCTGTTTCACGAGGACCTGCTTCCGAGGAGCTCTGCATAGGATAGGAGGACTGCGTTGCAGTGTGAATCAAGTCTCGAAGGCCTGGGTTTATGACTAAGCACCTGTCAGGACAGTAGCTGAGCATGGCAAGGGACTGCCGGCGCGCAAAAACGAACAAAACCTCTGGAAGGGGGGGGGGGCAATTCCGAATGAAAACCTCTGCAACGGAGCGGGGGGGGGGGGGGAATTCCGAATGGTGTCTGTGACTTTTCAAGAAATTTAAATTTATTCCTCAATTTACTTGTTAAACGAAAGAACATATCATCAGAACAAGCTATACAGGCTGGGAAGTTCTCCTGCCCAGGCCCCAGTTAAATGAACAAAACCTGCGGAGGAGCAGTCTAAGCCCAGGCAATATAGGTAGGAAAACGCTGTCTCGAAACTTACTCCCAAAGAGTATTTCGGAATCACGTGCAGAGCGCTCGGGTGCACCGGGACCAGCGTGGCACACGCAAGCCCTGGGAGAAAGGGATCCTGCCCCGGGGAGTTCCAAGGAAAACGAGGAGAGAATTACCAGGTCTCCCAGCAAAGGCACACTCGCACCCCCGAAATGAGAAGGTACACCCAGGCTCTCTAGAGAAGCTGGGGCGACGGCGAGAAAGGCAAAACTGGGGCGATGCGTTAACGGCGTTAACGAGAGAGAGAAAGAGAGATAACAGACATCTGTATCTACATCTACACCCCATACCAGGAATGAGACCTATATACATGCAAATGTGTACGCATGTATGTGTGCATATTGGCATACGTATGTCTGTGTACATGTACTGTGTGTGTGTGTGTGTGTGTGTATATACATATTATGTAGCTGATTGTGTATATACCTTGTTACCACATATGTGTGTGTGTTATGTGTTTGCGTGTGCGTTTGTGCGTTATGTATAGGGCGTTTTATTCGTTCGTCGATCCTAACACGCGCGCACGCACACACACATATGTATAAATTTATCGGGGGTAAGGAGGGAAAAGAAGACCCGAAAGAGGGTTGACGGTGGCGGGGGGGGGGGGGAATGAGAGACCTCGAAGCAGGAGGCCTTTCTGGAAGCCACTCGGCTGTGGTCAATTCCAACCCACCAAGGAGGCGACGGGAAATTAACAGCGCCTTTTTACATAGGGCCCAAATAAAACTGTAATCAGCGGCGCGTTACTTTTCATTAAGAGAGTTTGACAGCGGCGGCGGTAGCTTCAGTCTCGACAGGGGAACAGGAGCAAGGAAAAGGGGGGGGGGGATATATAAAGGGGGGGCGAGGGAAAGAGAGGGAGAGGGGGAGGGAGAGAGAGAGAGAGAAAGAGAGAGAGCTCCGGGCCGGAGTCATAAGATAATTCCTTAAGCTCCATTAACAACTCTTAGCCTCAGGAAATGGGCTCCCTGAAAACATCTTCAAATCTAAAAGCTTTATCGACCTCGCAAACCTCGGCTGATGGGTCTATTTCTTTCTTTTCTTTTCCTTTCCTTTCCATCCGCCTCTCTCCTAAGGTTAAAAAAAAAAAGCAACTTAAGAGGCGAGAGCCGTGCAGCAAAGCAATAGACTTTGACACGACGCCTTCTTAACCAGAGAAGGAGGGAGGGAGACAGGGAAAACGAGCCCTTAAATGATATTTAAAAGGCCGCCAATTAAGATTTCAAATGATTGTCTCCTGAGATTATGCATGCGATTTATGTCACCTGCTGCTGCTTCTTTTTCTCTTCTTCCAAGCATGCATGCAAAATTGGGAGTCAGAAGAGAGCTTCGGCCACACACCCACACACCAACACACACACACCTTTGTAATGTATGCATACATATATATATATATATACACACACCTTTCTAAGCTATCTGTCTATAATACAACAGGCATGTGTATAAATAATAAATATAGGCGGATACATGCTTAGTTGTATATAAACAAAAGAGAACAGAAATAGTGGGTTTTTTAAAAACTAGCTGTTACCGTCTCCTCTCAATAAAGACTAACAAAAATGGCACTTTAATTGTGATAAAGAAAATACTCTTCATAACTGTTAAGGAAAGTCTAAAGAAAGCATCAAGATATTTTCTAGAAATATTTGATGGAGCCTCCCACATCTCAAAATTGTTCTGTTTACGTCACCATCAACTTCCTTCTTTTAGTTAGTTATTTAGTTAGTTAGTTAGTTAGTTTAAATATTTTTATCTGGCCTTTCTCCTTAAAAGGTACCTAAGGTGGTAAGGAATTTATTAATGAATCCCCAGGTGTGGAACTTCATAAGCACCTTTCTGGGTAGTTCACCAAGGAAAGAGGGGGAGTTTGACTACCCCAAACTTTATGCAGAAGTAAATAAGTAAGTAAATAATAAATCATGTTCAAATGTCTGAGAGTCAGTTCAGTGGCTAACAAATACATACCACATAAATTCCTTTGGCAATGTTATCTTGGGCTGATTGGAGTTGTAGTTCAGCACATCTGGAGAGCTTTGTTTCCAGGAAAGCTGGACCAAAAGTCTTCCAATCAAAGGACCAGGGTCCATGGCAGAAAGGTGCTTAAATCTTCTTGATCTTATGTGATGTGTATGAATAACTGAACACTGAACCACAGATATCATGCAGCAAGTAGTCTGGTGCCATAAATATACTGATCATTTCGGTTCTTTAACCCCGAGCAAGAAACACTTCAACAAGGCTAAGTTATCAAATGTGCTATTGTTGCAACTTGTGGCTCCAGAAGAGAAACAAAAGAATGGTCTTGCTGTGTCAAACCAGAGTCTCCTCGATTTTTCCCATGTTTGTGGTTCAAACAGGAGCAACAGAGAATGCTCACAAGACAGGGGTGCATGCTTTGTCTCCAGCATCTGCTTCTCTGGAGAACAGTCCCTGTGCTGAGAGAGGTCTGATTTAATCATTGATCACCGGTAGTGATAGTTTAAGGCTGTGTTGAGACAGAGGGCTCCTGGGGCTCACAATGAAAAGGCACTGCATGGGCTTTTGCCCACAACAGGTTTTCTCTGATAAGGGGGGTGGGGTGGAAAAAGCATATGAGAAATAAAAGGAAAACAAGAGAGCAATACAAATTGAAGGTCTCGTCATCTGGACCTCCTGTAAACATGCATTGAATAAAAGAGTGCAACTGAACAGTGAAAGCCTGGGAGTGACCTAACTGTTCCAGATGTAATTATCTGACCCAGATACCCTTCCCAATTTGGCATACTCCTGTTGGGTGATGACTCTCATCCTTCCCAGCCAACATCAGCTGTGTGATAGGAGTGGTCATCTGACTAATCTGGAGGGTTCCAGATTGGGCAAGGAGTTGTAGTGTAACTGTGACTAACTATCTGGACAGTACCAAACTGCGGGCAAGGCTTAACCAGCCTTGTCTTAAAGGGAAAGAAAAGGAAAGCTTGTGGTTATTACCATCTCTATCCTGATAGCAATCTTCAGTATTTCTCTAACCGCAATTCATAAACCTTAATTTGCGCAGATCATGTGTCATTTTTAAGAGTATGGAGCACAAAAGCAATGAAAGGCTACTATTCCCATTTCTAAAATGTCCTGCTGGAAGTAAGCTCTATTGACAAGAACTACGGAACTGTGTTTTCAATTGTATGTCTTTCATAGAATCATAGAATAATGAAATTGGTAGGGGCCTATAAGGCCATCAAGTCCAACCCCCTGCTTGATGCAGGAATACAAATCAAAGGATATCTGCCAGGGGGTTATCTAAATTTCTCTTGAATGCCTCCCAGTGCTGGATCCCTCACCACCCCTTGAGGTAACCCTGGGATGATTATTGGTGTGTGTGTGAGAGAGATACAGCAAGATCCTTTCCATTTCCAAGTTCAGGGAGACACTTTGGTGCTGATTCACACATTCTTTTTGGCATTATTCCCCAAATGAGATGTTGATCTCAGATGTTTGCCTGAGTTGAATTAAGCATTAATACACCAAAAGAGTGATCAGCAACAGACCCATCCTCTGCTCACTTCACACAAGATTTGCTTCTCCCCCTGAGAAGTCCTGGGGGAGAAAATGTAGGAAGTATACATGAGTGTCTGCGTGCATATCTACTTTACCAGGTGTCTACAGAGCAGTTGTGAAGCAGTAAGGAAGCTCTGGAAACTTGGCCAACTTAGCAAACAGCTTCAGTTACAATATGGATGGAGACTATTTTTTTATTTAAAAAAAAGGCTAGTTATCTAGTGCATCCCAGAACATCCAGCAACCAATATCTTCCCCCATGTGTATGTCACAAATAGCAGGATGATCATATCTTCCATACACAGAAAGTATCAGAAAATCTCCACAACAACTGGAGAAAACACCACTGTGTGAACCAGTCATCATACTGAAGGAAGTTCTCCATCCCAGGTTCGGTGGATAAGTGCTTGGAATTGGTATAAGGCACCTATGGCAGTAATAGAAGCCACATCCATGCATGTGTTGAGCCCATGTTCAAATCAACCCTTTATATGAAGATTTTGAAGTTCATTGCCCTTCCTCCAGATAGCTAAGAGAAATTCTCAACATGAACAATTTCAGTGCAAATTCACACCCAAATACTAAACAGAATTGTTATGACTCTCATTAATTTCTATGGAGCACCTTTGTACAAACTGACTTTATTTTACTCAAATCATTTTATATCCTAACCCTCTTCCTAGGAGCTTGAGGCAACACAAATGGAGATGTTTGTCTTTATTTTGTCATGTAAAGTAGGTTAGTCAGATTTGAGAGTAACTGGCTGAAAGTCACCTAGGGCAGGGGTCCCCAACCCCTGGTCCGCGGACCGGGCCATGGAGATAAATCTACACACACACACACACACACACACACACACACACACACACACACACACACACACACACGTGCAATGTGCAGATGCATGCACACACCCCATGTATGCGTGGCCCCTCCCATACCCCTACCACCCACCCACCCACAGCCGCTCCCGCATATGCACGGCCCCTCCCACAGTCCCTGCCACGCACACACAGATGCCCCCCCACACGCACGCTAAACCAGTCCGTGGAGGTAAAAAGGTTGGGGACCACTGACCTAGTGCATTCATGGAAGAGCAGGATTTGAGCCAGCATACATCTTTCTGTATCATTGCCATTGTTTACAGAACAATGCTTCCTGGAAGGTAAACTGAATATCAACAGGGGTCATAAAAGTGTAAAATGCCACACTGTCAACAACTTGTGACCTGGAACCAAATAGTCTCTTTGTTTGGTGGCCATGTATAAATGTATAAATACTGTAGTCCCACTCTTATGTCCAAGGAAGTGGACTTGTCCACAAAAGTTCACATTAAAACATAGGAGTTAGTCTTTAAGGTGCCGCATCATTTGTGTCATTATTTTTATTTTGTTTCTGCCTGTTATCTATCTGTATGTTTGCTAGTTAATAAAGCGTTATATTGTATATACTTTATACAGCATATGATAGTGAAATTATTTGAATATGAGACATAATAAGTCTAATTAATCTGGGTTTTTAAAAACATAATGTCAGACCTAAATGTTAGATGCTTTTCACACACACACACCAGGTGTCCTATTCAATAGACTTCCGGGGGGGGGGGGGGGGATCAGAAGCCTATGTCACAGTTGGCATTTATCCCCCAAAAAAGTTAACTCTAGAATGAAGCCAGGCAATCATTGACAATCATACTAACATTCATCCCAGTATCAAGGTATAAATCTTTGCATTATTGCAAAATTCTAGGCAGCATCAGCTTGTCTGTTTCTACAAGCTTTATTAATCTACATTGTTTCTACGTTCCGTATGAAAAAATACTTCAAAATGTATTGAGGAAACTTAGGTAAAAAATTGTAGGCACAAATACTTAAAAATAAATGAAAAAACTAAACTTAAGCTGTAGACAAATACTTATCAAAAATATAGGAGCAAAATATATTTTACAAATAAAAAAAGAACATCAAAAATGTTTTAAGTTACATTATGAAAATGCAGAAGCTTATAGCCCATAAAGACAGAGAGTACATCTCTGGAATACATAAGTGAAAAGTAAAACAGTTGTAACTTGAAATACTTGTTAGTTGTACTTGAAAAACATATTAGAAATACTAAAGATATTAAAAGTAAGGTACATAAACAAAACACTTTATTCAGACTATTAACATATTTAAACAAACAGATACATATTTCTAAAAAGCTCACCCAGCCTGCTGTTAATATCTATGGAGGAAATTCATGATGATTGTTATTGTTTGGTTTCCAAAGCAGCATGGATCTGTGATGGTGTGATGAATGCCTGTTCTGTTTAGGTGTGTCCTCCTCCACATATTAATAGTTGTTCACATCTCTTACCAATTGTTTTCCTTTTCTTCTTATCTCTTTTTACTAATATAGACTTTTTTTAATTCAATAATTTCTGGGTGAATGACAGAAGTATGATATCCCACTTACTTTACTTCTTCTCATTTTCTTGGGTCTCAGGCTAAACTCTTAGCATATATTTATGTCTTGACTATATTATGCTAATACAGAAAATCCTAAGACAAATATTGCTCACTTTGATCTTTCTGAACGAACAAAATTCATATATTCACTTTTTCCAAAATTTGGTGTTTCATTCATACATTTTTCTTTCATTTACAATTTTATTTACTATAACCTCCTATCAATGTTTACAAATTCTAACCACAACATTCATTCAAAAGCAAAATAGCCATTCAGTTGCAAAGACTGTTTAAATCTCAGTGACCTTGTTCTGTCAGAGCCGGCTCATTGTTTTGCAAAATGGAAATTGTTTTGAAAACAACAGAAGTTCAAACTGCACTTTTAAAACTAGGAGCCGCCACAACAGGAGAGCATTTAAACTGTACTTGGCACAGGGACCATTTTAACAGCATATTCACTGTTTTGATGTGCCATGCCTTATACATCTTTTTGCATATGTGTATTTATAACATGCTTGGTGTTGTCCTTTGTTGTTTCAAGAAGCCCCTTATTCTCAAACACATTTTTGACATGGAATACTGTATTGATTCAAGTGCAGAACTCCCCCTTAACTAACAAGCAAGAGTAATCAAACTGTATCTTAATGCCTATTCTACATAACAGCACAATCCTGTAATAACTCTTCAAAAGTAAGCCCTATTCAGTTCAGTGGCTTCCTCTGAACTAAGTGGTCATAGGACAGCAGCTTTCATCTAGGCAATGCTCAGGAAATAAAAAAAATAATCCATAAAAATTTGATTCAGATCGTAAATCTGCTGCACACAGCTTAGTATCAAGGTGAGAGTCTTGGGTGCTTGGAACATTCTGTTTTTCTCTCAGAGATACCACTTTATTTAATTTCCTTAAATTGCCAAATAACTATTGATCTCACTTCAAGGGTCAATAGGTCTCCAGCTGAAATCAATGGGACCTTTGCCAATTAATTTCTCTGAAGCAGAACCAGGGACTGTGTCTTTACCATATGTTTTCTTTTTGAAATATTGACATTAATCATGGACATTTCAGAAGTGACAAAGTCATACTGCTGAAAAATCCTCAGTTATAAACTGATGTGGTTTTGCATCAAAACCTTTATTAATCTCTTAACATTTTAAAAAAAGAAAGCAAGAAAGAGTACATTTCCACACATTCTTTCTGTGAATACATGGCTTAAACTGATCGTAGCAATCTGTACTAAAGTAGAAGGTAGAGGGGCATTTTTGAATGCTTAATCTCTTTCCTGAGAATACTGAAAAACAGTTTGCCAGGCACTATAGCTACACATTCATATTAAGAGATAAGTCTGCATTGGTTAACAATACATTCCAGTATAAAAGAGGAAAACAGAATTTCAGTTATAATTGTTAGCTGTATTTGCATCCCACACTTCCTACAAGCAGATCAGGATGATCCCTCATCCCCCAGTTTCACCTTCATAGCCACCCTTACGAGGCAGGGTAAGCAGAAATTTAGTGCCTGGTCCAAAGTCATCTAGTGAACATCACAGTTTAATAAGGATTTGAATCCTTACTTTCCTCAGTCCACAAACAAACCATTATTCCCCACCCCATACTCCCCACCCTCACATAGGGCAAACAAGAGAATGGAAAGCAAAAAAAACAGTGGCAGAAAATATTTATAGCTGGTGGAATTCAAAACAGAATCTCAATTATTATGTATACATTTAGTTTTAGGTTTTTTTAAAAAAATAGTAACTGCCCCAAAGAACAAAATACAATTATGAATTACTCATAACAGCATTTATAGTGGTGGCTACAAGCTCTGATAAGCTTGATTGATAGGTCAATTAGTCTCAGTGAGTTTAATGGAATGGAGAGGTATCACCCACTCTAAGGGCATCACTGTCTACTGCCAGTGGTTCAACTATGTTTACTGCCTATTTTTGTTCTGGCGTGTTATTGTAACATTTCAGAAGTTTTAATTCTTTTTAAATTCTGTATTCAACATCTCCAAACCCTGCCTGCATGGAAGTTTTGGCAACATAGAAATGCATTTACATTTAGGCCCTAATCCTATCATCCTTAGGAGGGTGTCTCAAAGAATCTGGAGGATCATCCTCACTGAGCACAGAGAGAGGGGCCCGCCTTTGAAGAAGACCTAATCTTGGATACCACTTCCTTGACCCCACAGAGCCTTCTCCAAGAAAGATGCGCTGGTACCAGATGGGAGGGAGGTAGTGATGATGGAGAGACTTGCTCCAGGTAAGTCAGTGGATCTAGGCTGGGATGTGAAAAACCAAAGTCTCACAAACTTATATGAAACAAAGACAGAACAGTAATGTTATTCACCTTGGGTACTATTTTTTGTGAGCAAATGTGAGGTATAAGTGTAATTAATAATAAAAACAACAGCAATTCAGTGAACCACAATGAAATTGGGAGATTTGTACATTCAGAGGAAGTGTATAAATTCTGTGTTGTGGTGATTGTAAATGCATTAGAAAATGTACATGGAACATGATCGTGCCAAACTTACCAATCAGCTCCCATTCATTTTTATCAGAGGTTTACAAAATGCCTTTACACAAATACAGTTTTAATGTTGCTTAACTTTGGCTGTATTGTGCTCATGACTCACTTGAGAAGTTGCAATCAACACTCTTCTCTTCTCTCCTCTCCTCTCCTCTCTTCTAATAGAGAAACACGCACACCCTTTAACTTGTCAGGTAAACCAATGTTGCCATGCTTGCTCTGCAGAATGCAGACTAGAAAGCTATGTTCTAGTTTCCAATCCCTTTCTTGGAGTTAGTCAAACTGAGGAAGAAAAGCTATATCAGGTCTAAAGCTCTACAGATATGTTGTGTACATGTTTCAAAAAGATGTCCATTTGCCTTTTGAAATAAAAGAAATGAAGAGTCCTGGCTGAGGAGAAAGGAGGGGGGGTTACCTCCCTTCTGTCTTCCCAGTGCTCTCATCTCAAACTGCAGCTGTCCTCAGCTGCTGTTGCTGCTCTCTCCTTACTTGTGAGAAAACCAGGTAAACTTTGCTTTGAGATCATAGCCAAGTGTAAAGCAAAAAACAATAATTTCACAGTTTAAGCCAGTGAGCTTCTGAATATTTATTCACTATTTTAAAAATACCTTTTAAAATATTTTTACACCAGAAATAGACACTCTTTTTAATGTCTGTTTGGTCAGGAAGGAGTTAAAAAGTTCTCTTGAGAGTCATTTAATTTTGCCTGACTGGCAGATTCAAAATTTCAGCATTCCCTTCCCCTCAAAGCTTGAAAAAAAAATTACATTTAGAATGTTCATACTGATAAGAAAGCCAGGAACTCAGAGATTTTTTGCTTCTCAAATGGCTATTTTCAACCTTAGTATTAGAGCCCAAGGTAAGCCAGTTTGGTCTTTTCAATATATTTGATATGTTTTAAATCTGCAAACAAATAAGGTTGCTGGTGTCTGCATGGGGGAGGGATCAGTGTTACTTTTTAAAAAATCATAACTTGAAAATTAGTTGCCCAAACATTTCCAAATTTGGCACAGAGCAAGAGCAGACTGTTTACTACATCTGTACAAAATCTGGCACTGATCTGAGGTCCAGTTCCAAAGTTAATCTTTTTCTGTTTGGAGCACTCCATTTTTTGAGTTGGCTTACGGAATGCTGTATTGGGCTGTCGCACAACATTGAATGGTTCCCTCAAATATACCAATAATGATGCATGTATTTATTCCACGTTTACCCAATGCTTGTTCCTCATCAGGCTGAGTGCAACCCAACAGCTATATAGAAATGTGGTCTACCAAGGGATTGGTAAAGCCCACTGTGCTTGCTACTTGAGAGGAGCTGAAAAACTATAAGGTTCTAATGTCCAACTGGTGGGCTCTGTTTGCCTTGTTTACCAGCATTCCACAGATATAACTCCTGCCCAGCATTTCAACAGAGTTGCATATACAGCAGTACATTTTGAAACACATCTTGTTGTTTCTATAGATGTGAACCACTAATATAGTGTAAATCAGTCTTCCCCAAATTGGTGCTACCTCAATTTTTTGGACTAAAATGGAAAATCTGGCTGGCATTAATAAGACTTCTAGCTCAGCTGGAAGGTGCCTGGTTGGCACAGTTTGCAGAAAATGTATGAGTCTTTTGTTCAAAACAAAAGAGGGAAGGAGACGCAAGACTTATATCAGAAGCTTATTTCGTTAGGGAATTCAACAACTTTCACCACTTTGCCTCTGAGGACTGTGATCCTCATGGCCAACAACCAATGTATTTCTGCCAGTTTAGCTTGTCTCATATGACTACCTTAAAAGGTCCTTTGCCACATGTCATCTTTGTCCTCAGAGTATTCTCGATGAAGATGAGCAGACTACTTAAGCAAGCTTTGTAAATGTATGCGCCTGTCTATATAAATTAATGTATACAGCTGTGCTCTGTTTTATGTCACATTTAAGTCCATTAAAAATGCATGTATCCTCCTGAATTTAGTCGGATCCAAAATGTGCTACTAAGCTGACTGATATTACTTTATTGTTTGGTAACACAAACATATAGTCTGGAATAAGCAGATTGAAATATGGACCATGAAACAATGGGAAGCTTCAGATGAACACCAAGGACAAATGTTCATGATGAAGCAGTTCTCTGCCAGGACAGTTGCACAGTTGCTCATAATCTCCCTGGGGGAACCAGGTGAAGGAACAGGGTCAAGCCTGCCTCATTGGTTGATAGAATGCTGATAGGTCTACTGATCTCCCCCAGTCTGAGCAAACAGTCCAAGCAAGGCTTCCAAACCATTCCATCATGCCACATCATCACATACCTGCACCTAAGTGTTATAGCAAAATTGGGCAATCTGTACCCCCACCACCCAATGTTGCTAAACTGCCACTCCATCACCTTTCACCATTGGCTGTGCTAGCAAAGACCGATGGGAAATGCAGTTCAGCCACTTCTGCAGGGCCATAAATGGTCCCTCTTCACGTTTTAAAATTTTAGATTTTTGCCTAGCTTGGTTCAATCATCAGTCCAAATCATACTGTAGCCAAGAAATCAGAACAAGATTGAGACTTGGAAGGGCAGCAATAAAAGAAGTAGAAAACATCATCAAGTGTAAGGATGTGTCACTGGAGGCCAAAACTGAGATCATCCACACTCTTGTCTTCCCAAACACCATGTATGGATGCAAAAGCTGGACAGTAAATAACATTTAAAGTGGGGGGAGGGGAATGATTGGTTTGAAATTGAGTACTGGAGGAAAGCTTTGTGGATATCCTGGACTGCCTGAATCAAGCCTGAATTATATCTGGAGGCAAAAATGATGAAAGCAAGATTCTCTGGGAAAGTATATAATGCTGGGAAAGACTGAAGGCAGGAGGAAAAACAGAAGATCAAATATGAGATGGATTGACCCCCTAAAGGAAATCACAGGCTTGAGTTTACAAGAGCTGAGCAGGGCTGTTGAGGACCAGACAATCTGAAGATCTCTCATTTATAGGGTCACCATAAGTCAGAGGTAATTTGGCATCATATAACAAAAGCAGAAATTGGAATGAAAAGGATCATGTTTGCTTTGCAATGAGAGCTTATAATATTTTCTCCAAGAAGTAGAATAGTCACGGCCACAATTCATTGAGAATTTGTCTTGTAGGAATCCTGATGAAATGAATGAAAAATGTATAATGGAATGGTAGTCAAATTCAATGCAATGGGGCTTACATAAATTAAATTCCTGCTTATCCAGCACCATGTAAATACATTATTACAGTTCATATTGATCTGTTTATATCTCCCTGTCAACTTTTAGAAGCCAACTTAAAACACTGCTTTCCAGGGAGGCCTTTTACAGTGACCCTACCTGATTTTACATATCTAGTCTTGCTATTTCATTGTGAACCTACCACTGGTGCCATGTATTTTATCACTTAACTGTTTTTAACTTCTAGTTGTGTATTTGTGTATTTGTAGTTCAACAGTATTTGTTTTATTCACGACTGCTGTAAACTGCCCAGAATAGTGCCTTGCGCTAATGGGGCAGTATATAAATTTAAGAAATACAGAAATGAATCTTGCTCTATATTTCCAAGTTGTTGTGGGAATGCATTTTCAAGCAAAATACAGCAACTGTCACAAGTGTTCATATTAAACAAGAACACCTTATGGCACCATATCAAATGCTTTGCATAAGCAATATATTTTACTGGCATTGTATTTAATCCAATAACTGCTTGACTGGGATCCAAACTTCTACCCATAAAATGATAATAAACGTAATTAATTTTCCATTCCTTAAAACCTGATCAATAGAATTTTCTGTCACATTTTCCATTGACAGGGAGGAAAATGAGATCAGTACACAAACTAACTAGCGTGCAACTATTATAGTTATACAACTTCTCCATCATGTTGGCACATTATGTGTTGTTTTGATTTCTAGATTTCTCCAGCTTGTTACAGTATCTTGAGATTAGCTTCAGTCTTCTCCTCAGTCAGTACTCTCCTCAAGAGGGCACCCTTTAGAAAGGGTCAGTGACAGATTCCCCCTTGGAATGGGAAGCTTTCCCACTTACAAGGCAGTGAAGCCCAGCTTTCTTTTTAAAGTATTTCAATCAGGCTGGTATCAAAATCTACAACTGCATTTGCAAACATGCCATAGTCACTTAACGTAGCACCATATTTGACTGTGCATGTGAAAATGGGGTTGGGATGGCCCTAGTCTCCATCAGGGGGTGATCACACAGGTCTATATAGCTCACATTTTGGACCGCTTGCGACATGGTCTAGTGCAAGTTATTTCCCGGCAATCCCACAACATGCGGGGAACAGCACTCCAGCCCAGCCCCAAATCTGTGCCCAAGCTGGATCTTTTTGGTCCAGTTGTAGGGGTAATGCATTCTGGGGCCAAGTTGGAGAGATTCTCCAACAGACAGAAGGGTTGCTTTAAGAGAGATCACTCCCGGCAAAGTGTTCCTTTCTGGTGGAATTGGACACGTACCTTTCCCACCATCTGGACGCATTCTAAGACATAATGAATGGGGGGCTTGGCCATAATTCATCCAGACAAAGTAGGTGAAGCTCTTGGGTAACAGATCCCGCAGGACAGCATCACAGTTCTCCAGGTAATTCCTCTTGAACCACCTCCAACATTTCCCCCTCTATCGGGAAACACCTCAGGTTAGACCTCTGTCCTATTGCCGTCCCCTAAAATGAAAAGCTGTTGAGATGAAGTGGAGGATGCCATTATATATCTGGAAGTGAAATAAGATTCCCTCGCCATTTCAGTCACATGGAAGAAGAGGGCTGCCATTTGGTTCTTTGCCTCAGGCAGCAAAATGGGCAAAATTCTGTCGGCGTAATAACACTGATGTAAACTGTGCCATAGATAATTAAATTAAATTCATTGGAAATTTCCTATCCCGGCCCTCCTCGGTTGTGACACTAGGGTTCTGTTTTATTCTTTGGGAATCTTGGGGTGGAAGAAGGAGTATTTAATAGTCAAAAAACACTGCCAGGTGACCACCACCAGGACCAAGACTGTCAGCAGTGATTTGGTTGTGATTTTTGAATATTAAAGGCTCTTCCCACTCTCCATTCCAAGATGCTCAAGGGCTCCCTCAGGGCAAAATGGAGCCCTAGGGAGCCTCAGAACTTCAGACTAGGGATAAGAAGCTTCCAATTGATTTCAATTAATTCTTTCTGGCACCTGGATTCAATTTATGCCAGTGTAAATATCCCAACAAGATCTTGCCCACTGTCAGGCTGGCCTTATGTGGGCATCAAATGTGTAGTATGTACATTATAGTGATCCTCCTTCATTCCAGAGACCCATTCAATGCACAGAGCAACCTGGTTTGTCACTATCTTTTGAAGGGAGGCATATATTGAAATTAGCAAGGCCTGAAGAGCTGGAAATTCCATAGAAGAAATTGTAGATGTGACTTTGTTTGCTTAGAACTCCCAGAATACCCCAGCTGGATACAGCAAGAGAGCACAACTGTTTGAATTTCTGTTTCAGAGGTATCCTCGTGTAAGCCAAGACCCAAGCAAAGGGTTCTATCATTCCTTATGTCGTAAAGTAAGCAGCAGTAGCTGCTTTGGCAGAAAACTTCTCTGACCCAATCCTTTGTCTGGGAGTTGGCAGCTAACACGTATCACGGGGGAGGTTTAAGCAGCACACGCTCGCTTTTCTCTCACTGAAACTGGTAGTGCTTCAAAGTGCTGAACTTTGGCTAGATTGCAGCCCCCCCTTCTCCCCACTTCCAGTGCTTTATGCATTCATTTCAACATATAATGCCAGGAGGAAAAAGATGCTGATAAGGAAGTATCTGGAAGGCTCAACAAGTTATCTGCTTTGACCTTTGGAGAGCCAGAAGGAAAGTGTTGTCACTCCGAGGAGATGTAGAGGTTACGCCAAGCATGTGGCCAGCCTGGAACTTTTTTTAGAGCGTGTCAGAACCGGGGCACAGTGAAGACAGACTAGACTTAATCCTTTAACCTAACCTGTCAAGAAAGCATCACGCCAGCCTGCCTACTGTGCAACCGCCTCATAACTCAGAAAGGTATGCATGATTGCATTTATGCATTTACGATTGGCAAAAGCATTTTTTTTTATGGCTTGATATTCAAGGCATCACAAAACCTTGACCACGTCTCTCCGTCAAAAAACACAAACAGAGAAAAACTGGAACCATTCAGCCAAACCAATCGTCAGTTCATAACGCTCTAAAAATAGAATAGTGCCCAAAAGGTGAGCCTTGATAGAGGATTATTTAATTCCAATGTGATCTGAAATATTTTAATGCAAAAAAGCAATGCACATTTACTAGTGTTATATAAAAAGAAAAAAAAATCAAGAACACACATGTTATTAGTATTTTCTTTCCAAAAACAATGGGTGCCACCAGCCTAATTTGTTAAATGTGTATTCCCTGCATACACAGAAACAATAAGGTACTACCAAGTACTTCAGCTTGGTACTTCCAAGCTGACTAGTGACAAGTAATGTAGTTACTTATTACTAGTTTGTTTCTGGGCAGTGAGTGTGAAATTAAGTTACATTTCAAAAACAATATAATGGTTAGTACAGGATTACTTTGGTATAAAAAGTGGTATTTTCTAGTTATTTTCAAAAGCAACTTTTAAAGGATATTTTAAAGCATGCTGTAAGCAATTTTGACCAGCATTTTTCATGTTTTATATCATTTACATATCTATCTTAAGGAGCAAGGAAATATATATATATATATATATATATTTACTTCATCTTTTGTATTTTGGGGAAGTATTGTGAAGATGTAATGCCAGTATTGACCGCTAGAGGAAAACAAAGAGTATTTTCCAGCACACTTGTCCCTTCAACAATGCTGGGGTTAGGTTGCTAGACCCCCGTGTAGTTCAAAATCCATGTATAACTCTTATGCCTCCAAAACATAACTACTAAGCATAAATAGCTGATTCTCTGTCACTCACTCACTCACTCACTCACTCACTCACTCACTCACTCACACACACACACACACACACACACACACACACACACACACACACACACACACACACACACATATTCAGAACATTCTCTCTCTTGGGGTTCTCTTCCATAGCACTGACAATCCTTTCCATACTGTGCTGTGTGTAATGAGCCTTAAAGGTTCTTATGACCCCCTGATCTAGAGACTGAATTAGAGATGTTGCGTTTGGGGGGCAGTAGGCCACTTTGACGCCTTCAGTGTTGAACCCATGGGGTTCTGGGTGGCCAGAGCACAGTATTTATTGAATATTCATTTATGGAATATTTATTTATTTATTGGCTTATTTATTGATTGATGATTCAGGGGGAAACAAGTATAACCAAAACCGTGCTGTTCAGACCCGTGTAATTCAAGGGAGAAGTGTATTTCTCTGGTATGCTTGGTAATGCACAATGCAATGTTCTAATAATGTACAACCCAATTAATAACTTGTGGGAAGAGAGCAAGGACAATAATAAGGATAAGCTACCCCACACTCAAATAGGCTCAGCACCTTGGGTGGCATCTTTAAAATTCAGACTCAGCCTTGAAGCAGATTCACTTCCCTGTTGACATTAGAGCTACTAGTTTCCTTGGCAACACTACCAAACAACCTCAAGAGCCCCATTCTCTATTACTGATGTTATGTGCCCCATTCCACACCTACAAAAGTTGACTGATGGGAAAATGTACTTGTTGCAGGAGGAAAATACCTGGTTGCAAATGTATTTTCATTGTTTTTGCTTATTAAATCAAGAGAACAGCCAGATCTATAACCCTGCCCCACATACCTGGATTTCAGCCACTCCCACTGCTCAAATGTGGCCCTGAGGAGTTTTGATCTAAACAATGGAGATCTCAACAGGAAAACAGTTCCCCAACTGTAATTATGTGCAAAAGCTGTTTGAAAAATACAAGTCCTATCTAATAAAGCTGGCCACCTTGCAAAAATGCTGGAGGACTTGAAGCTCAGAGGTCTTCATTGTGAAGGCAATGCACAGGAACTAAACAGAAACAAAGATATTCCCCCACCCATACCAACGGACATCAGACGCTCACCCTTCCCATTCCAATAGAGGAAAACTGATTTACAATTCCCTCTCCCCCATCTTCAGCCTTTGCACACTCCTCTCCAAAGAGCTGATCTCATCCTCCATACCTCCAGAGCCAGTTTGAGGTATATTTGTTGGATATCTGCAGTGGCAGTCAGCGTTTGACAGTATCTGGCAGCTACAGTGAAATCACGTTTAATAAATGTTTTAACAAGTTCATTCAATTGAATCTTGAGGGGGGAAGGAATCAAAAATTCAGCAATTCCAAATGTTGGGGCTGATATGAAAATCTGAGAATTCAAGCCAGACCAATTTCTGTTATTCTTGTTGTTGTTGTCGTCGTTGTCTTTATCCTTATTATCATTGTTATTAATATTTTCATCTTTACATACAAATGATTCAACACATTGCCTAGACAACTCCTCCAGAGTTGATTTTGTTAGGTTCTGCAGTGATACAAACTGTCTCACCATGATGAGATGGAAAAGCTCAGCAGCTATTGAATCCCAGCAGAAAGAACATCAGCTCCTTTCAGTGCTTCAGCTATTCATCCCCCATGCTTGGCCATCTGAGGGGAGTTATCTATGCTATGCAAGCTAGGTGCAGAACTGCCTATGGACCTACAAGAACTCATAAGGTATTTTGTTGAAGTTAGCAACTCATTTATCCTAGATTTGACTTATTTAATCAGGGCACCATTCAGGGGTTCAAAGGACAGGAATCCAAGAAAATGTGGTGATGTAGGGAGGCAAGATTTATAGCAAAGTCTGATCTAAGAGATACTCAAGACTGGGAAGAAAGAAAAGCAACACATATTGGCTGAAATTCAGTAGTAAATTGCAAGTAGAATAGGCCCATTAAATCCTTGGAATTTACATAGGTGTTGACTTACCAAATCCCACTTTCAATGAGTCTTCTCTTGTTGTGACTTACTACACATTTTCAGTCTCCCTAAGAGGCATACAGGAACCCCTCCCTCCTGTCCTGTCATTTTAAGCAGAGGGATACATTCATAACACATATGATTTGTAACAGTGGTTATCAAGCTTATAGTGTGTAGGGTGTGGAGCAGACAATGGTTCAACAAGGGGAGCGAAGTGAATTTCTTGTCTTAACATTAGAGCTGGTAAAGAAGATCATGTGTTAATTAAAAGAAAGACTAAACGGGACAAACCTTTGAAACAGCCGACATAACATTTAAGAATAAAGTCAACATGGCAGGGGAAAGGTCAGCTAAGATCAAGTTAAAAGCTAATAGTTGTGCTTTTCCCATTTTATTATTGATCAATAGGATGCTGTGTTTTTCCTTCTCGGTGTAAATGCAACAGCAGAGTTATTGCTGACCTTTTCCTCACCCTTCCATTGTGTTTAAAATCACAGCAAAAACAACAACTTCATAAGCCACACAGTTTTTCTAACAGAGAGGATATGTGTGTCCAGAAAATAATGTAAGATGTTTATATCCTCAGAAAATAGGTCTTTTTGACAAACCCGCTTCTCTTCTAATTATAGATGTGAAAGCCTCTTTGGTTCAAAGAAGCGTCCGCTTAGAATCACAAATTGCATGTGGTGTGTGGAAAACTCAGCAATGTCTGGATTTGACATTTAAATGGGTAATTTGACAGCTCAATCCTGAACCCAGAAAAAGAAATATTCTCCTGCACAATAGGATTGGGTCTGTTCATAAAACAGACAGAGTCTATTTATAACCAGGTTGGTTTTTCCCCCTTTCTCTGGACCTTGATTAGCTTTATTCATTAGCTTCACATCAAAGTCTTTCAGAGGAAAATGGAGCATTAAATGAAGATCCTCTAAGTAGATCCTCTTCAGTTCCACCATTTTTCTTCTTCCTCTTATGTCGCAACACTCTCCTTTGGCCATTCCTTCTACTATGAAGAATCTATACAGAGTATCTCCTGTTCTTCGCACAAACTACTCCTCAGCATCTTTTCGGATTACTCTGGCTGCTCCTACAAATGGTCCTGCTCCCGCAATCACCTAGCCCAATTTGTGGTGTGTGTGTTTTTTCAGGGAGTCCTGAAGCCATGTTATCTTCCATTTCTAACTCTCCCACTGTTTCCTCTGGCTTTCATTTTATCAGAAAAACAACAACAAATCTGTTATGAAGGAGAGGACAGAGGAGGTGCACAAAATCTTTTGGTCTTGAGTACTAAGAATCTTCTGTACAGAAGCACCATTTGTCATAAACCTTGAAGGGTCAGAATCATCAGTGGGCAGAGTGAGGCACCTGCTTCAGGCAGTAGGTTTTGGGTGTCATGAAAGGCCAGCAAAGTGTTAGTTATTTAATTTGGCCACATGTATTATATTTGTACTGCTTGAGAAGGGGGAAGATGCTGGTCAGCTTTTCTGCCTCATATGCCAAAATCTTGCCTTTAGATATGTGCAATTTTATTTGGGTGGGTGTGTCATTAGTTGTTTTGCAAAACGCCTGGGGACAGCACTCACCCAGACTACATTTGCTCATCTGTAACTGAACCAAAACCTTACAATGTGCAATTCAACTTGCTCTCTTGGATGCTGTTGCACTGGGTTCTACTTCTCAGTACATCTTGAGAGGCAAGGATTTGTCATGGAGATCTAGAGATGCAGGCTTCTTTGTGAACAATAACCAGTTGTTAAATTCCTTGCTAAAATAATTGCAGAGATACCTGTTACAAAATATATCTTTTTCTACAACCCAGGAGTGTTTCACAGTCAGATATCACACACACTCACATTTTTATCAATGTGCATTAGGCTCCCCAAGCATAAAAACTGCATTGGATGAAGACTATGAAATGTCAGATTAAATCAATGATTTCACTGGAAACACAGCATTACAGACTTACGCAATCCTCTGTATGTCTGCTCGGAACTTCTGAGTCAGAAGTAGGGGCCTAATCACATCTGCCAAAATAAACCCAGTTATACCAATTCTTTCCATACCTCTGTTGTATCGATATATTTATTTTCATGGTCACGTGGTATATATACTTGGGGGAGCATTCACAATGTTTTTAAGTCTATCAATTCATTTCTTTCTATTTGAACTGTCATAGCAGGCTACACTGCTCTTTAATTTTGTATCAATTCATTTTCTCTACTGTGTATTGGGTCAATCAGACCCCCGTCTTTTTTTTTTTTAAATTACCAGAGCTGGTATATTGATACAGAAATACAGTGATATGTTCTTCTCTCCCCCTCCCCTTTTCCCTTCCCTCCTCCCTGAATATCTTTTACCTTTTGGACAGCATCAGGAGGAGTGGGTTTTGAAAGACTTGCAAAGTGTTGTGAAGAGCATTGTTGAATAAATGCAGCACTATTTTACTTTACTATTCAAAGCAGGAAATCTGAAGCCCTCTTTCACCCCAAAGGAGGGGGGAAGGCTGTCACCTTCTGAGCAATGTATTCATGTGTTGTTGTTTTTTGTGTTGGTGGTGGCAGTGGTGGCAGCAGCAGCAGAGGCACCGCCAGCAAACCAAATACTGATTTGTCAATATACCTTTTAAAAATAGGAATAATATAAAAAGGATACAAGTGCAGTGGCTATGAAGTGGCCACAGCACCCAGAAACCCAACTCTTTTGCAAAGGAAATAAATCAACAGCAATGTTCACACAGGCTGAAGTGATAAGGAACAAAGTGATTCATCATCAGTACAAAATAAAACAACCCTCCTGGTGAGGGGAAAATGAACCAGAAATAAACCACTGGCCAGGAAAATGAGTTGATCTTAGTGGTGTGTCATATGCTTGGAAATTTATGAAACAATCTAAAAAATGGCCAGATCGGTATAACTGGGGTTCTTTTGCCAGGTGTGATCAGGCTCTAAATTGTATAGGGTCTAAAGTCCAACATAATGCTAGTGATGTGAAAATAGGATTACAACCTTGATCTGAATGTGAAAAATGTCTGTGTTTCAATCCCCTCCCCCACAAAACAAACACAAATCAGGACCAACAGTCAGCTCACTGGCAAATTCTCTAGAGTAAACTCTGCTGAAATGAGTGAAGGCTAGGCTACCCAAGATCACTGCTATGAATCTATGGGTGGTATCCAGCCACTATTTTATTGATGACAGGACAGTGTTCTCCATCTCACTCAAGGGCAGCTGGCTGACTTAGGGGCATAAGCCAGGCTGCTTGAAATGCCCAGTTCTGCTACTCCTTCCATACCAACCAACATCTGCCATCTGAGGCAACAACCTCACTCTGAAAACCAGCATTGTAGTGAGAAAAGCTAAGCAGAAAACGTCTTCCTGCTGTTACAGTTTTCTGCCCCACAAGAATGGTTGCTGTTCAGTGTAGCTCAAACTTGTAAGAAAGTGCACACACATGAAATATGAAGTGAAAAATGTTCAGGAAGACCTTGAGTGCTTTACATTGGTGCTTGTACAAACATGTTCTTAACTAGAGACAAGGAAAGTTAGCTTTTTTAAAAAAACTACAAGAATCCCATAATCAGAATGGCAGGTGGGAAATGTAGCCCCAATGAGTAACTTTTCCCATCACTGTGTTGGGCAAAGAACTTCATCTTACATGTACCTATGAGCTACACCAGTGCATCATCAAACAACACATTGCAGAGGTATTTGAGAGCATGTATATTAGAGTAAATTCTTAGGCATTAGATGCAGAACCCTACTTTACCAATGTAAGACAAAAAGAGTGAAAAATAATACTCTATAGGGATAATTGTTTATAAGGATAAAAACGAGCCTGGGAACAATGTACCTATCAGTCACTGCTGTGGAGAACTGATTTGTTAAAGTTAATAGAGCAATCTATAAAGTAAGACAAATTAGTGTTATTAGTCTAGATTTTATGGTCCAGTGCAAGTAATAATATGCAGTAAAGAAATAAGAATAATTAGGTATTATAATAAAATGTACTTCTTAATGTGGAAGAAAGTGTGTATGCATTTTATTTGGTGTTGTTGACTTTAATATCTCCAACAATTCCCTCCACGACTGCCTGAGGGTGTACGAAATAAGTAACCCTACAAAAGTAAAGTTCAAAACTGAAAATGAGTTCATAAAACATACTCACAGAGAGAGTGAAAATAAAAAGGACAGAAAAATCGTAGTGAATGCAAAACTAGCATTATATCATTATAAAGCAAACAAACAGCAAATGTTACTCAAGGTTTTAGCTAATTTGAGAGTTTCATCTGATTAATACATGACACAGAAGAACAATAAACAAAAGGCTGGAGCTACATAAAACAAATTAATTTCCCAAACTATGACAGAGATCCAAAGAGCAGTTTTAGGATATGTCTAACATTTTGGAGTAAGGTAGGGTAGAGTTTAAAAAAACTTTTCTCTATCCTGCTATAGAGAACAACCTTATAGCAGGATACACCGAGTTTCTGAACTATTGCTTGGTTATGAACGTGTTTTTCAGAACCAAAGGATAGTTGGTTCTGTAGAATTTTGTTGGAGGTGTAATTTTGTTGGATCTCAATTTACATATTTTGTTCTCTTTGCCTCTTGATTATAATAAGTCAATTGGGTTTTTCAGAAAAAGAAGCAGCTACATCTTCATTCTACAGGCAACTAGAATGAATTTATGACTGCAACTGGGTTTCGTTTGTTTTTATCAGCCAAGGCTTTCATCTAATCAACTTTATCTCGGATATACTCATGCAACCGGTTACGTGAGATAACTGTATTCGTGGCAGATTCCTGGCGAAGGAGCTCTACACAGAAATGATATGCCTTCCAGGAGACACAGCTCCACTTCCTCAGCATGTAGCAGTAACATTCAAACTGTGCAGCCTTCAAAGAGGAGGTTCTAATCCCAGCCTGGCAGCCAAATGAGTCTAACATGATGCTTTCTCCAGTGGTGTCATCGAAAAACAAACACAAATTCTTCTGTAGTCCCGTGACGCCTCCTTTAACCATACCTATCTGCACTATCCCTGCCATAGGTGAACAGATACTATGTAGTAAATTGTGGGCAGAGAGTCTCTCAGTACTGAATATTTGCTAATTAGTTATTCTTAGCTCCTGCCTTCCCTCTCAGGAAATCAGAGATGTTATGTAATCTCCCCTGCTGCCCCGCCCCCGCTCATTTTATCCAACCAGCTACAAGAGAACAACTGGCCCAGTGTCACCCAGTGAGTTCCACAGAAAAACAAGGGCTTGAACTTGGACCTCTCATATTCTGATCCAACACTGTAACCAATATACCACAGTGTCACTCCTCAGACTCTTAGAATGAAGGAGCTTGAGTTTCTTCCAGGCAGTTACATTCCTAGACAAACTCTGAGAAATCCTAGCAACATTCTTTTTAGAAACCACCAGCTGTGCTGGCCAGCGTTTCTGGGAGTTGTAGTCCAAGAACACTTAGATTACCCAAGGTTGGGAACCACTGCTATACAGGGCTGCGGCAAACTGCAGATAAGTGAAACCGCTGATACTGATCCCACAGATATGGGACTCAAACTTCCCTATGTAACGAGTGGTCCTGAGTTGAATTTAAATGTTCTCTGCTTCCAAGTTTTCCTTTAATTGTAGACCCATGCAATTTACAGGTTGATTCTTCAGAAAATCAAAACAATAGCGCTTCGTATAGTGTATTCCCTCTAAGAGTAGTTTTCCTTTACTTTTGAAGGCTCTAACTGAATTTCAGTTTAATTACCTGAACTCAAAGGTTTCAAGCCCATCAGATGGCCTTTCAAGGTATTAGCAGATCCCATAACCAATTACCCACATTCTCCTCTACTTATTGCAAATGTGACCTTTCCTTTGAGTTTGATTGCAAGTTTCCTGCTGAGGGTGTATAACTATCTCTGTGTCTAAGTATGGCTATTGTCTTTGCATGTGATGACTGTGGTTAATTTTAATACACTTTGATGGCTGGAGAACAAATAAGTGTCGGTGACAAAGCGCAGAGACATTTGAAGGAGGATAAGCCACCACTTTAATGAGTGGGGATCAGCAAGCTAAGAGGCCTGCCAGTGACAAACCAGAAGACTTGCAACCCAGACAAAGGGGAATGTTTGCCTATCTGCAGGTAATAAGAAACTCATTACTATGGCTTACCCATGAAAAGAAAAAGAAAAAAAATAAAGAGAGAGAGAGAGAGGAATGGATAAAAATAGCTATTATCAAGTTGCTTAAACAAAAGGTTTGAATGAGGCTCACCCCAGTTTGCCACAAAGGAATCTATTTGCTATAGATTGGTAAGTATTAAGTATTTTTCTTGAAAATACAAAAGAAATGGTAGACGATACCTCTATTAGACCACTGAAAAATAAAATGAAAAATAAATGCTAGCTTTTGACCTATATTGGTCTTCATCAGACTGTGCACCAATATACTATAGATAGTGCCGGGGGGGGGGGGAAGCCATATGAAAGACCCCAAATTTATGGCAAATGTGCATATCAGGCCTGTTTCTTGAAAGTGAGTTCCAAACTGCAGGCTACAACCATGAGGCAGGAGTGTAGGTTTCAAATCCCACTCCAATGGTTGCTGGTTGGATTATCTTCTCCAAATTTATCAAGCAAAGGGCTGCCAAGTATGCAGCATTCCCCCTGCCCCATTGTTTTTTCTTAGAAATGTATTTTAAAATGGAACTTTGTTGACAACATTGAGCTGCGCACCAAGGATTGCCAGAGCCCGAACTCTCCGCTAATGAGATACAGGAAAGAGCAGAGTTCAGGAAATAACGGGTGATGCCTAGCTGGTCGAGGGTGGAACCTGCAGAGGAAGAAGGAAGAAGTGCTTAGCCCAGTGGTTCTTGGGGCAGCAGTTGACAAGTGCAGAGGTGGAGTTTAATAGACATGAGAGTGTCTGTCAACAGGCTTAACAGAAAATAGCCAGAGTTCCTTGGGTTTGGCCCTCTCAACCTGAGATTTTAATGGCTGTTGGAAGGATTTGGAATGTGGTTATTTCCTTTTTGGTGCAAAGGAAAGCTTGGAGAGATCTGCCTAGTCTCACTTCTTCCCTTAGAAAAGGAAAAATGATCAATCTGGATGCTACTTGGTTAAAGAGAACAAAACTTTTACTATGCTTGTGTTGTTTCCTTTTACAAAGGGCAAAGCTACATGTCCACACTTCAATCTTTAGAGAGCACAAAATAGAGAGGTAGAGGAGCAACTATTAGGGAACAACAGGAAGGAAGGACCTTGAGAAGTAGGGGGAAATGATTGTTAAGAGAGTCACACATACGACTTTGGAACTAGAAAGATACAGGGCATGCTCCCCACTAACACCCAGTGTTAAAGGTAAAGCATGCAAGATTGCATTTTTTCCAGCACTGACAACCCAAGCAAACCATGCGGGGAACTGAAGTATTGGGATTACCACTGCATGCAGTGGTAATCCCAATACTTCAGTTCCCCACATGAATAGAGCTTGGAAACATTAGCATTAACACTAATGCATTAATGTTAAATTGAAAATTAATTATCAACACTCATCTTTTTAACAAAAGCTATGAAATGAATTCACTGTGTTGATATTTGATTGCTCATTAATTTGGTCACTTGTAAACTTAAAAATCTGTATTACTGAAAATGGCCAACCCTCTTTCCCATTTGCTCAGGGAAGGGCCTTCTCTTGGTCCCATGGCCATTGTAGGCATATTTGGTCGGGACTCAAGAGCAGGCATTTTTGGTAGTTGCCACTAGTCTATTGAATTCTTTGCCTCATGAGACCAGGATGTACCTCTTCTTACAGTCCTTCTGACAGCAACTGAAAACCTTCCCTTTTTAAATTGGCCTTTGACGTTCAAATGCACTTGCAGGACTATAGTTTTTATTAGTTTTAGTTTTCTTTATCAGTTGTTTTTAATTTGTTTTAATTTGCTTTAATGATGTTTTTATCACTGTTCAGGTTTAATCATATTTTAATTTTAATATCTTAGTTTAATATGCTCTTGAACATGTCATTTTTAGCTGTTGTACATCACCATGAGTCCCTTCTCTGAAAGATGGGACATAGATAAAGTAAAATAAAATAAAATAACACAAAACATTAATTATTCCAACTGCTACACAGGTATTGTTTAAGGATTAAAGTTACAACTTTTAAAATGCTATTTTCAAAATTAACAAATTTTGGGTAACAAGTTAAAATTGTGAAAAGTTCTAAAGTTTTATAAGTTCTATTGTTACTGAGCTGCTGCAATGCTGCAATAACAATGAAGTCTTGAAGATAGTTTTCCTAGCCTTAGGACATAAATTCAGATTAGTGAAAATAAAGAATTAGGTGTGCATTTTCAGCAAATATGCACTGCAAAACAAAACACAAAAGGTCTATTTTTTTGTCATATGATTCTCTCAAACTTTTGCACATTGTATCAATATCATCATTATAACTACTTTCTTATTCTTGAGGAAAAATCATTAAAGGGAAGAACTTTCTTATTTTTCCCCAATAGGATGCAACAGAAATCAACAATTTCTACAGAATCTTTTAAATAGTTAAAAAGGCTGTTTTATGGATCCATAGGAAGCTTAGAAAATTAAGCATTAATTAATTAACACATGTTAAGAAATCATTACCCATGTAATACTACTACTCAGAATTTACTGACAAATTATAAACCTACTGACAAATTGAAACTAATCAGCTGTCTAAGTGATACAAAGTGAAGAGTTTTTAAAGAACTCAAATGTGAGATTGCTGATCATCCAACAAATAATACTACACACCCCTACGTTTGGCCTCTACACCAGGGCACTGGAAAACAACCAACATGGCACCCTTTCTGAAACAGATTCCTGAAGAATCCAGGAAATTATAAGCCAGTTACGTTTAACCTTTGTTCTGGATAAATTGATGGAAAGCATTTGTAAAACTAAAATTATTATGAAGAATCAACATGACTTTTGCAATGTTTGAGTTCTGTCTCACTAACATTTCAGAGTATCAATCCTCACACAGATAGGGATCACCCACTAAATGCTGTTGCTTAGATTTTCAAAAGCTCCTATCCAAAGCTCTTAAGCAATTGTAACATTCAAAGGATAAGAAGAGAGGTTGTGTTATTCATGGGAAACTAGCCAAAAAGCTGAGGGAAAGCATAGGAATAAATTGTCAGTCATCACAAAGGGACGCTGCAAACAGTAGGGAAGGGTAATGGGTCTCAAAATGGCATGTGAGCAAGTGCAAGGTAGTGGGAAAATTAATAATAATCCTATTGTCACATACATGCTGGCGTCCACAACTATCAGAGCTAGAGATGGGTACAAACTGCCAGTTCAATGGTTTGTGCTAGATTGTTTATCAGCCAAACAGGTTTTGGTGCTTCAAAGCCCAGCCTCCTCCAGCGGGCACCCACTCAGAGCCAGTAGTCTGGCTTCCCTACCATGCCTTCTCCAGGTGCTGCCTCTGAGTGCATGCCTGCTGCAGGAGGCAGGGCTTTGAAGCACCAAACACCCGTTTGGCCAAAAAGCTAACTGGCACGAACCACCAAATTGGCAGCTCATGTCCATTTCTAATCAAAACAGTTTAGTGATGAACTAGGAAAGGGAGCTGGGGGTAAGGAGGTGAAAAGTTCCATGAAAAAGTGTGTGGCAGCTTTGAAGAAGACAAATTCTTTATTGGAGAAAGGAATGGAAAATGAAATCACCAACATCAGATTTCATTTGTACAAATCTATGGTGCAACGTCACTCAGAATTCAATAAATAGTTTGATCTCTATGCCCCAAAACAAATATCAGAGGGCTGGGAAAGATGCAGAAAAGGACAACCCAGATGATCATGAGCCTGGAGCAATTCCCCTGTGAGGAAATGGTAGAAATACTGAGGGTTCCTTAGACTGAAGAAAAGGTGAGTAAGGGAAGGGCATAAAATACATAAAGTAGGTATATAAAATTACACATGCTGTGGGAAAAGCAGATAGAGAGCTGTTTCATACAATTTTATACTATTGGAACTAGATGATGAACTTGACAGGTGTCAAATTAAATAACGGGTTATTAAATTTCCATTTCAATTGATTATAAATCCTAGAAGCCCAACACTAAGGCGAAGAAAAACTAGTATGCCTAGTATCTGGAAATTTGACTGAATGGTAGTGCATTGCAAGGGGTAGCCTGTGTGGTGGCAAGGCTAACCCACCTTTGTCGACCCAGTGGGTAGACCGCGTGGCAACCACCCTCAAAACCCTTCACTAAGGATGGGGTTGCCATTTAACTTGTGTAGCGTTCACCCTACCCATTAATATTTATGTTGAGATTTGCATGCACCAATAGGAATTGGTGAGGGGCGGACTTAAGTGGGATGAAAAAAAGGAGGGGGAGAGAGAAGAGAGTAGGTGGTTGAGAGTGAAGAGAGAAGTTTAGTGGAGAGTTAACGACATTGACTGGACTGTTAGCACCTGTAACAATAAACAATTTCTACTTGGTTCTTAAATGATACGTTACCCGGACCTCTGTCATTAATAGTGAATAAAGTTGATGTAAGCAACTGGTGGCAGCTGAACGACACGTAGCTTGTGCCTTTGCTTGGTGAAACAACCAAGGGGCAGGCGGGAACGTGACAACTTGTAATAGAGACTTTACCCCCTGGGTAATCCCTTTTACCAAACTAGAGAAACAGGCCGTTTCCCCTTTCAACTGCTGCTTCAGCAATGCCACACTTAAGGGCTAAATTTACCCAGTCCCTTTCTTTAAAAGTAACATTCTTGGTGAAACACACACAGTCTGTTATTTTGGTGATGCCCCCTTAACAATGGGTCCCAGCATTGGCCACCAGTATGCCAATGGTACCTTGGGACCACCATTTGTTCTTTTTTATTATTTGCATACTTATTGTTTTAGATTTAGTATTGTCTTTTAATTATGTAAACTGCTTCTTTATACTCATTGTTCTTAGGATTAAATATTTTCTTTTCATGATGTAAGCCACTATTGTATACTCATTGTTTTCAGCTTCAATGATGTTAGCCGCCTTGAGTTCTTTTTAAGGAAAAAGGTGGGTTAAAAATATTTTAAATAAATAAATAAATAAATTTTCAAAAATAAGAATAACCAGTGTATGAAAACCCTAAATAAATTCATTTTTTAAAAAAATACAAAGAATAAGGTTCAATATCACAAGCAATCAAATTCTTATTATACAGCAGAAATCTCATTTACTTCTCTTTCTTTATATATTTATAAGGAACTCACAGAGAGTTCCTTATAAATATATATAGATGGATGCTTGCTTTTACGTAAGTTCCAATGAAAACACCCTATATTTCCACAGCTTCTTCACAAAAGCAGACCTTTCTCAGCACAGCTCTTAACTAACCAATCTTCATGGCCATGTATATGCACATTCATTTCATCTGGTGGGCCTCTCACTATTTATAAATAGGAATTTTAACATTATATTGAATATAATTTTTACTGTAGAAAAGTCCAGGAAAAAGTTCATTTCAAGCAAATCTTACATTGATGACTTTACACTGATCTTAATTATCTTTGAAGTAAAAACAAGCTTTCATACATCTTCCTAACCTGAGAGGTTGAATTTTTTAGAGGTGGGAGGAAATTAGGTATGATTAATAAAATATACTCTCATAAAAATAAAGAGTCTGCCAAGTTCACTGCTGAATGAGTTTGCCAGGCCTGCTTTTTAAACTTGTATCTGTTCTGGTACCATAGCAGAGGGAAAAGAGGAAATGACATTGTACATAATCTGTCATGAGACATGACAATTTAAAAATCTCATCAACTCTACCAAAATTCAATTGTTTAAAAAGTGCCTCCAACTCCCTTTGTGAATTTTACAGTGATTTTAGGGGGAGTGGAAAGGAAGAGGTAGGATGAGCCAATGGAACATAATTAGTTCAAACTTTATCATTTGTTATAATGGCACAAAAATTAAATTGTAAATCTAACCATGTCTAATAAATTAGTACTGTAACACTGAGATTAGCCTCTTAGGAATCAAACCCAGTTTAGCATGACTAAAGAGGCTCTATCAAATATGAATGTTCTAGCTATCTGTCATCGCTCGAGTCTGTCAGCTTTGGATAGTTCTCTGTCATGCCAGAGTTCTGAACTTAATTGCTCATGATGATGCGTTTATTGTGTTTGCAGTCATGGACATCTAAGTGCACCAGATGACAACCTCGCTGTTTTATCTTAGGTCCACAACCAGTCATTTTCATGAATAAAAAACACTTCCTCAACAGAGAATGTTCCATGCTTGGTTAATTCTACCATGTCAAGCTTGAGAGGTCTGGTTCCTTGTAGTCCAGGGACTTCCTGCCCAAGCTGGTGGGCAGGAAGTCACTTTTCTTGGTGGAAGTGACTTCTGTCACCCCGAGAACTCTTTCAATCTACTCAAAAATATGAAATGTTCTAGATGTCACCCACCAGCATTCCCGCAGCGTGACATTATTAATTCCTCTCTTTGTCTACATTACCTACTTTTTTCTTCCTGTTTTCTTCTTCCACCTGTTTATTGGTTGGGGTGGTAAAATCCAATTCCCATCCAGTAAGTGTTGATGCCAAAAATATGAAGCCTAGTAGTCAGCCTACAGACTGTTGAAAAGGTGGCGTAAAGGATGTGTCTCTTCCTCTTGTATCGGCTGACATCTGCAGGGCCTGGTCTCTACTTTCTCCTCTTATTCCTTCTGAATGTAGATACACTACCAATTTCATAGCAGTTTGGTACCACTTTAGCTGTCGTAACTCCATCCTATGGAATTCTGTGATTTATAGTTTGGTGAGTTACTTCTAATTCTCTGCTAGTGAATTCTACTGCATTTCTCTCAACCACAGCATAGAACTCTTAAGAATTTCACCAAACTACGTCCCAGAATTCCTTCAGATAGAGCCACTGCAAGGAAAGTGGCACCAGACAGATATAACTGTATTGGGTAGACAAAGTTCTCTCTTTTCATTCTTTTCAGGTAGCCCATCCAGTCCCTTCACAATTAATTTCAATATATCAGTTAATTAATAGCACCCAGACTGACAATGTACTACCAGGAGCAAAGCCTACTTACGACATCTTCCAGGGAGAAACGAGAAGGTAATAAGGAAACAAACTAGAATCAGATTGCTCCTTTTCATTGATGAGACCAAGATGTCTAACAGTCTCTCTGATTTGTCTTCTATATTTTGCACAATGTTCCCACTGTCACACACCAGCTAATTCAACTGGAATCTTCACATATACATCTGTCTAACATCAGGCAGAGTAAAGTAGCCATTTCAAGCAGCAGATGTGACATGCCATAAAAGGGGGGGGGGGTCATTTAATTTGTTCCCATCTTCTTTTTACATTCAGAAAATGCTGCTTGAGGGATTTTCTTCCTCTTCTGCCAGAATAAATTGGGTGGACTTGAGGACTATGCGCTTCATCTTAGATGGGTAGGTAGTGCCTCTTGCTGTTCTGTCTCAGGCGGCAAAATGTCTTAAGGTGGCCCTGTTTGTTGGCATAACGTACATATTCTTGTGTCTGTGTGAGGGACGTTATGATTTCCAACATACAATGAGCATGAGTCTTCCTATAAATGGGTGGATTTGGTCTGCCACTCCTCTGCAATCACTTATGCATTACTATCAGGTAACCATGCAGGTTTCAGCAACTCTGGCCACTTCACACGAAGTTGACACAAGCCCTCCCTTGAAGTGCAGTTCCTCTCCTTCCCCCCCCCCCCACGGGGCCCCACAAAAATCACACTACAGCCCAGGCCAAGGACTTCAGTGCCATCGGATCAGAGTTCCATCCCTTCAGATCATCTCAGATAGCGGTAACACTCCTATTCTCTCTTTGAGATGTGTTGGCTTCACCCTTTTAAATTTGATTACTTTAATGTGGTAGTAATATATAGTGCAATTTTGTTAACGTATTTTCTGTTTTTTGTAAACTACCTTATTATCCTTAAAGGCAGAATATAAACTGCCCTGACAGAAATATGGAATATAAACATGTTAATCCAGGGTGGGGATCGTGTAGCTTTCCAGAGGTTGTTAGACCGCTACTCCCCGAGTCCCTCAGTCCCAGCTGTTGCCCATGCTGGCTATGGCTGATGGGAGCACTAGTCTTAACATCATCTGCAGGGCCCTACATTCTATGTCGTGTACTAACTAAATAGATGTGGAGGGGACAGGGTGGCACATGCTCCTTTCCACTGCTGTTTGCTCACCTAACCCAACCCAAGTGGCAAGAGTTGCTAGAAGGAGTAAGAGCCACCTACTCTCTCTGCTTCCTAGGTCCCCACTACTGCCAGTCACTTAAGATAAGCAACTGGAAGTCTAATAGTGGGAGCAAGCAGTTGTCATCATCACCTGTCTGCTGGAGCTGAATTGAGAGATATTGCCATGCCCCAGGACAAGCTGAAATAGCTGTCACCCCGAAGATCAGAGAGCAGGAAACAGACAGATCTGACCTGAAGGTCATAGATTACTGGCACATTCTTCCATGCGCTTTTCTTAGAAGTAAATGAAAGTGGGATAAGTCTAACACTCTTTTGCAACTTACATTCATTTCAACAAAGCATGGAAGAACTTTCCAGTGATATGTCCATGTTAATTAACAGCTGCTTAAGTCCCACATTGGCTTCCATCATTAATCCTGTAAGTTACTTGTACTCCCAATACATTTGCGTAAATAGCCTGAAAACTATGAAAACTGAAAACAATCTAGAATTTTTAAAATGAATCATACATAGAAATTAGCGATTGAGTGATGGCATGTATTCATTGCCAGGAATGTTAATAAAAACACTGATTTTTTTTAAACATTTAACAATACTTTACACTGGTAATTGTATCGAAGAAGAGAGGTTGTACGTATCTCATTAGTGTACTAAATATACTATGCCCTGCCAGACTTCCCATATTTTCTAATTATTTGCCATTTATTAAACTAAATTTAAATGATTGATTCTTCTAGCATGGGCTCTCTCCCTCAAAAGCTCACACAAACTTACAAGAAGCAATGCACCACACTTCCTTTTCCTCAAAAAAGAAACTAAGTAGGAAAGATGAAGTATGTGGTCCAGTGACTTTGAAATTGGCAATATGATAGCTATATTGGTGTTCTTCGGTGGATGGAAAGTGTTGCAGGAGTAGAGTTATAACTGTATCATTATTGTCTAAAACTACTCTGTTGCTGGATTTGTGGCAGATGGCTATTTAAGCTGTTTTTTTCTTCAAGCTATGATGCCCTCTAGGATAGAGTTAAGTGACTATAGAGTATTGGTGGTAGAACAATCCATTTTGCAATTGTCAAGACTGAGCAATAAATTCCACAGAGAGAAAAATTCTGAAAAGGAGACCATTTTTTGACTTAGCAGGAGGCAAGATCTGCCACAACATATGACAAAGAAAAAAACGTTTCAGCAAATCTTAAAGGAGCCAGATACATTTGCTGAACTTGATAAGAGTTGAAAAGTGTATTATTGCAACACTGAAATCACTTCAGAATGTTAAGAAAGACATCAGGCTAACTCAGGAGGAAGAGCAAACTTTTTATTTTTTCCTAGGAAGGCTCTTTGGCCAATGGAAGAAGTCAGTAGGCGGGCAGAGCCAGGATGAATAGCACCATTACCCAGATTGTTCTGTTTCTAGGCCACCCCATCATCTCACAATCCCCATACCTCTCATCCACCCATCTGCAAGTGACAAGAGAAGGATGGGTGTCCTGGAAACCTCCTGTGGCCCTGCTAGGCCCCAAGAGTTGCTGGATGGTGAAGGCCATGTGAAACTAGGCTGAGACGACTATATTCCTCAGGCTACAAGTTCCCCATCCTAGGACGAATTGCCATGACACTGAAGATTGTGGCCTGCGTGGGTTTGAGCACTATGTTTTTAATGTATTTAATGTTGGAGTGTTTTAATTTTGTGGTTTTTATTTTAAATGGTTTTACAGAGCTTATGTTTTAAAATTGTTTTATACAGTTTTGTAAGCCACCCTGATATCCTATAATACTGTATAGGGTGGGATGTGTTTAAATAAATACATACATAATAATATGTGACTCCCAGAAAAATTATATTTTTATTTTACTTCCGCAGGGGCATTTAGAGTGAATTAGCAAGCAAAGAGGACGTGACTAGTTACTGTGTAAGACTTGCGCCTACGACAGACAGGGATACGTTCCCTAATCAACTTTTACCTGAAAGCCTAGTCGTGAAAAAAGTTACTCACAATGGTGTTGCCATTATTTGTGACTATTCTTCAAGGAAACGGGTGATTTGCCACATACTGCATTGTAGAAAGCACCAGCACAAATATATCCCTGCTCGATAGGATGACCCCCCCCTGACTCTGCCTAGTTGGTCTGTTTGAGGCATTCAAGTTATCTTTTAATGGAAATATTCAAAGATGGGGGAAAAACACTGTGGGGGGGGGGAACCCAACTTTGCCTGTATTTTTTCCCCTCAGAGCTCAGATGGGCAATTCAGAGCCCACCAGATGTCATCACCAATGCTATGCCTTTCTACTACTATCATCATCAGACTGCCACTCCAGTCATTAGTTTGTTGGATTGACCAAGGTGGATGGAAATTGTAACCTAATAGCTAGTGTGGATCACGGATAACCCACCTGTACAGAAAAGAACTTTTCAGAAACATACCCAACATAACAAAACAGCAGCAAATACAGTCTTTACAGATTCATCCCCTGGATATCCAGAATGGTGAACACAGCATTCTTCTCCCTCTGGATGGTTTCTTACTGTACGAACTTCTAGTTTTCTGCCATCAGCAAGTGGCACACATTCTCCTCTATTTTATTCTAGATGTATAAAACCATTTTTCTCTGCTCATATATATCTTGGTGCCCCCAAATTGAGACAGAAAGTCTGTTCTTTTCCCTCTGTACCCATCATCTGTAAATTTCTATGGGCATAACTATGTGTATATGTATTTTCATTTTTCTGTCTGGATTTTTGGTTTGCCTGCAAGATTAGGCAATCCTTTTTCCTATGACAACCATGTTGTTGTTATGTGCCATCAAGTCAGAACCAATGCATGGTGAGTGTAATAGAGCTTTAAAGATAAGTGAGATGCTTAAGGAGTAGCTTTACCACCTCCACTCCCCCATGAGTTTCCATGGCTGAGCAGTCAATTTGAACCCAGGCCTCCTGAGTCCTAGTCCATCACTCTATCCACCACACACACCATGTATTGTAAACATAATCACACCGAACTATGTGCTGGTAATCTCAAGACTGAACTACTGTAATGTGCTCTCTTGTGAGGCTACTTTTGCACCAGCCAGGCTCTTCAGAGGAACATCCTAGAATGCACATATAACTCCTGTGCTAAAAGACCTGTACTAGTTGCCAGTTAAATACTGACTCACATCTAAGGTGTTACTTTTGGCTCAGACCAGGAGAACTGAAAGATCACCTGCTCATGTACAAACTGCCATGGTAGTTACATTTTGAAGGGGGAAGGCACAAAGACTATAATGGAGAAACGAAACGAGAAGGTAGGTTTACAACTAAACAAGCTCTAGCCAGCATGTGACGTGCCCCTACGTGTCCCCAGGTTATTTCACTAGCCTGAGACCCACGATGCGTTCCCTCCTTTATGCTGCCACCAGTTGACCTCTGTCAACACCCTCTAATTAGAAAGATTGAGGTCTAAGCTGAGTATAAAGTTGAACACAGGTTTATTAGTTACAGTTCGCTTAAACAGGTTCTTCACAGACATTAAAGTATTCATTAGATTAGTAATAACTTGTTTCACTATTAACTCTCTTAACTCTCTATAAATTCCACAATCTTAACTGCCTCCTTTAACTCCTAACTCTGCCACACTCTCTAACTACCACAGACTAACTTCTCTGACTCTTAACTGACTGAACTCCCTAAACTTTTCTTCTGACTCACCCCTCCCTTCTAGCTTCTCTGGCTCCGCCTCCCAACAGCTCCCATTGGTGTATGCAAATAACCTACTACATGAGTCAAAGCAGGGTGATTGCCACACAACGTTTCAAGAAGTTTCCTCAAGAGTGGTTAAAAAGAACTGAGCCAATATGGCAGGATATGCACAATGGGGGAGAAATCTCTTAATGATTTCTCTTAGGTCTAGAATGGTCCAAGAAGCTTCTGTGCATGCTTAGAAAACCCATATATCTGATTCAAAGAACTGTTTACCTATTCTTCTCATGAATTGTTTTAAATGGCTTTACTGTTTTTATTGTTCTATTATTTCAGCTACTAGTTTTATTATATTCATTATTTGTGAACTGCTTTGGGTAGTTTAAAAGAACAGATCTTAGACAATTTTCTTTTTGAGGCACATACAACAAAAAGTTAAGTGATCAATAGCACATATGCATTTTCCTACACTGCAGGTGCTCTTAACATGGGAACCGTAACTGGCTCCATTTGGTCACATGTTGTAAAATTAGGATGACACTCTTATTTCTGTTAAATCATGGAAAGCAGGGAAGACTAATTAAGAATGCTGTAAAGTACTCTAAAAATATAATCACATAAAATATTTAAAATTCCCTAGAGCTCAAATGAGCAGAGAAGCAACAGAGCATAGAAGATAACTGTTTACAACTATTCTTCTATAGGAAAGTTATCCTTATTATCTGTTCCCCAAAGCAGTAAATTGCTGGTTTATTTTAAAAAAAAACACACAAAAAAACATTTGTGAATTATATGTACAAGTCCATGTGCTGGTAGACAGTCTGCAGCCCCAAAAGCTCATCAGTAGCTCTTCAATAAGAAGACTGTTATTAGGAAACTTCTTTGAAAGACAGCTGTAAGGTGATGGGTGTGTTTTAGGCCTATTGGTTTCTCAATCCCCACCCACTCCCTGAAAGAGATGAATACACTAGAAAGCTTCTGAGAACCCTCTATATTTTCAGAAGTGCCATGATAACTAAGCAGGATTACTTGGCACAAACGTCAACTTGGAAATGGTTCCATATAAGTAAGAAAAACCACTGTGTTTGTAAATATTTATAAGAGTATTATTGAAGGCAAAACAAGTGTCTGTTCTAGACTCACTTAAGAATTAATCTATGGTTTGGCATGGCATGAACAAACTTCTAGTAGCTATACTTTCCATTTCCCAGACAAAAGCTTTCACTTGTGTTTTCAATTAAACATAGTTTAGCAATACAGTAGTATTGTATCCGCTGCATCAATATCCACTGATTCACTTATCTGCTGGCTGAAAACACTATATATATATGGAGTATATCAGTTTGCTTATTCCTATTTTAATGTTATCCCTAAATGTGACCAATTCAATGCACAGGAAGATCTGTAAGTCTCTTTCACCACCATAGTTATGTGGCTCTAATTCTAGATGGTTAGATTTTTTTACCATAGAAACGTAACAAAGGAACACCCAACCTTCAGCATAGTTTCTGTAAAGGGAAAACACAGCCTTAAGAATAAATGACACATGCAATGAAATTTTAAATATATATTTAATACTGTAATAGAACAGTTGACACCTCTAAAGAGAATAAGGTAATTCATTTCAGTGATGGTGCTTCTGCTTAAACTGCAGTCCACAGTAGCCACATGTTCCTGTTTTTGTATCTTTGTCCTGCAAACAGCAAAAAGGGTGTGATGGAGGAAATTAATTACAATTCTATCTTACTGCTGTAAACAGATTTCTATACAGTGTCAGTACAAATACGTCTTGGTACATTAAGCAACACAGTTCATGTATAAGAAGAGTGATTCTGCTTTGAAAGTTGACACACAGCTTGGTCCTCTCCAGTTATTCAAAAGGATTTCCATAGAATCTGCTCCAAATCGTATTCCTAAGCACAGAAATTATAGAGCATGTGCCGTGAACTCAATAGTATTTGCTTCTGAAGACAGAAATGTGAGGCACAAGTGATATAATAGATTGAATTAGCACCTGCTATATCATATTTGATTCAATAAAAAACTAACCACCAAGACAGGAAAAAAAGGATGGTTTTAATTATTTTAATCCAGTATAGAAAGAACTCTGATGTATTTCCAAACATTAAGATGAGAGGAGGAGAGAGTCTGTCCTTACCTGAACATGCAAAACAAATTAAATTATCTGAATTATACACATTTTAGTGTGAACTAAGAATGATCTTGATTATGTCTACCAAACGCCAAAACTACTAAGGTAATATATTGATGTTACTCAAGCAAAACTGTAACAATTGCCTATTATCTCCTTTCCAGCCACTCCTATCAAGTTCACCTCTTTTTTAATCAGTTTGCTTTCACTTCCCTCTACCAATATGAAAAATGCAATTAAACCGTAAAAAGTGACAAGACCAGATGAGCAAAGTGTTTCTTTCTTTTGTGCTAACAAGATATAACCTATTAAAACAAAGCAGTCTGCTCAAAAATATGTTCCATGAAAGCTTTTACTGTACAACCAAGCTGCTCTAACAAGCCACAATGAAAGCAAAACAGGGAGAACAACGGCTAATGTTCATGCATATTAGTTGATACTACATTAAAAAATGAACTGTGGACATAACATGGGAAGAGAAATAATATCCTGAAACAGATACATGTCTACCTTTAGAATATTCTTACAAACATGTTTCTTTTGACTAAATCCATTTAAACTATTCTTTTATCTAGGCACTTTAACTAGTCACAACTTGTGACCCACAAAACGTAATGCAATTTATTGTGCAGTGTACTGTGCTCCCCCACCACTTCACAGTCTCTATTTTTGCTGCTCCACAACAGATAAGAAAAACAACTGCCATCAAACTCCAAGAGGACTGCAACGGTTGGTCTCTATTATACACATATTTCCCTCCAAATAAGATGGTGGCTACAATAAGAGAGAACAGTGTCCCCAGACAAGAGAATGAAGACAGTAAGGGTTTAAGCAGGGATAGTTAAATTAAATTACCAAGTTTATGTACACTTTGGGATGTCCCAGAGCTCCGCCGCCGCCATCACATGAAATAACTCTAGTTTCAACTTCAGACACAGGTTCCTCTGCAATTAAATCAATTGCAAAGCTCTCATTCACCTGTAAGGGCAAAATAGAAAGGTTTTCAATAGTCAACATTACAAGAAGCCACAGCCTTTGCTATTATAGAAACAGCGAAAGTCTGAGACGCAGAACAAGCCAGAACAGACTGATTTTATCCGTGACAGTATTTCTATGTAATGAAGAAAGTGCTCCTTGGCTCTTTTGGGACCTTCTCTTCCACCTTGCCTGTTCTAATGCTTTGTGCCACTTTTAACTTGAGCAGGAGCTGTTGCAGCATTAACTTGAAACTAAGGTCAGAATGCAATGGTGTATTTCCAATGACAGGAGTGGTTCCATAAGGGAAACCAAGATGATGGAAGCTGAACTGCTGGAGTCCTTGGAGCAGGTGTTTGGGAGATAAGGATGGCTTTGGGGAGGAGAGGAGAAAAATCAGAGATTTTCTTCCTCCTGATTCTATGATGGGTCTACTTCTGCCCATGGAACTACACTCCACTGTCAATATCTAGCCTAATGGACTAGGCTACAAAGCAAAGGCAACAGAAAAAAATTACTTCCAAAGAGACCTGAAATAGAAATACAACACTGCAAACGCAAATGACAGAAAATTCAAATATATATCAAATACCATATCACCACTGCATTTTGTTCCACTGTGACAGAATTTCCTTTCCACTGTGAAAATTAACATGCAGGCGCACTATTATCATACTGTGAAGAAAGTGCTAAAAGCAGTCACCAACTAATGTCAGGCCTGCATGCTACTCAATAAAGAATTACACTTTTAAGGAACAAGCCTTCAAATCTTATATAAGATCTTATTTCAGGGGAAGCTCTCTCTTTTGTTCATTCTCAGTGCAGCCCTCCATCCCACATTCCCAAACTTTGCTGATGGTTCACCCATTCTAAAGAGAGGTTTGCCAGGAGGTACTGGAGGTTGCAGTAGAGAGGAAAGGATGGGAAATTACTCAGGGGCAAATGGAACACTGACATCAGCTTTCAAGCCAGGCCCAATATAAACATGGACTTTGATGGTCGGGGGGGGGGGGGGGCAGTGTACCAATCTATATAGCTGACTGCAATCTTCAACACATATAAGAACAACAGCCACATACTACTGCAGTGCACAGGCCTCTGGCAAACTGATACTTCACATAAAGGCAAAGCAACTAAATTCCCATCAATTACATTTTTAGAATATGTGCCAGGTAATTTTTACATTAGGTCAGAATAAACAAACTACACATGCCGATTATTTGGGCAGCACAAGATGTCGTTGTATGTGACAAAAGGAGACATTTCAAAATGGAGTTTATCCTACTCCCACAAGTTAAAAAGATTTCAGTTGAAAAATGCAATTTATGTCATATAAGCTCACAGCAGTTTAGTAGAGTATAACTGGTTTCAGTTCAAATTCTTTAACATGACTGTTGATTAAAATATTCACCATATGCTTACAAGACAATTATATTTATCTATAAACAGTACAGGCATTCAGGTTTATGGCCTACAATTGCCTGGGGTATTCTAGACGTTGTAGTCCAAAAACTGAAATCTGTACAATGTATTAAAAAGAATCAAGATAAAATGCATCTTGACCTGGATGTTACCTCTTTCTGTCGTGCAATAAATCTAACTCTTCTGTAGTCATATTCTTCATAAACCTGAAACAGAAGAAAATTCACTTACCCGATTTTAAAAATGACATTCAATTCTGGATTCAGGGAAACAGGAGTCCGAAAAAAGGAGCTATGACATACAGGCACTAGGAAGTAAGTTTCCAGCTGAAAATATGAGGAATGGAAACTATGACATTGGAAGAAACTTGGTATACTCAATGCTAAATGGGAACAATTCATAGATTAATCAATTTGGAAGAATGCACCAAAACAATTTCCTCACATTTGAAAGAAAATCTGTACAAAATTAGTGCCACTGGCATCTTAAATCTCATAGTAAGTAAAACTTGTACAGTTCCACCTTACCTGAAAAACCTTATTGTGCCTTTGGTACTTATTCATTTATGAGAAAATTCTGAAGACTGATTCTTGATACAGCGAACTAAGTTAAAGGGCACTCTTTATCTGATGATCCTAAATTGAATGTATTAATGCATTTGAAGTATGTAGATTTAGAGCTCATAATTTACAAAATGGACTGATTCCCAAAAGTAATGGTTCCCAACCTTAGGTTCCCAGATGTTCTTGGACAAACTCCCAAAAGTCTACACTGGTAGTTGTACTGGTTAGGATTTCTTGAGAGTTGTCAAAAAACATATGGGTATTTATTTATTTATTCAATTTATACCCCACCCATCTAGACCAAAGTCTACTCTGGGCGGCTAAAAGCTGGGAACCACCACCCTAAAGGAAGCCACAGGCTTGTGTTTAGAAGAGCTGAGCAGGGCAGTTGAGGACAGGATATTTTAGAAATTGCTCATCCATATGGGCGCCATAAATCGGAGGTGACTTGATGGCACATAACAACAATTCCTCCCGCCCCCTGCCTGGAGTGGCCAGTCAAGCAGGGAGACAGAGAAGCTACTTCCACAATTGGTGGGAAGAGCTGGATGCTGGAGGCGCTGGGACATATGAGTGGACGGGCCAGTTCCAGGGGCTGGACCAGCATTAGGTGCAGCTGGGACATGACACACTTAATATCCCCATCTCTAAAAATACACACACACACACCATAGAAAATATTATAGTAATGGAGAGTATTAAAGAATTATGACTTAGGCAGTCAAAACACACACATACACACACACACACACACACGCAATAGAAAATATTATAGTAATGGAGAGTATTAAAGAATTATGACTTAGGCAGTCAAAATTTGGCAATAAATTTGGCCCACCAAGAACACTTTGGGTGACTACCTCTGCCCCACAGATATTACACCCAAGGTTTAACATGACACACTTAAAACTTTCTCCTAAACACATTTACTACATTCAGTACAAATTACTTCTGGATGAATGTATAATGAATTTCCTTCAACTATTTCTACCTTCTGGAATGAGGCAAGAGAAAATCTGATAAGGGGCCTTCTTGGGCATGCCACCACTGAGAATGCCATCTATGTGTAAAATTTACAATAATATAGTTTTGCAATAATATAGTAGCACAAAATACTCAGAAATGTGTGGCCGTTTCCTGCTTCTGGGGCAATCTGGGACTGTGCAGTTTGCCCAAGACTACACAGGCTGCCTCTTCTCCTGGGAGGAACACCAAGGAATCAAACTCCTAAGCCATGACTCCATAGCCAGGTACTCCTTCAGTGAACAACCAACTTAGTCAGTTGATATCAAATCTTACATTTTTTCACTACCAGATTAAAATTTGTGTATCTGTGCAGGCTTCTTCAAATCTAGCTGATTTTTTCACATGATTGTTTCCAATTGCAAAACCCCTTCTTTACACTTTTTTGAAAGTTTCTTTTTTATCCATTTTATCTTTATTTGTTAGGTATACTCAGAATTGTGCAAACAGAAGAGTTGTATATATATGCTGATATTCATAAACAAAAAATGTAAGCAAACCAAAAAGAAGCCCTTTTATGTTCCACTGGTCCTACTCAAGCATTTTTTGTTTTTTCCTACCATTTCATGAAATGCAGCTTTTAAGTTGCATTTGCTACTATTTATTTAAAACTCATACTTTGCCTTTTTCCTCAAGGGGACCCAAGGTGGCTTACAATATAAAAACAACCAATATAAAAACTGGAAAGGGGGGAGCAAATCCAGCAGCACCCTCTTTTTTATTTATTTAAAATATTTTTACCCTGCCTTTCTCCTTAAAAAGGACCCAAGACAGCTTACATCATTGAAAGACAATATTTGAAGCTAAAAACAATGAGTATGCATTACATCATTAAAAGACAATAATTAAGGCTAAGAATAATGAGTATAAAAAAGTAGTTTACACTAAAAAGACAGTAAAAAAAGTTAAAACAGTAAGTATACAATTAATAAAAAGGAACAAACAAATAGCACTCGGAGAAATGGGAAACACAAGCAGTACTAAAAAAAACACTGTCAAAGCAGTAATGCATAACAGTCCATCTAAAAATCACACTCAGTTAGCCAGTCACTGAGAAAAAGTTAGCCTGAAGAGAAAGGTATTTGCCTGCTTATGGAAGGACAGCAAAGCTGGGGCCAGCCTGGCCTCCTGTGGGAGGGAGTTCCAAAGTCTGGGAACAACCACAGAGAAGGCCCTCTCCTGTGTCCTCATCAGATACACCTGTTCAATGAGGTGGCCCTGTTTGTCTGTTTCAGATAGCCAATTACTGAGAAAAAGCCCATGGCCTGCAGGAGAGCAAAGGGGCCAGCCTGACCTCTAGTGGGAGGGAGTTCCACAGACTGGGGACAGCAACAGAGAAGCCCCTCTCTGGTATCCTTATCAAAGGCACCTGTGGGAGTTGCAGGGCAGAGAAAAAGGCATCCCATTATGATTTTAAAATCCGAATAGGCTCACAAAGGGGAGTGCGGACTTTCCAGTGGTTTTGACCTTAGGCTTTATAAGTAAAAAGAACAGCATTTCCCACTGTGTCCAGAAAAGGGAAGCGCAGACAGGGGAGCGACATGATCCTTGTCACCAGCTCCAGCTTGCCACTGCCTTGCCAAGAACACCCTTTTAAAGAGATCACACAGCAGTCGCAGAACAGAAAGCTCAGGACATCAACCCCTGCGAAACCGTCCACAGATTAAGACAGTTCCTCTGTTCTGACTCTTCTTTTTTTATTTTTAAATCACCTCACACTGACTGACCAGCAGTTCCACCCCACCCCAAAACGAAGACAAGTCATTTTTCATTGACTGCAATCTATCTGTCAGGAAGAGGGAGAGACTGCCGGGGGGGGGGGGGGGGGAAGGGCCGGGACTCTCCCGAAACTGTGCCGTTTTCTCGCGGCTGCGGTCGATCTTTGATGGGCAGGGAAGGCACCGGGAGCCCATTTGCCTGCCCCGCCGGTCTTCGGCAGAGGACGAGGGTTATTCACCTGCCCCGTGTGGGTCACTTTCTCGCCGGTCGGGGACGTCCTTGCCCCGTAGCTTCTCCTCAGCGCGGGAAGCGCCGAGAAAGAAGTCACGCTGGCCCTCGTCAAAACGAAACCCACCCGGGACAGCCCTCGCAAGGGCAGCACGGGCGCCGCCATTTCCCTCGCTCTCCTCACCAGCCCCTCCGTCCTAGTCACACCCGGGTGGGAAAGGAATTGGCACTGCGCACGCGTAAACCACAGAGCGTTAGAGGAAGGGACGTCGCCACTCGCCAAGTAAAAGCAAAACTCCACCCACAAAGGCGGGCGGCGTCTGACGTCACGCACTCGGAGGCCTGTCAGGACGCAGGGAAGGATCACGTGATTGGTCGTCCGGCTACGAGGCGTTTGCGTTGCAGTCGTCTAGGAAAAGCAAAAGTCGGCGTGGAGCACGAGACCTGCGTCGTGAGATTCTCGAGTGGAGGGCAGCGGCCCAACTGGTAAGGGTGTTTAAGTCGCAAGAGAGTGAGGAAGGAGTTTTCCTGCCCCGGTTTGACTGAACATGAGGAGACTTAATTTATGCAGGCCCTAAATTATGGCGAGCCCGAAACAAGTGCACATGCGCGCTGGTTCCTGGGGCTTTTGGTAATGGGACAGAAGGCCCCGCACACGGGTTTATCTTGTAGGGTTTTAATTCTTCTTGTATAGCCTCCCTCAATTTGCTGTTCTCTAGAGGTGTTGGACAATAATTCCCATCATCCTTAGGCTTGCTGGGATGGTGGGATTTGTAGTTAGCATCTGAACAATAACCAGGTGGAGGAGGCTTTTCAGCTTCCCTTCTGGAGCGTTTCCTTAGTCGCCTTCCTGACTTGTATGAAACGGGACAGGACAGACGTGCAGCTCTATGCCGTGCATACATAAGCAGGTGTAAATACTAGTGAATTTGTTGGGATGTAGGTCCCCATAAAATGTGTAGGATCTTATACATCCTAAGAAGTGAGCCTTGGTTATGTTAGTTCTTCAGTTAGCAAAAAATTGTTAGCTTATTTGGGGCTGCAGACTTGTTTTATTGGATTTTATACTGACACTTTCTCTTCTTTTCAAAGCTTATATCCAATGGCTCTCTTGCCCTTGAGGAATGCAGTGGCTTCTCTGACCAGGTCACCCAGGTTCCTGAACTCGGTGTCCTGCTCATTTTCTTCCTGGCTGCTGGGACACCCAAATCCTCTCAACCCATTGCAGGCCTTACCAGCCATCAAGCCACATAGCATGGATCTGAAGCTCTTTCTCGTGCGTTCGACACTTCTCAACTTGCAACCTGTTGCTGGTATGAAAGGCAAGCTGATCCCCAGAAAGCGTTGCAAGGACTGTTTCTTTGTTCGCAGGCGTGGCACTTTATATGTGTATTGTAAAACTCACCCTCGGCACAAGCAGAGGCAGTTGTAACTGCTAGTTGATGGAGGTTTCATCAGACACTCAAAAAGGAAATTCATATGAACCTGGCTGCAAGAGTTCTATATGCCACATTAGGCTTTAAATTACTGTTTCCTTTAACAACTACATTGTATATTATAATCAAACAATGAAATATTTTCTTTATTGAATAAATGGTTTAATTTGTTCTCATTTTAAAAAATTAGTTTGCCTTGTTGATCTCAGTGATGTTTATTACTAAGTAGCACATTTAGGATGAGAGCATCAAAACCCATAACCTGATCCAGTCCAGAGTTCAGCACTTTTTCTTCCTACTGGGAGATTTTAGAAGTGCTTAAATCTATCCCATCAAAATCAGTTATGGTGAATTTTGGCCCATAATTTTGTATTCTGCTTTTTATTTGTTCTAAGATGAGACTTCAAATAGTTCACTGGAAGTTAGAATTGGATAGGGATGGCTGCCCACAAAGTTATACAGTCCTTTTGTCTACTGGTCGTGTGCCTTATACGTAGATGCTGTGACACATGAACATAGGACTAGAGATGGAATATTCATATTCTCCTGGTGGGAGCAAATACAGTATCACCACCACAGGTGGCCAGGCTGATTGGACCCTCCCCTCAGAGCCGGGCTGTCCACTTACTGCTTGCGTCATAGCACATGCAGCCATTGTCATTTGCACCACACCAATCCTGGAATTAGCCCGGTAGGGCTTCCCCACCTCCCTGTACTGCTGACCAGTCCAGGAAGGAGGCGGGATGATGAGTCTCCCCACTCACCTATTGAGTGGACCCAAGTTTGAGAACCATTGATCTAATTTATCCAGTGAAACACACTTTTATTTAGATGATACTTGAAAATGTCTATTATCTTGGTTACCTGTGGCAGTCATTGATATAGGCAATCAGCAGCTTTATTAAAGCTGCTGGCAATCAGATAGCAATTAAAAGAAAAAATCAGAAGTCTTTCCTCTTTCTAGATTATTTGCCCAAAATTGCTAACACAGGCATGTGCTAGCAATGAAGATTTTTTGTAGACTTTTGATTCCTGCATACTTATATCTACTAATATGATGCTTACCTAGATTTGCATCCTTAGTGCTATGTAGAGATGGACTGCAACTCCCAGAAATCCTGGCCAGCACAGCAAGTGGTGAAGGCTTCTGGGAATTGCAGTTCAAGAACATCTGGGAATCCGAGTTTGAGAACCGCTGAATTAGACTGTAATTCTGGCCAGTTTCTGCATGCCAGCTGCTCTATACAGATGAAAGTTAAAAGTGCTCTCTGAATGTAGGGAACTGTGCCAAATTACTTTTCCCTAGCATTGTATATTATAGTACAGGAATATTTTGGAGATGGGGGAGTAATGACTGTGTTTGCCACAGTTGAACATTTACTTTTTTGAAATTAAGCTTGGGAATTCTGTTCTGTTCATAAATTTAACTTCTTTTTCTGTAATAAATACAACTACCTTCTTATACCAGTTTTCATAGGTGTGTTTTTTAAAGTTCCTTTCTGAAGTAAGTTTAAGTGGCTTAATTTTTGAACAAATACAATAGATTTCAGGACTGATAGTATGAAGTTCAAGTATTCCGAATCTGCTACATCAGTGGTTCTCAAACTGGGGTCCCCAGGTGTTCTTGGACTGCAATTCCCAGAAGCCTTCAGCATTTGCTGTGCTGGCCAAGATTTCTGGGAGTTGCAGCCCAAAAACATCTGGGAACCTAAGTTTGAGAACCACTGTGCTAGATGAGATATGATACTCACCTTAACTATTGAGCATTCCATGCCAGAGCTTCACATTCATGTAGTCTTCCTTTTCATAACAGCTGGGAGGGAATATACCAACTCCTGTGCAGCCTCTTCCTGCTGGTGTCACCAATTGCTAGAGGAAAAATAAGGAATTTCTGACATACAGTGGTGCCTCGACTTACGAACATAATTGGTTCCGGAACTCCGGTCGAAACCCGAAATGGTCGTAATTCGAAGCACCATTTCCCATAGGAATGCATTGAAATGCAATTAATCCGTTCCGGCCGAAGGAAAAAATCACCAAAACAACAACAACACTGCAAGACCCATCAGAAACGCGATTAATCCGGTCCGGCCGAAGGGAAAAGAAAAGCAAACAAACCGTGCAAGACCCTTCAGAAATGCAAAAAAAGCAAAGCAAAAAGCAAACAAACCATGCAAGACCCATCGGAAATGCGATTAATCCGTTCTGGCCGAAGCGGGGGGGGGGGGGGAAGAAAAGCAAACAAACCGTGCAAGTCCCTTCGGAAATGCAAAAAGAGCAAAGCAAAAAGCAAACAAAGCCTGCAAGACCCATCGGAAATGGGGGGGGGGGGGGGGACACCAAAAAACAAACCCTGCAAGACCCATCTGTGAGCAAGAGGAAGAGAAAAAGGAAACAAGTGAGAGTGAGCCGTCCCCTCACACGTCTGAGAGGGAGGCAATTATGAGAAAGGAGATACCTGAAATGGTTAAGGAGATGAAAGGGCTAAAGGCGGGGGAAAAGGGGGAGGAGCAAGAGAAGGGAACCCAGAGGGAGGTGGGTGTGTTCCTCACTTCAGAGGAAGGAGGGAAATCAGGAGAGACGGAGAAGCTGGTAATTCTGGAGGATGAATGGATCGAGGGAGAGGCTGAACCGCGGGTGTTCAAAGTTCCCCAAAAGGGAATAGAAGGGGAAGGAAAAGACGGTGGCGCAAAGGGAGGGAAAAGTGAAGGTATAAAACCATTGATAGAGGGATTGTACCCAGAAGAATGGACGGTCCTGGTCTATCCACGGGGACAAGGTCCGGTGAAGAGAGTGACCAGACCAGGACCACTTCAGCAAGGAGAGAAGCCTCCGGAGGGAGAATGGGCACGACACCCTTGTTGCGGGACGATCTGTGCCATAAGGAGTGGGTGCCTGAGGAAACCGACCGATCTGGAGTGCTTCGGTCAGTCCTACCGTTAGGAGAAGATTCTTATGAAAAAACGTTGCCTATGTTATGGACCAGTTTGCCAGTTAACCCAGACTTTAATGACCCTGTTGAAGTTGTGGAGAAAAACCCTTGTTGTATTAATAAAGAGTAATTTAAAGAAACTCCATTCCTGTCTTTTCCCGCGCAAACTCAGGAAGTGTCAAATGCTAGTAACGAACCCTATCACACCATCACAGCATAGAAACATAATCCCACCACCCAGCCCAAAACCAGGCTGCAAAACCCACCCAGAACAGTTTTTAAAAAGTAGAAAGCAGCACCTTACCAGGCAGTCCGAAGCCGCCTCCGATCACACACTCTCTAACTGCTGGGGCGAAAGAGCTACAAAGAAGCAGCCTCTTCGCCACCAACGGTTAGCAATTTGAATTCCCCGCCTTTTTCCCCTGCCTTTTTTCTGGTTGTAACTCGAAGCTCCGGTCGCAAGTAGAAGCAAAATTTTGCGGCTGGAGCTGGTCGTAACTTGAAATGGTCGTATGTCGGGACGTTCGTAAGTCGAGGCACCACTGTAGTAGAAAAGATCAGCAGGCATGCATGCAGCCTAGTCTCAAATCACAGGGGCTAGTGTTGCCTGTTGTGTTCCTTGGCCTCTTGCCTTACATTGTAATGATTTTGCCCTTTACTAATTTAAAGTATATTGTGGTTTGCCTGTGGGTGTCAACTGCAACCTGTAGCTTGCATTTGGCCACCAATTTGAATTGGGACAGCACACAGAAGCCAAGGTTTGGTCCTAGTATGTAAGACAATTGCAAGATCATAAGCATGTTGTTCATTGAAATTAGTAACATTTATTTGTTAGAGCTACTTAGAGAAAAATCCAAAAATAATTCTAGGTTCAAAGAAGTACTGCTAGAGCTATAACATGGTTCTCTCCTTAAGGCTGCAATCCCTCCTTACCAGGGAGTGAGCCACACTGAACTGAATGGGACTTACTTTTAGATTTGACCTGTGTTGGATTGCACTGTAAATCTTTACTTTTCAATATTTTTTGATGGAAAACTCATACACTTCTTAGTGCAGTGTACTGTATTTAGAACATTAAGAAAAGCAACTGCAGTGCACAGCTTTGCATAGACATGGCAGCTTTCAGTTGTACCCTACTCGGTTTGCCATTTCTTAGCTCCAATATACAGCAGGAAACAGTTACTGCAGCTAAGAAATGGCAAACTGCAGGAATTTTGTGATTTCATGTACTGTGCTTTCCAATATAGACTATAACAATCAAAAGACAATGCAGACCTTTGACATGACTTGTGAAAAGTGTAACTTGTTCAGATCCTAGTCATTTTCATATCTGTACAAGCACATAACACTTTTTGTAAGATGGAGTTGTATTCTATCCCTATGTATTATTAGGGGTGCGTGTTTCAGATTTTAGCCTTTGTAGGAGTCCCGCCTGCAGGACCCAGACCTTACAGACACCTACCGTATTTTTCTGTTTATAAGACGACCCAATGTATAAGACGACCCCCCCTTTTCTAACCCCCAAATTTGAAAATTTGCACGATCGCACCCCATTGGTCCTGATGCCCTTTTTGGTCCTGAAGCCCTTTCATGGCTGCTTCAGGATCAAAGGGGTGCGATCCTGCCGCCCTTTCACGCCTGCGTTACCGACTTCCTAAGCCCCACGGGGCTTAGGAAGTCGGTAACGCAGCCATGAAAGGGCGGCATGCTCGCACCCCTTTGATCCTGAAGCCCTTTCATGGCTGCTTCAGGATCAAAGGGGTGCGAGCGTGCCGCCCTTTCACGGCTGCTTTACCCTGTGGCTTCGCAAAAGGTAGGGAAAGCGGTTGCCTGCCGTGTATAAAACAACCCTTAATTTTTTGTCTAATTATTTAAGTAAAAGGTGTCGTTTTATACATGGAAAAATACGGTAAATTCTGTGCACCTGGAGAGAAGGCCCGAGTTGCAGACTTCATACCTTAGAAAGGCCTAACTTTCTGTTTGAAAAGGAAGTTTCCCAGCAAACAGTGAGCCAGCTTCTTTTTCAAAGAGGAAGTGAGGCCTTTCCTAGGCCTGAAGCCTGCCAGCTGGGCCTTCTCTCCAGGTGAGCACAATTCAGGTGTCTGTAAGGTCTGGGTCCTGCAGGTGGGCCTCATAGAAAAAAGAATTATGGGATTTGTAGTCCAAAAAATCTTGAAACGTGCAGTCCTAGTAACGCATAGTGTGGGCATTATCACCAACTTTATTATTGTGCTGGCAGGGTTTCTGGCATCTGGGACACTTGGGGGGCTTGTAATAGCAGAACCTTAAATTCACATCATTTCTTGGGCTATATTACCTGATTGCTGTATTATAGACACTAGTGTGGACACAGCATTTCCAAAGCTACCTAGTAGCTAGGAGTATTGTTATACCAGCAGGGTGGAAAGCCTTCCAGAAAGGCATCCAATGTAATATTCCCACTGGCAGGGAAGTGACAAGTAAAGAGGCAAGGGGGAGGTACACAGGCTTATAGGGAATGTATACTTAATGGGGAGTTAGAGGAGGTATTTTCCTCCTCACCCCACTATTGAGTGGGGTGAGGAGACAGCAACGTATTTCCCCCACCCTGGCTGCCCTGCACTGTCAGTTTCCGTGCCAGCTTCAAGGTGTGTTAACATACAAGGCCCTAAACAGTTTGAGACATCGTTATCTGGCAGAACGCCTCCTTCCGACTAGATCTGCCCATCCTGTAAGATCTTCCCAGGCCAGGTGGTTGAGAGTTCTGACCCTGAGAGAGGCCCAGAAAATGACAACCAGAAACCAGGCCTTCTTCGTGGTAGCTCCGCAACTGTAGAATGGTCTCCTGCCCGAAATTCACCTGGCCCCCCTCATTGGGAATTTTCAAACAATCATTAAAAACTTGGCTATTTAGACAGGCCTTCTCAGACTCTATAATATCGTGATACACTAAGTGCTTTAACAACTAGATATTCAACCCTCCACCATGCCTTTATTATTTTATTTTTAGTGTTTTTATTGGTATTATTTTTACTTTTGCCTAAATTGTAATTGATTATTTCTGTCTTATTGTTCTGTTTTATTGTACTGTACTGTATTGTTTTATTGTAATGTGTAAACCGCCGGATGGGTGGTATAAAAATCAAATAAATAAATATTTTTGGCCTTTCATGCTCCTTATTATGTCATCAGCACTACAAAAGTTTGAGATTTGGAGCAGGTTATTGGGGGCAGGGATATTTTCCTTTTGTTGGATGTACCAAAACTAGCTCCATGCTAGAATCTGCACCGAATAATTTTAAGCTATTTTTAGCTTTAAAATATGTGTGCCTAGTGCCTCAAAGTGGCCAAAGTAACCGATAGCAGTGAAAAATTATTGCCAGTATGAAACCCAAATTTCTTTGGCTTAGGATATAATGTTACAGACATCATACCTGCTTATTTAATTTGTTTTTAATTCCAGAGAAGGTCTCCCCTTCCCACCCCCCTGCAACTTTCTGCCTCCAACAGGTAGATGTGTAACTAGGTCAACTGAAAGAATCCTGCAGCTTATGTATATTAATGAGTGTAAGGCTTAGACTGCAGCGGAGTGCATAAGAAACACTGCTCTAGTTGCTGAAGTAAGGACAATGTCTCTTTAATAATGACAGGTGAGGGGAAAAGCTGTCTGAACCTTACTGCTTGGGGAGCTCTGTCTGACTGGATCAGCGGAGGATACACTGAGGTTAGCTAACTGACAGATGACTTCTTTCTAAGACACCTGGACCCAGCCATTTCCACACAGCTCAAAGGAGTGTTCAGTTCCTTCCCTTTGTTAAGCTTATTAAAAGCTAGCAGGACCAGAAATCCTATTTCTAGGGTGGGGGAATGAGCTTTTATTGCAAAGTGGGTACTTAAACTGATTTTAAGTACACATGAAAATGACTCTGGCTGAATGCTGGAAAAACTAGTCACCCAAGAGCATCCTTCTGCATACTTTGGCATGGGGGTGCAGTACAGTAGTCATCCAGGTCTCTGATTTGGCTGGGCCCAAGGCAAAAGGTGAGTATTTGTCACAGTTTGCTCAAGTTACCTTGTGGGCTGCAACTTCCAGAATCAATGATGAATGCCAGCATGAGAGAGTGTTTGGGAATCCCATGTATGCCACCTGCAGCTTTCTGGAGGAAAGGCAGAATATACATGAAACCCATTTAAATGCAAACAGAAATGCACATTCACATGTGGGACACAGGTTTGTTGTACGTGACAAGCTGCTCATGATTGCAGAAAAGTAAGGATCAATTTTCCTGGTAGCATTTCATTCATAAAGAAGTGAAACAGGAAAAAGAGACAAATAAGGTGCATTTTAAAAAATGAGTCAGCTTTTTGGAAGTTGGTATAGACAGTTTTAGTCTTGACATTTATTTTCAAATCTTCCATTATTTCACCTTCAAATGCCTTCATTTAGTTTGATAAAGGTACCCTGGCCACTCATCTGTTGAACCTGGGAGATTTTCTGCAAATAGGCTTCCACTGCATAGCCTTGTTATTATTAATGCAGCACAAGAGTGCAATGGTGATATTAAGCGGCAGAGCAAATCAACATTTTACAAGGCAATTTTAAAAATGGGGACAACCCAAACAAAAAAGTATAACCTTTAAACTGGACCACATCAAATTTGGCATAGTAGGAGCAGGCAGACTGATGTTGCTCTCTGCCAAACTTGGTGATCTTTAGTCAAATAGTTAGAAAAATATGATTTTTTAAGTACAGAAATTAATTATGCACCCACCTCCATTGAGACACAAGTAACTTTTTTCTGCAGCACATTAAGAAACTGCTGAAATATATTTCAGACACTTAAGTTTTTTATTATATTAATTACCTTGGTCCCCTTTTTTATTTACAGCCAATCCATCCTGTAATTGTGGAAATAGCTAAAAGTTAAGCCACTCCTTTTTAACACAATTTTTAACACAATCCAGCCAATTTTATAACTCTGGAGCATGCTTTGAAGAATCTTGCCAGAAAGAACACTGGTTCAGAAGTATTTGCTTGCTGTTACTTTCTGTATGGTCCCTCACCAATTGAATGAGAGAGCCCTGGGTATTGGAGACTTTTTGATCTTAAAAGGCTGGACACTGTTTAAAAGTCTCCAAAGTCTCCTCTCTCCCTGATTTGAAGAGGCAGAAATTCAACCACAGCAGCTATTGATCAGCAGAAAAGGCTGGTTTTTTTCACTTAAAAACCCCTTCATGTCCCCATTTCCCTTCTTTTCACCTTGCCCCACTCCCTGAGGATCATATTTAGAATCATATAATTCCAGACTATGTGGTTATCAATGGCTTTTAATGTGTTAGAAATAATGATTCCACACTTCTGGACAGGAGTCTTCAAATGTGAGTCCATGGCAAAGACTGTAGCAGATGGGGAAGGATCAGTCCAAGTGATGTCCAGGAGTCTCTTGATCAAACTGCCCTGTCACCTCATGGTTGGAGCAATGTCCTATGAAGTGGTTTAGGGAGGCAGAAGGGTGCCTTGGACAAGGGCTTCAGTGCCCATCTATAGTGTAAAGCATGCAACATGGGGCAGGGGAGAAAGGAACACTCTTTTCAACAGAAGTGGGCATCACACCTCTGCCACTGATTCACTGGCTGGCCTTGGGCTCACCATTTATCTTCTCAGTACTAGGATGAGTGCTAGATGGCTTTGCCCCCAAAAATTGTAAATGGGAGATCTCCCCATGTAGCCATCAAAATTACTTTGTGTTTGGGTGCAAAGTGATTAACTGATGGAAAAAAGAGTCAACTTCTGGGATTTTCCCTTTTATGATACCTCTTTGTAAATAATAGTAAGCAGAATAGTGTATCCAGTGTAGACCATCTTGACTGCTCACATTGGTGTTGTCAAGATTCATGCTGGCCTTTGCTATGTAAAGTTTGGCATCCTTTTTCCTGCTAGTAACGCAGGCACAATATTGTGCAGTAATACTGGGCTATTTCCTGCCATTCTGAATCATGGATATAGGATACTGTATTCCACATTCCCAAGCCAGAGTTGTTGTTTTTTAAAAAAATTGAATTTCATGACTATAGGAGATATACCTACAGGGGCATAAATCAAACAAGTAGCAGCCTCATTAGCTATTGTATTATAATGCCTTCTTATTTCAAAGGATGTACCCTGTAATGGAAAGCTTAGCTACACTGTTCCACTAATACAACAACATGAAAAATACAGATTCCTAGGGGAAATTGTATTGCTGTAGAACATTAATGGAAGGTTTGCACGATCCATCTAGATACTTAAAGACAGCTTTAGCTGTCTCTTAAGGAAGTCTCAACACCCTCACCAAAATAGAATTTTAGGAATTTTTGAAAGAAGAAACTAGGTTTTATATCAGATAAAACCACATAAAAATAGTCTGTGCACTGTAGATGTACATTACACCAGGGCCATTTCTATGTGGTTAAAGGATTAGAGACTGTTGCCATCACCATCATCCTTAGCCCATTAACTAGCCAACTCTTTAACTACACAGGTTTGGGGCGGTCCAGAAGGGACGTGGTGGCGCTGCGGGTTAAACCGCAGAAGCCTCTGTGCTGCAGGGTCGGAAGACCAGCAGTCGTAAGATCGAATCCACGCAACGGAGTGAGCTCCCGTCGCTTGTCCCAGCTCCTGCCCACCTAGCAGTTCGAAAGCATGTAAAAATGTGAGTAGATAAATAGGTACCACCTCAGTGGGAAGGTAACGGCGTTCTGTGTCTAGTCGCGCTGGCCACGTGACCACGGAAACTGTCTTCGGACAAACGCTGGCTCTACGGCTTGGAAACGGGGATGAGCACCGCCCCCTAGAGTCGGACACGACTGGACTAAATGTCAAGGGGAACCTTTACCTTTACCTATAACTGGTCTACTCAGCCTGTCAGTGGCTACCCACAGATTAAGGCCAGACCTCAGAGAGAGGCCCTTACAAGGCAAATAAAGTGTCCCCTGAAGTCTAGTACACTTTTATTGGCCTCCCAAGTCCTGCAAGATTCAAAGGTGACTATATGAGGCTGGCAGCCACCACCTAGATATGTGCTGGCTAGGGATGTTTGCCTGGCAGTAACCACTGATGGCTTTCTCTTTTGATGGAGTGTGTAGCGGTCACTGAATTTCAATCAGAAGAAAAACCAATGAGAGGCATATTCACAGTAGCTGTGCTCCCAGTTCATTGCCCATAGCATATGAAGAGAGTCCATGCTCCTGCTGGATGAGCAGCAGGGGCTCTGGCTAACATTCAGGTCACAGAAAGATAAATTAGAAGGTATAGTCTCCTACCCTAAACAAAACAGCTTGGGCTTAATATAATTTACAGATCCCATTTTCCTAAGTAATCTGTTATGCTCTCCAAAATCCACCCAAGTGTTCTCTTACACTACCAAGTGTAGATCAAATCCAAACAGCAAGGTTAAGAGAAAAGGTGTTCTGTGTGGCTCTCACTCTCAGTTATGAAATACTATCCCCTGAACACTTAAAAAGCAAATATATCCCATGCCCGAGCATCTTTTGAAAGAACTGTTAGAAATGTCTGTTGAATGCTATAATAGGGTATATTTTTATTCTGGTTTCCATAGAAAACGTAAAGGGGGTTTCTACTCTCCTTGACTTACTCTAGGTCTACAGAATGAGAGACACAAAGTAGTCTACATTTGTAAGTGGACAAATAGGTATAGCAACCAAACTTATTATCAGCTGGTGAACTGGAAGGTCTAAGCCTATAAGGGATGAGTCTGGATACCTCAGATTCAGATCTTATCACTACTATGCCAGTGCAAGGTAAACGAGGTTTCAACAGGAGTTGGAACATCTGAGGGAGGAAAGGACCAGCTCTTACACATCATTGTTTCTTAAGCCAACCATTTTTGACGTATGCTACTAAAAGCTGCAAGAGGCAGGAACAGTGGCAGCTTGAGTGATAAAGAATTTCCCTGAGACAGGGTGGCCACGTACACATCACTAAAAAAGAAGGACATGGAACACCAAAAAGGACAGCAAAAAAGGACACTGGATTATTGGATGAGTGAGGAAACTTGTGTACAGTTTGGCTCTCCCTAGTCATCCTTTCTGCCTTTATCACTAGCAACCAGTGGTTTCAGTAGGTGGGAACCTCATTCAGAGTGGTGGAATAAGCTCCTGCCTGGGCTATGGGCACCTACACACCTCTTGCATCCTTATTGTAAGTTGCCTTGAAGATTTCAGGTAATAAAAAATTAATATATGCTCCAAATAAACAATAATTAAATATTGTTTCTTCACTTCAAGTTCTATTCCTGTAACACTCACAGGGCTGTAACTAGGGTGGAGCAACTGGGATTTTAGCATAGGGTACCAAACTATAGAGGACACTAGAATCTAGAGGTGAATCTACTGGTGAGTTTAAGGAACATTTCCATATCTATTCTGTTTCATTTTTTTGAAAGCATAAACTTTTTCTTTCGGGGGGGGGACACCCCATTCTCTTCCTTTTTCATGGGGGGCTTGTGCCCATGCCTAACAAGCTGGGTGAGTGGAAGATGATACCACTGGCTGCACTACTAAAATGGTTAGTTACAGCTTTAGAAATCAACATGTAATATGCATGGGCTATGGAGTTTATATATTAAAACGCTTTGAATGTCCAAAAAAAAAAAGCATCACATTACTTACTGCTGATGATTATTAATGCGTGTTAAAAACACTTGATGACTATATCAGGAATTTAATCCCAATCCCTAATATCTACAGAGATATTATTATCTGGTGTAATATGGCTAGGAAACATTGTTCCTAAAGAACCATTGCAAATCTCAACCAAGACAACTGCTTGTTCCAAATTTATTCCAGGTTTGAGCAATCTAACGCCTGCTTTCTTGAAAGTGAGTCCTATTGAATTCAGACTTGCGTACTTTTGAGTAATCACACTTAGAGCCCCACTGCCAGGGTCCTGAGAGAAGTGTACTGCTTGTGTTCTCTGAGTATAAATTTATAATCTGCCCTTAGGTAAAAAAAATATAGCAACACACTCTACCAGAAAATGGACCATGGTGCCTGAAAAATGTATAGTTTTGCCCTGTGGAACCCGTTTTGGAAAGTTTAATCAGCTATTAAATATATTAAATTACCTGACTTCCAATGATTTCCAATTTTTCCAAGTGTATATGTATGTATTTGTGTTTGGTTTGGCAAAACTCAACAATCTTTTGGGCTTTTTTTTTTTATTAAACCAGAATAAACTAGAGTATATTTACATAATGCAATGATCCATGAAGGTTACCATAACATCAAGGGACCATATTAACCGGATGACTGGAATTCATTAGAAATTAACTACCACTTAAATTAATTTTCCCACATTCACAAGGCGATAATGGCAGAAAAAGGAACCGTCCATCAGCGTGTACTGACAGGAGAGCTGTCACTGCTTTTATTTATAGGTGACTGTATTAATCCACCAAGCTGCTTTTCTACACAAAAAGCTGTGCCTAGGCACTCATAAATTGCTACTTCCAAAACCTTTCCTATTAATAGGTAAGCCAAGTCTGATTAAGCAGGAGTTCATCCTTTCACTGTGGACTCAGGAAACTTGTTATTTTCTGCCAGAAGTAGGTATATATTTTAAAACTCTGGGGCACAATCCTGTTTGTTCCTTCTGCTCATAAAATATCCCACTGCATGAGCTGTTGAACAGTTTCTGAACTTACCCAAGGTGGCATTACCAGTACCTCACTGATGAATGTGTGGAAGGAGCAAACAGGATTCTGCCTATTGCTCTCTATTTATTTATTTATTTATTTAACTTATATGCCGCCCACTCTACCCAAAGGTCTCTGGGCAGCTTACAACAATTAAAATACAATAAAAAAGATAAAACAATTAAAATACAATTAAAATATATACTCTAAAAATTGCCATCAGGACCCACAGTTGATATTATTTCAATTAAAAGCCTTCTGGAACAGGAAGGTTTTGACCTGGCGCCGAAATGTCAACAGCATCGGCGCCAGACGAATCTCAATTGGGATGGCGTTCCATAGTCTGGGGGCAGCTGCCGAAAAGGCCCTTTGTCTACAAGCCATCCCTCTTACCTCCTTGAGGGATGGCTCTTTCAAAAGGGCCCCCTGGCTAGATCTTAACTGCCGGGTAGGTTCATATGGAAGGAGGCGGTCCTTCAGGTATCCAGGGCCCAAGCCGTTTAGGGCTTTATATGTCAAAACAAGCACTTTGAATTGGGCCCGGGCAGCAACTGGTAGCCAATGTAATTTAAACAGAATCGGCTTGATATGTTCCCTAGCAGCCCCACCACTCACCAGCCGCGCAGCTCGATTCTGGACCAGTTGCAGTCGCCGGACCGTCTTCAAAGGCAGCCCCACGTAGAGCGCATTGCAGTAATCTATACGAGATGTTACCAGTGCGTGTGTAACTGTCATGAGACTCCGCTCTAAGCAACCCACCTAAATTCCATCCATGCTGGTGTGAAATAAATATTCCCAGACACATTTGACAGGTAAGCAGACATTCTGCACTCTTTTTCGCTTACATCTCTCGACTCCTGCCCCCCACCCCCGTTTTTCCTGCTTTGGACTTTTTGGGGGGTCTTTTTGTGAAACTCTTCCCTAGTTTATTTAAATAGTCTTTACTCTCAGTTACCATAATTTGTCCTAGAAATATCAACATACCTGGTTTGTCCTCCTGACCGACATGATTTAATTTACCTGACTGAACTTCCAGACAGGTCATTCTGACAGATATTCTCTCCTCACATCATCCTGTTCACCTTAGACCCTTTTGTGCCGTAATTATGTGAAAGAGATCCACATGTAGAAAGGATGAAAAGGATAGTATCCCTGGCCTTGCTACTTCTTTGGCCTAAGCCCCCCTACATACACACATACAATTCAGAGCATGACCTTCTGAGGGGGGGAAAGGCAGTGTACCTAGATTTCTGTGTGTATAACCTTCCATGGTGGAAATGTTAAGTGAGATCCCTCTTTAATAGCCTCAGCAATGAACATATGAGAGGAGCTTAAATGTTTATTGAGGCTGCATGCAATACCTTCCCAACATTGGAAGGACAACTTCAAGGTCTTGATCTTCCTTCTTCTGGTTCTTTGTCTTTGAATTGGACTTAGATTGGACAGACCTCCCAATGGACAAGATCTTTAAAAAGAGGACTGGCAACTCCTGCAGATTAATGAGGTTTTGTGTGTGTGTGTGTGTGTGTGTGTTTGTGTGTGTGTGTGTGTGTGTGTGTGTGCATGTGCACTATCAAGTAGGAACTGACTTGTAGCAACCCTAACAAGACTTTCAAGGAAAGTGAGATATTTAATGAGTGGTTTTACCAGTATTACCTGACAGTGAGTTATCATGGTCAAGCAAAACTTCAAACACAGGTCCTCTGGGTCCAGGTTTGTCATTCTCTCCACTCCACCCACACCAGTACCTTCCAATGAAGAACTACCTTCTCTAGAAGAGGATATATGACCACAGCAATACCATGCTGGCTGGGAATTCCAGAAAAGTAACTTTCCCCAACTCTGATCATATTAAGTTTGCTCAGTAGGACAGACTAAGATAGGACAAGAAGCCTAATATGTTCTTGCAATGTCCTTAAATTACTAAGTACTGAGATGAAGAGAATTGAACAGAGCAAGGTTAAATGTTTGACCTTTGATCCATGTGAGGCTGCAACCCAGTGCACACGTTCTTAGGAGTAAATTTCCCTGAATTCAGTGAAATTTAATTCTGAGTAAAATTCAGTTAGAGTGTAACCGCAATGATCTAGGAACTCTGCATTGTGGTTTACTTAAAATCTTCATTCATGGTCCAATTCTACACATGCTTACTAAGTCAGCACAGTTAAATTCAATGGATTTACTCTCAAATAAGCAAGTATGTGATTATCACTCTAATTAGAGAGTCGAGAACCCCAGATTACCTACATTGCAACTGTCAATTTATGGGCTGATGATTATTTGTTTCTTTGTTTGTTTGCTTGATCTGAGAGCTAGGAATTTATTCAAGGTTTCTGCAAGTGCCTTACATTTGATTCTTTCACTTTTATGGCAAACGAGACTGTTGCAAAATAAATTCTTCAAAGATCGATTAAGTAATGACTCTCAGTTCTGAAGACATCATTACATTTGCTAAATCCCCTGTCTGTTCCTGCCTTGGTTGATTTCCTTTTAAAAATTTAAACATCATTTGGAATCTCACTGCCAACCTCAATTAGTGGATTTCTTGATTAAGAAGTGCTGAAATTAAGTTTTTCACCAGTGGAATTTTTACAAGTGTTTTCTGTTGTCAACCGTAATAAAAATGTCTCTTTACAGTCAATTCAAAGAGCAGTGTACATCTAAAATGCAGCAGAAGTATTAACACCCCACGACTACCCCCACAACCTTGTTTTTCATTTTATTTTAATTTTGCTCCCTTGCCACTCGCATACCGTTCTTTTTGTTGGCAGCATTTTGATTTCTGCATGGTATGATTAACCTGTACTCTGTGTTCCTCTTAATGTGAAGCTGTTTTCCTATCCCTTCAACCTTCCAAACTGGAAAGAAAAGCATATAGCCGGAGGCCAGGCAGAATAATACCAGTGTCAAGCTTTATAGAACATATTTGTTTCGTGTCCTCTAAGGACAAATGATAGACATGTAAAAATGTTTTCTCTGTTCCTGTTTTCAGGGAATACTTAGTTTAGAATTAACTTCTGTCATGGCAAACAATTTGCCGAGCCCGCTCCATGTGATTTTCTGCAGAGAGAGGGGGAAATCATACATTCTGTCTGACGAGCGATTACAAGTCTGTGGCATTTACTTTCTCTTGTCACTGTGGTTCCCCTTTAAGGAAAACTTGTCATTCACAAGTGAAACATCCATCCTCTTTCAGAAGGAACAAAGAGATGCATTAAATTAGCAACCTACCACACTGTATAATTCTTTTAATTTTTAATTGCTTCCAGAATACTCTACATTTCCGTAGCTTTGAAACATTTTATTTTTATCAGGCGTCCTAATTTTGTATTCTCTTTCAAGCCCTTTCCACAGTGTGTGGGGGTTGATTTCACACGCTAAGATGGGATTTCCTTTAAATAGGCCAAGGAGTTCCAAACACTCAGAGCCTGGGCATGGGATGCTATCCTTTCAAAAGCACATGTGCTGTGACTTTGCATCAATGCTGGCTCAAGGATATGGATGTCTCTAGGGTGGGCAGCCTTGCTGTAATCAGGCTAGGATGGAAACAGTCTATATTAGCAAGCATGTTCCATTTCACCTTTTGGAATGCTCTGTGCTTTCTAAATGCTCCAGGAGTCAGCATGGTGTCATGGTTGGAGAACTGGACTTAGACTGAGGTCCTCTGAGGTTCACTTTCTACTCACCACTAAGCCAAAAAATCTCACAGAGTTGTGCTCAAGTGGGAAGTAGAACTGTGTTCACAGCTGGGAGAAAGGTTGGATATAAATGGAAAACATTTTGCACAAGCTACTGTGCAAAGGTGATGTCATAGCCCAGAGCCTGAACATAGTTTTTGTATGCAGAAATTTCCCGAATCAGACCTTGGCCATGGCGTCTCAATTAAGAAAGAGATCTCTCCTGAAAGATAATTATTTGAAACTAATAGAGGAAATTAAGAAAGACCTTTCTAGCTGGACAAATTTCCAATTATCAACGATGGGCAGAATTGCTACAATCAAAATGAATATTCTACCAAAACTCATATTTCTTTTTCAAACAATTCCGATTGTTTTAAAATAAACAATATTCAAGGAGCTTGAAAAATGCATTTCCAAATTCATCTGGCAGGGGGAAAAAACCAGAATTAAAATCAAGCACTTACAAGACCTAAAAATAAGAGGCGGACTGGGGCTCCCGAATTGGCTTCTCTACTACTGTATAGGGCATCTGCATTGGTATGGATTAAGGAGTGGATAACATTGGAAAATACGAGGCTCTTGAAATTAGAAGGATATGATTTGAAATGGGGCTGGCATGCATTCTTATGGTATAACAGGACTGAGGATTTTAAACAATTTAACAACCATATATTAAGAAAGGCACTTCTGTTGATGTGGAATAAAGTGAAAAACCAAATGTATATCAAAATACGACACTGGGTGACACCAATTGAAGCATTTGCTCTACCATATCTGAGAGAAAACAAGAAAATAGTAAGATATAGTGAGGTTTTAGATCTTGATGGTTCTATCAAAACTCAACAAGAGTTAGTAGATCAAGGCATCAAAATGGATTGGTAGGCACGATCACAATTATTATCAAGGTTTGCTAAAGATAATCAACAGGGCTTTTACTTAGAAAATACCCCTTTTGACAGAATTCTTCTAGAATCAGAGGGAAAATGTATTAAGTTATTATATAATTTTCTGTTAGATTTTGAAACACAAGATGAAGTGGTAAAGGCATGTAGGATTAAATGGGCACAGAATGTAGGGCATAATATTGAACTGGATCAATGGGAACGAATTTGGAAAACAAATATAAAATTAACTAAATCTGTTGTATTTAAAGAGAATATATATAAAAAGGTTCTACAGATGGTACATGACCCCCACAACACTGGCTAAAATAAGCACCCAGATTTCAAATATATGTTGGAAATGTAAACAGAAAGAAGGAACATTTTATCACATGTGGTGGATGTGCAAAGACGCCCAAAGATACTGGAGTAAAGTGAATTAGATGCTACAAGAGATATTAGAAACTTCAATACCGATGGTACCAGAACTATTCCTATTAAATATCTTGCCAGATATACTAGACTCTGAAAATCATATTTAACTATTCATATTATAACAGCAGCAAGAATAGTTTTTGCGAAACACTGGAAGGAACCTAGAACACCGCAAATAGATGAAGTGATAGATAAAATACTTGAAACCGCAGAAATGGACATACTATCAGATTGGCTAGATGCAAAAAAGAAAAAAGACCATTGGAAAATTTGGTCACAATTATATACATGGTTACAAGGTAGATAGAATTGTGGACTGATACACAGTTATCTGTATGGCTGCAGAAGAGACAGAATAAATGATGGATAAAGACTATCAGCTACATAATCAATAATTAGAATAACAATATATCTGTCTGAATTTGATTTTTCCCTCTCGCTCACTGTCTATATTTCTTTATGATATGTGGAACTATTACTAGAAGGGAATGTATAGAATTACTATGAAAAATATTGATTTGTAATGTATCCATTCAAATCCACCCCCTCCGAGGGTACCCCTATCCCAGCTGCCCCTTACCTTACCCTACCTTTATAAGGAAAATAAAAAATAAAAAAATAAAAAATTAAGAAAGGGATCAGGTAGCAGATAATGAGAAAACCACTGGAGAGCCACTGCCCCTTAGAATAAATGATATGGAGCTAAATTGATAAACCTATGATACTGGCCAGCCTTTGCCATCTTCTGGAACCATCCCAGCTCCATAAAACTCACTTGGCCTACCTGTGATATCACTGTACCAATCACCCACACTCACATATTAAGTCTGAGACATTTGATCACACAAATGTCTATGAACATAATTATGTACAGTATGTGTAGGTGCTCCATTTCCTGTTCAAGGTGTGAAGGCTGAGGGTGGAGCACAGTTATATTTGGACAGTGCAGTTTCAATCTCTCACTCTTGCACATGTTCATATTGCATATATATGAAGATGGTTTAATTTTTCAGCGTGTGAATCCACTATCAGAAAAGGAAAATGTTTCAATCGGCTATTATTTGTCATCATTTGTGTCTGAAAATATTGGGACATTAGGACAGTGTAAAGTTCATGGTCATCAAGGTAATTTGATTCTGGACCCTTAGACACCAACTCTGGTTGGTCCCAAACAGAGGGCTCTTAGCCCTAGCAATAAAAATGCATTGCGGAAATACTGTCTGTAAAAGAAATTGAAACGAAATGCAGAAAGAAGGACTTGCTGACTGAAAATCTTGGAGACTGGTTTGAATAAAACTCAACATCACTGTTCAGAGCAGCCACATTCCAGTTCAGAAAGAGCTATGATGATATCTGATCTCTGGTGGGAAAAGAAGGGGACACTCCCTCTTTTCATACTTAATGGATTTTTGGTGGGAAGATGGAAGGTGCGGTGGGAAGAGGGGCCACTTATACAATAAATGTCTTGAATGAAAGTGTCCTCCCTACTTTCCTCAAGCTGTATAACTCCCCACAAAAGAAATTTTACCAGCCTTAGTGACAGTCTTCATCCTTTCCTTGAAATGTCTCAGACACTTTGCTCATGCGGGATCCTCCATACTTTAATTTTACTTTAATCTTTTGCATAAGGCAAAATCCATGGGCAATCATGCGGAAGAGTTCTGATTTGTTGTGGATAACGCATCTTCATTTCCAAGTTATGGTGATCCTATGAACTGATTACCTGTAAAAATTGGAAATCTTTATCAACATTGCTTGAAACAGTCATCAGACATTTTGACTGAGATAAAATCTTCAATCCTCTCGAACTTCACTATAGGCAAAGTTTGTGATATTTTGATTTTCCCAGGTTGTCAGAGCCAAATTAAACATAAGGAAACGACCATATGCATTTTCTCTATATATTTGCTCCACTTGGATATAAAATGTTTGTGCTAAGGAAGAATTTTTCATGTGAAAAGGAAGTCATGAGAGAAGGGAGCTACCTTTTTCTCCCATCCCTTCCCTTCCCTTGCTGCTTCAATAAATATTCTCCTAGGACAGCTTGAATCCAGTATTAAAGGTGAGCTGGGAGAAAAAACAATTAAAGCAAGGAATGGCAGCAAGATAAGACAAGAATTGGGGCATGTTTTACAGTTTCACCCGCATGGTCCTTTTAATATAGATTATCCCATCTCTAAATACCTGGCTCATCTCACTGTCCCTTAGTGAGATGGTAGACTTGTGTCTAGGCTCTGCCACTTCATTTTGTGTGTGTTGGTGTTACATGCGTGAATATTCCTCTATACAAAAAGAGAAAAAAGAGAAGAAAAAGTCCTATATTAAAAAAAATACCCAAGGTGACAGGCAGGCAGAAAATTTATAGCCCAGCCTTCACCCTGACATATTAGTTTTTCTGCAATGATTTATTTATTTTGTATGGCACTGTCCAAATGTTTGCCACTTCAATGAGTGGACTACAGTGATTGAAAACCATACTGGCAACCAAAATCTGGCACCATTTGACTTTGGAAAGGCTGGTTTTACAACCTAATTCTAATCTAATGAGGTGTAATATTACATTCCTCCTGCCTTATGTTTTATTGCAGAATTCAAACAGATTTAGACCTACACTGCAGGTATTTGGTGGCATTGTCATCTGAAGAGTTGTAGAAAATATCCCCAAGCTTCAGACAACTGTAATGTGCAGTTTTTATTTTAGGAGATAAAAAACTCTGAAGTAAATGTTTGTTCCCATTAATTTGTTGCATTTTATCATTTGAGAGGTTGTTGTTTTTTGTTCCATTCAGTGTAATTTGCTGGAAAGAAAGAAAAATTGCTCATGCCATTTTCAACTAACAAAGAATTCCAGTGTCATCAAACAGGAAAATCCACTGACATATTCTGCTTGTCAGTAGATTTTCCTGTTTGGTGGCACTGGAACTCCCAATGGCTTCAAGAAATATAAGTAGTGTACCCTCCCCACTTACTTAGCAATACAATGGAATTTCAATAGGCTCAGAAAAAAGAACTCATTCAGTGAGAGATTTTATTGTTTTGTTAAAACCTGGTGCATCAGTGTTGAGTAATAATCTTTAAGTATGTACACTCAGTGTGTAAGATAAATGTATAGCATCTTTATTCTTGGCTCCGACATGCTCTCCTATCATTGTTTCCATTTCTTTGTTCCCAAATATGTTCTTCAACCTAATCTTTCTCTTATCCATTTGTTAATACTTCCATTTTTCTGTTTTCTTGTGGCATCCAGCATTTTTCATTTCATGGCTCATTGTCCAAGTTTCCATTTCTTCTCAACTGTTTTAAGCTTCTTTCGTCTGCCTTGTGTTTCATATAATTAAAAAAGTTAAAAGATAGCTTTAAGTAGAAAGAGAAAAATGGAAAGAGTGTCTGATGCTGCTTTTTCTGAAATCAAACCCTATTTGTATTACTATGATAGATTATGCTGTTTTGTTTGCAACATGGCATGCTGTCCCTGTTTGTGTAACTGAAAGGGATTTTTCTGAGCTGAGGTGATTGTAAATCTATCCAGCACTAACCATTTGTTTCTTCCAATCTCTGATTTCAAAGAGAACTGCCACTCCGAGTACTTTTTCCCTCTCTTTAGTCTGTTGGTGGCAGTTATTGGTTTGCTGTTGATCTGTTCAGTTGGTTGCTAAGTATGTATGCAGTAAATAAAGCAATATACACAAGTCTATTATTTTATAGCAACTGTAATTAAAGAAACTTTTTTATTCTTTCTCCTACAAATTTCTCAAAGTGAGTTACTGAGACTTTAAGTGTCAGTTAATTAGAAAGTGGTGGACTCTGGGGAACTTGTAGCTATTCTCCTCTGTGAGTCTTTGTACTTCTACTGTGTAGCAAACAAGGAATTTTACCAGAAATTCAAAATTCTGCAACAGATTAAGCATATGGGAATAAGTTGAGATCCAGTGTGATATAGCGGATAGAATGTTGGACTAGGGCTATGCAAATCTGGATTCAAATCCTCATTCAGCCACAGAAGCAAACTGGGGGGCCCTCCAAGAGATTAAATGAAACCTATGCTATTTCATATTGGGAAGAAGGGTGAAAAAATTCAATTAAATTAATTTTCTATTATTATTATTTATATGTCTTATTTATAGGGTGCTTTTCTCCTGATCAGGGGATTCAAAAAATGGCATGGTTTTTGGTGTGGGGTTTTTTGGTTCATAGAATGGATGAAGTCATACACCCTTGGCTGAATCTACAAGGGGTGAAGTCCCCTTCCCCTCAAATCTCTTCACTTGGATTTCAGAACACTGTTATTTCCTGGTTTTCTTCTTTCCTTCCCGATTATTCTTTGTGTTTACAATACACCCATAACAAAAAAAAACCCTGATCACCCAATCTCCTGAAAAGGACAAAAAGCTGATCCCACAGCTACAAATACTCAACTATCCCACACACTACACCAGAACACAGACAGAGTTCTAACTCCTGTCCTCTGAAGATGCCGGCCACAGAGACTGGCGAAATGTTAGGAAGAAAAACCTCCAGAACACGGCCAAACAGCCCGAAAAACCTACAACAACCATCTTTGTGTTTTTGTTAACACTTACCTCTTTTCTAAGCTGTTACTCTTAGCTGGTGTTTTACAGGAACAGTGTGTTTACAATTTTCCTTTTAATTCCTTGATTTAGAGTATTTATTTTAAAGCTGTCCTTGGCCCCTTGTCCTGCTACTGTTATTTAGATTGCTGGCAGTTCTATCCTGCAGAGGTGGTTTTATCTCTGTGATCCTTGAGATTGCTAATTTTATTTCTGCTGCCAAGCTGTTCCAGGTGGTGAGTGCTGAAGGGTCACCTGAGACCTGCATCAGACCAGATCACCCCAGGAAGAAACCATTGGCAGGTTAGTCTGGCCTTTCACAGATCTCTCTTCTTAGCATCTTGACAAAGGTTTTTAGGTGTTATTAATAATCCCCAGTCCACTCCTTTTGTTCTACTAAAAGAGAATAAAGAGGCTGATTTGCTTTGGAATAGAGTGCAGGAAGCCTCTGTGCTGCAGGGTCAGAAGACCAGCAGTCGTAAGATCGAATCCATGCGACGGAGTGAGCTCCCGTCGCTTGTCCCAGCTCCTGCCAACCTAGCAGTTCGAAAGCATGCAAATGCAAGTAGATAAATAGGTACCACCTCAGTGGGAAGGTAACGGCGTTCCATGTCTAGTCGCGCTGGCCACGTGACCACGGAAACTGTCTTCAGAAAAAACGCTGGCTCTATGGCTTGGAAACGGGGATGACCACCGCGCCCTACAGTCGGACACGACTGGACTAAATGTCAAGGGGAACCTTTACCTTTACCTTTAGAGTGCAAGAGTCTCATCTTCAGAAGAAAACATGATGAGATGAAACAATTCACTGGAAAAGACATCTATACTGGGGAAAGAGGAAGGCAAGAGGAAAAGAGGAAGACTGAATGTGAGATGAATTGACTCAGTAATGGAGGTCATGGTCTTTAGATGGATTAACTCAATAAAGGAAGCCATGGACTTTAGTTTGAAAGACCTGAGGAAGGCTGTCAGTGATTGGACCTTTTGGGGGTCAGTAATTCATGTTGTTGTTGTTTAGTCGTTAAGTCGTGTCCGACTCTTCATGACCCCATGGACCAGAGCACGCCAGGCCCTCCTGTCTTCCACTGCCTCCCGGAGTTTGGTCAGATTCATATTTGGTAGCTTCGATGACACTGTCCAACCATCTCATCCTCTGTCGTCCCCTTCTCCTCTTGCCCTCACACTTTCCCAACATCAGGGTCTTTTCCAGGGAGTCTTCTCTTCTCATGAGATGGCCAAAGTATTGGAGCCTCAGCTTCAGGATCTGTCCTTCCAGTGAGCACTCAGGGTTGATTTCCTTCAGAACGGATAGGTTTGATCTCCTTGCAGTCCAGGGGACTCTCAAGAGTCTCCTCCAGAACCACCATTCAAAAGCATCAATTATTCGGCGGTCAGCCTTCTTTATGGTCCAGCTCTCACTTCCATACATCGCTACTGGAAAAACCATAGCTTTGACTATGCAGACCTTTGTCGGCAAGGTGATGTCTCTGCTTTTTAAGATGTTGTCTAGGTTTGTCATCGCTTTCCTCCCAAGAAGCAGGTGTCTTTTGATTTCGTGGCTGCTGTCACCATCTGCAGTGAACATGGAGCCCAGGAAAGTAAAATTTGTCACTGCCTCCATATCGTCCCCTTCTATTTGCCAGGAGGTGATGGGACCAGTGGCCATGATCTTAGGTTTTTTTTATGTTGAGCTTCAGACCATTTTTTGCACTCTTCTCTTTCACCCTCATTAAGAGGTTCTTTAATTCCTCCTCACTTTCTGCCATCAGAGTGGTATCATCTGCATATCTGAGATTGTTGATATTTCTTCTGGCAATCTTAATTCCGGTTTGGGATTCATCCAGTCCTGCCTTTTGCATGATGTATTCTGCATAGAAGTTAAATAAGCAGGGAGACAATATACAGCCTTGTCGTACTCCTTTCCCAATTTTGAACCAATCAGTTGTTCCATATCCAGTTCTAACTGTTGCTTCCTGTCCCACATATAGATTTCTCAGGAGATAGATAAGGTGGTCAGGCACTCCCATTTCTTTAAGAACTTGCCATAGTTTGCTGTGGTCCACACAGTCAAAGGCTTTTGCGTAGTCAATGAAGCAGAAGTAGATGTTTTTCTGGAACTCTCTGGCTTTCTCCATAATCCAGCGCATGTTAGCAATTTGGTCTCTAGTTCCTCTGCCCCTTCGAAATCCAGCTTGTACTTCTGGGAGTTCTCAGTCCACATACTGCTGAAGCCTGCCTTGGAGGATTTTGAGCATAACCTTGCTAGTGTGTGAAATGAGTGCAATTGTATGGTAGTTGGAGCATTCTTTGGCACTGCCCTTCTTTGGGATTGGGATGTAGACTGATCTTTCCAATCCTCTGGCCACTGCTGAGTTTTCCAAACTTGCTGGCATATTGAGTGTAGCACCTTAACAGCATCATCTTTTAAGATTTTAAATAGTTCAACTGGAATGCCATCACCTCCACTGGCCTTGTTGTTTGCCATGCTTTCTAAGGCCCACTTGACTTCACTTTCCAGGATGTCTGGCTCACGGTCAGCAACCACACTATCTGGGTTGTCCGGGATATCCAAATCTTTCTGGTATAATTCCTCTGTGTATTCTTGCCACCTCTTCTTGATGTCTTCTGCTTCTGTTAGGTCCCTGCCATTTTTGTCCTTTATCATGTCCATCTTTGCACAAAATGTTCCTTTAATATCTCCAATTTTCTTGAACAGATCTCTGGTTTTTCCCTTTCTATTATTTTCCTCTATTTCTTTGCACTGTTCATTTAAGAAGGCCCTCTTGTCTCCCCTTGCTATTCTTTGGAAGTCTGCATTCAATTTTCTGTAACTGTCCCTATCTCCCTTGCATTTTGTTTCCCTTCTCTTCTCTGCTCTTTGTAAGGCCTTGTTGGAAAGCCACTTTGCTTTCTTGCATTTCCTTTTCTTTGGGATGGTTTTTGTTGCTGCCTTCTGTACAATGTTACGAGCCTCCATCCATAGTTCTTCAGGCACTCTGTCCACCAAATCTAGTTCCTTAAATCTGTTCTGCACTTCCACTGTGTATTCATAAGGGATTTGGTTTAGATTATACCTGACTAGCCCAGTGGTTTTTGCTACTTTCTTCAGTTTAAGCTTGAGTTTTGCTATAAGACGCTGATGATCAGAGCCACAATCAGCTCCAGGTCTTGTTTTTGCTGACTGTATAGAGCTTCTCTATCTTTGGCTGCAGAGAACATAATCAATCTGATTTCGGTATTGCCCATCTGGTGATGTCCATGTGTAGAGTCGCCTCTTGTGTTGTTGGAAAAGAGTGTTTGTGATGACCAGCTTGTTCTCTTGACAAAACTCTATTAGCCTTTGCCCTGCTTCATTTTGAACTTCAAGGCCAAACTTACCTGTTGTTCCTTTCATCTCTTGACTCCCTACTTTAGCATTCCAGTCCCCTATAATGAGAAGAACATCTTTCTTTGGTGTCAGTTCTACAAGGTGTTGTAAGTCTTCATAGAATTGGTCAATTTCAGCCTCTTCAGCATCCGTGGTTGGTGCATAAACTTGGATTACTGTGATGTTGAAAGGTCTGCCTTGGATTCGTATTGAAATCATTCTATCATTTTTGAGATTGTATCCCAGTACAGCTTTTCCCACTCTTTTGTTGACTATGAGGGCTACTCCATTTCTTCTATGGGGTTCTTGCCCACAATAGTAGATATGATAATCGTCTGAATTGAATTCGCCCATTCCCGTCCATTTTAGTTCACTGACACCCAGAATGTCAATGTTTATTCTTGCCATCTCCTGTTTGACCACATCCAGCTTACCAAGGTTCATAGATCTTACATTCCAGGTTCCTATGCAGTATTTTTCTTTGCAGCATCGGACTTTCCTTTCAATTTCAGGTGCTTCGGCAGCTGAGCGTCCTTTCAGCTTTGGCCCAAACACTTCATTAGCTCTGGAGCTACTTGTCTTTGTCCTCCGCTCTTCCTCAGTAGCTTGTTGGACGCCTTCCGACCTGAGGGGCTCATCTTCCAGCGTCATATCTTTTAGTCTTTTGTTTCTGTCCATAGAGTTTTCTTGGCAAAGATACTGGAGTGGCTTGCCAGTTCCTGCTCTAGGTGGATCGCGTTTAGTCAGAACTCTCCACTATGACCTGTCCGTCTTGGGTGTCCCTGCACGGCATAGCCCATAGCTTCTCTGAATTACTCAAGCCCCTTCGCCACGACAAGGCAGCAATCCGTGAAGGGGCAGTAATTCATAGGGTACCTGAAAGTTGGAAGTGACATGACAGCATATAACAGCATATAGTTCAGGAGACAGAAAGAGGGAGATAAAGATCTAAAAGACATGAGAAGGAACAGGATAAGAAATATCAGAATATTCCATGTCCTCCTAGGGAAAGTGTCTAATAATTTCCAAATAAATGGAAATAGCTCACAGAGGCAGCCAAAGGTTCTGTTTCATTTAGGCAGATCTCAGTGGACTCTCCCCCGCCTCCCTCTGCCCAGCACACTCACTGGTATCTCTCCCTAGGACAGTTCATCACTCCTCTCCCCTTCATCCTCTAAGGCTCCCCAACTGCTTGCTCTCCCTCCCTCTTATCCCTCTTCTCCCTGTCATTCAGAGCACTCCTCAGGCACTGCGTATCGTTTTTTCCCCAGAGGAAGGAAGCCAAGGCAGCAGCACAAAGTGGGCCGTAAATGTGATTTTTCCTCTAATCCCCTCACTGCTCAGGTCACCCTCCCCATCCCCACCCCAGTAACAAATAACAACAAGAAATCATCAGGGAAAAATGAGTTATTTCCAAACTGCTTCTTTCTCCTGTCATCTCACTCAATTTACACCAGGGGTGGAAAACTTCCAAAAAGCCCAAGAACTGTGCGCACGCGCATGCACGCGCATGCACGCGCACGCACACACACACATCTGGACCTTGGAGGCCACACCTGCTTCTTTTTCACCCCAAAGACATTTTAAGGCTTTTTTTTTTAATGGAAGAAAATCCCTCATGGCTACTAATGGTCAATTCTGGGGGGAAAATATAAATAGATGGGTTTGTGAGTTAGGACTGCTGCAAGATTCAGTCCAAACATGGCAAAATTTCCTCTCACATCCCCTAGAAGGCACACAGGAACTGTTTGAGCAAAACAGGTTTTTTAAATTACAAAATGGGGTGGAAGATGGCTGCAGGCTTCATTTTGCCCGCTCCTCGTTTACATTACTAGCCTATGGTGAGGAGGGTTATCTTTTTTAACATTTATTGAAACTCAGTAATTGCAAGGCTGTGATTACCTTCAGCTCAGTGGAACCTACTGACCTATAGGAGTTTGCACTGTGAGAAATAACAATGCTATTCATTTGAACAAATAAGCAGCTCCCCTAACCCGGTGATATCCCAAACTGCAAGCCCCAGCTACATTTCAAATAGAAACGTCCATTTCAAAAGGGGCATTCTGATTCGCATTGATGGACTACCATGGATGGGCTACCAAGGCACAGCAGCCTCCACCTCTTCAGACAGCTGTATTTCTGTGAACAAAGAGACGCTGGAGGGGATGGCACTTCCCTCAGCACCATTTAAGGCATGACTGAATAACTGAATCCCAAAAGCATAATTTGGCCACTTGTTCTGTTAATGCAAAGGGCAGTCTAACAGGTTGGATGTCTTGTCCAAGTCTGGTTTAAAAAGTAAAGAACCAGAACAAGGGAGAGGAAGGACCGGGAACTGATATCAACTGTTAGTATCTACCTCTACAGTAGACTAAGCAGAGATACCACTCACTAGATCACACAGCCATCTTTGCTATGGTATATTTCTACTTATTAGTCTAATTGGTTAATTTTTAATATTTCTACTTATTAATCTAATTGGTTAATTATGCTCCCTTTCTAATGATGAATTTCTTCTCTTTTGGCCATGCATTGGTAGCTAATGTGCAGAAGTATCATCACTTCGCAGCAGCACAGTCTTTCTGTGAACCCTAATAGTTAAAAGGGAAAGGGCAATATTAACAGGACTATAGCTTCAGATGGAAGGAATGTTTACTCCTCTGGCAGATACTCAAGGAAAATGCAGGTGCCACGGAAATCCAGTTTCTTCCCCCCCCCCCCCCCAAGTTGCTTGTCCACTCATGGATCACTGCATGGTGCACGTGGTTGTTGTCCTTGTTATCACGCCAATCACAGAAACAGCTCGGCTGGCTCTTCCCCACCTCCCTGCACAGCTAACTGCTCAACAGCTGAGTGAGACTTCCCATCCTGCCTCCTTGCCAGAGTGGTTGGCTGCGTGGGGAGGTAGGGAAGAGCCAGTCAGGCTGCTTCCGTGATTGGCACAACAACAAGGATTATGGCCATGTGTGCTATGCAGCAACCCATGAGTGGACCAGCTGGTTTGTGGGGAGAGGGACTGGATTTCCATGGCACCTGTGGTGCCAGTATTCATATTCGTATCCCCAGGGATACGAATACAAATATCCCATGTCTAGTCTCAATAACTCTGAGATACCTGTAGGACAAAGAATTTAAAAAGTTTCCTTACTTACAGTTGCTTAAAATTACAGACTTGTGCATACTGCTTTATTTTCTACCCAAATCCTACCAAACAATTGCAAGATAACAACTGCTACCAATCTACAAAATAGAGGGATAGAACACTCAACATAGAAGCAAGACTTTATTTGAATTTCAAAATCTGGAAGAAAAGATTGGTTAGTGCTGGATAGACAATCATCCCAGCCCAGAAAAGTCTTTCCAAATCACTCAAACAGCAGACAGCATGTGATGTTGTAAAAAAAAAAAAAACCTCCCACACTGAGCAGGTCCACAAGAGGAGTTCCCAAGCACCTGGTTTGGATTACCATGTTTTGGAAGTGCTACACATTACCAGCTAATGAGAGGAGCCCCTGTAAGTCTAAAGTCTAAAATTGCAGTTACCTTAATTGCCCCACTGCTGCTAAGTCCATTGTTAAAGGGCCAAACTCAAAGTTAAAACAAGACTTCGTTAAATGCAAGGATTGATCTGTTCCTTTCTTGGGTGAGGTTTTTCACAAAACTAGGGGTGAAGGAGGGCTTCTCATAGGCCCACACCTCTAAATTGAGGCCTCTAAGGACTTTAATGAAGTTTTGCCTAGTTCTCCACAAACCAGCTTCCCTGAGCTCTTTTGAGTGACTGTGATCCTGTAGGGAGCTACCACAGCACCAGACTTAAAGAGCATCACAAACAATAAATTGTGAAGGAGTACCCAGACGTCCTCCATCTACAACTCAAGAGAATTAGGTTATCTTGCATCTCCATCTAAAGAGAGAAAGATTATTCTCGGTTGAAGAGGTCTTAACTGCCAGCACGGTCAGCATAATTCCTTTAGTTAATCTTGAGAAGGTGCAATGCTTCTTATTTAATGTTTGTTATTTGTATACCATAGCAATGTGTTTGATCTAAAAACCTCACCACCTGTCCTTCCATTTATGATACATACCAGGTATAATGGGGCGTGGGAGTATTTTCCTACTGATTAGTTCTTCATAACTATAAAGCAAATGCCAAATTGTTTACTCTGTAACATTAGTAATAGGCATAGTGCAGTCATAGCCAAAAAAGTAACACCGTCCAAAGTCATCAGAGACAAAAAGTATTGACACAGCAGAAGGAAGCAGCATGCCTGCTTCCTCCCTCCCTCTGTCTGCCCTATTGGTGAAAAAGAAGCATGGGGAGGGCAAGCTATTGTGTAAGAATTACTGAAGTAGTTGCTCCTCACCTACCCTTCCAGAGACACTTTACTCTAGGCCTGGTTCAAGAATAAGAATAATAACCTTAGAACTGCAGAGCTGGAAGGGACCCTTCCAGGGATCATTGAGTCCAGCCCTTGTCAAGGAGGCACAGTGGGGAACAGAACTCCCAACCTCTGGCTCTGGAGCCAGATGCTTAAACCACTGAGCTATTCAGAAATGGGACAAAAGTCCACTTAACATGTATTTGAGCCTCAGCACAAAAGAATTGCATGGAAATCCTTCTTTGTGGTTTTAACAGAAATAAAATAAATATATTCTTTCCAGCTCCATTCAGGCCTGCTACATGGCAAAGCTTAATTACTGCTTCAAGTACCAGACCCATAAAGATGAAAGGTATATGTACTTACTTTGTTTCCCTCTAATACTTTCCTTGTGGTTTAATATAGATCAGTTGTTCTTCCTAAAGGTCTTCAATGATGCTCACTAACGGAGCAACACAATGATATCCAAAGACACAAAGCTGATTTTTGTCTTGCGCTGAATGACTCTTATAGGTTTATCTTTAGTAATGAGGATAACAACTACCAATCACAATCCAATTTTACTGGAACCTTCTAGAATATGAGAACTCCATAAAAAAGGCAGCTGAAATTAATTGGCCATTGTCAGTTAATTTATTAATAAATTGGCTATTAAGCTGTCTGTGCCAAGCAATCTAAGCTGATCCTGTCTCCACTCCACACCCTGATATGCAAATGTCTTCTCATAAGAATTGATCGTTCCACTCCAGTGCTTCCCATCAGTGCTCACAGCTTCCCTATGATGAAAGAGATGACATGAGAGTCAGAAAAGCTCTGGGACAGAAATAGGAAGTTTTTAATTACAGAAAGTCACTTCCTGCTAGTGACATCATCACTCTTCTGCAGGCATAAGTTACACAACAGGATTACAGCCAGTCCCTGGCTGAAATGTTGCTATTAAGCATGGGGAAACCCTCATCCTTTTAGCTGACAGATATGTGACCCACTTAACTTCTTCATTAAAAGACCTGTTACTCTAATTATTTCTGAAAAGAAAACAAATACAATAATGTTAGGTCTCTAACGATATCAGTCATTTAATTAAATTAATACTGTAATAGTCTTCCTTTGTATTCTTAAAAGTAACACAACTTCTAGCAATACTCAAAAGCGAAGGGGGGGGAAGGTTGTTATGTTTCAAAAGTGGGTGCAATAAGTACTTACAAGCAGCACATTGTTTTTCATTACCAATGATTTGTTTCCTTGCAGAAGAACATCCTGTAAAATATTAAACATAGTCAAAGTGACTAATGCACTTTTTGAATCTAAATACTGCTCAATTAAAAATTAACGAGGCACATAATTTTGATTTCTGCCTACAATGGTAAAAACTTGTGCATAAAGATTAATTACTTATAAAGTAAAACATTTTTTTTCAAACTGGCATTAAATTTGCATCTACATTTGTATGTTGGATTTCACTTTAGACTACTATATGTATGAAAAGAGAAAGATTTTTGTAGACTCGAAGGAGTCAAAAGTTACAAGTGCAAATGGAGTATGCAGAAATGACTTGTTTCTTCAGCCTTTCCATTGAAGGTGTGCGTTCTGTTATGTTTGCTTCTAATTGACCCAAGATGCAGTTCTGGAAATCATTAGCAGTGGAGCGAAAGGAGGAGATGCAATTATTCCCATATTCCTTGGAACATAACAAAGAGAAAAGCTGCTGTGTTTTGTTGCAAATGGAAAACAGATGAATATTGCAGGTGCTTGATGTTGTCTGAAAATAGTGGCAGCTGAATCTCAAAGGTTTAGGCTTTGTTTTTTCAGCGGGGGAGATCAACTGCTCACATCGTATTCACAAATACCTAATGGACAAATTTGTCTCTTTGTGACAAAAGCCTTAGGTTGATGTTTGGAATGTAGGTGTATGCAGCAGATGATCCAGACTGTGACATGCCTGGCCCCCATTCACATGTTGGATTCCACATTGGCAAAAGGCTCTCCATACATATAGTAGTCCAGAAGTGGACAACATGTGGCACATCAGTCACTTACTACCCCCCCCCACTCATGTTTTTGACTTCTCATGCTCCTTCTTGAGAAAACATATTGTCTTGTTTTGTTTTTTCATTTGTTTGTTTTTTTGTTTTTAAAGGAGAATGACAAACCCGGATATGGCTATTTGTTAAACTAAGGGTGCAGCTGCATTAGCTACAGAGAGCGAGCTAAGGTGGGCCACTTTGGAATGGTCAAGCTTGATTAGAACAATCTAATCAAACCTGACCATTCCAAAACCAATATTACTAAGCGAGCCACTACCAGATATTGGCAAATTAATCAGCAGAGGGCAAGGGAAGTGAAAAAAATCAGAAGATATTATGTTTATACTTTTCCCAACAGTATTCAGAGGGTATCTGCACAGGGCTGTCCTTATCATTAGGCAGAGTGAGGTGGCTGCCTCAGGCAGAAGTTATGCCCATGACTCTTAAACCAGACTGCATGGTATTCATATCTGGCCCAAATATTGAACTATTTATCTTAACCCCAAATTTTACACCATCTTTGCCTGATGAAGACTTCTGCAGAATCTGAAAGCTTACCATCATTGTAACTTTTTAGAGATCCAGTAAAGATCATTACTTCGTTCAGAACATTGTTTCTATGGATGCATCACATGGCCACTTTTTCTATTTGCTGTTGTGGTCAAGTAGGGGAAGGGGAAATCATTTACTTTAATTCTTAATTTGGTTGATGCCAGAGGTGGATATTGAATGCAGAAAGGTATTGTTCTTGTTTTCTCTGTTTGCTCAGCCTATGGCTGCAGCCCTTGTATTCCCATTTAGATCATCCCAACATCTTACAAAGTGAGTGGTTTGGTACAGTGGCTGTAAACTGCATGAAGGAAAGATCAGTGGGCATTGCATTCTTACATTTATTCTTGCTGAAGCATCGCATATTGTTAGGTAAACCATAGCTTACTTACTCCCGGATGGCAAAAGGCTTTCCTTTTCTTTCTAAAGCTTTTACCAGTGCTATTCATTACAAGAATGGTTCACACACTGAGGCTGAGGATTGCTGTGATTATCTCAAATGGGACAATATCTTTCCTTGATATACTAGAGCAGGTGGACGTAATGCCATGCCTGGGGCTTTGACACTCATGGTCAGTCTAGACTGATGAGAAATCTATTGTGTGTTGTATTGCTGCATTATTATCTCCCAGGTCCATAGACCAAAATTTCTTGGTAAGGGAGCAGTGGGTTGACCAAAAGTGAACACAAAAAAATTGCAAAATCCAAACTGAAGTTATTCAGATCATTAAATAATTTTCTTAATATTCTAAACAACATTACCATAGTCTCTTAATGGCCTAGTTTTTGTCCAGTGCCTTAAATTGTCCAATTCCCTGTCACTGGCCCCGAGCTAGATGTCAGGAGCAAGTACCTTCTTTGGGGTGCCGGGATCAAGGAAAGGAGCGAACACGGAGTGTTGTACTGAAAATATGATTTATTTGGGTAGTGAAAGGTAAAAGCTTTCCCAGAAAACAAGCTAATACAACCACCTGTTTTCTGAGACTCCCCTTTATATCCTTCTTGTTACTAAGCAAAAATCATCTACCTCTCTAGCCGATCAGTTCCATTCTTGTTTCACGCTAAATAAGGCAACTTATTTAATTCTATTACAAATATTACTATTTCAGCATCTCCAGTGCTTGTGATCAGTATGCCTACAACATGACTGCTTGCTTTCAAGTTAATGGCTGGTTAAAAAGCACTTAGGCTGAGAATCAAGAAGGTTTATTTTCTTTATCAGTACCTACTAAGCAACCAGGGTATTGTCTGACCTTCCTGTTTCATTTTTATCAAAGTGAAATGTTACAACCAGGGCCCACGGTTGACATGACTGCCCTACTACCAAGACCCATGCCCCAGATTGGTAACCAACTGACAATTCCTGGAGACTCCTGGTGCTACGGTTTTTCGCACTCCTTGCCATCTCTACCAGGCCACTCTCGCTCTCTGTGTGCATGCAAGCAGTAAAAAGGAGCAGCAACTTCTTTTCCTGAAGCTCAAGCCCAGTAAATGGCTGTGCCTAGAACTGAGGGCCCACTTGAAAGTTCTTGCTCAAGGGCCAAGACCAGACTTACTATTAAGCAAAATGTCCACAGTATAAACCTTTGGAAATCAATGAATGAATGAGGCCAATTATACATTATGGATCAGCTCTAATATGCACAAATAACTACACAAAAGGGCTACTACCTGCACGAGAAACATAGGCTATAGGATTGTTACTCCCGGAGCTTGGTGTCTTGGCTAATTCTATTAAGCCAAGTCTCCAGCAATAATAATAAGCGGAGAGTTTCTTGGAGAAAAGGTAAACAGGTTTATCCAGGTAAAACAAGTGCACACTTGGGTGCCCAGCAGGGTGGGGACCCTGATATCAACAAGGTTCAAGTTTTTATACAGTTCTTTTTAAAAAAAAGAACAAAAGTATGCAGCAGTTGATTGGTCCTTGAGGAATATATGCATTGGTTACAATTTCTCGTATCTCAGCAAAGCAGTTACCCATGCGCAGAGCAGCTTATTTCTAAGGAATGTTGAGTTTTGCTTCCTTGGAAGACACTAGATTCTCTATAGCAGTTTCTTCCTCTTTACAGGATCAGAAAATCATGCTCAGAGAAGATGCAGGAGCCGTTTTCATCAGGGCTCTGTATCCGCTTCAGTCAGGTTCCAAACTGGCATGAGGTCCAGGTGAAAAGAGACCAACCAGGTTGGATTCCAGAGCAACTGGTGGGGCCCAAAGCAAATTGGATCCATCTGGAGATTGAAACATCCAAAATGAATGAGAAAAATCCAGCAAGTGTGTCCCCCAAAGTGGCCAAATAAGAAAAATATCAGAGTGAGGTGAGGAGAAGGAAGAGGTTGAGGCTTTGCTCTCTGATAGGTGTGACATGAAATCTTGGGTAAGAATTTCTTCGACATATTCCAGTTCCAGTGTCTATGATGCAGGATTGCACGAGGTCAGTGAAACAGTCTGTCATCTCATGCAGTGCTTCTATCATTTAGCTGTTGGGTTTAACTGTTAACAGATCACAGAGCAGATGGAGAATGGCTTAGATCTGTTAATTGCTCGGTGTTCCTGTCTCTGGATTTCCCAGCATTCTTTTCTCATTAGAATAGTGCAGTTTAATACTCTGTTTGCCTTTCATTCAGTAGGAATCTGTTTATTGTGTGAGTGTACATTGTGAATGGGAAGCATAGCAAGCAGCACTATTTTTATTGCCTATTTCATTCATATTTGGTCATAGAACTGTAATTAATTTCCAGTCCATTACATTTCTGTATTATATCAACTTACACACATCTATCGTTCACAGTTGTAGTTCAATGGTCACTATTATATTACCATTATAGCTGATCATTAGTTTAATTTAATCAATGACGAGGCGTCTGTGCAGTGTTGATCAAGTACATATGATATTCTACAGCCAGGGGGAAACAGACTGGTTTGTCTTTACCCCTAGGGAGTAGTGGGGTGGGGGAGGCTAAGCGTGCCCTCACAGTCACAAGAGTTCTGTCTGAGCATAAAGACGAGGCAGCACCCATCCCTGGTAGATGTAGGTCCTGAGGCAGAAGGTAGACAGCCTGGGTAGGTAGCTGCAACAGAAAAGGCAGGCCCTGAGGCTGGAGAGGACTCTAGGATTGCTCTTTGCCTTCCTACTCATCAGCAGGTGAGCACAGGTACACTGACCAGGCTGCTTAAGCATGCCAAGATGCAGCAGTATGCGTTCTTGCTCAGAGTAGAGGCAGAAAAATTCCAACAATGAAGACGACATCCAGAGGACATAGACAAAGTGTCCTCTGGGAGCAGCTGTCAATCTGGCTCTTGCAAGAAGCTCAAGCAAACAACCACGGAGAAGATGCAATGAGAAAACTAGGCAAGTCTCCAATGCTATGCCAGCCCAGAACAACAAATGCCTTACTGGGGTGGTGACATCAGCTGTGAACCTTTGGGATACTCTTAAAGGATATAAGGGGATCGCAGAAGGGTGTTTTGGTTCCCTTGCTCTGTACTACCCTTCCTTTGTTTGCCTATCTCTCTCTGCCAGGTCCTGCTCCTGCCTCCCTGTGCCCATCCAATGCCCACCAAGGTACTTGTCAATTAAATCCTCCAGCTCTGACCATTATATTGGGTCTTTGTTCCATTATTTAGCATCTTAACTCTGAACCTCAGAGATGTTCTTTAGGGCTCTGGTAGGGTACCCCCCCCCCCAGCAAAAGGACTCCATCCATCTGGAAAAACTGGCTTGGATTTTACTATCAGCTTCGTTGCCTGTTTGCCTGCTTCACAGCTACTCTGCTGCAGTTTGGTGAGGTAGTTTAACTCAGTTCTTTGCTGGTTCTTTACCTGGAACTTCTCTGCTGTAGATTGTCACCTGTGAAGCTTGATGATTAAAAAGGTGTTCCCAGAGAGAGACAGGCAAACGGTAAAAGCACCAACTGCATGTACGTATATGCTTTTAAAATTTCTTTGTTTCTCTGTTAGTTTTAATGAAGCTCCAACTTCAAAGGTATCTAAAAGGCAAATCCCTGAAACTAGCTGTCAGAAATTTGGCAGATTTACTGCCTTCCTTAGCTCTGTCAATTCCAGGTTTCTTATATATTTGTGAAGAAACAGCAACAACAAAAAAGCAGTTACCTTTTGGGTTTTCCAATGCAAGTCATTAGAATCCTGTTGAAGCACCTTCAAAATTCCGCCAGAGCAGACCTCTTATCCGAACAGTCATGCCCACATATCCGTACTCAGGCAGTGGTCACACTAGAGAAATACCCCCCTGGTTTCTCACGTCTTCTGCTTCCTGTAGAGTTATGTGTTGCAGTCATGTGTGACATATATCCTGTGATAGTGGTTCATATGTTTTTTAACCATTCTGCATTTTTTAGTTAAATTAGTTGTAGTACACTCATCTACACCCCTGCAGCCGGGCATATCCCTTCCTCTTTTTATGCGTTTCTCTGCCCCCTTCCCCCCCCCCTTTAAAAAAAATTGTGTGGATATATCAGTATGTCAGCAAAACACCCTCGCTTGGCCACATATTGACTTGGGGCATTTTTTCCTGTTTCCACACTGTGTTAGGCTCTGGTCATATGAGGGAAATGTTATGTTATTATCCACCAGTGATGGTGGTATTTTTTTCCTGGTCACATGACCCAGAGTCAGGACCAAGACATTTTCCCAGCTAGCAGTATAACTGCAGAACATTTCCTCATCTCCAAGAGGGTTGTGTTATTTTGTAACATTGTTGTACTGGTGCATTCCTTACCGGGATTGCCTGTTTGCATGACCTGCCCCATGTCTTTTCAGAATTGAAGCCAGGAAGGTGGCCACCATTACTGCAGAGCGCACATTATTTTTTAAAAAAATCTTTTGTGCCCGATACATCAATATGTTGATTAAAGTATGTCACGGGGGGGGGGGGGGGACGTCGCCATTACATTTTTTTTCCGTGTCAGAAGATACACTGAAATGTTGGTATGCCTCTGTCACATGGAGGGATGATTGCCAGTACTGCTGCGCAGATATCCTAAGTCCATTGTGTGCAGTGCATTTCTGCAGGAGCAGCCAGTGCAACAGAGGGACATTTTCCTAAACAGAAACCCTTTCCCAATCAACGTTCCCTCTAATTTCCACACCCCACTGTGTGCAAGTCCACCCACCCACCACCTGGGGTTCCATTGCAGCCGGAACAAAAGGGGCTGGAAAGGATAGCTGTGGGTGCACGAGGGAGGAGGAAAGCTGCGTGGAAGGAGGTGGAGTCAAGCACACTCATGCACCTTAGAGGGAGACTTGTTTCTGATATATTGATATATCGACAAATATTATTTTAAATATATATACATAAATCAAGGGGCTAAATTGCCCCTTGAAGCAAGAGAGAAAATAAACCAGTACCATTGTGTAGCTGGCCATAATGATTCAAATAGGAGGAAATGAATCGGTGGTGCTAAAAGTTTTTGGGACGTTAGTCCTGGGATATAAACCATGGGACCACGATTCAGTACAACAGAGATATGGAAAATATTGGAAGAAGTAGAAAACATTTCCCTCATGTGACCGGAACCTTACCCTCAATGCTGGAGAACCCACAGCCCTTTTGACAAAAGCATACCCATGCCATACAAATGCCCATTTGAAAATTATTATTATTTAATTAAGGCAGTTGAAGGACAGCCAGTGGCGGTGGTGGGACTGCACGACAGATGTAAAGGAAATGAATCAGTTTTGTAGTACACATTCTTTGGAATGTCAGTTGTACTGCGCAATGAAACACAGAACAAATATAGTAGTAGCCTCCCAGCGGGCTGGATTTGATGTGGAGGTAACACAGGGAGGGGGGAACAAAATAATCTGTAATGGCTGCGTGTCATCTGAAACACACACACACACACACACACACACAAAAGGGCTGAAATGCACAAGGAGTAACTGGGAAACATTTTGCTGGTGTGACCGCAACCTCATACTACTTGTTCTGCTTCAGTTAGTGCTGTGTTTCCTTCCTCCCCCCCGCCCCCACGCTCAAAGGTCTTTCTATTCCAGTAATCATTTCAATACCTGCAGGACTGTAACAGAGTGGAGGGACTGGAGCAAAATCCCAAGACACCAAAATCTAGAGGGTCCCAAAATCTACTGGTAAGTCTCCTGATGAGGAGAATGTGCAGAAAATAAATAGCAATCCCTTCTGCTCCTTTTCACTTTCCTGTTACTGTATCTAAAAAAGAGAGCATGAACTTCTTTTTTGGGTGGGAACACCACATTCTCCTCCTTCTTTGGGGGGGGGGCTCTCACCCATGCATCGGAGCAGAATGGGTGGGAGATGATGCCAGGTGCCCCAAGTGCCTAATGGCCAGTTCCAGCTCTGAGTAACCCTGTAAGGAAGGCCATTACAATTAACCTCAGGTTCTTCTTTTATTTCACTGGTTTTTAACAGGGAAAACCAATGGACCCCAAAAGCCTACCTTGCATCAAATGGCATGAGAGGCCCAAGTGCCTGCAGCTGTTGGCACTGTGTCCAGTGCCCTTCCTGCACTCCTAGCTTTTTGGTCCATCCATTTTATGCAAGTGCAGGGCACAAACACTTTCACATCAAGCCAGTGAAGCCTGGCACCTAATGGGAATCAAGAGAAATGAATGCTTCGGTTTTTAGCCCATCTCACAGGCAAAAATCTAGATTTCCTCTCCTGTGGTGCATTGTAGTCTTTCTCCCTGGGGAATCTGAGAAGCATAGTAATTCCTTGAGATTTAAGCTAGTGTCTTGAAATCTGGAAATCCTATCTGTATTCTGCAAGTTTTCAAAGAGGTAGCCATGTTAATCAGTTTCAACATATATAACTGCTGGTGATAATATCAGACAAAAACCAATAAATTGTTTTCAAAGCGCCCCAAGGCTTTTGTCTCTGGGTTTTTGGTTTTTGTTGTTATTGTTGTTTTGCGCTGATATGCTTGCACAGACTAATGTGGCTACTCTTTCAAAAACTACTGGCAATATATGTTACTGTCACTTTGAAATTTCATTTTCTATGTCTGTGCCCATCTTCCCTGGGTCCCAAATCCACAATGTATACTTATATATAAACCTGTGGCTAAGTATTTCATTCCATGTGCCTGAGGAAGTGGATTGTCATCATCAAAAAGATCAAACTGAAATAAATCTTTTTAGTCTTTCAGGAACTACAATACTTCAATTTTTATTTCTGTTTTGGTTTTGTTATATATTCTAGAAACCTGAGATATGTACATTTATTTGACAGACCATTTCTAATCAATTCGTGAAAATAATCTAATTTGACTACCCCCTTCTTCCCAGAATTCAACATTACCACCTTCTCTAAGGAATTCACTTATCAGGGAACCTTGCAGAACACATTTTAGGCCATTAGGAAATCAGCCAAGACCTTTTATGTAAATTTAGTTTAATACATTGTTCCAGAGTTGTGTAACTTTTGTATTCTGCCATCACTATGATGTTTTATTGACTGACACAATTGTTGCTGGATTGTTTTTTTAAAACACTTTTAAAATTTACGTTAATAAAACAAACATGGCCCTATTAACAGAAAGTCAATCAGAAGGACTGAGGGAAGAGCTGAACAAGGGAACTCTATTGTTGTTTGACTGTATTCCACTATTCGAGGTTGAAATAGATAGTGATGGTAGCAGTGGTGGCGATAGGAAGAGGGGGGAATAGCCTTATACCCTCCTTTCATCCACACAGACCAAAGACTTAGGTGGGGGCGGGGGGTTTGCAATAATGGACCTTGTGCATCTTTGACCAAAAGTAAGAATGAATAAGGTCCATTATTACATATACAACTAACTGTATATGCATAGGGTCTGCAACTGTAACTAACATCATTGATCATACCAATTCTGTGTACTAGTTCTATGTGCCAAAACCTGGGAATAATGTATTACAGTTAAGTTGTTATCACTGTGCCAATAGTTGTTCACTATTTTAATGGTTACAGCCAGTAGCATTATTTCTGAGTAATGATTAACACATCTCTTTACTTTTAATTCATTACTGGCCCTCTTTGTGTGTGCCATCAAGTCAATTCTAACCCATGGTGACCCTTTTCTAGACTCAGAAGTGGCTTACCATTCCATTCTTCTGGGGACAGTCTGGGACTGTGCAGCTTGCCCAAGGCCACCCAGGCTGGCTCTTCTGGGATACACGGTGGGGAATTGAACTCCCCACCTCTGGCTCCACAGCCAGAGACTTTACTCACTAAGCAATATAGCCAGCTCTCACTTGTCATGTTTACTGATTTTAAAATGTTTTAACGTGATGACTTAACTAACAACCTAATTCTATCAATGTTTCTTAACATTTTACCATTAGTTCAGTACATTAACGTTATTTTATGACTTAATGTTACTGCTTTAGTGCTAACACTAATGTTCCCAATCTGTGCTATGTGCATGGAGTTATATGTGCCTTAGGCCCATTCTCAGGTTCCACTCAATGAGCAGAGCATCCTCCTATGTTAAGCTGCCTGAACACACTACCGAATCCTACTGATGTGGTGCAGCCAGGGCACACAAGGTAAAAGACCTTGGACTGTCTGAGTAGCAAGGGTTGCGGTATTTCTGCTTCTCCCCTCAGGCCTCCCTGTTCTCTCTGAACATAGCTGTAATCCTTGTAATAAAAGGAAAGGGAAATGATTTTCCAAGAAACACTATGTTGCTGGAGGTGATGCTTGTTGTAATGAGAAGTACTTGAAGGTGGCTTAATCTTGAATGGGCAATGAAGAATAAATTACTTTGCAAAGCACCTGCTGTTGAAAGTTTGGGGAACTTATTTAAATTCCCAGTAAAATGCACAGCAGAAGACCTTCTCTCTAAGGTCAGAATTAACTACAGAAGTTCACCTTTCTCTATTCTACTGAAGTTCCACCTTCTCCAAAGTCCATTATGAAATAAGACTCAGGAGGCTATCTTTAAGTATAAAATGTAAAAAAGATATATTTTACTCACTTAAATTCTAGAAATACAGTAGGCAATCATAGGCTCAACTCTGATAGAAGAAAGTAGAAGGAAAAAGTAGCAAAAAATGAGTTTGTTTCCTTAGCCCACATGGCTTGAGAAGATCTGGAGGCTACAGAGATGCAGCCACCTATCTAGCATCTTGGAAAGCAAAAAAGTAGATAATGGAGTCTTCACCACAAATGGAAGAGAAGGGAGGGAGACGGATGAAATATTTTTAGCCTGGGGAAAAATAAGTCACTCTGATTAGTTAGTATGCAAACAAACAAGCAAGCATGTTAGTTTGTGAAAGAGCCCCCTCCTTCCATGTGTTGAAATTTGCATCAAGATTTGTCAATCCCTGCTCACACACCCATCCTGCTACCTGCATTTTAGATTCTCTGGACTGTCATGATGATAGTGTCTGGCATTTCAAATGCATCACTACACTTCTGCTGAGTCCTTGCTGTAAGTCCCCCAGCTGGTGGTAGTATTATGGGTGAGCAAGAGAGATAAATCCTTTTCTGTTGTGGTACCCATAACTAATAATCAATTCCTGAGAGCAGTCCACCTCCTCTTGGAAAAAAGCTGAATTTTTTTTATTTCAATGTGCTTTTAAAGATCTTGTCTCATGACTGGCAAGCTTATTATTATGGTTTGCTCACTTTAAAACTTAGTATTATTGGTAATCCTTAGACTAATTGGAATTGTCAGGTCAGATAAGCTGATTCCAAACAATCATTGACAATCATACCAATATTTATCTATCAATGTATAAGTCTTTCCATTGTTGCAGCTATTCTAGGCAACATCATCTTGTCTAATTCTACAGACTTTATTCCTCTACATAGCTTCTGTGTTCCATATGCACAAAAAATAGCAAATCAACATATATTGAAAACAGTCTTACAGTTATGAGAAAAACTGTAGGCACAAATGCTTAAAAATGTACGAAACCTAAAGTTAAATTGTAGGCAAATACTTAAGTCAGACGTCAATCCAAAATACAGTGACATATCTTTTAAGAGTAAAAAAGAACAATGAGAATGTTTATAATAATAATCATTATCATCATTGTCATCATCTTAGAACTCCAGAGTTAGAAGGAACCCTATTGATCATTGAGTCCAGCCCCTGTCAGGGAGGCACAGGGGGATCAAACTTCCAAACAGATACCTAAACCAATGAACTATCCAGCAGTTCTTCAATTCCATTCTAAAAGTGCAAGAGCTTGTAACAGCAAAAAGCTGTTTAAGAGCTTAAAAGTAAGACACAAAAGTTCATGAAAGTAAAAATATATAAAAGAAAATAGCTCTTTTAGCCTCCAGGCATATTAAGAACACACCCAGACAAACCAGTTTGAATCAACGTGGAGGAAAATCCACGTTGATTGTTGTTGGTATATGGAAACGAAGCTGCTGCATTGCTACATGATTGTTACTTTTGAGATCTGGTGCCCAAAGTGGCATGGATGATGTGATGAATTCTTGAATTCCCAAAATTCATTCAGTTTTTAGCCTTTCTCTTCTAACTATAAACAATCTTTTTCTACAGGGTTTGGAGATATTGATGTTCCAAGAATAATTTTTCAATAGGAAATTGTATTATTCCTGCACTTTCTGTCATTCCAATGGTTTGTGACTCAGTATCTAGCAAGCTGCCACTATATCATTGTTATAGCTAAAATTTTATAGAGTTTGGAAGAATAAAGGCCGGTAGCAGAAAAGATCTAGATCCCCAAAAAATCTGGAAACCCGAAACATTATAATTTTACAGAGTGAAAATTATAAAACCTGGCCTTCTTTTATGTTTGGTTATCATTTGGAAAACAAGTTCGGCTAGCAGGATTGTAATTATACAGTGACCTTGCTCGGCAAGAGCTAGCTAATTGTTTTGACATGATTATAGTAAATTATTATTCAAGCTTCAATTTTAAAAGCTCTTTCATTTTCAGCGCTGGTTCTTCCATACCCCCCTTATTTTTTTACAATCTACACTCACAAAATTTCAAACCTTGACAGAATAATGATTTTATCATATTTTTATGAACTCTTGTTTAGTTGCCATGAATATCAATGGCACAACATAAGGATATTTTGGGAATAGATAACTGAATTCTGATCTCCTACATAATGTGTGGATTAACTTTCAAACCCTGTCCAGTTGACATGCCCAGTACATCAAATATATAGCGGACGGCTGAGATAATGGTCTCTGCCCCTGCACCTATTTTCTGGATGTTCATGAGAACTTCTGAGGAAGAGAATGGAAAAAGAAGACATCTTGTATATCAGGACAAACATAGCCAGGCATGTGGTAATGTGAAGCAACCACCTCATGCAGCAGATTTGGGATGTCATAACAGGGAAGCCAGTTGTTACTTATTTACTTTGTTTTGCGTATTTTTCACTGCCAGGGACAATTAAAAACACACCACAATACTGCCACAGTCTGCTGTTCCATTTCTGTAGCCCCACTAATGAGTTCATTCTCGGAAGGGTGGCGTCACTATGTTTCTTGACAGGTGACTTACCTGCATAAAGGAAAAATACTGTGACAGGAGTCACCAGTGAATGTGAGCTGAAATTAATATTGCAGCATCAGATGTCTGCTTGGCTGAATTTATAATAGCTTTGCAAGGAAAGCATATGATCGCAATTGTCATGGAGTCAGCTTTGCTTAACTTCCATTCTTGCTCTGTCCGTAGTTCACAACCCCTTTCTTCACCTGAGGCAATTGAGAGACCTCAACCATCAATTTTTTGTTGTTGTTTCCTTTAACAAAACAAAACTGTTGCACAAAAACCAAACCAAAAAAAAAAACACCAGCTAGCGCTTAGAAATGTTCCTTATTTTGGACTATATCTCCCAGATCCTTGCATGGCTGGGAAATTCTGGGCAGTATGCCTATCCAAAATGGGTGGGGTGGCACTATGTCTGGATGTCCCCAAACTACTAGGTTCCACCCCTGCTGTCCTGAAGTTCCTGTGCTTCCAGCTCCAAAGGACTCCTCATCAAACTGTGGGCAAATTTCAAGGTATCAGAACTGAACTGATGACTTGGTGATCTAATTCTCTCTTTTACCACAGATTCTATTTTAGCAGGTCAGCCTCGGTAGGGACTGATTTAAAGTGCCCAAGGCCTACTCAGCAGAAGTCATTTTTCTTCAGGTGAGCTTTTGGCAATGTCCTAGGTGCTGAGGAAGGGTTCTTAACAGACACATACTTCATTAGTACTATTAGTACTGATGTACTTTGAATTCAATTATGCTTTAATATTATGATTTGGTTATTGTGAGCTAATATTATAACTTTTTGTGATTTTATCTCTGTATTTTATTTAAAAGAAAAAAGAAAATCTCACCATCAAATGAGTATGAATTTTGGGAGAAAGGTAGGAATAGAATAGAATAGAAGGAGAAGCAGAAACTCTCCCTATTAGAACTCCACTGCAGAAGTTTTTGGGAGAGCATGGTATTGCCTTACTGGAAGAGACCTGCATTTTTGGTTAGAGAAAAACCTCAGAAATGTCAGGATGGTTTCTCTCTCTCTCTCTCTCTCTCTCTCTCTCTCTCTCTCTCTCTCTCTCTCTCTCTCTCTCTCTGTGTGTGTGTGTGTGTGTGTGTGTGTGTGCTTGTGTGTTCTGCTGATTCACGTCTCTCTGCTTCCAGAGAAAGTAACATAAGTTTCCTGGTATTTAACCAGAAAGTATAAGTCACTAATAAACGTACGCTGTGTAGGCTGGGAGCTTGGGGATGCATATTATTACTTATACATATCTTGTTGGTAACAGGACATAAATACTGCAATAAAGCCTCCATTTGTAATTTGTGTGGAACGTTTCTGAACGTATGAAATATGAATCACATTTTGTAATGGCCCTTTGTGTTGAGGTCTGCTGGGAAAATATTGTTCTCTCTGAGACAAAGTAAATTGCAAAGGTTACTGAAGGGACTTCACTCTTGTACAAGGAAATACATTTAATCTGACACAGCTGCTCTAATGATCTCTCGTGTTATCTTTTATTGAACACAAAATTTGGTACAGCCATCAAAGTTCCGTACCCTGCCAAGTGCAGATTACTGATACGGGACTAAGGGGAATAATACCAACAAAATTTTCTTAGTCAAATACATTTTGAGTGGTGGTCTTATACTTTCATGAGAAAAATGCATGGCATCCCTTATAAGGATAATGAATGGCCTCTTAGTATGTCTGTATTCATAAACCGACTGAAAACTTCAAGCCCAAGAACTTAAGAATGTAAGAGCTGCCTTACTGGATTTGACTAAGGCCCAACATTCTGTTTTAAAGCACAAGAATTATGTATATGTAACCCCCATGAAAAGGCTGATTTTACCCTGTAGTGAAGGAGTCACTGAGGGAACAGCACAGTAGTCACTAGTTACAAATTCTAATTACTTTTTTCAGTAATGAAAACCCTGCTGGCCGAACAAAATATACCGCATACTTATATGCAAGAAGATTGGATCTGCTCATGATTAATGCTAACATTGTGTAATCCACGGAATAAATATCAAAAGGATCAGCAGAAACATGGCTCAAATAGCAAAACAAATACCCATCTAGTCACTCCCTGCATTTTGTGCCACAGACTAGCTGTTGAAGCATTTAGAGGTGCCATTGTTGCTGTTTTTAATAATCAGAAAATAGCTATTTTAGTACTTCTAGAAAATGGGGAGAAATAAAGAGTTACTTTTATGACATTGTAATATAACTAATTTGGGGGTAGAACAACTATAATTTTAAAAAGCAACTGTCCAAGCTCTGCTAGAGGATTACTAGGAAAAGAGAGTCAGCATGTTCAGGGGAACTGGAAAATAATTATTTGCTTTTTTTCCCCGTTTGTATAAAGTAAATTTAACATATATCCACATCTTTGAAGTAACATGTTAACCTGTAGCTAGTAACTTTTGGAGCAAAGAAGGTGGAGCAACATTACATTTCGAAAGTAACATAATGGTGGAAATCTTGTTGTGCAGCAAATGGCATAACTTTTAGATGTGTTCTGCCATGAGTTATGAGATCTCTGTGGATATTATCTGTTGCATGCCAAGTTGCAGAGAGATTTCTTAACTCATGGAAATTTACTTCCAAAAGTTATGCTTTTTGCCTAACTGCACAGCAGGATTTCAGCCTCCAAGTGGGATCAAAATAATTTTGTGCAATAAGTAATATCTAATTACTTTCCAAAGTTATTTTTAAAGAGTATTTTTAGAGGACTTTTTCAAAGTTTAGGCCACTCTCTTACCAATCTTAAGTTCTTAAAAAAAGTAACAGAGAAGAATGAAAAGTAACGAGCAAGAGAGCAAGAACTGTTATGAGTTGCTTTCTCAACAGAGCCATAGGTAATGACAAGTTACTTTTCAAACTCTGTGATGACTCTAATGGGAACAAATTACTTTCAAAAAAGTGGTTTTCCACACTTTGTATAGAGTTATATAGATGTTAACGCACACATTGAGCAAAATTCTGTTGTGAAACTATGCGGACATTACTCCTGCAGTAGCTATGATAGCACCAAGGCAGAAGTGCTATCCATGAAGCACTTTTGCCAGCACATTGTGCAGTTGGTTGTGCCAGGGATGCACAAATTCAATTGTGCAATTACTTGTTAGCAGCCACTTAGGCAGAGTCTACATATCCACATACCATTTATTGTCAACACCATTTTTACCCCTCATCTTGTCTAAAAACTGAGCTATGCTCACAACAGCAGGCAGAGATGAGAAGTATCATGTCATTCACATTGGGAGCTTTCAAACACATCAAAACATGGGAGTAGTATTGGGAGCAGTATTATCCCTTGGGCGTCTGGTGCCCCCACTTTTTTTTTAGGAAGCTTTCTCATCCCTGAGATGAAACATCATTACTTCTATTTCCTAAATAACCAGGAACAGCAACTTGGCAGGCAGCCCTCTACCATCTAGTTCCCAGATGTAAATACAGAGCTAGCTCTGTTCTGGCACAGTGATAAATAAGCAGATAACATTTTCACAGCCACAGGTCCTGAAATTCATGAGCTCTAGAGAAGGTCTACTATTGACAAATCACCTCCAAAACTGTCTTACAATATTTATAAACACATGTGGGTGTGTGCTTGTTTATAAGTGGGTCAAACTAGAAATTAAAGGGAATGTCTGTTCCCTTAGATTAACTAGCATTCTCTCCCACAGTGGAATTTGCTCAGATTTATAGGCAGACTTACAAAGTAAGCCCATCTTTGCCTTTCAGCAACCAGTTATGAAACAAAGCATGCCAAATGCAAGATGTGTGGGTAAGAAAAAAATTAAGTTTTATGACACTTCTTTTGCCACTTCAAGGAGCACCCCTTCTAAACTCTTGCGAAAAGCATCATTTAGTTTGACCCTGTGTGCATGTGAAACTGGGGAAACCTTCTAAACCATGTAGATTTTTACATCTGCATTGCTCCAAAAGCTAATTCAACGGTATGAATAGGATTGCATTCAACTGCTGAAGGTAATAAAGTAATAAGACCAAACTATTTATGAATAGGACATCATTTGGAAATAATACCTCAACTGCTCTGAGATTTTTTTGGAGGGAAAAGAATGAACAAAATGATTAAGATAAGAAATTGCTGATGTTGATGTTACCATTGAAAAATGCCCTTACAATGACCCCCAAAGGCCACAGCAAAACTGGATGACTAGGAGTTTTCAATAAACCGAATAATGGGAATTCTATCGTTTGTGACTTCATGTTTCCAATATAAACTTACCTGTCATAGAAAAAATGCATTTCAGGCAGTTTGTTTAATAACTGAATAGCAGCATTGTTGAAGGGTAGAGTGACTTTCCGACCGGTAGCAATGTTACTCTTAATGGCCTGCTCGCTTTTCCATTAGGGGTGGCTTTGGAGTTCAGAAGGCTCTGTCATCGCTTTCTTCGACACCCTGTTTGAATTTGAAAACTTTTTGCTATCCTGCACCCCCGTTCTTAAGAATTTCTAAGAGTACATCTTGACCCACAGCTTCGAGCGCCTTCTGTCCGAGAACAGGAAATTCCTGCTATCTCTACATGGTGAGATTATACTGAGTGTTTAGGTCAGGGTTGCAGTTCAAGTACAAGAGGCTCTGGGCTGAATGATAATGATACTTATCCCTGAGCGATAAGTAGAGAATGAACCCGTGTATCCTGCATCAAGCCCTGTCTGACAAAACACACACAGGATGGATAACGTTGCACTTAAATGCCTAATGACAAGGGCTAGGATTAATGTGTCCCCACCTTTTTAGTCCGATACATCGACTTGATGGATATTCAGCTAATAGATCAAAAGAAGAATTGTACCAGAACAGGAAGTTTCAGCAGAGGTTAATATATCTTGCAGAGAAACGGGAAGATCCCAATCTCTTAACAACCACCTCCTTACATCAGTCTTTTCCAGAGGGACCAAAAAACCCAAAAAAACACCCTCTTGGACTGAAGGTTGCTGGTATACGACTGATATCTAAATGGTGAACACAAGTTTTTATTCTCCAAGTTGATTGCATTGTAACAAATAAAGCTGATTCCCTCCTATGTTGATCACTCCATTGTTTTTATGCTATTAGAGGCTGTCTCGTGTTGTTTTCTGAATCTTTTAAAGACGGAATTGTAGTAGTATCCCATAGCTCTTCAAATAAGATTATTCACTTCCTTTTTCTAGATGCTTTTGCTATTGCACTTTCATTACATCAACATGACATCCAGTCTTCCTGTCATTTTGGACCTATTTGCGTGGCTACAACCAACAAAGCTTGTTTACATTCCAGAAAGGAGCAAACACTACCATGCTTGCCTTGGAAAGAAATGGGTATGGCTGACTTTTTGTATGGGGGGGGGGGGCAGGAGAAGCAAGGATCAATCTACGTATGACATCCATTGCATACTATTTTTTTTCCCTGTGCTGGTAGGGGAATAGCAAGGCTGAGAAGAACCACAACTGATATGGGAGTAGGCTTTATTAAACCAGTTATTAACCCATCCTTGAGATCAAGCAAGTGGGGTCATGGCTGCTATTTGCCATGGGAGGAAAGTTCCCATTAGTGCTAATGCCCATTTCCTTCCTGAAGCAAATAGCCAACCCTTGGGATGAAAATGATAACTTTCTATAAAACAAAGAAAGGTGGCAGCTTCTCTTCTCTTTAAAAAGTAACATTCCCATGTTCCCATGGAAAGCTTTCCTTCAAATGGGTCATCAAGACTTACTTGAAACAGAACAAATACCGCAGATTTTCTCAAAATAATCTCTTGAAGCAAGTCCCATTGCCTTCTATCTATCTATCTATCGATCGATCGATCGATCGATCGATCGATCGATCGATCTATCTATCTATCTATCTATCTATCTATCTATCTATCTATCTATCTATCTATCTATCTATCTATCTATCTATCTATCTATCTATCTATCTATCTATCTATCTATCTAAGCCTTTCTCCTTAAAAAAGACCCAAGGCGGCTTACAACAATTAAAAGACAGTATTTAAGCTAACAGTGAGTATACAATACTAAAAGGATCAAATGAGTACAATATTAAAAAACATAAGCAACACCAAAACACATTCAAAGCAGTAAGGCACAACAATCCGTTAAAAAACCCCTCTCAGCAGCCATTTCCTCTGGGAAAGCTTGCCTGAAGAGAAAGGTCTTTGCCTGCTTGCAGGAGGGCAATAAAGATGAGGCCAGCCTGGCCTCCTGTGGGAGGGAATTCCAGAGTCTGTGAGCAGCAACTGAGAAGGACCTCTTCCGTGTCCCCACCAAACGCACCTGAGAAAGTGTCAGGAAGAGAAAGGCCTCTCCTGATGATCTTAACAGTCAAGCAAGCTCATAAAGGAAGATGCAGTCCTTGAGATAGATGGGCCTAAACTGTTTAGGGCTTTATAGGTTAGAACCATAATAGGCTGTAAGAACCATAATAGGCTGTAATATATATATATATTTCAAAATGCCTCCAAAGCATTTTAATCCCTCAAATGTAGCAAGGAAATATAATAAGTAAACTTTAGACAAAATAGTGACATTACCAGTTATGATATTTGCGAAGGAACCTTTCTTTATTTGTATCAGAGTGTTGCACAATTTAAAATTATGTGAGTATGTAAAATATAAATAACATTCAAACAAATTAAACTATTAAAATGATTACACTATTTTTGACCAGAAGCAGGCTACTTCAGTAGTGTTATCCCGGCTGTTTACTAGATTTCCTTTTATACGTCTGGTAGAGCATAAATTGTATGCACATAAATGCTGTCTTGAGCGAATTTCTCCACATTCACCAAAAAAATGTGTCCTATATGTAAGTAGTCCTATTTTATTTGAGTATTCTTTGATCTTCTTACTCAAATCCAAAGTCTATTAAGTGACTTCCAGATGGTCCAGCCAGAGTCTTGTTCTGGTGGGAGACAGACACTCTTCAGCATTCATCCATTTGGCAAAGTCCATTATTTTTGTTCTCCATAGGTTTAGCCTAGTCCCTTCTGGTTTGACATTTAGAGCTTGAGAGATGTGCAAAAAACTTTTCCTGTGGCAGCTAATTTTTTCTCTAGTCCTATCTAATTATTCCAGATGCTTTTATATATATCTAGAAATATTTATCTATACCACCTAAGGAAAATTGTCCAGCTTTACTGCAGGGGACAGAAAAGTAGAAACTGACATTGCACCTAATAGTATTTAATTTGCAACACAATCCTATATGTGTCAGTTTGGAAGGAAATCCCATGAGTTCACTGTGGCTTATTCCTAGTTATACGGTAGTAACTATAGAAGTGCAACTTCAGACATACTCTGTCTACAGCAAGAAGGATCACACTATGATTCTTTGTTCCTAGGTTTTTAGATTGAAATTAGCAACTGCTCTTCCCTTTGGTCTCATCTCCTTGCTTCTGACATTAGTTATAGTGCAGGAACTCTTACGGTAAACTTCTGGTTTGTGATGCCCTACCTAGATTAAAGTTAGCCTCCTTAAAACTGATCAGTCAAGCTAGTATCGGGGGGGGGGGGGGGCGCAAAACAAGGAGCTAGGTCCTTTGGAAGTGTCTATACCTGGAAACTATAAAAATCTGACCACTAGGATGTACTGCCACAACATTTGATTCGCTCATAGGATTTCTTTAAAATGAAGGAAATGGCAAATACCTTATTGCTTTAAAAATACATCCTGAACAGCAAAGAGTGGAAATGGTTGGTTTGTTTTTAATATGAATTTCAGAAAGAAACAAATCCTCTGTATACACAGGAAGCCAGCTCTCAATCCTAGCCTTCAAGCCAGGGTGGCAAATCTCAATTGGTCCTTGTACTGCTAGCAATTTTTTTAGACTTGCCAGCAGTCCAAGGACCATGCTCCCCAAAGGGTGAGGCTAAAATGGCTAATTTGCATTTTAAAAATATTATTATTATTTAGAAATACCAGGCACAGTCAATCCAAATAATAAAAACATTGACTGGTATTCCAAAACAGATACAAGTTTTAACCAAAAACCTAAGTATCTGTTAAATATTGACGTAATATATATGCTGTTTCCAATATTGCTGTTTTTTGTAGCTCTGATGTTATTATTTTTATTTTTAAAAATGTTTGTGCTGTGTTAATATACTGTAAAAGTTACTACAAGGGATGTGTATTTAGATTCAGAAAGATCTGGAATTTACCGAATAATGCCATATTCACATAGTTCTAAATATATCTGAATCCAAATTTGATAGTTCCAAATATCTGTAATAATAATTCCTAATATTTGGAGCCCCATTTAAAGCAAAAGGCTAAGTTTCTGCTTCCAAGAGGAAGAAGTGAAAAGGAAACCCTTTTCTCAGGCATCCTGGAGTGATTTATTAAGAAATGAAACTTAAAGACACTCTGACACCAAGAGTAGTAGGGTCAGAGAACTCAGTGTCTCTCGATTGGGTTGCCTATGGGAGGGAGGCTGTGGTGACAGCAAATCCTATAAATAACCATTTCTGCACCAATGAAATCTAGAAGCAAGCACAGATACCAGAAGGGCTTTTCCCTCCACACTGGGTCTTTTCAATTAAAAGGGGGCAGAGCTGTATGCACGTCCCCTTGAGCATTTGCTGTTAGGATTTGCCCTGGTGCAATCCTGCACTGCAGTTGTTTTCTCTGTGTCCTTTTCTGAACCATCAACTTACATTTACATTGTCTACATCTCATTGTATATTGTTTAGTTAATATAGTTAGAAATAAGATTGAGTAGATTCCTAAATTAAAATGTTATAAATTAACAGGAAAAATATTAGGTTTAGGCCCTTTAGGGTATATCAGGCAGGAGAACAGAATTTGGTTATATAGAGACAAATGGATTTTGTTTCTGTGTGTGCACATGTGTGATTTTTATCTGCTGTAGCAGAATTAGATAATGCTCTTCTTTGGGTAGAGTCTGCAGACAGTATGAAATATGGATGTGGCAGAAGAAGGTGGCACCTGAGGAAGGCTTCAAGTATGAAATATGGATGTGGCAGAAGAAGGTGGCACCTGAGGAAGGCTTCAAGAATGCTGCCTGCACCTACTGCAGCAGCTTCTACTGAGAGGAATGGAAGAGGGAGAGGAGAAAGACAGCCCATGACTACTATTGTGAGGCCCCCAAACATGATCCGTCACCCAGCTGCCTTGTTCAGCACTAACACTCTGAAAGAGCAGCAGGCAGAAGTACAGGGAGTGTGTGTCTCTGCCAAGGAGGTGAAAGAGAAGCCTCTCAAGGTGGGACAGATCTGAGTGAGTCTCAGACATATTCCAATTATGTGTTTGTATAGTCCAGCCAGGGCTGCCAGGGCAAGGGGCCAAAAAAAAAAAAAAGGTGAAGACAGTTTTCCCCCAAAGAGCCACTCTGCCAGAGAATAACCAGAATAGTATCACAACTCATATTGACACTATCAGCTTGGGCAGAAGCAGTGCTACTGCTTTTGTGGTTGGAAAAGAGATTTACGAAGAACGCCAGACGTGGCCTTTCATATCCATACCATATTGAAGGAAGGGTTTATCCCCAGCCCCCATTCCCAGAAAATCTCTCCTGTGGAAAGCAGCATTGTGGTTGGTGGGAAATCCCCTTCAAGTCCATACACATCTGACATGGAGGGGAAGAAACTGAGGGGACTCTAGTGGGCACTATT